>CM047872.1:6421982-7149482 GCA_026212405.1 Petrea volubilis | reverse complement strand
TATCTAAAACCTTCATATGGAAATTAACTTATTGAGCGTATGGAGTTTTAAATCTAGATCAACAATAACATGTAGAAGAAAAAATTAATAGTTACATTATTTCAACAATTGCCAGTGTGCTTATATGTTATCATCATCAAACTAATAACTCAATACTGGACTTTGCGTTTCATGATACATATTTTACTTGACACTAAATAGCGGAAATTCAAAGACGAATTGATAAAACGCGTTAATTAATCAATATAAAAACCAACAATTAGATTTAAATCCCTTCTTGGCACTGCATTTTAGTGTGCAGTCCCCAACTAAGATCGACTAAGAGCGTGTTTGGCTGAGCTTACTTGAAATGAATTATAAGTTCTCACATCTTATTAGATATTTTAGAAATTTATAAAATATTGGATTTTATTTTAAAAATAAGCTATTAATGTATTTGGATAATTAAGATAGTATGTAACTTATAAGATGTTCGTAATGATAAAATTATAATTAATTTGGTTAAAAATATGGAGTTTGTTAAGATCTTAAAAAATAAGTTAACTCCTCCTCACTTTTTTTAAAAAAATCTTATAAGCTCCTAAGCATTTTATTTTAGGAACTTATAAACTCATTTCCTTAAAATTTTATCAAATACTCCACCACATCTTATAAACTCTCAAACATTTTATAAAAGATTTTAAATAATTTATAAGCTTAGCCAAACAGCCTCTAAGTCTACACTCCAAAACGTCAGATACTTTTTAGCTTTCACTCCCTAATAGTGTTAAAAAATATATGTACTCTTTACATAAAATTAAACACCAACTTATTCGCCTAGCTTCCCAATTTTCAGTTTCCTACCCCTTTACCCCTTGACTTTCTTTTCTCAATTTTCTCTCACTTCTTATTTTCTACAACAATATTAAGTTTTGGATCAAATTCTCACAAAAAAGTGTTTAGATTGAAATTGAAGTAAATTATGAATCATATACTGTTAGAAAGTTACGGATATCTAGTTTTCAATCCAAAAAATAGGTATCAACAAACATTTTTCTATAAAGAGTTGTACTTAAAAACCTAAGCAATACCAATTTAAATTTCTCTATTCGAGAATTTGATATATCTTGGATTGAATTCTCATGAAAAAACTAATTTGATTGGGAACGCAATAAATCATGAACTACGTAACATTAAAAAGTTACAGACATATACTTTTAAGAAAGTATTTTTTACAAAGAGTTGTACTTTATCCCATTACCATTTTCCCTTCTTAAAAAAAAAAAACACACACACACACCAAGATTTTACTTAAATAAAGAAGCAGTGCTAATTTTGAATTCTTTTTTCTTCAAAAATGCGACAAATTTTGAGTTAGATTTTTATGAAAATATGCTTTGATTGGAAATAAACTAAATTATGAGTCAACCAATTCAATAATTAAATTAGATCAAAAAAATCCAATTAATTTAATTAAATTGAGGAAAATATCCAATTAATTTAATTGAATTGAAAAATAAAACAAATGCCACAAAATCACGTGCTTTTGCAGTTGCTATTTTTTTTTTTTTTTTGTTGGAAAACGCGGTTGCTAGTTGCCAGTTTCTTTAAAAGGGAAAAGACATTTAGCACTTGTAAATGGTTAGGATTCAGTCAATTATCATATACCATAAGCAGCGATCCAATTAGCCAACAAAGTTTTAAATAAAAAAAAAATCAATGAAAAAACAAAAAGTTACATAAACCCTTACTTGGTTGAATTTATTTTTTGTTTGAAAAACACCCTTTATTTATCGCAATTACAGAAAATCAGTTATTTTTCATGTAATTTTAAATTACATGATTTTATTGATTACCCCTTACCTGTATTGCAAAGTTTAATTAGCACAGAAAGCGAAGAGGTATTTTCCTGGGGTGAGGTTGGGCATTGCGGTGTATCCATGTCCGACGTATGCGCACCCGTTGCTCACCGAGAAGCCGCCGTACACGGAGGCTCCGGTCTCATACGACCACAGTATTGCACCAGACGCGGCGTCGATGGCGTAAACTGGTCCTGTTCTATACGTTGAACCCGCGAAGAGAACGCCATTGGCAACACTCACAGGATTTGTCGTGGCATTATTGGGCACAGCTGTTGACCACAGGATCCTTCCTGTCCCGGGATCCATCGCAACCCAGCCCCCACCTGTTGTCACATTCTTGGATGGCAAAAGAGTAAAATTTTTCCGATCGCTGTTGGCTATGTTTGTATATACCCTCTTAGTGTCTGTTGCTGCCCCCCATGTGCCCCCTCCTAGAGTGCCCCCCGGACCAGCCTCCTACATTTTCGATTTGTTTTTAAAACATTACGTGTTGGTGAGTATAACAAAAGATATAACAATGAAAGATAGAACTTACAGTAGACCAGACTAAGTTGCCATTGTTTCGATCCAACGCCCAGGCGAATCCACTTTTCTGGACGGCCACAACAATGTCTAGTTTAGTCCTGTTGACATTTATTGTCAGCATCATTGGCGCCTCGCCGAAATCAGCATCCGGGCTTGGGCCAACAGGGCAATTCGGGGTGGAGGGATCTCTGCAGGCAAAGAACCACACGTCGTATCCTCCGAGCTGTCTATACCACTTGATCCCTCCAGAGGACAAATCCAGGGCTAGAATTGAATCGAAGTGGATATTAGGCCCAATGCACTCCTCTGGATGGGTTGGAGGAGCCGTCTGATTGTTTTGTCTTTCTTGACATTCTTCGATGCTCTGAGGTACAGAGTAGAGGTTCCCTGTGGCGATGTAGGCGTATCCTCTCTGCTCATCGATTGAAGGGCTGCTTCCCCAAATTGCTGTTCCAGCGTATCCTCCTCTCTTCCCGTAGTTGTTGGGAATCATATATGTTTGCCATAAAATGGCCCCTGTTCCGACATCTAACTTGGCGAAGCTACCGCGGAACGTGCAGCAGTTCTCAATGCTGTACGTTTCTTCTAGTGAAGATACTCCCACATAAAATGCTCTGCTATAAGTAAAATCACATGTTACCCAAGTATTAAATTTTAAGAAAAAAAAAATAACAATAATAATGTTTCAAGTATTGAAGAGCTCACTTCCCATAATAGGTCCCTGACATGGTGATAACAGCAGCTGGATGCTTGTCGAGCTGTGTTTTCCAGATAAGTTGCCCTGTTGCACGTTTCAGGGCGGCAACATAAGCCGGCCCGTAAATCCCTATTATTAGTTTATCATCGGCAACAGTTGGAGTTGCTCTTGATATGGTAATTGTGGTGTCGTTTGTAAGTGATATGGTGGCGTTGAGGCCCGTCAGCGCTCGCAGGTTCTGTTTCCAGACGAGGCATCCATCCGCTGCTCTGACTGCATAAATGTATCCATTCCAGCTGGGAAAATAAACAATCCCACCAAAGATTGCTGGTGTTGCAGTTATGTCATTCCCTGTATAGAATTTCCACTTGAGACGTAGGCGCGAAGCTGTTGAAGGGCTAATCCTGGTTTCTCCTTGAGCATATCTGCGGTTGTAAATATCACCACCGTGGTTTAACCAGTTTCCCGAGAGATAGTTTTGCATTTCAGGCTCCTGAAATCAACAAACAATGGACGCAAAATGAGTTTACAATGTTACATGGGGGTTGGGGGGGGGGGGGGGGGGAGAGAGAGAGAGAGAGTTACATTTGCCCTAGATGCGGCAGCATACTTGACTAAACAAAATATTGATATGAAGATGAGAATACTAAAGCTGTGATTCGGTTCCATGGGATTTGATGCACTAACAATAAGATCATGAGCTGGAATTTATAAGTTTTCTGTTCTGACTTTGCCGGGACTTTTGACTCTGAATGGCCCTTATATTTTGTACTAGTTGGCCGTAGGAAAATTATTTTATATTTAGACTTGAGAAACAATTTTTGTCGCCACCTATTTAATTACGTGTTTAAGTGATATATTTATCATGCCATTGTATACCAATTATAGAAAATGTATTTCACATGCTGTTATTGTTAGTCCAATAACAAAATTGAAAGAAGCGTCTTGGTACACCGGCACAAACATTTAACACTCTGGCAATTAGCAGCCTTCTAGCTTCTAGCTTGACCAAGTTGGAGCAATATATATATATATATATATATATATATATTTGATAAATAAGTTGGAGCAATATAGGTACGTACTCCTTTTGAATCAGCTAGTAGGGCTTGATCAATGAGAATGTTCATTTATACTTGCTCGTCAAAGTCAGAAATCAAAAGTAAACATTTTATAGGCAATTTGAACTATTTCATCTCTAGCACATTTGGCAAGGACACGAACTTTGGATGCCTTGCAATTGAGGCAACATTTGGACCATCCCCCGGAGTTCTCGAATTATCTTAATGGGTATCGTAACTGGATGGACAAGGCAAGTCAACGTCATTCATTGGGTGTAGCGTCGAAGCCATAAAAATTATGGGGTGGGATCCCTGCTTAATAAAATATATGATATTAAAATTACTAAATAACAAGTCAGATAAAACTATGAGTTTACCATATGAAATTTTCAAAACAAACATAATCCTAGGTATATTAAAAAATGACCTACAATATTCATCATAATTGTACACATCTATTTTCCATAGATTGAAACTGCTTCGTAATTCTCTCATTTGAACTAAAACTAAGAAGCGGGATTCTTTTATGCTTTTATGTTGATTCAATTACACACACGTATATAGTAAATAATAATGAATTTGATATTTGGATCCCATTATATAAAGATTTTTATTTTTTTAAAGTAGGATCCAATAACAACAAAATTTAAAATTTATATATATATATATATATATTAATATTTAAAATATGATTAAAGTGGAATTTTTTAATTTTCAGTGAGGTTATTGAATAGCCCCACCGCACCCAAGGTGCCATCACCCCTGATTGGGTGGAACTTTTATGATGCTGCTTTATGATTACGTAAGATTGATAGTATTAATAAAAGTATAATCAGTAAGTTCTATCAAAAAAAAAAAGTATTATCAATAAAATTTTATTCAACAATTGGACATATTACAAGGGACTCTGTGCTAAAGGTGCAAGTTTTCAATTTACGCAGAAGCTGAAGAGGATCAAAACCGATTTGATTTGAACTCTTAGGAATTGTTTACTTTTACCTATATGGTTAATGGCAATTAGGATTAAGGTAGTTAATACAATGGTTTGGTTCACCCTTTAACCAAAGAAAACCTTTGTTTACTTTGGAAGTTAGTTGAGTTGTAAATCTAGGAATTATTCAAACTTTGTTTACTAAAGCCGTATGACAACATTGGTTATTTCTTAAATTTACCTTTTTGTCCTTTTGAGTGTCCACCTCTTAAAATGGATTTTTGTTTAGAATTTACTAAAGTTGCAATCACCCTATTTTTCAACCTATTATATATATACATATATGTATATATATATATTTATAATATATTATATATAATATATTTATAAAAATTACATATATTTATATATAATATTTCTTGAAGATTCATGAGTAATGCAAAAATTACTGCAAAGAGTCTTGAGGATTTTTAAAACATTCCAAAAGGATTGTATAACTTGCATTTAGATTTAATATTAGTCAAAAAATTTACTGAGTCAAAAATGAGCAGTTACATGTTCTTTTTACAACAAAAACTATATGAAAAACAGCAAAAAAGTAAAATTCAGGAAGATATAGGACCAAAACCCTATGTAACTACAGAGTCTTTTAATTCAATTGAAGAAAAAGCAATTGAAGCATTGAAAGAACGACACTTAATTCCATTAAGGCATACTTCTTATGGTGTTCTGTTTATTTAGATAATTGGGAACAATTACTTGAAGAATTTCAAAGACAAAAAGAAATTCAAAGGATGACAAAACCACCACAGGGCATTGTCTTTAAAGAATCAATAATCACTAGTATTGTTGAAATACCTGAATCTGATCCTAAGGATAAAGTTAAAACAATAGTAGAAGACGAAAGTTCAGATTCTGAAAATGTTTTCATGATAGATGAAAATATTAGTAATTTATAATATGTCCAGGCATTAACTGACTTGGACAGAGACTAGGAGTGTGCATTCGGCCGGTACGGTATGTACCGTACCGAAAATTCGGTAAACCGAAATTTCGGTACGCCAAAAAAGCGTACCGAATACCGAACCGAAATTTTCGGTTCGGTTCGGTTTGTACCGAAATTTTTTTCGGATACGGTACGGTAACCGACCGAAATACCGAATTATTTTTAAAAAATATTCAAAATGACAAGCTTTAACATAAATTTGAAATATCCATCAATATTAATATAATTCCAACAAATTAAAGACTAACATGAAAGAAAATATTAAATGTTAATCAAATCTACTCCAACATAAAACAAAATATTAAAATCTTCATCAAATTTACTCCAATATCAAATTTAATTATATATATAATATATGTATATATATAATAATATAAATATAAATTTAATATATATAAATATTAATTCGGTATTCGGTTCGGTACGGTATACCGAACCTCAATACCGAAACCGAACCGAATACCGAAATTTTAAAAAAAATTATACCGAATACCGAACCGAAATTTTGGTTCGGTATTCGGTATGTATCAAAATTTCGATTTCGGTACGGTTCGGTCCGGTTTACTGAACTGTGCACACCCCTAACAGAGACTGATGAGGCCATATGATATAAATTTTGATGTTTGCTATCTGCTTTGAGTCCCAGTAAATATCACATCTACTCAATAAAATTGCCATTTTAGTTTCTCAATTTATCACTTTACTGCCTTAGAAAAGAACATTTGAGCCCATAAATCCCGCAAATTCTTGATCTACAAATAGAACAATTAGAAGTTGGTGGATATTGATCTGTTTACATCAGTAATTTAATGTGCAAGTATACAATTAGATGGCATGCAGAACTAAAGACAAGACTAGTCATATTTCTAGCACCTTAGTGCACAATCACAAGAAACTTTCATCCTTAATCCTTTTAGATAAAAGTAACATATTATAATAATTTATACATGACCCCAACAAGTGAGTTTTCCAATGGACTCATACAGAACTGATTGTATCAACTTATTTTAATCTGATTACTTTCAATCTGTAAACGCTTCAATTGCTGAATTAAAAGAAAAAAACATTATTTCGAGAAACCATTGGTTGCATTTCAGATTGAAGCCAAGGTTGCCTATGTCAACAGACATCACCACAACACAAGGACGCAATATATCCAAATTCAAGGACTTCAGATGAACAATCTCTGGATACTTCACAATCAAACTAAAAAATAAAGAACCCACCAGCATAAATGCTACAAAGGGCAACTACACCAGCACTTACATATAATCGACTAAAATACGTAAAACCCAATGCAATCATACACCATACGCAATTAAAAACAAAAAAAAAAGGACCAAATCATTGAAGTACCTTACAATTATTTTGAAGCAATGATCTCAATCTAGAGCCAATGAAGCTTCTCGAGACTGGAACCCGCCTATATGTCACCAATCTCCATATGCCCTGCCTTCAAACCTGGAATACAATTAGGTGAATTCAGTAAATGACTCCATATTCAAAAATTTTATCATAGTAATCTGAAAAATAACCAAAGCTATTGAAATCAAGAAGTAGATACTATGAAATTTGGATTAATCGGTTCAATTCATCACTGTCGTCTTCATGAACCCTAGTTGCGTCAGACTTTTTTTCTTTTGCTTCTAGGTTTTCTTTCGTTTTTCTGTAGTGTCGAGAGAATCAAATGGAAATCTTTGTGATTTGTCCAAAATTTATGGGCATTAATGTGTTTTCATATTATAAGCCAAAATAATGGATAAAATAACCTTCCAACAAAAGTTGATAATCAAACCCCTCTTAACTTTTGATTAACCTGAGTATAAAGGATAAAACCGGGTTTTAAACAATTTTAGTAAACAAAAGCTTATGGCTGATAAATTAACCAAACCACCAATAACCTTCAATGTAAACGACTCCTTAGAGTTAAAAAATAAAAGATCTTTTTGACCTTGATAGTTATTTACTTAATCAGGGGATAGTTTGATTCAAAGGAAGAAGAAAAGGCACAAATTAAAACATAAATATCATTTGATTCATCGATCTTGATCACTTAGACACGCTTCATAATTGGAAAAATGAGCCAGTGGAAATACATGCCACTCAACCAAAGAAAGGTGATACATAGTAATTTTAGATTTATTACCAATTGGGTTTAGGCTCCTAAGTGATAAAAGAAATAAGAGCTCTCCTGAAGTAGTCCCCATATTTACCCGTGTTGTTCCAGTCCCATATCCATTTCCAACAAATATGGCCTCACTCTAGGGTGAAGCATCCCAAGCAACAGGTATGATCATTTATTTTAAAATAATATTTTTTTTCTTATTTTGTACTACACATTAATATTACGTGTATAAAATTATTTTTTTAATTATGCACTTGTCTTGAAATCTTTACCTTAAGCGTACATACATGTATTGAAATAATAGATGAAATATAATTTGAAATAAGAAAGACCTCAAGTGGCCAAGCAAGGGCTTTAGCCCCCAAATTTTGCGGGAACTATATATTTACATCTTTCTTTGTACAAATTCGATGAATTCATTTAGAAACATAAATATCAATTTAATTGTTGTTAGAAAATTCATTTGACCAATTAATATGTTAATAATAAATGAAACACAATTTGAAATAAAAAGATTTCAATGATCAAACAATGGCTTTAGCCCCCAAATTTTGCGGGCACTATATATTTACATATTTTTAGTACAAATTCAATGAATTCATTTAGAAGCATAAATATCAGTCTAATTGATATTAGGAAATTCATTTGACCAATCAATATGCTAACCGATATTTACTTACTTAAAAAAGAAACGGATATGTTAGGAGCCATTTTAGGCAAAAATAACCCCATCTGGAAATATGCATAGAGGTGGCAAATGAATGAATCGGGTTTGGATTGGGTTCAACATTAGTTCTTAATAACGGGTTGCAAACAGTTTGAAGAGGATTGTAAGCGGTTAATAAATGGGTCGGAGCGGGTCGAAGGTGGGTCCAACAAAAAAAAAATACTCATATAAATCAAAACTTGAAAAATAAAACAAGTATTAGATAAAATCAATCTTCAATATCATATTTTACATAAACTTGTGTTTATTATTTATAAAATCAATCTTCAAAATAATTATCTAACTTTTGAAATTGTAATAGGCAAGGCAATTCGAATCTGGTAGAACTAAATGAATTATAATTCTTAAAACTAATATTGGATATTGTGGTAAACCAGCCAGTATCAAAATCTTTAAATTATTATAAAATCACCATCTTTATAAATAATAATCAAAGATATTAGATTATGGGTAGTTTAATGGTAAGTTGATCGTTTATCAAAATAAAATTACAGCATGTGATTCTCTTTTTAATTATATATATATATATGCACACACATGCACACATACATACATATATATATATATATATATAATATAAATGAATCGATCAGCTTTGTGACAATGGATCCTGATGAGGTCGTATTTCGTCCCACATTGAGTGGAGATGAGGGTCTTGGTTGCCTTATAAGCGCCAGGTCCTCTCCACTGCATGGACGCATTTTGAAAATCCCCACGTGGTTCAAGGTCACCCTTCGGAGTATCCACGACAGACGGGACAGTATCTATGCAGGAGGCCACCAGGTGGTCGGATATGGGTTCATCAGATCCCCTCATTTTCGCTTGTATGTATACTGAGCTATAATTTGTGAAATGTAATCACTTTTAGCTTATCAAAAAATTTAAAAAAAAATGAAAAAAAAAGAATATTAATCAAACATTGAGGAAAATTACAACTAAAATGGACAGACGTAGGACTTTTTCTTGGTATGAGAAATCTGGATGTTTTCTACTTTGAATAAAATTGATGATATCTATAATAGGTGGTAGGATTTTTTCAAAGTTTGGACCAAACCCAGCATAGACCCATTAAAAAACTATTAGTGAATCATTTAAAATTCATTAAAAAATCATTTAAAATTCATAAATAATTTAATCCATTTGAACCCAACACACTTTGACCATTTAAAAATCTTTCCAACCCATATTGCCACTAGGCATACAAATACAATGGACATATCAGGAAGGCATTTTATTTTACTTATTCAAATTTTATTTTACTAATCACGTTCCTTGTCTATCTTTCACTCGTCTACAAATCTTTTTTCTTTAGTTCTCTTTGTTTGATTTTAAGCTATTTTTTCTTGCACAAAACATTCAATATTCGTTTTTTTTTTTTAATTTCACCAAAAATACAAGTGACAGATAGTTATTATTTCATCAGAAATACAATCAGGTTCGGTAAACGTTTCTTGATTAAAAAAACAAAAAAAACAAAGGTTCGACAAACGTTTTTTTCCCAAAGTGTAGACTGGATTAGACCAAAAGCACGTTTCCGGATATTTGCCGTTGCACCGGAAGGACTGTACTCAATGTCACGGGAGAGAAGACACTATACTATCGAGTCAAAGGCCCGAACCGCAGGAAAATAAATATCTGTTGGTTGAGTATCAAATTATCAATTATCATCTGTATCCGCTTGCTTACACTTAGTGTTGGCACCTTTGAGTTCTGACCAATTTCCGCCACAAAAGTACCACAAAACTAACGATTATCGACAGGCGGTGCCTCCAATCCTCCGCCATGGCTCGGGTGGCTTCAACTTCCGCCGCCGTCGACATACCTAGACTCCGCCCCCATTCTTTCCATTCTCATCACCAATCGCCGCGCTTTGTCAATTTCTCTCTCCATTTTCAGGATAAAAATCGCCGAGGTCGTGGAATTTTGTGCCGGACCAACCCCAATCCACTCGACTCCGCTACGGCTGAGGTGAAGTCTTCGCCATTTAATTGATTATGTTATTCTTCGTTACAGTTCTTGCTTCAATGTTGAGCATGTAACTTTCATTTTGTATTAGTTTCATATGTTTTGCCATCTGTTGATCATTTACTCCATCGTCTTCTTCTCCTTCTTGAGAAACCTAAAAGTTTGTGCTCTTAGCGTTCCTTTGATTTTCCAACAAAGAACAACAATTCGAATTAAGACCAGGCTTGAGATCTGGAATATTTGCTCAAATCGAAGTCCAGATTCTTAGATTCGATTGTAATTATTTGGTTTGCCTGTTGGCATTGGCTAATGTAAGGTTAGTTGTGCAGGAAAAGCGGTTAGTAGCGCCTGAATCGGAAAATAATGGAGAAACGGCTAATGCTGTTACAGCAGGACCAGCTTCAGCCTCTGGTTCTGGATTTCCGGAGTATCCGGACATAAATTTTAATAAGAGAATTGCAGTAATTTCTACGCTTGCAGCTGTTGGACTTTTCTTGTCATCACGATTGGACTTTGGTGTTTCATTAAAGGACCTCACTGCTGCGGCATTGCCTTATGAAGAGGTTTGCCCCATTTATGGTGGAAAGGATCCGTAAACTTGTCCTGCTCTAAAAAGGCTTTAATGGGATAGTTTAATATCTCTTTTTGCATTGCATGTAGCAGCATATGATTCTGATTATTATCAGGGTTAATCCTTGGAAAAATCAACAAATATTCGTTGTTTGGCTCATGATGATACGAGCTTTATAATGTTTTCCTTGAGAACTGTCAATGTGAATTTTGATACATACAATGTATGCCCTCTTATGGAAGTATTTTCTGAAGGCGACTAGAATTGAACATCCATTCTTCAATTCCTACCGTTAGTCACCCAATGCACAACACCTCTTTTGTTAATGGTTGATTTATACATCACCTGTATCTGTTGCTTCCGTTATGGGGATCTATTAAATGTTTTGCTTCTGCAAACTTCGATGCTTTTCATGATACTGAATTATATTCCTTATTTCTTCATTCATTTCTTTTTCTTTGACTTGCTCTATATAGGCTCTTGCAAATGGAAAACCTACAGTTGTGGAGTTCTATGCTGATTGGTGTGAAGTATGTCGAGAACTGGCTCCAGATATCTACAAAGTGGAACAGAAATACAAGTAAATTTTTAGTATTATTTGAGTTCTGAGCCAATTTATACATTTTGATCCTTTACCATGTATTTATTTTCTAGCATAATGATTAAATTTAACATCTACTATCTATGTCAATGTTTTTCTGTGTGGTACTGGTCCTTGTGGGTTATAAATTTTCAATCCATTTATAACTTCCGTATATTTATCCTGGAACTTGATCCGGTGCATTTGTTAAGGAAAAGCTTTATGGGTAGATTTTCCGCATATCTGTCTGGAATTTAATCATGTCCACTTGTTGAGGAGATGTTTTACAGATTGGATAAGAATCGGTTGTGTGTCTTATTTTCAGTTAACTGAGCAGTGGGCTGTGAGAATTCATATTTGTTTTTACTTTGCCTTTGGCATTATGTGGACTACAAATATATGACAGATATGTGATACTATATATACAGTTTTCAATGTCAAAAGGTTTATTGAGTTTTCCTAGTTGAGCTGTTCGTAGAGGAGGATACTCTGTTACCTAGGTCTATGATGCATAACTAAGCCTAATCAACCAAACCAAGAATGTAGTCATCAGTTCGCACTTTGATTGAGCCATTGGCATATTAAGTTGAATTAAGGACAATTTGATAAAGGAAATATATTCGAGTCTTGTACCATTTCAAGTATTTTGCTTTATTTTGAAATTCTCGGACAGC
Source organism: Petrea volubilis (assembly GCA_026212405.1). NCBI lineage: Eukaryota > Viridiplantae > Streptophyta > Magnoliopsida > Lamiales > Verbenaceae > Petrea > Petrea volubilis. The sequence goes on along the minus strand of CM047872.1, from coordinate 7,136,779 downwards.
ACCACCTTGTCAATGTAATTTGCACAAGTGACCTCTAGTGTCCAAGTATTATATGTGAAGTTGTTAGCTTCCACATCTATCAGCAGCTAGCTAATTTAATTTACTACAGTTTCCATAATTTTCATTCTTTATTAAACTTTTCATTGTTCTGTGGCATGTGGCTACTTGTATGATTGTAAGTTATTTTCTTTAACTTGAGAATAATGTAATTTGCAATTCAGGGACAAAGTAAATTTTGTTATGCTGAATGTTGACAACACCAAATGGGAACAAGAGCTTGATGAGTTTGGCGTGGAAGGTATCCCCCATTTCGCATTCCTGGACAAAGATGGTAATGAGGAGGGGAATGTCATAGGTCGCCTTCCAAGACAATACCTGCTTGAAAACATAGATGCCCTTGCTCGAGGAGAAGCAACTGTACCTCATGCTCGGGTTGTCGGACAGTATTCAAGTGCTGAATCCCGTAAAGTTCACCAAGTTGTTGATCCTAGAAGTCACGGATAGGAAATATTGTACAGTGGATTCTTTTCCATGAATACCATGGTTCATATTCATATACCAGGTGTGTAATTGTGGAGTTCTCTGGTTCAAATATTTTCCTCATGACTGATTTATCATCTATTTTCGATGATTGCAGAGAAGACAACTATTTACTGTGGAAATATGTAAATGTATGAGCATTACCTTGAGCAGGGATTAGCACCCAACTTAGTCATTCATAAAGGAGAGAAGAAAATGAGAGGAGGGCTCAGCCAATATGGCTCAGGTCATACGGTGTGCTGTGGACTGTGTGTTTTGGAAAGTTGAAATTGTAGAAACATTGAAAACACATATGAACTATATTATTTGCCTTTTAGAATATATGAATCTGTCACCAAAAATGGAACCGATTACCAATTCAAAATCATTGTCCTCGTTTCAGTGTGCTATTTATTTGAATCTATGATATACGTGTGCTCTTCCATTCTATGACAAAGAGCATTAACACAGATTTATATATAACAGATTGAGATCGGTCCGATGAGTTCCTGCCGGAGCTATCAAAAATTTGGTAGTACCACGTTTCTGCTAATACATTATGAACAAGAATTAACCTCTTAACGTCTTCTAGTTAGCAGTGAATATCCTTAAATTATCACATTTACTTGTGCAAATGATCAATGGATCAGGTCCCAGAAATCACGTTGGTCTAAGCTAATTTGGAATAAGAACTGCAGAACATTTCTTTTACATTCACACTACATGGAATTAACACAGAACCTTATAATATCTTCTCCAGTGTACATAGTATTTATACATCATGTATACACGATGAAGGTTAAATGAGCAATATCCAGTTATCCCACTGCTGTATCTAATAAGGTGTTGAAGGTGAGCTATTTTCACTCCGCCAAGAATCCTGTACAGAAACTGGGGAATCGTCCCTTGCCTCATCGGCTGCAGGTAAGGCATCACCTGCCTTCTGCTGCACAATCAGCCTCCTACTCTCTACCCCTACTTTCTTATTTGTCAAAGTGTTCAATGATTTCTCACTTCCAAGGTACGGTGATGAACAAGACGAGGCAACCGATGAACCCATGTATGTATTCTCATCCAATGGTGCCCAACCACTTAGTCTAATCTGCTCTAGCTCGTCTGCCACCTCCATCATCGAGGGTCTCATGTCCCTGTGATATGCAAGACATCTGAAAGCCAGCTCAGCCACTTTGTGCACTGATGAAAGTGTCCAAGCATCTCTATTAGGCTCAAGGTATGGATCTATTATATCATCAACATGACCTTTCCTGATTCTGTCAACTGCTAATGTAGCCAAATTGATCTCGTTGTGGGGTCGAGAGAAATCAACCGCTTTCATCGCTGAGATTATTTCCACAAGAACCACCCCAAAGCTGTAAACATCACTTTTATCTGAGAGATGGAAGTTCTGATGGTATTGAGGATCAACATAGCCTGGAGTTCCTTGCGGTGTTGTGGAAATGTGTGAATCATCCATCATGCCAAATCTCGAGAGACCAAAGTCGGCTACTTTGGAGTTGAAATTGTAGTCTAAAAGTATATTACTAGATTTAATATCTCTATGATATATTGGAGGATTGATCGCTGAGTGAAGGTGGGCAATAGCGCAAGCTGTTTCTGCAGCTATGTTAAGACGAATAGTCCAAGGCAGTACGGAACCTCTTTCTCTTTGAAGATGCTGAGATAAGGTGCCATTTGGCATGCATTCATAAACAAGAATCTGTTCATCATTCTCGATGCAGCATCCCAGAAGGCGGACTAAATTTGGATGGCTAACATATGAGAGAAGCTTGATCTCATTCATCACTTGATTGATGCTGTCATGATCCCGATGTTTTATTTTCTTGATTGCCACCTGTGAGCCACTGTGAAGCTTTCCGGAGTAAACTGTGCCATATGCACCTGTTCCCAGTCTTTGTTTCTCATCAAAGCCATTTGTGGCTCTCTCAACTTCTTTATAATGATAGAATGGTACATGGGAGTTGCCTACTGCTTCAGAGAGCAGATGCTTTGCACTCAATCTACACTTCAACGATTTGGATCGTCTCTTTATGCAGCAACATATGGCAGTCAGAACAGCCACGAGAGAACCCCCAGCAATAATCCCTAAAAAGTGGAAACAGAATTGGACAGTGTTAAATTATGAAGGATTTTCTGTCACCACTAGCCACTAAAATCACTTTCAGTCAGTCCAGAGCCTAACTACAAGTGAGAATGACAATCATATGTGTGGATAAATATCTAAGAACTCTGGAAATATTGTGTTTATAATCCTTCTAACAACTAAAGATAGAACTTAAAACTTATTAAGAAAGACTCTTTATCAAACTAGGGGAAGCCGTACCTCCAATAAGAAAGCCTACTCTTGTTCCTCCACATAGAGCTGGATTGTACCATGGAGCGCTGCAATCAGAAACTGATACACAAAATCCGAAGAAAATATTAGCAGGACCGGGAAAGAGGGGGAAAAAATAAAGAAAAAGAAAAAAACGAGGGAAGTGTTTCAAGATATTTAAGCTGCCGAGCAGTGGAATTAGAATGTTTTAAATTACTTTTTATCTTAAACCTAACTGCATTAAGAACGTCTCTACATTAATTGAGAACAGAATCGAGGCCTCATGTGGAGCGGATTTTTCACAGCTCAAAACATGTAAATAGGGACAGTCCAAATCAATTATATGAATGGATAATGATTCCTCCATGCCATCATCCCAAAACACTACAACAGAAACAACTCTCTCACCTCATCGAGTAATTTAAATATTTCACAACGCAGATTTAAGTCTAAAAAACATGCCTTCAGTTTCAAGATTATCCAAGAAAATGTATAAAATTAGTTCAACCTATGATCAAGAAACATCCCAGCAATATGGCCAAATACCAAGTCAAATGTGCATGGATGGTGTAAAACAAGTCGATACTTCCACCTTCAACAGCACTAGAAAGCTTCGTATTACAAGTTTTCTACCGAGCCTCATTTAAGAAACAGATCCGCAAAATAACACGCCACACCAGAGCCCCCATAAGCATCTAGTTCAAATCAAGTCTTCCCAAAACTCAAATTGCAATTAGGCCATCGAAAAAGAAACTATAACACGACCACGAAAAGAAAATCATATGCGTAATATATAAAACGCATGAAATAAAAGTAACATGCCAAATCAAACAGTATGAAGAAGAAAATGAACAAACCTTTACTGCAGCCTTTCCCAACTGTGAAACCATCTCCGACATACCCTTCGTTACAATAACATCGAAAACCATGCGCCTGTCCATGTCGAGTAACTGGCTTACATTCTGCGTTTGAATCACAACTACAGGTCCCATTAATCCACCACTTGAGCTCCATTGTCTGAAACACGAGCCAAATGGAGGCATTCTCTTTCAAATCAACCATGATCGATGAAAAGAAAACACTGCAATTCCCTTTCCTCGTCACCTTCTCATAATCCAAAAACTCCGACCGATCATCAAGCGCCTCAGAATAACAACTTATATTGTAACGATCCTCATTTCTTGCCCCGTAATGGCAGGCTTCGAAGTCCAATCTAGACCTGGCCAATCTGTTTGGAATCACGCAGTCATGGATGGGAGATCGGCAGTGCTGAAACAGAAGCCCGTTACGTGACGTGGGCGCAAAGTTTTCGCTGAAAAGTTTGGAAAGTTGTTGAGTCGAACGGCTACAGTTGGCAGGAACACCGATCAAAATTTGATCAGATGTCACATTCTGCACATGAAAATCGCCGATTCCAATAATTCCAGAGCTGTTGCTGCAATTTAACTTGATCCCACATCCATCCGAGAACCCAAATGGATACGGCATGCTTCGGTTCCCGCATAAGTGTTCGCACTGAGATGAACTGATATTCCGGGCGGAAGATAAGATGACCAAAAGTGAGATTACCACACAGATGATCATTTGCTGAAAATCAGCAATCATCTCGGGTGGGTAAAGGGGAATTATAATCACTATCTTGCTGCTTCAAAAGAGAAACATGGAAACAAAAAGAGAGATATAAATCATATAATGGAGAAATCAAAGGGTGTGCTGTTGATGCTGCGCGCTGAAGAAAAACTTAAATGCTTTTCAATGGCGTGTTTGAAATTGCTCTGGCATTTCTGAACTGAGGCTGAGTTCCAATGGCCTTGTATTTCGTCTCCATGGGTTTTTTCAGAAGTTAGAAAATTTTCATTTGATGTAACAGTGGCGGGTGTAGAAAGCTGGGGAAATGAAGAAGAAAGTTTGTAGAGTTACACTCACAGTGTGTGTAATACTGTGTTTCCGGGAAATAGAGAAACGTATCCGGTGAAGTACATTGATATGAAAGTTCGACAATTAGAGCCCTGTCCACTTTGGATATCTTAGTAATTATTGTCCTTGGGTATGCATTTTTTTTTGCCCTTTGGCTTCTAGATTCTAACTATTTTGAATTAGTCATTTAGTCAAATAATATCCCTCATGGAGGTCAATGAGAGTTGTTTTTATCATGGTTTCGTATATGCTAAACTCGGTGTAATATATTGGATGATTTGTTTTTCTATTTCTTTTTTGATACCCCGTATTGGACGATTGAATTAACAAAATGTGTTCATTTGAATATATAAATTTTACTTGTTTAAAGTCATTAAATGGAAATAACAACCGTACCAAAAAGAAAAGTTGTATCTGCCTAAAATATTTAAATCGCAATCGAATTTTTTTTTTTGTATAAACTTAATGTTTGGGTTTCATGAAAAAATCAAACCATTAAAATCGTGGAATACATTGCATATTGATTTTTTTTTAATAAGTGAAATATTAATATAAGAAAATTTGAACAGTTTGATCATTTCTGAGACTCAAGCAAATATATAGGATAATTTTTATTTAAGAATATTAGTGTCAGCGACCGTAATTGATACTGTTAAGTTGTTCCTCTTGGTTATTTTTGGGGCTGGCAAATGTGTACGATGGTCAGATTATGTATTTTTTAAATGAAATATTAAGTTAATTACTTTAAAAGTTGGAAAAAAAAAAGTATAGATTGGATTTGTGGGTCAAAAAGACAAATAGAAAAGAATGGTTTGACTGTGACGAAAAGAGGCAGAGGCGCACCACAAAGTCCTCGATCGTGACCATTGGGCCGTAGACTTAACAAAAGTCACTTATTTTGGGCCTAGTGGGCCCCCATTGTCCCATGTGCTTACTTTTTCTTCTTCTTTTTTTCTTTTTTGTTTTAATTCGAGTATTAAAATTAATCCACTACAATCATCCAAAAATAAATCCTCTCGAGTCTCGAGTAATGTATTTTTGTCTTGGCTGAAAACCATACAAAGAATAACGAATAGAGTACAAATGCCAATTATTATTGGCAATGACTAAGACTAAGTCTCACGTGGAAAAAAAACCCCAATTAATCATTCTTCGTTAAATATACATCAATTTAAGGGTAGTCAAATTCAATATAGACTAAATTTTTCTATGATATGCGATATCATTCTTGTACCAATCCAAGAATTGGAAGGTGAAGATCAATTGATTATTGTGTGAATATCATTTCTAAATTAACTAAATTCCGTTGAATTCATTTAGTTAGGAAGTTTATTTATTCCAATATTAGAGCTAGAATTGGCATATCATGTGTGTCCATCATATGATTAATTAGTTTTTTATAATACGCATATGTATTATACATACAATCACATTGTTAGGATTGAATCTTGATGCTAAATTCCTTGTATTGTTAAATGCAGAGTGCATATTTATTAGACTAAAAAGACCACAAACTCATAATTAATTGATTACTCTTCTTGCACGGACACAATAACATGATAAAATGCCCCCTAAAAAGAGAAAATAAAACAAAAAATCTATCGTTTGGGATGGTTGGCCCTGAAAATCCTACCTTGTCAAACATTTTTTCCCTACTTGGAAGAAAAGTCTTACCTGAATCAACTGGCAAGTATTTTTCACACCAATAATGAAAATAACGGCACATCTTTTTTTTTTTTTTGGTTTTTTGATTATTTAAAAAAAAAAAATAATGGCACATCAACAACTGAACATTGATAGGCAGTTTCTCCATTTTTGACATATCTATACTATTATAAAAACAAAATTATTTTTGTCTCACAAATTATAATTATTTATGTAATTTTATAAAATTTGTCCTTCAATTTTATGTAAAATAAATACAGATATGTAAAATTGTGGCTAAAATTAAAAATTCACATGCAATCGATTCAATTCGGATACCAAAATTTTGATGTGTCAATTTTACCCTTTTAATTAATAAACACATGCAATAAATATGTAAATAAAAAGGTCAACATTGTAATATTACATTCAATTTAAAAACCCCATATTCTCAACCAACAAACCACTTTCTCTAATTACAATTATTTGATTGTTTTTTTTTCTATTTATTCTTTATCATGTAATTTTATTTCATATTATTATTTTATTTTTAAATTATTATAATTTAATAAATTATTTCCAATAATTCTTAGAAAAGTATTCTTATTAAATAAATTTAACAATATATTTATATTTTCATCCTTAAAAAAAACTAACTACTACATTGAAATATATTTTTTTTATATACACCGCACACATATACTGTGCGGTGTTGCTAGTATATATAAATAGAAATAAACTTAAGAAATAGAAAATTGGAGATTCTCCCAAACGCTGTAAATTAACTACCGTAACCAAATACAATTTTATAAAAACAAAAATAGTGAAAAATGATCTAATTTATACATGTCATATGAAGTGACACTTCATAAAATATATTTCAATAAATTATACAATATTTTAGCTAAAATGTATTTGTTGTGATACTATGAAATATCAAAATATATTATTACCGCACTCAAATATGACACTTTAACTAGTATCGTTAAAAATACAGCTGATTTGATGACACTAATTAAAATATCGTGTATTTAAATGTGACAATAGCCCGTTTTGACATTTCACAGTGTCACGGAAAGTGTATTATGTTTTAAATTTGTTGTAACTTATTAAGACGTACACTCTTTATAAAATATCACAATAAGTGTATAATTGTAACACTTTATGTTACATGTGTAAAATTAAACTTTTTTTTTTCTAGTAGTTGACACATGACTCAGATTATTTCTCATTTGTATACATTTGCATTTAAAATATATATATATATATATATATATATATCTCATAAAAATCAATTTTCAAATTTGACATGGCATACAATCACAACCTCAAATTTCCAGGTCCATATGTTGACGCCAAGCTGGAAAAATAAATAAATAAATGCACGGTTCTTTGGGAAAGAAAAAAAACAAAAAAGGGAAAATCTGGAGATCTCTAATATTAATATCTACTACAAAATTTCTTCAAATGGGACAATATACTAAAAATCAGAGGCAAAGACTTTGGATATCATTTTCGTTTAAATAGGGCAACGTATATAGACATTTGGCCAAACAAGTTTCCCTCAAGTCCCCGTTTTTTCCACGAATCATTTAATGAATCTCTTTTACAAAATTAATTAGTCGTTGTATTTTGTTGAAAGAAATGTCAATATATGTACCGATATAATGCGCCACTAGGTTCGGAGACGAGTGGTGAGGATTCGAAAGTAGTATTAGGAAGGTCTTGAGTTCGAACCCTCTTGTCTTCTATTCCTTTCCCTTTGAGTGAGTGTGTGCGTGTGTATGGGAGTATTTTTCGATTGACATTTATATGATGTCTCGAGATGATTGTATTATATATATATATATATAATGCAACACAACAGAATGAATATACATATATATATATATATATCCTAATTCCTAAATGTAACTCAGCAGCAAAATAATTATGCATTCTGATTTTTGAAAATTTCTAACTGCAACTGGATATGATGAAAACAGATAAATGCGTGAATTACACAGTTTTCATATTTTCTTGGTTTAAATCCTAAGTTTATTTGAGGCTTATAATAGCTGAAAAAGCGAGTGAAAACTAACCAGCGGCTCTTGTGATGGTTCAACAACTTAATTTCTCATCCGTTCCAATTTCACTTTCACTTTCAATCTACGCGCTTTCTTAATTAATCCCTAAGTATAACACTAGTTAATATCCTGAATATTGATAGCATATTGGTGAATGTATTTGAAATTTCAATATAAAAAATTGTATAAAATTGATCAACAAAGAGACTGTGTAATTTCGTTTTTGCACTCTCTCATTCATTGTCATTAATTTATTAATTTATTGATCTTTCGAATTTATCCCTATATATGTGCTTACGTTTCCCCAATTTTTTATATGCACGCAAGGCACATGATGTCAACTTTTTAAAATATTGAGTTTTTCTTGCAACTTTACAATTATACAGGGGTTTTTTTTCCAAATTATTTTACATGAAAAGGAAGGTAAAATGGCTTCTTTACAAGCAAAGAATAGATAATTTTTTGCAATCATAACAAATGAAGCACATTTTTTTCTCAAATGAAGGGTTTAAGGTGCTCAATTAATATTTTAATATTGTCTATTATGCTAATTAAAGTTTTATAGGATTTGTAATTTGTGTTAGTCGTCGTTTAATGCAATCCATCCGTAATACTCTATACATGCCAATTGAAATACCACACACACACACACACACACACGTGTACACTCTCACTCACCCAATAAGAAAGGAAAGAGGAAAATAGAATTTGAATCCAACACCTCATTAATACTAAGTTCCAATCCCTTCCTTTGAACTACAATTCCAATTCCAATCTCTATTAGTGATTGTTTTTGAGTCAAAAAGGTTAGGAAATTTGGTGGAAGTTATGGAAAAAACAGAACCATTTGACCATTAAAACTTGAGTTAGATAGGAAATAACGGATTATCTTGGGCCTCATTATAGTTGGATATTAATGACCTAACTATTTTTCCGTATATGCAACGCCCAATTGGAACTCTGGTACGGTGGTACCTCATTTGACAACGCTTTTAATTTCTCATTTCAATTGCCATATCAGTTAATCCTAACGGGTATGGATCCTAAAAGTCCAAGCAGAATTTAAGGTTGGTTGACTAAATGACACCCAGCAAATTATATATAAAGTATGATATACGGGAAGTATAATTTAACTTGTTATATGATTGATTTTTTTTTTTTTTAAATAAATATCAATCGTATAGCATAATCACTTGATGTATTGATTTAGTCAAGTCCAGTCTGAACAAAAAAAAATTTAAAGACACCAAGAATGCTCCCGATCAACTGGCTCATAACCTAAGGCCCAATCGGGCACAACCCAACGTAAAGCCCATATCCTCAAGCCTAGTCATATGACTTCACTGAGATCAGCCTACAGACTTGATAAGCCCAATTACGTAAGTTATCAAATTATTCAGTGATTCATGTCGAGATATCTTTATCGGCCATGGGCCATGGCTGGCCTCCAATAATTAATATAAAATTTCCAATAGTTAAGTGATGGGATATCTCTTTTCATGATGACAGATTGTCGTATCTATCCCACAAATCTTTTGTTTGTTGCGCTGCACTAGCCTGCAATGATTTGATGCCAGTTTGGCTCGCTCTTAACTTTTCCTGTTCCTTGTCAATATGCATTTTATTTACTCATGCTGAATTATAGAACACAACTGGTTTGATGATTCAAACAATCAACCACCACCAATTAATCCTACAAGTACATACACACACACACACAAGGAAATAATGCTTCAACATTATCATTGGATCAAAATTTCCATCTTCTCATTATATGCCGATTCCTCCGAAGGCCGGCACAGCATCACCAAGCACCGCCAGCTCCATCAATAATCACGGCGAGACAAAAACGTCACCATATTGCAGCCACTTCTCTTCAAGCGCCTCCTCCTGAGCATTACGCATCATAGCCTGGAAAGTGTTCTTGACCTTGCTGATGGTCTTGTGATGCCGAAGCCGCCTCAGCACCACGTCTTTATCCATACTTTGTGGCGACGATTTGAGCAAGAGCTGGCTCGACACTGAACCCAGCTCTTTGTTCATCTTCTCCGCTTCATTTTGGGATATCATGAACGCCATAACTGACTATTTTTTTCTTCTTATATATAAGGATGATAATAATACTGAACACCACGTGAGAGTATGTATATATATATATACAAGTGATGAAAATGGTGTTGTATGCATGAATTGACTGCCTGCCTTCGATGTCTGTATATGATATAATAATATCTGATAGATTGTTTTTCTGTGGGTTTGCTTGAAACAGAGAGCGTGGCCCCGCAGGTTTTATTTAATTAGTCAAGTGGTTAACTGGTTTCCTCTTCCGAATGTGGGCTGCGCCTTTTAGTGCGCCTCTAAATCCCGCAGCGGATAAAATAAAAACACTAGCGCAATAATGGAACTTCAATATACTATTTTTAGTCATAACGACAGGGTGCACAACCAGTTCGGATTCTCTCTTACACAACGGTACTACATCTTTTTCTCCACTCATTAATACACGCCACGTGTATTGATAAATAGAGGAGAAGATGTAGCAACGTTATGCAGCACAAGATCCGAACAGGTGCACAGGTTGTACGTCCATCTCCCAATTTAAAATTGCCCTATCTAATTATCGTTAGATTTAAGTAATCTTTTAAATTATTCTTCAATGCACCTCTAATCGTCTGCTAGAACACTCCTGAATTTTTTATTTTTTTTATAATTTAATTACTTGTATTTAATAAATGGGGTCCAAATTCCACCATTGATAATAAATCAAGTATGATTAACAGAATTTAGGCTCAAGCAAACTCTTATTTGTCTTTCTGTATATACCTTCAGATATATACAAACAAATGTAGATATTTCTTTAACCTACAAAAAAAAAATTCGCACCGCCAATTACGTCCGAACAAAAACTAATAGATTGTACTCCATTCGTGCAATTTATTTATTTTCTCTCTCTTTTTTTTCCCCCTTTCATTGAGGATGTGGAAGTCTATATTTGAACTAAAATCCCTCCTATGCTAAGGCTTAAGAATGAAATAATTCCACTTGAATTAAGTGACAACGATCTACTTATAGTGAAAATCGACCACCTTAATTTCACAGGAAAAATAACAACTAAAAAAATTAACCAATCAACGTCTCAGCCTCCGCAACTAGGTAGGGTATCAGTTTACCTTATCAAATATGTACAATAGCGAAAACGATAATCACATTTTGTCAGCGAGGGTGGGGGGGCGACCAAGGCATTTATTATATTCACTGGAAAATAGCAGTTATAGTTTTTCAAGAAACAGTGGGCTGCCAACCAGTTTGGAGTCCCAAATCCGAGGGCTAATAAAATAATAAGTGGGTGAAACAAATTTAACTTGCTCTCTAAAGATACCCTCTATTCTATTTCGGGTTATATCTATCATTTAGATTTAGTCAATCGGTCTAAAAATGTAACCAACTCAAAATCATAGGGGTCTTAACTTGTCCCCAAGAAAAAAGTCCGGGCTTTGGCCCCCTGATTTATACCCCACCTTCAGAGAAGTGGAGAATATTGTTAGGGATTCAAATTCTGATAATATACGTGCGTTGGTTAATGTATGCCCATATTATATAAAAATTAAAAATTAAAAAAAAAAAAAAAAAGAAAAAGAAGAGATAAAGATCCTAGCTTTACCATCAAAACCATTGAACCCAACCCCCAAAATTTCACCGACTACTGCCATGACTTGTGGCAAAAGCTCTGCCATGTTGCATTTGATTTTGTCACCAAGGTATTTTGTACGAAAAATAATATAATGTTATTTGTATATACACAAAGTCAACACGTGATTCAGATTAAGTATAGGACTCAAAAGATACTCATCACTGGTAAAAAAACTCCAAGACTGGTATGGGAAAAGTAAATATTTAAATGTCTATTCTATAACAATACAAACATTTAGCTGAGCAATATTCAACTCAACGCAAGCTTAAGACGTGCAAGAATGGTAAAAACGTCACAAAACAAAGCAATTATCGGCATAGCTACAGATTTATCTGTAAAACAATTGCAAGCTTCCACTGGTAGAAGAAGAAAATTCTGTACAACATTGCTTTTACTTTGTTTCATCGTCACGTTGATCAAGAAAACTCAACAAATACCCACTAACAATTCTTCTTGCGACAGGATTAGGAATATTACGGCATAAACGCCCATCAATATATGCAACTATACCTGACAACAAAAACTTGCCTATTCGCCATTTCCACACGAGCCTCACCTTCTGTTCCTCACCACCGGCCGTGGGAACAATGGCTTTCTCTTCATCTTCCTTCACATTCACATTCAACTTCCACTTGATCCTGCTCATAACCTTCCCAGACTGCTTTCGAAGCAAACGGATCATAAAACTCACAAACAGGTGTTCACATAAAGTCAATATAGTAGGTCCAATCCTCCATTCCTGTTACCGAGAATTGGTCATTGATGATGGATTGTAAGCAGCATACTGAAAGACCAAATATTCGCTGGAAGAAAAGGATATCAAGGAGAGATAGATAACACACACACACACAGACTTACCCTCTCTCCTCGTATGTGTCGAAGGGAATGAGCTGTTGAAGATTCCCCCTTCAACAATGCCTTGCTTGCAAGAAAGCTCTTTACATTTTCCATAATTTCATCTATAAGAGAACTGCTTGGAGGAAGGTTTTTGAGAATAACCTATATGAAAAATGAAACATTTCAAATACAATTTGGTCGTTCTAAATATAGCATAGGCTTAAGAGGAACCATGGATAATAGAGATTAGTTGTGTGCAGCATATTCTGAGATAAGAAATTACCTGGTTTTCAATGACTCTCACCCTAAGATATTCTTGTTTGTACATTGTATCCAACATTGCTTGCAGGTAACCCTCAATGTATAGCTGCACCGTTCAACACACGAGATCAAGAGACTTTGTACACTCAAAAATGAAATGAAGACAAATGTGTATTATTTGGATAGGGGAGGTGGAAATTATTGGTTGTATCAACACAAACTCTTTCTGCTTGTAATCCATTCTGACCTCATCAACCCCAGGACTTCTGTCAAGCTTGATTTTCCTGTCTGGGCCACCTTCCATGACAGCACTGCCAAGAACTGATGGTTCCATAGCTAATTTAAGAATCCCTTGGTGAAAACCAGTCACCTGGATAAATTATGTACTCCAAATGGTCAACTCACAGATCAACACTTATAACTAAGTTTCAAAAATAAGAATGTTAAGTGACCCCCTCATCTAAAAGCTTAAGTTGTTAGAGAGGAGAGTCATCAAATATTTTATTGTCTTCAATACGCCCCCGCACGTGCAGGCGAATTTCTTTTTGTATCATCAAATATTTATTATCTTCAATACGTCCCTGCATGTGCAGGCGAATTTCTTTTTGTATGAGGCCTTGCACGTGAAATTCTTTTTTTGCTAAATGGGTGGCGGTGAGATTCGAACGCAGGACCTCTTATTTGAGCCTGGCTCTGATACCATGTTAAATGACGACCTCACCAAAAAGTTTAAGCTGTTAGAGAGGAAAATCTTCAAATATTTATTATCTTCAACAAAGAAAGATGAAACATGCATCTGACCATTCCATTAAAACCACTTGCTTCAGCTCCCTTAAGAACAGAGTCTGATATTTCAGTGGCTGCAGCAAATAGCATATTGGACCCTGCTGTTTTCAGCTGCAAGTGAAACATGAAAATTTATGCAACTCAAAACAACTTCGACCAGTCCTTGCATTTACAAAGGACAAAGCACCTACCGTTTTCCCCAAATCACCAAAGTAGCGCTTTGTTCCGGAAAAACCTTTGCTGTCAATGACTTTACTGATGAGCTTGAGTGTGCCTAATTCATATATTTATGAATCAGGCTAGAATCAAATTGTAACAAAACAATTTAAAGAATTGTCATAAAAGGGAAATCAATCAAATTCTCTTCCCGTCATAAACATCAAAAAATTGCTGAAAGACAGAAAAGAAGCATTGAAAAAGATAAGTTCATTTGTGAACACGCCATTGAGCGCTGGACGCATCCTATTTGTTGTTATAGGTGACAAAAGAAAAATAACTGACTGAAAAACATTCATTATTGCCTTTGCAAGCAGATTGAGACAGAATGTAAAGATACCTAAGGTCACACCAGGAATATTGAGCAAGCCACTTGAAGGATCAAAAAAGACATCAAGTGAGGACGAAGCTAGATCGTCAAATATAGAAGCGAATGCTGGAGGAAGCAATGGGCTTCCCTTAGCAATATAGACAGCTCTCATGGCATACCTAGAAGACTTAAACAAAATTAGGTGCTGAGATATAAAAACAGAAAAAATAAACACATTAACCACATCATACCAGGAATAATGCTGTGCACACTTTATAGTCAATTCACGCAGTGTTATCAGAGCATGTGTTACGAGGACCCCATTGAGCTCAACCGTCTTTCTCTTAATGGCAGGTATCTATGAGGAGGAGGAGAAAAGTCATACAAAGATTATAACAGCAGATCAAAAACAATATATTAATTCCTAGACTGGAGCAGAGAAAAAAAAAAGGAAAAAAAAGGAATTATTCTACAAATAAAATCACTCTCAGACCTTAATCACACTGTGGAGTAAAGACCTCAGAGTCTCTTGTGTTGAACTGTATCTGTAATGCGAGTCCCCAGGAAGGAAGCTTGCCACAATCTTTAATATTAGGGAGAAGCCGAATAAATTAATACCCATAATTTATACTAAATGGTAAGAACTGGTTCAGAAATTTGAAATGCAACCAAGTAGTATCTCAAACCTTTATAGGGTGGATCTCAAAATGATCAAAGTAGTACTGCTGACGGGGAGTACTTGAATCACTGAGAGATCTCCTCCAAAATGGAGCAATTTTCATTAGCGTCTCCTCATCAAGGTTCAAGTCAAGAGGCTGCAAAGACGATGGAGTGTGATTAACAGCTTTCCGAGAAGTATGGCACCAATTGCTCATATATATAGATGACCATGAAGCTTCTGAAAAATGCCATTTTCAAAACACATAAAAAAAGGTAATTCTGTTAATACCCTATTTACGTTACCTGCAGAACAATGGAAAGGTATTTCACTTGTTTAACACCAGAACTCGTTGGAAGTAAAACAACCGCAACATGAAGAATGTAATCATTTGCATCAGAATTTTCTGATTGGTGCCTACGAAGCAATGCTGCAAAAGGAGCTCCAACCCACTTCTCATCCATGCTCAGCGACTGCATTTATTGGTCCCAATACACTTATCAGTAAGGCAGAATCTTGACGTGTGTATTACATAAACATTTTTGAAGCAAAATACAGAAATCACTAGTCATAACAACATCAACTGCACTTACCTGCACTCTGATTTGGTTATATTTATGCTGGTCGGTGAACATAGCATCCCAGTTGATTCTTTCAAGCTTCGTAATAATTATTGGAGCATAGTTGGATTGCTCGCCAGGGTCAACCTCCTTCAGCACATTACAGAGAATACAAATATAAGTGTGTGAAAATAAAAGAATATTCTGAAAGCATACAGCTAATACAGCCAGCAATAAGTGCAGTCCGACAATCAAACATATAGCGTAGTTGCATTTTGTACAGAGGAAAATTGAGGAATACTGCATATATTAGGTAACAGAAGGCATAATCAACCTGAGGAAAAGGTAATTTAGAACCTGAAGCTAAAAAGAGGGCAATATTTCTATAACCAAGGAAGAAGCTGAAAAATTAAAAGATCAGCCTTATCCTTAAAAGATAACTCTTGTCTTTGTCTCTTTTTTCTTGGGCTTTATTAAAAGAACTCACAATGAGGCAATCAAATGTCGCATTTTAGCTTTCCTTATCAGCCAATTCTTCATTTTCCCTCATCATGCAAACATTTAAGGTCGAACGCGA
This sequence comes from Petrea volubilis, assembly GCA_026212405.1. Taxonomy (NCBI): domain Eukaryota; kingdom Viridiplantae; phylum Streptophyta; class Magnoliopsida; order Lamiales; family Verbenaceae; genus Petrea; species Petrea volubilis. The sequence goes on along the minus strand of CM047872.1, from coordinate 7,120,405 downwards.
CAGTGTTTTGAATGATATTTACAAATAAAGAAATGATGTAGACATACAAGTCCCATTCTAGTTTGTCCACTAACTACGTGGTTCTAAGAGCCTAACAACACTCATGGTAAACATGCTCTCTCAAACAACTTTACAGGTTTCTATGAACATTATCAAGTTGGTTTCAACAACCTCCTATTTCATTTCCATTCCTTTATTCATTTCAAAAAAAAAAGCACAATGTCCTGCGTACAAGGGAAGCTAGGATAACAATTCTTTATCTGACAAAAATAAACTAAGTCATGCCTAAAGAGGTTTGCCCATGAACACCAGAAAATCAGCAAAAAGCCCAAAGATGAATGCATTATCCTCCAGCTGACATTATCCTTCATCAAAATCCCTTATCTATATTTCCCTTCACATCAATGCATAACTCCAGGTACTGACCTCAAACCAATCACTTTTGATCACCTCAACCAGAACAAACTTCAAAAACCAATAGAAAACAGAATACCAAAAAGAATAGCGCTACTTCATCGATCCATTTTCAGTGGATAATTCTACTAGAAATCATTATGAATTTGCTTGTGTCTGTTCATTCCAGACCCAAAACCGAAATGTGCCTGTCAAATCATTTGAAAAGGAGCTTTCGGATTTTTTTTTCCCTTCTTTTGTACATTTATAGAAGTTTGAATCCTCGTTGGCTCTCTGTGAAATACTTGTTTGGCCGAGTACAAGACTTCTTTGTTCTTGATAATTATTTACCTAATCAGTGGATAAACGGAGTCTTTGTCTAAAGAAATGCATTGAGAAAAAACGAATTGGGAAAAAAAAAATAAAAAGATTTTTTTATTTAACACATAAAATTATCCTACTCCAATTTTGCATTGAATAGAAATTATCTTTTGATAAGCTGTGAATTGGCAGAATAATGAGATGAAATCATGATTCAATTAAATATCTTGAATTTATTTTATGAGAAACATTCTAATTGTTTTAATAATGAATGATTGATAACTACAAGTGACGGAGATACGCAATTTAAGTAACGGAAATGGAATGTGGTTCAGAAAAGAGGCTTCATAGGACCATTTGTTCGATGAATTATCATGATTATGATTTACGGATTGGGCACAATAAGAATACACTAAGAAGTAATACTGTAAACTTAAGTATAAAGGTATACAGAACATTTTTTTTTCAATTAGACTTCATGTTGCAAGTGATGTATTACAGATAAGCACAACTAAATACCACAGTTACCTGCTAATTTGATTAGAGCAAATTTGGCTGCAGAAAAGCATAAATTAGGCAAGATAGGTAAACACATTTGAAAGAATCAAGAAGGACCAAAAAAAAGAACAGACGGACAAATACATTATGATGGAACACTAAATTCACATTTGAAACCCACCTGCTTAGCATGCTCAAGCAAGTGGACGGACAAATAAGAGATTCTCAGCCGCATCTTTCTACTGGAGCCAGCCACCATATTCACCTTATGGCTATCAGAGAACACACATATCCTCAAAACTCGTGTGACACCTTCAGCATATACTTCAAAACCCACCTTTACTGTCTCCGAGCTAGTTAGCCGACTGTGAGTAGTATGTTTCTGATCTTCAGGTTTCTTATCCGAAGGCAAAAGGAATCCCAGACCTCTGGATTGCTTATTCCGATAAAATGGCTTCCATGATCGTACCTTGTCTAAGCTGATTTCACGCAACAGATGCACATCTGCCAAGGAGAATTTCATAATCAAAAACCTATATAATTTACATTGCACCTAACAGGAACTTGGAAAGAGAAGTTCCGGGTTTATAACAAATATTAACTATTTCATTTTCTTCACAACATGTTAACATGTAAACAAATACACAGTTAACTCTTCTGACCCTGAAGTCCAACGGACAAAAGTATCAGTCATGGAAATGTCAATAATCACAAACCATCAATACCTGTCTTTAGAAAGTTTCCCCCAACATTCCCCTTACATACATCCTTCACATAGTCTGACTGCCACATTCAGAAGAGACATCCAACAACAGAAAAGACCAGGGGAAACACAGCGTTTCACCTTACTAATTAAACAAAACTTAAACCAAAAACTATTGGCTACATGATAGAATTTGGGTACGACGCACCAATATTTCACTTCATCAAATATGAATCCTGATGGAAAAGCATCTGAAGCATGAACAAGCCAATTACCAAGCGTGTTACGTGTGACAGAATATTTTCTTATATTGACTTGCTGCAATTGAGTTTAGGTGCTTATTTTGGTGGATTGACACACCATAAATCTTCCTTTGTTAAAACCAGAAATATCATTGCATCTATGTCTTTCCTTGACGATTGACAAGTACATTCTCCAGGATTCTACTGAAAATAAGGATGCCAAAAGAAGTGAAGTATAAAGATTCACTAAGGGACAAGCATAATCAAGCGTTCAACTAAAGAGTAAAAAATGTCGAGAGCATGTAAATTACCATCAAGTTGGATGACTAGCTTGTGTGGAAGAGTCACGTCATCCCAGACATAGTTAACACTGACGCCCGCTCCCAGAGTCTCTGGCACCGATGAACCCTGAAAATAATTCGCCATATGTAAGAAATACACAAGCATATGTAAGAATAAGATTATATGGACTATATTATGCATGGTAAAACAGGCGAACTACCGGTAACCTTTTGATAATAAGTTATCGGAGCATCATGTAAACAGTTCTCTATTCTGTAGGGGAGATTTGTAAGTGGTGGTCTGTGGAAATGCAAAACAATGGTAGACCCTTCTTCCACCACATGAACAGCTGCAAATTGACCGAAATTGTCTTTATATGAAGTGCTACCTGACTGCCCACTAGAAAATTCCGAGGATTTTCGAAATTTCAGGAAAAATCGTCCTAATGAAGCCACACATACTGGTCCTGACCAATCAAGTCCAAGCTCATTTGGTCGGAATTGAATGAAAAATGATGAATCAGTTTGAGCTTTTGTATGCTTTCTGAGAAGATTTTCAACAGCGTTGGTTTCTTTCTTGTTTCTCATTACTGCCTTTAGCCTTAAAGATATCCTCTGTTTGCTGTCGATAGCAATCAGCTCTTCCATATCCTTTCGAGAACAAGAAGAAAAATATTAGAGCAACTCAGAATATTTTTTAAAAAAAAGCAGCACCATTGTGAATAAATTTGTGACGTTTTCAGCAGACCTCTGTAAAACATTGGCGGATCTCAATCACATCTTCTGATTCATTGCATACAACGTACCGCGAGCTCAGAGATACTATCTGAGATGAGCCCTCTTTGATGAGAGATGGCCTTAAAGCCACACCCAACCTCGTAACATTTTTTGATCCAAACAATTCTTCGGCTTCCAGGTCTATCTCTGTAAGGCCAGATAACACATCCAAGTCCAGCTGTGCCTCCAGTGCTTTATCCTCCAACAACTTGAACCGCAATTTGTGGCTTCTAGAATTGGAGAAAAGTATATCAAATGGGATACAATTACAAATTTATATCTTTTGGGGATTGGTATGCACAATTATAACATATTTGAACAGTAACTCATTGTAGATTGATTTTATCTTCATTTCCAGATTTATTAACCCAAAATTTTCCTCATTGATGTCTAATTTGCTCAAACAATCAATAATTTTATTATTACCTCAACAGGGATTTCATGTCAAAAATTTTACTTGAGAAGTCATGTACATCTTGGATATTTTGTCTTACATAAGGAAAAATTTGGAAACTATAACAAGCTACATAAGAATCCATTAGTTATCGAAATAAATGAAACTTATAGTAAGTCATCCCATTGTCATATTCAAAGACCTAGACAAATTTAGTGGACCAACTTTTAAGAATATTTTTCCCACTATTTCTTGGTTTTTACAGAATTGAAGTCCCCACCACTGCCCACCAACAAAAAGGGGAAGTATTTTCTGTAGGATAATGTTTATGAAGTTAAAGCAGTACTAAGCTTATCACACACTTTTGAGGAAAAGCTTCAATATCTATATGTACATTTGAGAAGTTTGTACATGAACTACTTTAGGAGGTTTAAAATAAGCTAAATTCAGCAAAAGAAAATTTGTGATTTCATGCAGATCTTTCTGTTTCTCTGCAGATGCTGAAACTATTAATTAAATTTCAAAAAATATGGTGATTAAAAGTTATCTTCTGAACTCTAGTTTGTTTATTAAGTGCTAGGAACAAAAATGACTTCTAACAGCGAACAGTGTAAATGAAAGCTAATTCGTACATACTTGGAAATGCTTTGACTTATTGCTGAATCTTACTGCATTGAGCACATATGCCATTATTCCACAACCAGATAATGCACCTTTAATGAAATGCCAAGCAATCTCTCAAGGAAAAATGCAGTAAATAGAAAACAGAGAGAAAAATGATATTTACTTCAAGAACCATGATGTGATGGAATTAGGAGGCAAATATGACCCCAACTCCAGGGGAATACCTGTACCAAATCTTTCCATGTCAACCCTGCAAAAAATGTTCTTTTACTGACAAAATTGTACCAATGGTCAATGTCTAAGAATAATTATTTCACAAATCATATGTTACCTAGATAAAGGCTTCTGGTTGGCAGAATAGCAAAACAGTGGCACATTTGTATCATTTTGCAATGCATATGGTGTAAAGATACTGGCCTGAAAACAAGCACAATAACTGTAAGAGATTCAAGTTGAAATACGTATATAATTAATGTTGCAGGATAAGTACCTTCAACGTGCCTCTGTGTCCACGAGACAATCTCAGCATGGCAGAGTACTTCCCACCACCAAAGTCCAACTCGACATCTAAGTGAGCAATATCACCTTTTTGCTTTTGTAATTTTCTCACCCAGTCACTATTATCAACTGGTTTACAGCTCGAGCCAAAAGAAGTTAAAGTAACCACAAAATGCATGGTAGCAGGGTTAACATAAAAGTTGACAACTGATCCACATGAAATAGTTGCACGACTCCATGTATTATCACAGTTCGTGGTGCCGTGTGGATCTGCAACAAGACGAAGGGTTGTCTGGAGTAACATATCAAACAAACTAAAACGAACTTGGCAATTCTTTTTTGCATCAGTTACCTGTATCAGTCAAACAGACGTGTATCTCCGTCTGCAATAAATTTGAAACCTGAACTGTAGGAAGAAAAAAGAATTCTTTCTGCTCTTGCATTGCAACTGGTGAATCTCTATTAGCAGGTGCATATCCAAAGTTATCTGGATTTAGAACAGGTACAGGCTTCCCAACAGTTTGTATAAGGAAATATATGTTACCAACAAAACCTTCTTCAGATTTGAGAGCACAATTGGCAACACTCAGTGAAAATTTTGTTGAGTTGACAGAAAATGCCTTTCTCACTTGGTAACTTAATTTGTCCAATAGCCCAGATAGGCGAACGGGCTTCCCACCTTTAAGATCATCTGACCACTCTGCTGATGACACCTTAAAATTTTGCAGACCATCTACAATGTTGGGTCTGAACGAGAATACATAGTTTCCTACAGACCAACCTTATTGTCATGAGTTCTCGTAAAACACACTACAACCAAGATAAGGACTGATCTCATTTGTAACAGAAGAATGAAAGAATGTACAGATACAAAATCGAAGGGAGAAACAATAAAATAAATTCAGATAGATATACAAAATAACCATTACCAATTGCAGTAGCCTCACAGAATGGTGAATGGAGAGCAAAGATATTCAATATCATTACCACAAAGTCATGACAAGTAACACAGGGACCCTGCTAATGTAACATTTCAACAATATCTTGCAAGGTTATAGACAGTTACTTAAAAATAAGTAAAGCAGCACCAGTTCATATTCTTCAATTATAATTTTTATTACGTATCATACTTGTTAGAAGATCTAATAGAATATTTGGTAAGTTAGCATATTATGGTAGGGTTAGAATTCCTATATCAATTAGGATTCTAATATTACTTTGTTACTTTATTTCTAGTTTGCTTAGGACTCTTGTATTCTTCTATTTCCATCTCTATACAAAGGAGATGGGAGACTATGAATAATATACGAACATATTTTTCTCTTCTGACAATACTATTAAACAATTCCGCAAAAAAGAAAGGGCAAAGTCATCCAACAGTAGCATCCAGATGCATGCAGCTGCATAGCACAAATTGAATGTACTCTTAATTCTTACAATCACCAATATCTCTTAGGTGATGCTCATAAAAAAAGTTTGTTCCAGTCATGCTCAGCTGGTATATCATGGATTCCCTGTTAATATTGTCACAGTTTATAAGCGGCATCTCAATCTATCCATGAATGAAAAGAATAAAAATGACATTGTTTCTACAAAAAGGAACATGTGTTTGCACTATCAGCTAACCATTAGATTTTCCTACAATTTGTCATCATATAAACAAGCATATACAGATTTAACATGCTATTAAATAAAATTTAGAAAAGTTTTTACTCAGTCACAACCACATTAAATTAATATTTCTTGATATAGATTCTGCTCGCATCAGCAGAGAGCTTGCATCTAATAATTTGCTTTGATTTAAAATCTATATTTTTGCTACAGTTTATTCAACAGATCCCCAACTCACGATTGGGATTCCTAGTTCTTATGTATGGCTATTTGATTGGTGAAACAGAAACATATGAGATGCTATGTCTGCAACTAATATCTTAAACTTCCCAAAGAAACTTGGAAGTCCATAACTGATATCTTAGGATCACCTTTTCTAGGCTAAAAAATTTTGTAGGATCAGATTTACTAATAGCAGATAGTATGAGTCACAAAGTCAGTATAAAATTTATCTAAAACAAAATACATAAGCAGATTTCAAAATTCAACCTAATTTTCATGAAAAAAATAAAAATTAATATTATAAAAGAATACAACAGTTGTTTACCAAAGTTGAAAGACCTGAAACCTAGGCATTTAAAAGAACTCAAAATCATGGCAAGCCAAAGCTTAACAGTTAACCATGACAACAAGTCATCCATCACGGTGAAGATTCATTTTTCATTTTTTATTTCATGACTTGCTAAATCATCACAGGTTTTTGAATATTGTCAGAGACTAAACAGAGAAATGTGTATAAACTGTCTTTATTTTCTTGATAACATTCTCTTCTGTGTACATAACATTAACAATTTAGATTTCACAAATCAAAGTATTATCAATAAATCAAGTCCTAGTCCTGAGCTAGTATGGTAAACCCAAAATGGAGTATTTTTATGGTTCAATTCAAAGATAAACCGATAAGCAGAATATGCTTCCAGCATAAAGTATCATCAAGATAGATTTTGGAGTTTCACAAAGCAAGATGCAACTAGCGCACCGGGAAGAATATCTTCTCTAAATTTTCATGGCCTAGAGCTTCTCCTTACTTCTGTTGTGGGTTTATTCCAGTTACATATGCAGCATTAGATTTCGCAGCTATTGAACAAATTATTCAATCACATCTTCTTCTAGTTACTTCTTCATCTATGTACTGAATAAATGGAGTGTTGAATACAAAACATACCAACACTTAAAGATGTTAATGCCTTTCTTAACCCGCCAGACATATCAGTAGCACTAAATGCTGTTATAACATCATCTACGACATCTCCAGCTTTCAGTATAAGTGAAGCAGACTCTGTTTCCTCATGCTGAGGCCTTTGAAATCGCAGCTCTAGCGAGAAATCAGTTTCATTGTGCAACTTTAGCAGAGGAGAGACACTGATTGACAAGCCATCCTATTAATACAACAGGAGCAAATGAAAGTCAAATTAATTCCAACTACACAAGAAAAATATATCCATAGAAAAAGGTTGAAGATGATCTTATACCTCAATTCTCTTTGAAATTTCAACAACAATAAACGGACCAGGAAAAGATTTGGAATCTGATCAAGTATAGCAAATGAAAAGATTCAATGTTAGTACCCACAAACCATGCCAGACTTACAAAGGAAAGGTGAGCCATAAGACCTAATAATTGTCAGCAACATGTGGACTAATTTTATGTAATTAGACAAATTTTAAGTATGTGATGGATATATTCCTTTGCTAGTTAGGATTTACTCCACACTCTTATCCTAGTTAGATTTTCCTTTTCTACTCCTTTCCTAGTTAGGATTTACTCCAACTGTATATATACTCTTTTGTGTTGTTGTAATAACTCATCAATAGAAACTCTCTCTAAAATTTTCATGGTAACAGAGTCAAAGTTTCTTTAAGAAAAGAGGGAAAAAACCTAGACAAATTTGCACGCTCCTCACGCACCAACGCGTAAGGGCGCATGGACCGGAGTTTTGTCCGCCGGTTGGTGTCACCGGCATCGCCTCGTTGAGGACAACAAGATTTTGTGGTCGGTTGTCAATGGGTTAGGCCAGAGGTAGATCTTCTAGGTTCAAATTCAGTTTTTGTTGCATCTGTTCTCAAGAACTTTGGGTATGTTTAGGTCTTTCCCTTACGAAACTTATTTATAGTAATAATTGTTATCTCTTTATTTATCATCGTATTAAATGGCTGACGATAAAAAGATAGTGAGCCCTATTGGTAACAATCCCTCATTGCAAATCAATCCTATAAAACTTGATGGAACTAATTACCATGCATGGTCAAGGTCTTGTATTCTATTTATCAAGGCTAAAGGATTGCAGAGTTATGTGACCGGGGATAAGAAAAAGCCTAACACGACGGATACCGCCTACTATTAATGGGAATTTGAGAATTCCCTTGTCATGTCACGGCTTATCAACTCTATGCAACCGTAGATTGCCCAAGTGTATTTATTGCTCGACACTGCTAAAAGGATATGGAAAGCTGCATCTCAAACCTATTGTCAGATAGGCAACGACACACAGATATACGAGCTTCGAAATAAGATCCATCGGTCGAGACAAGGATAGATGACCATCTCACAGTATTTCTCCGAGTTAAGCAACTTATGGCAGGAACTTGATTACTACCAAGATTTCCAAGCCAAGTGTACTAAGGATGTAGTCAAGTTTCAAAAGTTGATAGAAAATGAGCAAGTTTATGATTTTCTTGCAAGTTTGAATATAGAGTGCAACCAAATAAGGGTTCAAGTGCTTGGGAAAGAACCCCTACCCTCTTTACAACAAACATACTCTTACGTTCAACAAGAACAAAGTAGAAGGAGTGCTATGCTTAAGTCTCCATCAATTGTTCAGACCTCCAACTTCGTGAAATAAGATAATGCATTTCTTCCTAAACTTGATGATTTTTCCAGGACTATAGACTTTGGAGAAAACAAATATTTGACAAGCTATTCCAAAAATTTTTTACCTACTCACCATGTACGAAAGTAAATAAAGTCCAAATAATTGATGGGTCCTTTACTTCTGTACCTAGAATAAGTTCTATTGTTTGTACTCCCGAGCTATCCTCAGTTCTTCATGTTCCATGCTTCCCTATTAATCTTTTATCTGTCAATTCTATCACAATGGCCCTTAATTGCAAAATTGAATTTTGTCCCAATTATTGTATCTTTCAAAATCTTCAAACGAGGAAGATAATTGGCACTGGTAGCCTGTAGGGTGGCTTATACTTTTTGGAGAAGAGACAAAGTTCAGTCTTGTATGGTAGTAATAAGAATGTCAACCAAGAAATAGTGGGGTGGCATAGATGATTAGGGCATCCATCATTTTTTGTTTATAAAAGTTATATCCCACTTTGTTTGCAAAGACTAGGAGTGATACCTTAGTTTGTGATGCTTGTGAGGCTAAACATAAAAGCAACTATTATCCTTTGGCAATAATAAAAGTACGATTCCTTTTACGACAATCCATTCTGATCTTATAGGGGCCCACTCAAAACACTTCACTAGCTGGTAACCGATGATTTGTCACATTCATTGATTGTTGCACTAGATTTACTTGGATTTATTTGATACAAACAAAGAGTGCTGTGTTTTCTTGCTTTCAATCATTTCATAAAATGATATGTACCCAGTTTGATGCTAAGATTAAAATTTTAAGAATTGATTATAGTGGGGAGTACATGGACGGGAGGTTTTGTACTTATTTGGAGCCTAGTGGATCATACATCAGACAAGTTGCCCATATACTATTGACGAGTTGCCCTTATATTAGTGCTCAAAATGGTGTTGGTGAAAGGAAAAACAGACATGTTGAAAGTTGCTCGATCCCTTATGTTTATTGTGCATCTCCCAAAACCATTTTGGGAAATGCAATTCTTACTGTTGTTACCTAATTAACAGAATGCCTCTCAAAACTCTCAACTTAAAAAGCCCTTTAAGATCTTACAAGGAAAAAAATTATATTATTCCTCTAAAGGTATTTTGGTATGTTTGTTTTGTCCATACTAGAAATGTTAGGAAATTGGAACCCAAGGCTTTCAAATGTGTGTTTGTTGGGTACTCTCCAACACAAGAGGACTGCAAATGTTATCTCCCTCTTTGGAGAAAATATTTTGTTGGTATGGATGTTACCTTTAGAGAAACAGACCTTTATTTCATACACTACAATTACCTCTTTAGGGAGAGAGTAATGAGAGAGAAGAGGTAATACCTAGTTCGGTTACTCTTGGTGATCGCATTCAGGGGAATAATCAATTAAGGGGGAGAGTAGTCCAATTGAAGAGGAGAGTTCAATTCGGGAGAAGAATATTTGACATTTGGACAGACCTGATTTAAGGAGATATTAGATGAAAGACAAAACACAAGAAGCCATCATACAGCCTATCCCTTGACAAGAATAAAGGTGTCACATCATGTACCAAACACCTTATATCTAACTTTGTTTCTTATGACTCCATGTCCCCCTCCTATCGAGCATATGTCTTGTTTGTGTCCACTAGTCTATTCCATAGGATTTGAGAGAAGTTCTTGGAGATCCCGAGTGGAAAGGAGCAACGGTTAAAGAATGACGGCCCGGGCCAAAAATGAGAGTTGGGAACTATTAACTCCTCCATTGGAAAATAAATCGGTTGGCTACAAGTGGGTGTTTACTGTAAAACACAAAGCAAATGATTCAGTTGAAAGACACCAACCAAGATTGGTGGCTAAGGGGTTCACTCAAACCTATGGAGTGGACTATCAAGAGACATTTACCCCAGCAGCCAAGATGAACATAATCAAAATTCTATCATCCTGGTGCAGCTAACCTTTATTAGGATTTGCAACAACTTGATGTAAAAAATGCTTTCTTGTACGAATTTAAAAGGGGTGTATATGCAGATTCTTCCAGATTGTGGTGATGAAAAAACCAAGGGAAAAGTATGTAGGTTAAAGGAAACTTTATATGGATTGAAACAATCATCTAAGGCTTGGTTTGACAAATTCAGCAAAGCCATGATCTCGTTTGGATACCAATAGAGTAATAGTGATCATACCTTGTTTCTCAGATATTGTAACGGTAAGATGACATTACTCAGTGTATGTCGATGATATTGTGTTGACCAAATACGACAAAGAAGAGATGACTCAATTGAAGAGACTTCTTGCTCAGGAGTTTGAGATCAAGGATTTCAAAAAATTGTGATATTTTCTAGAAATTGAAGTCACTAAGTCGAATAAGGGATTTTCATTTCTCAGAGGGAGTATATGCTTGATCTTTTAACAGAAACCAGTATGTTAGGTTGTAAGCTTGCAAAATTGCATATTGAATGCAATCACAAATTGCAAGCAGGGACTGACAAATCAGTTAACATAGGGAGATATCAGAGATTTAGTGAGAAGGTTGATTTATCTCTCACACAAGGCCGGACATAGCATATGCAGTTAGCTTGGTGAGCCAATATATGCATGATTCTCGTGAACTTCAATTGCAGGCTGTGTTTCGTATTTCAGGGTATCTGAAATTTGATCATAGAAAAGGTCTTCTTTTCTCCAAAAATGGACACCTCCAAATACAAATGCAGATTGGGTTGGTTGTCCAGATGATCATAGGTCAACTACCGGTTATTGCGCACTTGTGCAAGGGAATTTGGTTACTTGGAGAAGCAAGAAGTAGTGTGTGGTTGTCTGGTCAAATGCATAGTAGAGTATGAAACTATGGCTCAAGAAATTTGTGAGCTAATTTGGTTGAGAAAATTAATGGAGGAGCTGAAGTTGACAAGAACGGGTACTCTATACTTATTTTCCAATAGCAAACCTACCATTAATTAGTATTGCTCATAATCCGTTACAGCATGAACGAACAAAACACATAGAGATTGATAGGCATTTTATCAAAGAGAAACAGACATAAGGTTCTTTGAAGATTTTTCATGCGACATCTGAAAAACAACTAGCCGATGCGTTTACTAAGGGACTTAGTAATCCGACCTTCATACGTCAGTTAGCAAGTTGAGCATATCTGATCTCTATGCACCAACCCGAGGGGCAGTGTTCACAAATTTTATGTAATAAGACAAATTTTTAGGGATGTGATGTACATATTTCTTTGCTAGTTATGATTTATTCTACACTCCTATCCTAGTTAGGTTTCTCTTTTCTACTCCTTTCCTAGTTAGGATTTATTTTACTTGTATATGTACTCCTTTGTATTATTGTAAATAACGCATCAATAGATATTCTCTCTAAATCTTCACAACACACTATGTAGTTCCAAATGGATACACTCGAATCAGAACATCTTAGGACATTATCAGATTTCAAATAGTTGATTGTTATAAATTAATTAATTCAAATAAATCCTACAAAACCAAACGTTGTAAAGTATTACAATTAGTCACAAGTGCACATGTACCTTGATGTATTCACTTAATATAAACCGAGGGCAAAATTAGACTTATGTGACATCCACGACTTCCAGAAACTTCTCCTCACTAACTCGTAACACTTCAATCATATCAGGTTACATAAATACCAAATGAGTAAAGCAGGCTTTAGTAGTTCAAATAATTTAAGAAGCAATAAACATTTACAACTTCCTACGTGATATGAGGACGAATAGGTGCCTATACTAGTGGCTTATTCTATAAAGCTGCAACAGGAACCAGAACACCTCACCTTGCGATGACACAATGCGAGTCCTCCATGCAAATTGTTGAGCTTCTAAAAGTGAAAGATGAATTGGAGAAGTTGAAAGGAAATCTTGTTGGACAAGCTGTACTGAAAAGAAAGATGCTTCTGGAGGTTGATTTGCCAAAGCTAGGTGCCTTAAGAACATGCGAGTGAGAACAAGAGCCTACATCAATTATTGACCAGAAAATTCACCAATGGAAGCAACAGATAAATGAAGACAGCCTTATCAAAAGAGACCAAGCTAGCGAAATGCTAAACCAAAGATTACACAATAAATAAGCGATTTTGCTGAAAGATAATGTGAACCATTCAGGTCAGATGACTGCTGACAAAGGAAACTAAGGACCAGAAATACAGTGATTTCTTCATGTTCCAACAGGATCTGTTTACTCCAAAAAGTTGTTCCCTTTCTTGAAGCAGTACTTCATATGGTAAAAACACTTAACTTTCCCTTAGGGTTTAACTTAATTACCCATCAGAGTAGTGATAAGCATTTCAAAACCCATGAACATATGACCACCAATTGGAGTTGTGTGCATTTTCAGGTCCCACAGTTAAAGAGTACCATCTGCTGTATTATAGTTCCCCATTTTCCCCCTAAAATCTGGGCACTGTTCACCCAAATAAGTAAATGAAACAGATATTTTGGTTTATGAATAAACCACTTATACCCTTTGTCATACTGGGTAGTCAAAAAATGTTTATAGGAGGAGGAACATATGAGAAATCTTTGAACCTTTGCACTGTATCTCAACCATAATTCTGATAAAGAAAACAGTAAGAAGTTATGGCTGACCCATCTTCCTCATAAACAAAGCTCTGCTAATCATTTTCCACATGTAAAGAATGAAAGGATTGATGGTAAACAATTTTCACAAAGAAATGAAGATGATAAAAAGTCGGCACTAGATATTTATGCAAAATCATGAAATTCATCGGAGCTACCTTACAAAGATGGTACTTGACTGTCTTGCAGGTATTGATGCATCTTGATTATCATAAAACTGGCAAACAAGGGTCAAGCCAGACTGGTTTTGAACCTGCCATTTAGAAACACCAATTAAATCATACAAACTTCATTTTCAGAAAAGCAACTTTATGCAGAGAGAAATAATAGAATGTATAGAAATGCCTATATTGATGCTCTCTCTCTTCAAAGGGTCATTGTTAACATTGTAAGAGTAGACTAACTTCTATGGTGAAAGTTCCACATAACATAATTAATATGTGGTTGAGTAGAGAATGGAGTCTACCCACGTCCATCTTCCAGTCCTAGAAGATCTGTCTAGTGATGTCTTTGTGCAGTTTTAGTCTACTTGTGTAATTGTAATTTGTGGATTCTTCCACTTTGATGTACCTTTCCTTTTGTTATATTTAATTTTGATTTTACCCAAAAAACTTTATGCAGCAAGCTAGGACTCAATCATAAGCATACATTACAAATATAGAATGTAGAAGATTGTGAGGGATTATATAATCGAGTGAAAGATTACAACGCAGCTCCAACAAGATTTACAAACTTAAATAGTTGTTATATAATCGAGTGATAGATTACAAGGAAGCTCTAACCAGATTTACAAACTTAAATAGAGTTAACCAAAACGACCTATCCTTGATGTTATTGTAATTACAAACATATGAACAAAACCTCCCCTCTACACTTACAACATTTACATGCCCACTCAACCCACCACACCCCTCTCTCTTCCGTTAGTTTTAGACTGAAAATGCTAATGCACCCAAAAGTTTAGTTAATGTTTAAATTTATCCCTAACCCTTTCCTTGTCTTTTCCTTAGAGGCAAGAACGCCCTTGCTAATATTTTGGAATGGAGAGAGAGAGAGAGAGAGAGAGAGAGAGAGAGAGAGATTATGAAAGAAACCAGTCACTCAGAGTAAATAACCACAGATTTGCAGAAGTTCAAGAGACAACTAAATGCATGTAGAGAATATTCCTTTACAATTTGAATGAAGAATACAACTCCAACTAACTATTCATGCTAGAAACAAATTATTTTAAGAACCTTGCAGCAATTGGCCAGAACTGCAGAGCTTTTTACTGCATAAGGGCCAGCCAAATCCAACTCCCCAATCACAAACAAAAGGATATCCAACGAAAGTTCACTCAGTAATACAGTCACCTGCCAACGCCATAACCAGCTTATCATAGTAATAAGGTGTGATGCATACAGAAACAAACAATTGAGGGCCCAGGTACAAACCTCCTTAATTTTAGCATAAAAATGAGTAGGCACTCCATGAAGAGAATTTTCTGCAACCTGGATGAGAAACTTCTGAGAATAGAAAATGCAGATTTCAAGTGGTTGAATTAAATCTTTCCTGCAATCACAAATGAAAGTGAAGTAATTTGAAGCATCTAAATGAAATGGAACACACAACAATAGGCATGTCTGCTGAGGAGGAGACAGGGGGGAAAAACTATTTGAACATTGAATAATTCAGCATTGAAGCACGAAAAGAGTTACCATGAATTTTGCTGGGCATCAAAGTAATATAGAATAAATTCAAATGTGTTCATAACCCTAGCTTTAGATTTTGAGATCTGTATTATTGTTTGACTGGGCATAATTGATCCTTGTAGAAGCGGGAAATTTTCATCAGTATCTGAAAGCTCATGAACAATTGTCAGGGTAAATTTCCCAGTAGTCACTGTGATTCCCAACCCGTTTCTGTTTGTTCTTAAGTCTCCCGTGTCAATGGCATTCGAATCACTTTGGGAATTAGTTCCATTCCTTGGGGAAGCACAAAGTTCCCTTGTCCCGGTGGTGGGGCTGAAAGGTCTCTCCACTAAATATCTATTTTGCAACAGATTATCACCCACTGAACCATGGTCATCAAACACTTTCCACTTGAATAGATTTCCTGGCTTGCTGACAAATTCAAGGATGCCATCCATAAAAGCCACCGCACAATCATTCTTCTTATTCACAAGGTGAAACGCACTTCTAGATAAAGAGGAAGAACACTCTAGCTCAATAGCATCTTCATAGGCATCGGGTTTAAAAGGAAGCATCGTCCAAAGTGCAGCCCCACTATCACTAGAACAAGAGATGTCAACAAATCTTGATCTTGGGTTGCAATTTAATCGCAGTGATTCCCCAGAGTTGTCTTTAGCATACAATGAAATGAGGGAAAAATACTTAATTTGTGGCTTCCATCTCCATCGCTTATGATGCTTTACCTAAACAAATATTCAAGGTAAATTGCTGGACAAAACTGCCAAGGAACTTGCCAATACGAAACAATACAATTACGCAATAAAATCAATTTGGGTAAGAGATTGATGATATTGTACTCAAAACGGTGGGTGATGATGGCTCTCACACAAATCTTGAATCAATTACTATTAAGAAGCAGTATGGCATGCCAGTTTGTTCAGGCAGAAGATGATGTAGTGAGTAAAAGTTTTCACACCAGACCCAAGAAGGTTACAAAAGAAAATTTCAATGCAAATGGGTGAATTAATAGGAACCAAATATATCTCTATGTAGGATGTTTAGATAAGACCAACATATCCAGAATTTAAATTGCCCCTCCAATCACAACAAGCAAACTCTCAAATTAAGTCGTTGATAGAATAGAAATGATCTTAAGCAATATTACAAGGAGAAGCTAAAAAGTTTCTCCACACGGTGTCTGATTGTGTCGAACATAGAAAAGGAAACACACCAACCAACACTGCTAACATGTCATAAATGGCTTTCAGCATATTCAAAATTTGAAAGAAGGTAGAAATAAAGATGTCTTGGACCACCTTGCTAATGCAGTCTCTAACATATACTGGTAGAAAACAAGGAAAATTCACATGAATACAAACATAATTGCAACTGATGTTCAGGACTCTCACTCTGAAAAGAGCCCGCTCTCCAACAAGTGAATAATGGATTGCTCCAGCTATACCATATCCATTTTCTGCACCTCCCACTGCAATATAAGTGTGTTGGTCTATATCTTGGATAGCTACAATTGTTCCTGTGGAAGTGGAATGGATATCTTAGCTGAAGTTCCAAAAGAGATCTGTAGTACCACAAAAAAGATGGGATAACAAGTACCATCAGGAACCAGTTCTTCCATGCTTTCTCCAGGTTCTTGGTTATAAGACCAGTGCTTGGATCCAACTTTAGAAGTTCCCTCTCTACTCAAAGCATTGGAGAAAGACTCAAAAGCAGAAAGCACCATCTGCAAAAGAATCAGAAAGAATAGAACACAGCTCAAGTAAAACTTCCTAGAAATGAAGTGCCTAGCTTCAAAAGAATAACAAAATCAGCAACCAAAGTGAACTTTGTGAAACTTGAGGACCAAATTGCAAAGCAAATTTCATAAAGCCATCAATAACAAACAATTATTTCCATGAGCTTCTAATATGTTTCCCCACCTAAATTAACAAATATAAAGAACATGAAATGTAAAAGTTCCTTCATTTTTTTCTTCGAATTCTATGTTTCTGCGGGTCCAGGCAAAGCAAGTTGCCAGGATGTTATTTATATTTTAGTAAAGATAACTTTTTATAACCATCAAAATGTTGTTGATTACCTTTATATCATGCAAAGAGATACTCATATCAAAGCCTGATATAGAACCACTGCCAGCCCAAATGTTGTTTGAGTGTGCAGGACCAATCTGATCTCCTGTCATAAGCCCCTCAACTGCCACTGAACATTGCAAATCTTTCAGTATATACTTCTGAGGACTTACATAATACTTTCTTTGTCCTGGATTACTCATGGAAATGCCAACATGAGAACCCCTTCGAGAGACCGGGGTACTTGTGCCAGTAGCATCAGCAAGGTCTGAGTGTATGGAATCTTTAAGCTGCACTTTATGTCCCAGATCTCCATGCATGAATTGAGAAAGCATAGAAAACTTGTATATACTGATTGAGATATTTCTCAGTGTATTTAACAGTTCGAAGCTGATATGAAAGTCAACCTCAAATAGAAGTTCCTGAAGTCTGCCTGCATTGGAGTTTGCTATTTAATCATATCTCACCACAACATCTGAAAATTTTCAGCAACAAAAGAAGGCAGCGTACCAGAATCATCTTTCTCCACAAGAATGAGAGAGAGATGCAAAAAACTCCAGGAAAATTCTTCCACACGATCCCAAATTACATCTTGACGTTGAATCTGTTGGGAACTTATGCTAGGGTGATCATCCAGAGGATCCATGGTGCTGCTATATTGTGCAACTACAACTCCACCAGATGATCGACAAGCAGGCCAAAGTTCTGCAATCCACGAATAGTACGAGGTAAAGCATTCAATGAACATTGTCGCAGTCGCTACTTCAAGTAACACAGAACCACCCTGTTAAAAGCAACATATAGAAACCTATGAATAAAATAATTGAATAATTGGCTTAGCCAGAAGCAGTTTGAAATGTATGGCAATTGAAAAAGCGCCATATGTAGTAAAGATTGAACAGTTTTTTTTTTTTTTTTTGTTTGCACAGACGAACAACACCTTGCATTCACAAGAGATTGCCTGCAATTCGCCCCCAACGGATAAAGATGCTTTGAACTCCTCCAATTCATTTACTAAAATATCCTTTAATTGGCATCCAGCCAAGTAAATTCCAGAAATGACAATATGTGTGAATAACCAACGATCCCCTGGCCTTTCAGTATTCACAGTCAAAGGAGAATCATCCCACAAGGGAAAAGTTATACCATGAGAACTAGATTCATCAGCTGTATTGTGTAAGTCTGATGATGGTAAGGTTTTCTCAGGGTTTCTCAAGCAGAAACATAATTTGCTATGATACACTGATGCTTCAGTCAAGAAGTTTAGAGAGCACAAGAGATTTTTGAGCTCAGATTTATCAAAGGTTCCATCAAGCTCAGCCAAATATCTGAAAATGGTACATCGAACTCCACCTGTATCAATGACAACATCCAGATTTCGTGCTTTGAACAAAAACTCCATCAAGGACTGCTCAATAGAGATGTAAATTCCGTTGCTAAAAGTGTCACGCATGGCTGACTTTCTCCTAGTTTCTCTGTCAATAGGCATCATGCTCATATAGGTCTCTTGGCTACAACTTTTCCGGGAATTATGAATAACCATGTCCAACGACTTAAGCTCACAAGTGATGCTGGCATAAACTTGAGGGTTTGTAACAAATGATGCATGTTTGCTTTGAGAGAAGAATCTCTGGCCACTCTCTGATTCAAAATAAGCTGTGTCTCTGCTTGATACTTCCCCATAGATTAGATTAGAACCTGATCCACCCTTAGTGAAAGCAAGTGACTCGTTAAATACTCCAAGAATTATCTGGACAGAAAATACTCAGTCATTATAGAATAAATCCAAATTTTCTTCCTCGGGATGTAACAAACTCAGGCTATCCACCTTTAAAGATGCCGTGAAAATAAATTATGAATGACAATCACATGTTACTTTTCATATCTATGACAAGTTATTACATATATAAGAAGCTCAACATAAACAGAAGGACATGGCTGCAGAGACACATGAACATGCAGACACATAATTTTGAAATTAAAACACACATTAAGGACACAATAAAATAAGATGAACATTTATATATGCAAAAATTTGTATACCTACTACCATTTATTATTTAAATATTCTAATTGCACGATAATGTTATATACTACTGTTTATTATATATTACAAGAATACGTAGTGATTGTATCTTCATCAGTACACTACAGTATGCTATAGTAATAGAGCCAAATACTAAAATGAAATAATGCATATCACATCATATTATTATTATTATTATTATTATTATTATTATTATTATTATTTAAAATAAATCACAATACTTTACACAATTCATTATATACTAAGTGTTTCTCTAGGCTTTTCTTTAACATGCCTCTAGAGCTTATGATGTATTAGATCTTACTTGAAAAATAAGTTTCTGATGTTTTTGGATGAAACAAGATCATTGAGATAAGAAGTTCGTTACAGCAATTCCAAATTAAGAGGGATGATGAAAATCAAAAGAGTTTCTTAAGATTTTAAAAAAGATTAGGAACTTCTATTTTTGGGAAGGAGTTTACAAGATATTAACATCTTGTTTTGAGAACTAAGCTCCTTTTCAAATTATTTTCCAAACACTTTATGACATCTTACAAGCTTGTAACAATATTTAAGGAGCTTATAAGCACACAAACACCTCCTTAATATTTATCATAATGTGTACCAAAAATGTTACATGCAATATAGAACTTATCTGTTGGATTTACGATTATACTAAACTGCATTGTACTATAATCCTGCATAACATGACACGTCAAACAATGGCATATGATATATCATTCTAAATATTTTATGCATTATAAATACACACAAGATGTAACAACTATTCTCATTATCCTCCAGAGAAATTCATTTCAACACTTCCTGGATATTGCTAAAGAAGTGTGAAACATGTGGCAGATAATTGTCCTAAAAATATCAGACCTTTGCCTTCTATGAATAGAAAGTAATAGGAATAAGAGACATGTACAAAACTTTTGGCACCTGGCATGCGCCTAACGTGGATGCATAGTCTTACCAAAAAGTGAAACTACTTCTAAACTCCAATAAATGTGGTTAATCTAGCTTTGCAAGAAAAAATCTTATTAAAAGTCGAGCCGCTTCTAAGTACCAATAAAAGCAGCCTATCTAGCTTTACAAGATATCTCTGTCTAATAAGAACACCAAACATTGGGGGCACTATAGTGTCAGATGTCTAAGTCAGCAGACAGAGACTTTAGGGAGGCAAAACATTGATTTTATGTCAAGAAACGATGTATGGATATAAAGATGATAACATGTTTTCTAGCACACCCATTCATGACACAATGAAACACTGAGCAAAGAAGTGATAATTAATCAATATGCAGTCAAAAAGGAGAAAAAAGAAAGACAAATCAAACAAGAAGCGCGATGGAGCTTATAACAAGGGAAAAACAACGAAGTTTCTTCCAAATTCCGTGTTATCCAGCCAACAATGAAAGATAAATCACCTTTGTCAAAATATACAACTCATCCAGAAACATCAAACAGGAAAACCCAGTAGCCGCCCAGTGAGAAACTGCGGAGACAGCAATTACTGATGACCCTAATGAATGATGATCTTTCCTGCCATAGATAAGACAAATATTTCAAAATCAAGGGAGCGTCACTTATCAGTACATGGATGCACATCTTTGGGATTACCAATATGTACATAATCTTGAAAATTACCATGTATTGCAAATCTTCTTTGTGTTGCATCACAAGATATGCTAAATTATGATTCGGGCTCATATTATTCCTTACAATTTCATCATCTAAATTATGACTTCTCTAGGTGAAAGGATAAGAACACGATATTAACTCCAGATATAGGCAATGAGAAGTCAAACTGCTTGCTCACTGGAGGAAGAGAGAGAGAGAGAGAGAGGAAGAAGCATAATAGCTCTACTTTCTCAAAGTGCTTCAGAAGCCATTTGATTTGGAATGGAAAAATCACATCTAACATAAACAAACAGGAAGAATGCCCATAAATAGAGGTCAAAGTATATGAGGAATATTTTCACGCAACCACACATTGACCAGTGAACTTTAAATGTGATTTCACAGACACTCAGCCATCAATAAACACAATATTCCATCCTGAGCTGTGTACGATTCAAAAAAATGAAGCAGAGTGAATAAGGCAAAGAATAGAAAATTACCTTCTCGAGCTGAGTTGTAAAATTATCGGCCTCAATAAAATAACCTGGTATTTTTTATTCCCAGTTGTGTCATCAAAATGAGCGTTCAAACCATCAACTCTCAGGCATGCATTCAGTGAAAGCTGCCCTTGACAACTGTAAGCTCCATTATCTGATGTACGAACGTCAATTTCTGGAGGTTCTTTGAATCCAAGGCACACTGGTTCTCTCTCATGTTCCGAAGTGTTTTCATTTGATAATACAACATTATGTTCCAGGTTTGGTGACATCAGAAATTCAATGTTGAAGATTTCAAATGAGACTTGTGTCACGAGATGATGAGGATTTGCAGCTTCAACAAGGCACTGATCATTTAACAGAGATATTCGAATGTGAGGACCAGCAATGAGCGCCCCAATTTGAACGTGTTTCTCGGGAAACATTCTGATAATGTCCATTTCAAGTTTGCTAGAATAGGATGAAAATTTACTACTCCAACACCTTGCAGGTGGATCCTGAATGGTGATTGCTGGAGTATGTAAAGAAACATTTTCCCTCCTTGGTCCCAAGCACACAGCATGCTGTATTTGTCTGAGTAGTACAACAGCTGATGTGAAAGAATAATATTCCAGGTGGAAGTTCAGTTTACCAACAACCAAACTACAGTTAAATTGAGAACTAGAATCATCGATGCCACGATCTGTCAAACAGCTCCATATCTCAGAAAGAATCCATGGAGCCTGCAGATTCGCTATATTTTCCCCTTCAGATTTCAAACAGGAATCTCCCCAATTCAACCAAAGTTTTCCTAGAAGGCGGTCTAAATGAGGAACTGAAGTTATAGTTACATCATCAGTCGCATTATCACGAGTAGCTTCGGGAAAGTGAAAGATCTGTGCAGGCTCACCCCATATGACAATCTGCCTTTCGTCAACTTCCTTCTTCCAATGTTCTTCTGAGTAACAACTAGCACCAGCCTTAGCAGTAGAAAAAGAAAGAACCTTCAAGCGCCCAGATGCCAATGTAAAACACTTTTCAGAAATGTTTACCATGTATCTTAAGAAGAACGCATCTATTGAAAAATGGAATGAGAGTAAATCTTGGTATGAGATCCGTGTATCTGGAACCGCCTTAAAACGAACAGAAGGCTGTACTGCACTCTCTGGGTAAACAGATAATGAAATTTCTTGAATTTTTAGAGTGATACTTTGTTGTAGAGGAGAATAATCACGCAAAGAGCCAACACGAGGACTTTTCACAGGAAAAAATGCCAGAACTTTGTGCAAAAACAGAATCTTCGTAAATGAAACTAATAAACTGCCTATCACGCTCAGAATGACCCCAAGTAGCTGACACAACTTTGAGAGAGGACTAGTAGACAGCACCTTATCAAAATTGCCTTTTTCAACAGGACTATTTGATGCCACTCTGTAGCGACTTATTCTCCGAGCCACAGCAATTGCCTCAACAGGCAGATCTTTTTCAATTTCAGCAATCAACTTCCACTGGGACCTAACAGATCTTGAATACCTTGGGTCCCGGAACACCAAGGTAGCTGATCTCTTGATTGTTTCATCCAGAGGGTACCCGACTAGTAGAAGCATACTCTGGTAGACGTTTATGTAATGCGACCATAGAGACACAATTCGAACTACTTTAATCAATGACAAGTTAGAATTCGGGAGCAGAGAACTAATTTTGGCTGCAGCTATATTCCAAAGTTGCCTTCCAGGTCTAGCATATTTGTGCTCTTTGGACAAGAGTCCATATAATAATAATATAACAGAGAGATCTGCCGGAGAAAATAAGAAGTTTAATGCTGAAACATGAAAAGAATAGCTTATGGACTGAAGATGATTCAAATTAACTAAAGCGGACATATTCGGGGCAGGAAAAACACATCTCGTGCGGTTTTCAGAGTTCAATAGAACCTCAAAACTGTTAACATCTACATCAAATGAACTCTCTTCAGAAGGCACAAATAATGAACTCATGAACCCTCTAATAAAGCATCTGTGGCCTAAAATCTGTGATTCAGCTTTGAACTTTTTCATGTACAATGAGGATGAGATCGGATCATTTAGACAAGAGGATTGCAGAAGCACATGAACATCATGCAACTGCAAGTGACAATGTCTAATTACAGTATTCCATAAGGATGTTCTCCATGTTTTGGTCGTAACATCGGAAATCTTTTTAATAGCACCATGCAGAGCAAAACCCTGAAACCATCAAAGACATGCAAATCATACTTTAGCTTCAAAAAACAAAGCCAATCCTAGAGCATAATATAACAAATAAAGTAAGAAAAATACAAATTCTACTGCACCCGGAAATCATGGAATTGTGTTATCTTGCCTTTTCCTTTTTCTTTTTCTTTTTTAAATAATTTGATTTCCATCTAACCGGGCTTTTGTACTGCCATTCGGAAGATTCAATTTTAAGATTAAAAATGAATATAAGATGACAGCAAATTCAAGATTCTACTAAGAATCATCTCATAAAGTAGACAAGTAAGTCTTGGCAAAATGTCATCTATCATGATAGATCAAGTAATGTTTCAGACTAAAGATTATCCGTTAATTCCTTCTTTCATTCCGTCTTCATCCCTGTTATTCAAAATGCAACTGATGTAAAACAATGCAGTTGCTACTCAGTCTACCAACTTCCCAGAATCTAAAGAATCTGTTTGCAAAAGAGAATGAGTAAGATAAATCTCTCGAATACAACCTCCAATGCTTAATACATGTAAACAAGAAATTTTGATTAATGGATAAAGATTCAGGTTATTCAATGATTGATTTCAGAGGTAATCAGACACGCGGGTAGTAGGTCCACGAGACAAAAGCACCACAGTGCAGCGCTTCTTCTGATAACTCGCACATTCCAACATATCCGGGAAAGAAAAAAATCAGAAAGACAAATATAAATACAATACCTCGGGATCAATCTCTTCAAGAACCTTATTCCTTTCCTCCACAGTGGTATCTCTTGGCTTCCGCCTCCACTTCGCTCCTCTCTCATCCTCCTCTTCTCTTTTCAGACGGACATAAAACCCACAAAGAAACAAGAAGAAATAAAGAAATTCATTAACCCGTAAACATTTATCCTCCGTTTGGTTCTTGGATTTTGGTAATGCAAATAGGTATGAAAATCTCTTCGAACGATAGTACTCTTGGCTTTTAGTTTTTATCCTTCTCATTTTTCTTTTAATTTTCCTCAACAAAATCCTTACCAAAATCTTTGTTCCAAACAGAGGATTGAGAACAAAACTAAACATCTAAAGCGTACCCGAGTGAAAGGACGACACGGAGACCACGAACTACGAGAGTGAAGGCGGCGGAGGAAAATGGGGAGAACTGTAGGCTCAAGTGATCGACAGTCACTTCCTTGAAGCAAAATCTTGATGGGTCGTCTAGCAATTCGTTAAGCGCGGAGGTATTGAGACTGATGCTGTCGAGAGTCCCGTTTGAGCGGAAGAACCCGAGTTTGAGTTTGAGTTCTTGGTTGTCTCTCAGCCATGGCTGTAGCAGACTTGCCAGTCTCCGTTGGACAAAATCATTGAAAAACATGGTTCTGATTCTTGATTATTCACTCTGTTTTCGAGATTTTAGCATTGAGGGAGCGGGCTGTGGTTGTTTTATGGAATTTGTCATAAGTGGAAGGTTTCTTGAATTGAGAGGAAAAAGGACGAAAAAGAAAGGACATATGTCACTGAGGCGGAAAGAGAGCGGTCAGGATTTTAAACGACGACGCTATGCCCCTTTTTTGTTTTGCTTGTTTTTTTTTTTCGACTATGGGTTTGTCTCGTATGAAGGAAAATAGAAGGAATGGGAGTGAAATGATGGAAAATACGATGAAATAATTTTTTTTTTTTTGGTTTGTCTGTGGGTGAAAAAATAGAAGGAATATATATATATTGACCCATCAATTTTTTTTCTTCTAAAATTGAATGGAAAATGAAAAAAAATATTATAATTATTTTTTATTTTATTTTATTTTATTTTTATGCATTTTTCTCTCATTCAATCAATTATATAAAAAATTAAAATTCATACATTTTATTCCTTCCCCTTTTTTTTCATTTTCTTTGTTCTTTATTTTATTTCCTTTGCCAAATGTACTATAAGAGTCCGTTTACATAGAGTTTTTTTAAAGGAGAATTACTTATTTAAAAAAAAGTACTTTGATAAAAAAAATTGTGTTTCGACGAACTTTTCAGGAAAAAAAAGCATAAGCAGGAAAAAAATCAATGTTTTGGCTCTTTTTTTTTAAAACTATCCAAGATAACTTCATATAGAGTCCCGTTTTGATAGACTTTTTAGAGGAGAAATACTTAATTGTTGAAAAAAATATATATTTTGATGAGCTTTTAAAAAAAATAAAAGCAAAAAAGAAAAAGACAACAAAAATGGACTCTTTTCAAAAGCTATTTAGAGTAGCTTCATACAAAAGTACGTTTTCAAACACTTTTAATTATTACATCTAAACACAAAATTGTTTGATTTCAAAAAAAGAAAAACTCTACTATAACAACCACCAATAGATAATTACTTTTTTTAAACTCATCCAAACGAGCTTGAAAAAATAACTTTTAAAACACTTTTAGGACCCACTTGGATGGATTTAAAAAAAGTGTTTTTCAAGCCCATTTTTTATAGTATAGCTTTTTTAAGGCAATCAATATAAATATTTTAAAATATGTTTTTATTTAAAACTAATTTGGATGGTTTAAAAAAATCACTTTTTGATTTTTTATGGCTTCTATGTTTAAAAAAATCATCTAAATACCTTTTTTTTGGCTAGGAAGTATTTTTTTTTTTTCAAACAGTAATTCTTTTTCCTCTAAAAAGGTCCATCTAAACGAGATTAATTACTACATCCAAGTACGAAAGCTGCTCCACTTAAAAAGGCTCTACAACAAAAGGTACACTCAATAAATAATTTTTTTATACACATTCGAACGCCCCTAATTTAATTTTTTACACTATACCACCTAGAAATAACAAAAGAAGTTTGCCCCCCTAAATTAATAATTTTGTAAAACTTTGCCCCCAAAATTATATTTTTAGTGAATATTTTTTTGCTGAAACCTAGTCACCGGCAACTAACAAGCAAATGTGGCATTTTAATTTTTTTTTGTGTAATGTCAAAAATTGAATGAGTTTTTTTTTTTTTTTTTTAAGACGGGGGTTGGGGGCGGGGGGTGGGCCCCTCCAATTTGTAGTGTACCTATTAAAATAACTGCTGCATTATTTTGTCAAATTAACATATATGACGGCTAAATTGCTTGAGGAAGACAAATATACAAAAAAAGTGGTGGTTTTATTGATAATATCAGGGATGTTGGTTTATTAGTTGCTTTGTAGCGAAGTGAAGAATGAAAGGCACCCAAGCCCTTCAACTTTGCTTGTGAACTATATGTGATGAGGTTTCAGTGAAAATTTCACAAAAAGGTTGATTTTGGGACAGAGTGCTGCAAATTGTTAATTTCAAGGGGACAATATTGTTTTTTGTTATTTCTAAGGCTATAATGCAAAATTTAGAATTTATAAAGGGGTGAAGTGAATTTTGTCCTTTTTTTTAATAATACTAGTAATGTCGCACACTCTATGTGTGTGCAAGATATAAAAAAATATATACCTTAATTTTGTGCTTAAATTATTTTAGGATCAAAATATGAATATATTATTAAATTTCTTTTATAAGAATTATTTTTTAAGAACTATTTTAAATAATTTATTTAATAATAATAAGTGGAAAATAAAGTAATTATATAAAATAAAATTACTTGATAAAGAAATAAACACAAAAGGAAGAAAAAAAATATCAGATAATTGTAACTACATAAATTATTTTGTGTGTGTGTGTGTGCGTGTGAGAGAGAGAGGGGGAGGGGGGAGATATAACTAAAAACATTAATTATTGATTTAAAGGGACTTTTTATTAAAAATGAGTTTCAACTTTCAAAATCTAAAATAATCAATAAAGTGGTTTGTGGGATGAGAAAGTGAATTTTCAAATTTAATTGTAATCTTACAATATTGTCCTAGCTATTTGCTTATTTGTTGCATGTGTTTACTAATTAAAATGGTAAAATTGACATATCAAAATTTTGTATTCGAATTGAATTGATTTAATGGGAATTTCCAGTTAGTCTTAATTTTACATAACTCTATTTATTTCGCATAGAATTAAAGGACAAATTTTGTAAAATTACAAAAAAAAAAAAACTACTATTTGTGAGACAAAAATGGCTTTCTTTTTATAATAGTATAGATAATACACACACCCTACCACCACCATCTAACATACACACACAATCAAATTCAAAATCTGACGACAAACTCCTTATATTTTTAGAGATATAGTACATATCTATTAGACCAAAAGATCCCGAACAAGAAAATAAATTCACATTTTTTTATATATTAAATTAGTAATTGATGTGGCGTTTGTTGATCTATGGAAAAAATATTCTTATATTTCAAAATGTGTTTCAATTTTTAACATGTGTGCATTGTATGCAGTTATTAAATACTTTTATTTATAGAGAATCTTTATCGGCACTCCAAACTTATCACAAGCATACTATTTTCATTATTTATTGAAAAACAATAACCAAAATGCCCATTCATTTTTAAGTAGGATTAAATATCCTTTACCCCTTAATTATAGGTTGCATGTCATTTGTACCTTTTATAAACTAATAAATGTAACACCCCTCCCGCCTCCCTCCAATTTTATATTTTGACAAAAGTACCCTTAAATCTATACCAATGTATATATATAGTTCACAAAATATTTATGCCGACTTGCAATCTAAATTTAATTTTAAATATATTTTAACTAAAAATCAAGTTATTTACTCTTGAATCAAAAGTAAACGTGAGACACTTTTAAATTTATAGGAATAACTATATGATTAGTAGTTACTTCAGCTTATGTATGTTTTGTCCCTAAAAAAATTGAATGTGTGTATTCATTTTTTTTTACAGAATTTACATTTAATAAAATATATTATAATTTAATTAAATATAAAACATATTTAAATTATGGTTAAAAAATGCATATTCAGTTTTTTCAAATTAGTCTAAGTTTACTTAGCATTCATACTTAATAAATTTCTCTAGTTAAAAGAACTATACTAGTTTTTCTATGTTAAATTTTTAGGTATTATTACAATAACTTATTGACTTAGTTTTGGTCTCTATTTATTTAAGCTATCAATTATTTTTTAAAAATTTAAACTAAATTTATTTTTATAGCTCATAAGAAATTTGAAGTTATAATTTAGAATGTTAAATGCAATACACACACACACACATATATATATAATAGTAGTGGTGTAAGGAAAATTTTGACTAACTCTTTAAATTGAGTAGCGTAAAAGTTGTATTTAATAGTTTAGTGGCGTGAACAAGATATAACATATAATTGAGGGAATAAAGTGTAGCCAATCATATTTTAAAATAAATGGATATTTTAGTCAAGTATTCAATAAAAAAATAAGAATAAAGTATCAATAATAATTTTTAAAATATTAATAAAATTTCCATTCTTTATGTATTTGTTTTTTATATATTTATATTTGTTTTTCTAATCATATAATTTTGGATAATTTGTTATCATTTCGTTTTCATTTAATAACATAAATTTAAAAAATGCGTGCACATGGTCAAAGGAAGAAAAAAAGCTCAACAATCATATAAGAAAATTAATAAATATCCGAAAGTTTGAGTGTCCTTGACTTTTAGGCCCTTAGTTTCAGAACTTTCACGCAAATCACGAAAAAGGAGGAGGGAAGCACTATGATTAGTTGCAGTCCTAGGTGGATAATCTTAGCCATTCTTTAAAAAAAATATCATGTGTATAATTTTTAAATATTTTAATAGATTATAATTCTTTTTTATTTTTAAATAATCTACTATCATTAATTAAAAAATTCTCTATCCTTCTCATGTCTCTCCATATTTCCTAGTCTCTCTCTCTCTCTCAAGTCTCAAACGTTCCATATTATATTTGTCTTTCCCTCAAATCATTCATTTTTAATTATTAACCTTATACAAAAAAAATCCTTAATTATTAAGACTTCGTAGGATAAATTATTTCTATTACAATTTAAATATTTAGCTTCAATTAAATAAAAATTGCATCATATTTTATTTCATTACTTATAGGCAATAATATTATTATTCTCTTTTAAATATTCTCATTAATGAATTTAACTAAAATTATTATTATTATTATTATTATTATTATTATTATTATTATTATTCGACATTCAATCATATCAGTATATGTATCTTCTCCAAGTTATCATTAAACATATTGACTCGCTAATACGAAAAATACTATATGAATTCACAGGCGTACAAATAAAATACAAATTCTAGAAAAAAAATAAATTCAAATAAACTATTTACATTTATTTTGTTTATTTTAAAGGTCAAACAAACTGTGTGAAAATAATATTTCATTACACTTACTAAACATAACTATTCAAATCAATAAATGGTTTTTGTATCATTATTATTATTATTGTTGTTGTTGTTGTTGTTGTTATTATTGTGTCTCATAATATATCTTCATTAATAATCAAAATGCAATTTCCTTTACTAATTAATACTCGTTGTACTCCTCTCTTTGCGTTTTATATATACAAATTGGTTTTAAAAATACATTATTCAATATCACTGCAAATCAATCATTTTGGAGTAAATTTACGGATAATAAAAATAGTTTACTTAATAATGATATCCATATTTTATAAAATTTGTTTTTCTTTTTTAAAAAATAGATGTTCATATTCTTTGTATATTTAAAAAAAAAAATCTTAATGAATGTGATGTATTTTTTGAAATATGTTAAAAATTAAATTAAATGTAAATTTTTATCAACTATTAACATATGTTCGAATTTTTGAGTTATAAATACTATTTATTTTGGTATCATTTTAGGATTTTAATTTTTTTATCATGTTTTTCAATTAATTATCCTTGTTAATGCACAACTCTTAAATTAAAAAATAAAAAAATTATAATGAGTACCATAGTATTATAATTAAAAAAATGGTACCATGGTATTAAAACATAAAAAATTAACAAATTATAATGGTACCATAGTTTTATAATGGTATCATGGTATTAAAAAAATAAAAAATTATAATGATTACCATGATAATTTTTTAAACAAATAATAATATTGTATAAATTAAAAATAATGAGTAATAATGATCTAATGAATCCAACGTCATTAAATTTTTAACCTTCCCTTTTTACATTAAAAACAAAAATTTAATTGGTTAATATTTAATGGGCCATAAATAGTCTACTACAATAATCTTTACATAAAAAATCCCTTAGCAACCTGTATAGCAGATAACCCATCTAATTTAGATGCATAACAAGTTACAGGTCATATAAAAATGAATGGTTTAGATTAAATATTGCACATTTAAAGGTTAAAATTAAGAGTGATTAACGCTAATCACCTATAAACTGTGACCAGTGATAAAATTTTCCAAAAGAGAAACTAATAAAATAAAGACACTAACAAGAGTTGGGCTATTTACTTTAAAGGATAGCAAGAGTTGGGCTATTTAAACAGCTACCAACAAGTGTTTACTTCGCAAGTGACGCTCACCCGCGTAAACCTGCAAGCTCGGGTTAATGGTTGTGTTCTGGGGGTTATTCTAACCGGCCAAATTGGTAGGTTTATTTAAACCACCAATAAGTAGGGGCATGAAATGCCTTAAATGTCCTTGGTATTGTGTGGTAAATTATCTCTTTTTACCCTTGGGCCCTATTTAGATATATTTTTTAGTTTGTTACGACATTTTCATATATCTACGGATCAGAAACTCTTCTTGATCCCAAATTCTTGCAAGTTGCACACAAATTCCACTATTTCCACACAACCCCAAATCCAAAGTGTTCAGTCCTCACCGCTACCGCGACGCTGGCCTACGAAACTTCTAGCCACTGCCCTCCACTGTTCTTGAGAAATAATGTGATCTCCATTGAAGAATAAAAGAATTAATTACAAAGTTCATGTACCGGCAGTATTTATACAGAAAGATAAAAGGAGGAAAAATATTGACTATGCTAACTAGCTGAAATAATTACACGTGTAAGTCAACTAATTTGTGTGTCCTTTATATGCTCTAATACCCTCCCGCAAGCTGGAGGATGTATCGTAAACAACCCCAGCTTGGAAAGAATAGCATGAAAAGGGATGACTCCAAGTGGTTTGGTACAGATATCAGCAAGTTGATGGGATGAAGTGCATGGCATGAGGCGGATTAGACCAGCAAGCACCTTCTCACGAACTATGTGGCAGTCAATCTCGATGTGTTTAGTTCGCTCATGAAAAATGGGATTAGCAGCGATGTGGAGAGCTGAGTTGTTGTCACAGAATAGAAGGGCTGGAGAGGGATGATCAACATGGAGATCTTGAAGAAGATATTTAAGCCACTGCAACTCACAAGTCGTCGAGGCAAGTGCTCGATACTCGGCTTCTGACGAAGATCGAGAGACTGTTGTTTGTTTCTTAGCACGCCAATTGATGAGAGAAGTGCCAAGAAAAATGCAAAAACCGGTAATAGACTTGCGGGTGTCAACACAGCCAGCCCAATCTGAATCACTAAAAGCCGTAAGAGTTAATGGTGATGTGGCTGAGAAGAAAAGACCAAGAGCTGGAGAACCTTTGATATAACGTAAGACACGATGAGCAGCCTGCATATGGGAGGATGAAGGTTTGTCCAGAAACTGACTAAGTTGTTGTACAGCAAAGGAAATGTCAGGCCGAGTAGATGTCAGATAAAGAAGACGACCAATCAGTCGACGGTAGGATGAGGGATCAGATAGGGAAGGCCCTGGAGCCTTACTTAACTTGCTGTAGGAATCCATTGGGGTTTTAGCTGGTTTGGAACCCAAAAGTCCTGAGTCAGAAAGAATATCAAGAGCATATTTCCTTTGACATAGAAAAATCCCATCTTGTGAGCGAGCAATTTCCAAACCAAGAAAATATTTAAGATCACCAAGATCTTTAATCTTGAAAGAAGTATCAAGAAGTTGTTTCACTGAATTGATCTCTGTTAAATCCGTGCCAGCAAGAATTAAGTCGTCCACATATACAAGGATGACAGTGATAGAAGGAGAGGCATGTTTGACAAAAAGCGAGTAATCTGAAGAAGAATGGGTATACCCCAAAGACTGCAAAGTAGTAGCTAACTTGGAGAACCATTGACGACTTGCTTGTTTAAGTCCATATAGAGACTTTTGGAGCTTACAAACCATGTTAGGATTCGAAGAGGAAAACCCGGGCGGTAAAACCATATAGACCTCTTCATGGAGATCCCCATGTAAGAAGGCGTTATTGACGTCCAACTGTTTAAGATACCAATTATGAGTGGCTGCCAAAGCAAGTAATAATCTGACAGTAGTGAGCTTTGCAACGGGTGAAAATGTATCAAAATAATCAATCCCTTCTGTTTGTGTATACCCCTTTGCAACCAACCTCGCCTTATAGCGTTCAATAGAACCATCAGCTCGATGTTTAATTTTATACACCCACTTACATCCAATTGGTGTTTTACCAGCAGGCAAATTCACAAGAGACCAAGTGTTATTCTGCTCCAGAGCAGAAATTTCAGCTTGCATAGCTTGTTTCCAGCAATCATGCTTAATAGCTTGGTTATAGGTACGGGGTTCGATGTTAGTAGAAAGAGCTAGAGTAAAACGCTTATGAGAAGGAGATAGTTTGGAGTAAGAAATAACACGGGAAAGGGGATAAGGAGTACCTGACAGAGGAGGAGGATTGTGTTCAGTGGAAGTAGCAAGATGGCAGTGGTAATCCTTGAGATATGCTGGGGCCTTGCGGAGTCTATGTGAAGATCGAGATGGAAGATGTCCTGATGCAAGTGGAGGATCAAGAATGGGATTAGGAATGGGTGACATAGGTCGTGAGGTAGTAGGGATGTCATAAGTAGTAGAGGAAGAATCATGAGGAACAAGTAAAGAAGGAGCTTGTTGAGATGTGCAAAGAGGGAAAATATGTTCATGAAAAGTAACATGACGAGAAACAAAAATTTCTCTGGAGTTAATGTCAAGGAGTACAAATCCCTTTGTCCCTGGTTTGAAACCAAGAAACACACATTTCTTGGCCCTCAGATCAAACTTGGACCTATTTGAAGTAAGTGTTGAAGCATAGCAAAGTGACCCAAAAACACGTAATGCATTGAAATCTGGAGGCTTGTTGTAGAGAAGCTCAAAAGGAGAAGAGTTGGACAGAAGAGGTGAGGGCAATCTATTTATAATATAGACTGCATGTGAGACAGCATAATTCCAAAAGGAATTGGGTAAACGAGACTGAAATAGCAAAGATCGAGCGACGTTGAGTATGTGTTGGTGTTTGCGCTCGACAATACCATTTTGTTGTGGAGTTTCGACACAAGATGTTTGGTGAATAACCCCTTTTGAAGCATAAAAAACAGGCATAGCAAATTCTACCCCATTGTCACTGCGAACTATTTTTATTTTTGTGGAAAATTGAGTCTCAATAAGAGAGAAGAATGACTGAAGTATGGAGCGTGTATCTGATTTATTTTGCAGTAAATATACCCAAGTATTACGAGAATAATCATCAACTATTGTTAAGAAATACCTATGCCCATGAATTGATGGTGTAGAAAAGGGGCCCCAAATATCAACATGAATCATATCAAAACACTGACCACATCTTGTAACACTAACAGGGAAGGGAAGCTTCTTGTGCTTAGCAAAATGACAAATATCACAAGCAGAATTATCATGAGACTTAAGGGATGGTATGTGCGGGAAAAGAAGCTTCAGTCGTGAATCTGAAAGATGGCCTAACCTGTAGTGCCAAACGTCAAAACTAGTATGAGAAACAAAAGAAAAAGAGGCAGCAGAAAACAAGGAACTGGAGGAGCAAGACTTGGACAGCATATAAAGGCCATCTCGCACTTCAGCTGAACCAATCGTCTTCCACGATCTCAGGTCCTGAATGAAACAACAAGAATGTTGGAAAACAAAACAACAAGGTAATGAGTTAGTAAGTTTGGTAACAGAAAGCAAATTGAATGAAAACTCAGGTATGAAAAGCACGTCATGAAGAATAAGAGTATCTGTTATATGAACAGTGCCTGAAACATGAGTGCGAACCTGAGATCCGTTAGGCAAAGTGACAGATATAGGGTGTATGTGTCTATAAGTAGTGTAAGAATCTAATGTGTATGTAATATGATCGGTGGCGCCGGTATCCACAATCCACATATTAGGCTTGGAAACAAAAGAAAGAGCAGAATGATTACCTTGTTGAGAAGTGAATGTAGAAATAAGAGTGGAAGGAGAAGGTTGAGAGAGAACTTGATTGGCATTATGGGGTGCAGATTGGTGTTGACCAAGCATGGAAGATTGCAACAGAGACAAAACTTGCTGAAATTGAGCCTGTGTCAGAGCAACACCAGTAGAATCAGAAGTTGCCTTGGTATCATCAACACCATGAGTAGGAACCTCAACAGAGTCCTTTGGTTCCATAGAGACTACGTTGTGAGCAGCTGACTTGTAGAAACGAGACTTATACCCCACGGGAAAACCGTGCAGTCTATAACATGTATCAGCAGTGTGATTCAGCTTACCGCAATGAGAACACTTGCGTTTTTCTCCAGAATTGGTGGTAACAAAAGAAGAGTCACCGGATTTCTTATGAGAATGAGAAACTTGTAGATCATTTTTTGTAGACTTATTAACAAACACCTTGCAAGCACCCACAACAAGGTGACGTTCTTGTTGAATGACCATAGAAAAGACCTTAT
Organism: Petrea volubilis; assembly: GCA_026212405.1. Classification (NCBI taxonomy): domain Eukaryota; kingdom Viridiplantae; phylum Streptophyta; class Magnoliopsida; order Lamiales; family Verbenaceae; genus Petrea; species Petrea volubilis. The sequence goes on along the minus strand of CM047872.1, from coordinate 7,084,912 downwards.
TGATTGGAGGAAGTGGATCAATAAGCATAATTTGAGAGCGAACAGAGGCAAACTGATCCCCTAAACCTTTCAAAAACCGAATCACATAGTCACTATTCTGATATCGTGTAAAAGTGTCCAAAGCACCACAACAACAAGGAGTAGGACAGGAACATGAAGGAACAGGCCTGAAATTCAGAAGCTCATCCCAAAGTATCTTTAATTCAGTAAAATAATCGGTTACACTACGATCGCCTTGTTTAAAACTGTATATTTCTTCCTGCAGATCAGATATCCGAAATATGTCTCCTTGGGAAAACCGTTCACGAAGATCATTCCACACATCACTTGCTTTGTCAATCCAAAGGATACTATGTGTAATTGAGGGAGAAATTGAATGATTCAGCCATGAAATTACCATAGTATTACACCTTTCCCAAGCCGGATAGAGTGGATCAGATTTAGGAGGTGAAGAGATAGTACCGTCAACAAATTGCAATTTGTTCTTAGAAAGCAAAGCCATCCGCATAGCACGAGACCATGTGTGATAATTGGAACTCGTGAGAACTGGAGAGACGAGAATAAGCGCCGGATTCTCATTCGGATGGATAAAATATGGGCTAGATGGATTCTGTAAGGGATCTGGGGAAGATAATATTGGTGCCGCCATGATCGAGCTAGAGCAAGCTTAATGAAGAAGAGAACTGCTACTGGAAAGACGCCATGAACGTGGCTGAGCAAAGTCCCAAAAAATTATTGCTCTGATACCATGAGAAATAATGTGATCTCCATTGAAGAATAAAAGAAATAATTACAAAGTTCATGTACCGGCAGTATTTATACAGAAAGATAAAAGGAGGAAAAATATTGACTATGCTAACTAGCTGAAATAATTACACGTGTAAGTCAACTAATTTGTGTGTCCTTTATATGCTCTAATAGTTCTATCCTCAGACCCGCCGCTACTCCCTTCCTTCGCCACCCCTTTTCTACATCAGCCCCCGTCGTACTGGTCCAATATCTCCGATTGACCCAGGGTCCTCGACGCCATGCTTCCCTTCTATCTCCACCGCTATGAAAACCCTCACTCCCACACCTACCTGTACGGTTGGGAATCGGAGCAGGTCGTCGAGTTGGCCCGAGCAAAATCTCAGCCCCAATTAACACCTAGCCGAAAGAAATCATCTTCACTTTTGGTGCAACGGAGTAGAATAACAATATAACATCTCGATTAAGGGCGTTATGCACTTCTACAAGGCGGAAAAGCGTCATGTCATCCCCACCCCGACCGAGCGGAAGTACGTGTTGGATGGGGCTTTCTCTATCGGGACTGTTTCCTAAATAACTTATAGCAAATTGATAGATCATGCTGAAATGACATACACACGACCCATCCTTGATCAAGTAACAATAATTTTAAATTATGAAGTTACTGCTACATTGCATTAACTTCATTAGGAATTGGTGATATTTTAACAACACATTTGAAGATATGACTATTTTAGAAAAGTACTTTTTGTTACTGGAAAAAAAGTTTAAATCAATCCATTAAACATAGGATATGACACAACTAAATATTTAGTTCGATGTATCATTGTATTGTTTTAAAAATAGTTAATGTTGCAGTCTCGCAGATAAAGTTTAAAGTCCGACAATACTGACATTAAGATAGACAACCTGCATGAGTGCATATTTATAAATTTAGAAAAGTAAAAAAAAAAATTATTATTGACACTTTATTTTTATTTTTTATATTAAAAATTTAACTACATTGCTCATTCATATTTAGAATACTATTTTTATTAATTTTAATGGTATAACATTGTTCTTATTGTTAATCATTTTCACATTTTGGTAATAAAAAAACACACGAGATCACAACGTTAATGTAAACTCTTTAATTTTTTGTTTTATCTTTCTTTTTTGTCACACTTAATACGAAAAATATGTTACTAACAAAAATTTTCAAGTCATAAATGAAACTTCTAAAATATATATGAAACTATGAAATAAAGGAAAACAAGTTAAATATATAAAAAATTTGAGTGATAAAGAAATCAAAAGATATTGTATAATTCTGTTGATATTCAAATATGCAAAATATTAGGTAAAAAGAAACAATTGTATATCCCCACTAATTCTATTTGTCATCAACATTATCTAACTTCAAATAAACAAAGACTTGCAAAATAATAATAATAATAATAATAAAATAGAAAAGGAAAAAGAAAAGAAATATGAGTTTCATGACTACAATCTTTACGGCATGATATCTCATTCAAAGTTTGCACCAACTTGTTTGCTCCATATATCATTCATACTAAATATTTATATAAGCATTAATATAACAATTTGCACATCAAGGGAAAAATTATGTTATATAAATGTATGTATGTTAAAATTAAAGCGTGAGCAAAAACTTAATAAAATAATATAAAAAGTATGAAAAATAAATAAATATATTTGTTGCTATTAGATGGGTTGTAAAAATGGGAGATATCTTAAATTTGCCCTATACTCTTGGTATTCACAAACTTTATTTTCTCATCCAACTTAAAAATTACTATTAAATCTTCTAAAATATTAGTCCCCTCCATTTTCATGTAACTAAAAATAATATGACAAGAAAGTAGAAAAATACAATGTAAAATATGGACAAAATGTTGCACAAAAGACAACAATATTACAACAAATTTTTTTGTTAGGTTATTATTAGAATAAGAAGTTGAATTATTCCAATGTTATCGTCACCAAAACCAAAAAGAAGATGGTGAAGAATAATATTCTCGAATACATGAAAGTGAATAATAGACAATCAGGATTTTTTGTCTAATAAATCAATTTAAAATAATATTTAAAAATTAAAAAGGTATATTGACCAATTGATAAAAAATATAAAATGCGATAAAATATCAATAACAATCCCCAATAATATATATATATATATATATATATATATATATATAAAAGAAACGAAAAGAAAAACGACGATGAAACGCAGTCATTAACCGTTACGAGATCGTGCCAGCCGGATATGGCGATTGAAAGGACTTTGATGCAATGTGTACAAATGAAAAATCAAGTGCCCTGTCTCATTGCGTTGCACCACATGTTCTAAATTATAATATCTCCAAACGGTTCACATGCTCGACTACTATATTCCATTATTTCATTAATCAAGAAAAATGTTATTTATTAAGTCTTCAATTAAATATGATGCTTTTCTTATTCTAGTCAACAATAAAAGAAAAATGAAATCATTTGAATAACTTTTAGTTTATATGATATTTTAAAGATTTGTCCAATAAATGAAACATTGAGTTATATCACACATTATATTCCATTGCGTCAATATGATATGCGTATAAGATATACATCATGCGTTGTATCATTAATTCAATTTTCAACTAGTTTTGACAATCTTCATAGTTGCGTGAAAAGGACTGGATCTGTCCCAACATCTTCATGACCGTACATTTCTTTACATGACCAGATTCTACCCAGAACAATCCAAAAATTATTATTTGTTCCCTCTTTCTTCTCTCTTCAATTTATCTTCCAAACATTCATTCATCCCAAACCCGTCTTAAAATTCAATCGTCTTATTTAGCTTATTGCACGATAATTGATAATTACATAATCTCCTTCGTTTTTTAGTTTTTGAATCATTTAAATGATGAAGAGTTCAAGAGGGAATTATGATCGCATGGATGCGATGGAGGGAGTAGAATATTCCTTTCGCCTGAGCAGCACGTCGGAGGGGGCCAGCCCAGCCAACCATGAGATGCTGCCGCCGCAGCCGCATTCCGGGGCTAGCTCCCCCTTCCACGGGAATGGGGCTAGCTCCACCTATAACGGCGGCGGCTTGGTGGACCAATCGCCGCCATTTTCGACCCAATCGGGTGATCTACCATTGTCTCCGCTATCGAAATCCCCGTGGTCCTCCCACCGCGCAACCGAACCGTACGCGTACACGGGCCTGATGGGGTCCCTCGTCCGCGAAGAAGGCCACATCTATTCGTTAGCGGCTTCCGGTGATCTGCTATACACGGGCTCCGACAGCAAGAACATCCGGGTCTGGAAGAACCAGAAGGAATTCTCCGGGTTCAAATCCAACTCCGGATTGGTGAAGGCGATCATCATCGCCGACGATCGAATTTTCTCCGGCCATCAAGATGGGAAGATTCGGGTCTGGAAGGTATCGGTCAAGGACCCAAGCGTGCACAAGCGGATCGGGACATTGCCGACTTTCAAGGCGAAGATGAAAAGTTCGTTTAATCCCAACAATTACGTCGAGGTGAGGAAGAACAAAAACGCTATCTGGATCAAACACATTGATGCGATTTCGTCTCTCAGCTTGAGCGAGGATAAATCCCTGCTGTACTCTGCTTCGTGGGACAGAACGATCAAGGTGTGGCGAATCTCGGATTCCAAGTGTCTGGAATCGATCAGCGCCCACGACGACGCCGTGAATTCAGTTGTTGCGGGCTTCGACGGGCTCGTGTTCACCGGCTCCGCCGACGGGACCGTCAAGGTCTGGCGGAGAGAAATGCAGATGAATTTGAAAACAAATCACTCGCTCTCGCAGACGTTGTTGAAGCAAGAATGCGCAATAACAGCTCTGGCCATCGACCCGTCCGCCACGTTCCTGTACTGCGCGTCCTCCGACGGGCTGATCAATTTCTGGGAACGCGACAAGGTTCTCTCGCACGGCGGAGTCTTGAAAGGCCACAAGCTGGCGATACTCTGTCTAGCGACAGCGGGTAATTTGGTGTTCAGTGGCTCTGCGGACACGAACATTTGCGTGTGGAGGAGGGATGAGAGGGACCATTTTTGTCTGTTGATATTGAGCGGGCACAGCGGGCCGGTGAAGTGCTTGGCGGTGGAGGAGGATCAGGGGACGGGTGCCGACGGCGGAGATAAGGAGTACGTGGTGTACAGCGGCAGCCTCGACAAGTCGGTGAAGATATGGAGGGTGTCTTCGCAGGCGCAGGCGGCAGGGCAACATCCGCCGAGTTCGCCGCGGCCATCGGCGACGCTTCATCATTATCAAGTTGAGAGCAATCACAAGGTGTCTTCGCAGGCGCCGGCGGCGGGGCAACAGCGGCCGAGTTCGCCGGCGACGCTACATCATTATCAAGTGGAGAGCAATCACAAGGTGTCTCCGCAGTTCGGTTCGAGTCCGAGCCTGGCGTCACAGGGTAGTAGTAGGGCTCAAAGGAAAATGTACTGAAAAATGTACTTGCGGTAATTGACAAGAACTGTAAGCTTTCATTAACTTTACATGACTCCCTTCTCCACGAAAATTTGGCCCGTACCCGGCTTGGTCAAATAGCAAGTATTAATATAATTATCACGTAATTAGTTATTATTTTTAAATTATATACTGATAACACAACAAGTATAAAATATGTGATTGACGCTGATTTAATCAAGTCGGGTTTGGGTTCAACTCTCCTCCTTCTCCATTTGTGTAATATATGAGCCATAATTTAATAGGTAGAAAATAGAAACTGCTTGAAAAGGTTAGTTTACAGTAAGGGAATATTAGGTTTAGCTGTAAATCAACCTAAGTACATAAAAAAAAATTGTATTATTTATCTATAATGTTAATTTGGCTGCAGTTGTTGCCACGGATATTCTCTCTCTCTCTTTCTTTTTTAATTGTTTGAAATGTGAAGTTATTTTATTCGTCACATATCATCGCAGTGTGGATTGGGTGTTTAGACATTGAACTACTAGCACATATGAAATGTCTTGTGTTATCTAAATGTCGTAAAATAATTTTGATATTATTTTTGATTAACATAAAAAAGAAAAAACTTATGAAAACATAAAGTAGATGACACGCCCCTTCATATGCTTGTTTAGAAAAACAATAAAAACTATTGAATGAACTAATGTACGGTTATTTAATTTATGACACTGAGGGTGTTTGGAGATGTTTCTATTTGCGACTTTTCAACTTCTGGCTGTAAACAAGCTAGTTTCAGAGGGTGTTTGTAAATGTTTTTTGCTTTTAAAGAAATTGAAATTGTAAAAAAAGTTGGAAAAAAATGATGAGTAAAAATAGATAATGTTTGAAAAATTAGAGAAGTGAAAAGCGGAGAAAAAAGTAGTTAGAGTGGCTTTTTTTTTAAGTAATTATAAAAATATCAACAAGTAGAAAGTTGGGTCTATAGATACTTTCAACTTCTAATTTTTTTTTTCTGATGAAAAAAGTAGAAACTAATTCATCAAATACTATTGTACTGTTTAAACTAAGTAAAAGCACAAAAGTGTTTTTTTTTTAATTATTTTTATTTTTTTAATTTTGCAAACACCCTCTTATTTATTAACTTATGCTTTAATTTGGAGTGCTTAAAAAACAATATAAAATCCAAAAGCATCGCCCTTATTTCTATTATGCTCTATATAATTTTCAAAAAGCTAAAATTTTCGAGAAAATCCGAATGAAAACCATCAATTCCTACAACACAAGCATTTGGAAAGAGAAATCGATGGTCAACTACTAGTTTTATCAAGATTCGGTGAAGTAAATACTATTATAATTCAACTTGATCACTAACAAACATGGAAATTCAGAGGTTAATTAACTACCAACTAGTGATGAGATTTGTAATTATGTAGTTGCCTAATTTATTTATTTATTTATTTTTTTAAGTTCGGAAGACGTACGTCTCATAAGCTGACTAGGTGTGATCGATTCACAAATGTGAATGTGAGAATTTCACGCGAAAAAGCCAAAGTTTTAATTTCATAAAATAAAAGGAACTTTGGAGAATCTTTTATGTGATGTTGCAGTAATTGTTGCTCGTTTTCTCCATTTGACTATTGTGGTTTAGACTTTGGATGTCTTTTGAGATCATCAAATGTAACAGTAGTCAAAGGATAAGCCAAGTGGGAAGGAGAAGCAAGAAAAGTACAGAAAGTGAAACCCTTGTGTGCAGTTAGTGGCGGTTTTTGGTGGCCTCTATTCAAGTTCAAATCGAATTAATTTTTATTTGTATATTTTTTAAAATTTTAAAATTTACCCACTTTCCTAAATATTTGAAATTTCTCTAATATGTTATGAAAAATTTTATCTCGCAAATTCAAACAAATTTTTTTGACTCCATTACATCGCAGTTGTGAGACAGTTGTATAAAGTTTAATTAGCATTTACAGCAGGGGATTTAGGTGAAATCTTCTCGCATGAATGAAAATAAAATACTAAGTGACGCATTGATGGATCATTAAATTCTAGGTTGATGAAAATCTGATGCATGCACGAAACCTATCACATGATGTACACGCCGTATTATGGATATTGATTGCAGTTGCTGAGAAACATGAATTAATATTTTGACTATAATGAGATGATCTGCGAATGGTTTTGATGAAAATTGGGCCTTCAATGGTTATGTTCCACCTATTCTTCATCCACTACTCATCGGTTCATTTATCGGATTTTCTAACCTGTCGGGATGTGATTTATGGAGACTTTTTTATCGACGGATGAGAGCACTAAGTTGGGTTTATGGGACTTCTTTTTTATTCTGTTAGGAAGTGGGAAAATACATTTTAAATAATTATATCAATACTTTAAATTTAAATATAATTCTCACATCATTTATAATTTTATCTTGTACACACAAACAAAATATTATACGAATATATATATATATATATATATGATAAGGGGAATTTTTTCTTCTGTTCTGAAGGTGGGAAAAAAGAGAAAACGAAATAAAATAGATTATTAGTCCAAATTGAATCCAAAAGTAAAAACACAAGGGAGAATTCACTAAAAAAGAGAAATCACTGTCTACTACAGATCTCTATTTCCCCCATTTGATCTAATCCGCACCCCCTTTTGAAATAGGGGGCTTGCCGAAAAGAAATTGTTTATTTTTGCTCATTTTTTTCTAAAAGTCTAAAATCAATTATCCGTCCAATCTAATATTAATTAGGTACTGGATCATTTAGAGATTCGCACGCGTTCGAGGAATGACGAAAGAAGTACTTTAAGAAATGAACATTACTGATATTTTGAGACGAAATAACTCATTTTCTATCAAAATATCCAATTAAAAAATTCCAATAACTGCCCATATATATATATATATCTTCTTCAGCAACATTAACATCACCTTATGTTTCTCCATATGCAGTTGAATATTCATATATTCCCTAAGGAAACTCTAACCAAACCACATGGCTTTCCAAATTTTACTTCATTTGCTGGTTATGTTGATCACCGGTGATTGCACTTGGTCGACTGACCTCCCTCTGACGGAGAAACATAACTGCTTTGTGTTCTAGTTGTAAGTGGGAGATTTTGGAAAGAGACTGACCCACAAAATGTTATTACTTGTAAAGGTTAGAAAGAAAGATAAATAAGTAATTATGCCACCATAAAAGACGTAAAATTAATTGGAACAGTAATTATGACTTTTGATCACTGGCAAAGTAAACATTGGATAGCTACTAAATCAATTATGTGTGAACCACCCCCTTAACCAATCACATACTAATTATTTGTTATCTTGATTCGCAAAGTAAATACTTCATAAAAGTTAGAAGTTAAGACCAATGTTTTAAGATTCGAATCGTTCATTGTTGATTCAATTAGTTTACCGATCATTAATTTAACCGTTGGATCAATTATAGTTGAATTAGTGACGCCATAGTTATATTAAAAATAATTATGTACAAGTACCTACAAATACAATCAATATCATGACACAAATGTGTAATATTGTGTATGTGTATATCTCAAAATGAACGAGCAAGGACGTTGTAAATTTAAAAATCAAACATACATTATTACTTTAATGAATAAGAATTGAGATTATTGACAATAACAGCATGTATAGAAAATCATCAATAATCACTAATAATAATTCGATAATTTCAAATGTGTCCTAGTGTAACCAAAAAAAAAAAAAAAAAAAAAAATTGTCCCAGACTTTCTACTTTATCACGGAGACGAAATCTCCTTACAAATCAATGTTGTTTCACTTAATTTTTTTTTTTTTTAAATTTTGGACACCCAATCGAGCTATATCTATGTTCTATCAAACCAAGTAGATATTTGTACGAATGCCTGGCCCGAAATTTAATGTACAATTGAATAATTCAACTTCATTTTTTTTGCCCCCGAAAAACCTTTGCCAAACCCACCTCAAACCCGATTAATTTTGGGTTAGAACCAGAATTGCCCAATTCAAAGTTTCACCCCCTAACAAGCTGCAACGTAATTCCAACCCCATAAAAAGCAAACATTCGATATGGCATAAAATCAAATATTCGCCAAGGAAAACCCGACCCGGGACCACTAATCATAGAAAGCCAAAAATAAAAAATAAAAAATCCAACACTGAAAAGACAAATTTGCCCCCATTCCCACCTCTAAACTACCTCATGCCGACTTGCTCACATCACCGCCCCACCACTATCCCGTCACTCGCACAGTCACAGAGCTTTCACCTCTTTTTCTTTCTATCAGGATTTAACATTTAACCAAACAAATCCAACTTAAAAAAAAAAACAAAATTGCAATTAAACAATCCAAAGAAACCAAAAAAACAGTGCCCACCATCATTTCTCCTACTTTCCCTTTGCCAACACTTTTCCTTTCCCAACACTTTTTTCCTCCTCCCCATATACCCTCTTTGTATGTTCTTCCACACCCTTCTTCTTGCCCTTAATCGTTCTCCTTTAGGGCAAAATAAACAAAATTTCTTGTAAAAATCTCACTTAATTTTGTCCCACTGTTTGGCAGAACCAAATTCTTGCCTTGTTTTCAAAGTTTGTTTATTTACTGGCAGGCCCACTCGAAAAAACCCATGTTCTTACCGTTTTCCTGTCTTCGTTGTGCTCAAGATTCATGTATTTGGTGATTCTTGAGCCTAGGCAAAGTGGGTTTTGAAAATTGAAGGGTTTGGTTTCAGAAGAAGGAAGGATATGTCGCTAGAGGTGGCGACTGTCGCGGAAGATGCGGCCGAATATTCCTTCGCGGTGGAGTATCACGGCCCGCCGATAACCCGGGAGCTGCCTCGGGCCGTGCCCATCAATGTGGATCGGATTCCGGTGGCCGCCGTTGTGTCTCAGCTGCCTTTTTCAGAGAATTTGTCGCTGCCCATTGTGCAGCCAATATCTGCTACTGACATAATTAGCAAGAAGCTGTCGAAGGATTTGAAATTGAGCTCCTCCTCCGGCGAGTTGTCGACTGTTTCCCCGACCTCAGTTATTGCATTTGAGTCGCGGAACAATGAGGTAAGTGAGGGTTCGTATAGTAAAGAACTAGGTTTGGGGACTGAAACTAGTGTTTCACCTAGCTCGGTTAATAATGCATCGGAAGGAAGAGAACCTGAAAATTTTCATAGTAATGATATTTGCGCTTTGTCGGGCGAGTCAAGTAGTGATTTTGAATGTTGTAATCATGATGCTGGGGTGAACAGAGTGAATGATAGGGGTTACTCATTGCATAGTCACGATCGTTCAGGTGAATTCGTTGGTGGGGTGGGGAGTTCTGGGGCTTTAGGGTCTTCTGATAGCTTTGAGAAGTCGAGGGAATTCTCAGGAAGTTTGGGTAAGGCGAGGCTATCTAGTGGTTTTAACGAAAGCTTAGATTTCAATGAGTCGAACCGAACCGATTGGGCTTCGAATGAGTCAGTGTTGAGTATGGATTATTTGTCCTCTAGGGTTTCTTCTCGTAAGTTTGGAGATGGGAATAATGAATCTGGTTGTGACGTGAGGCGAGCCCCCATGGTAACTTTTTGTGACATCGAGTCAGATGATGAAAATATTAATGAGGAGTTTTGCCGTTCTGAACCTGAGGTTGTTAGAGCAAAGAAAGAGCCTGCGGTTAAGGTAAGGAAAGGAGTGTGTTATCGGTGCTCGAAAGGAAATAGATTTACGGAAAAGGAGGTATGCATGGTTTGTGATGCTAAGTATTGCACGAATTGTGTGCTTAGAGCAATGGGTTCCATGCCTGAGGGTAGAAAGTGCGTGACTTGCATTGGATACCCCATTGATGAGTCAAAGCGGGCCCATTTGGGAAAGTGCTCTAGAATGCTCAAGCGATTGTTAAATGATCTGGAGGTTCGGCAAGTCATGAAGGCTGAGAAATTGTGTCAAGTCAATCAATTGCCTCCTGAGTATATCTGTGTGAATGGTAGGCCTCTTTATCATGAGGAGTTGATCATGCTGCAGAGCTGCCCTAATCCACCAAAGAAGCTAAAACCAGGAAATTATTGGTATGACAAAGTATCAGGTCTTTGGGGAAAGGTGAATGGCTAGCTCAACTCGTTCTTCCTGTGCTTTTGCTTTTCTTTTTAGCTGTTGCTACTGAAGTTGACGATGTGCTGAATTTTACAGGAAGGACAGAAGCCATCGCAAATTATTAGTCCTCATCTCAATGTTGGGGGTCCTATTAAAGCTGATGCTAGCAATGGGAACACCCAAGTTTACATAAACGGTCGTGAGATCACAAAAGTGGAATTGCGTATGTTAAAGGTTGTCAAGGGTGCATCCAACATTTATTTTGAAGATTTCTCTCTTGTCATCATTTTGTTAAAAATTTGTGATTTTGAATTTGACAGTTAGCGGGAGTTCAGTGTGCTGGGAATCCACATTTTTGGGTGAATGAAGATGGTTCATACCAAGAGGAGGGACAGAGAAACACAAAAGGTTATATTTGGGGCAAGGTTCGACTTCGATCAAATCTATTTCTGATGTCTCTTTCCGTTCTCAAAGTTTAAATAAAAAATACCATTGTCTTTACGTTCTCTCTTATTTGGCCATTATCTTGTTTCACTACATTATTGATATTACTGTTCAGGCTGGAACAAAGCTGCTTTGTGCTGTACTTTCTCTCCCAGTTCCTTCTAAATCCTCTAATCATTGTGGAGAGCAAGTGACTAGCATGATTAGTAGAACTATGCCAGATTATCTTGAACAGCAAGCAATTCAGAAACTTCTTTTGATTGGATATTTTGGATCTGGAACAAGTACCGTATTTAAACAGGTAGCTCACATGATTCTTTCAGATATTAATTTGCACTTTGAACCATAAGTGCTTGTATTATGGCCAAAGAAAAGGAATATGTGATTTCAATTTCTTGGTACTTGACATGGCACATGTTTGATACTTGTATATTATGTAATAATCTTGTCCTTTCTGATTCCTCTTTGACAACATTTAATAAGTCAAACAGATTTTGGCAGCATACCCAAGCTCACATTAATTGCAATGCCCATGTGGTGTTTCAGTTATTTGAGTACAGATTTGCTTGATTACTGGTGTTGCAAGTTAGTTTGATGGCATTTAAGCACTTTGAGTTCTCAATACTTTTGTCTTTTTATGTTAACTTTTGATTAATTGTCACGACAGTGTATCATATGCAATGTTCTGATTGTTGTCTATCCCTGATGCTATGATGGAAAATATCAAGTTTGTCATCTTTACCGAGTGTAGTTTTCTTGGATTAGGCTAAAATTCTTTACAAAGACACACCTTTCTCCGAGGACGAGCGTGAGCACATTAAATTAGTGATCCAGAGCCATGTGTATAGTTACATTGGAATACTTCTTGAGGGTCGTGAGCGCTTTGAAGAAGAAAGTTTGAATAAGTCAAGGCAAAATCAGTCTTGTGATGGTTCAATTCTTGCAGGTACAAGTACATCTGAACATTCTGTTTTGCTTATTTATTTAAGCATGAAAGCATAAAAGTATCATTCCGGCGTAAGCAGGGATTTGATTGTGAATATACAGATAGACTTTGACTTTTGTTTGTTTATCTATTAATTACTTTTCAAGTTTGAGATGCTTATATCCTTTGTTGTTATAAGATTCCACAATTATAGTACATGCGGACATGTTCCATTGCCAGATAGTTTTTCGAGATTAATCAAAAATGTAAAACTTCATTGCATGGGTGCTCGCATCTGTATTGTTCTACTTATTTTATTTTTTAAACACCAATTTATCAGACATGCCAAGGATCTATATCGACTAATTGTTTTGTTGAGCTATTAAAACTTTGCTTGCATGCGTTCACATATGCACTTATTGTGTAATTTATTTGTTAAGGTTCCTACCTTCCAAAATCTGGGACTGCTTCATACGTGTATGGATCAAAGTACTGCTCTAACCACATGAATATTGGAAGTTCATAGGGTTGAAACTAAAAACTTGCTTTGCATCATCAAGTGCGTTTTTGGTGTCAAATTATTTGGATTGGTTAATAGTTTGGTTCCTGCATGCTACATCTTCATATATTCATGTTCTGAAATACGCTTAATGGTCTCGTTGTATGATTTAGTCACATACATGTTGCTGTGCGTGTTGTTTTAAACGTCGATTCTCGTTTTATATTTTGGTTAATAACAGCGAATGCTGATGGCAATGGTGAAGAGCCTCTTTACTCCATTTGTCCACGACTGAAGGCGTTTTCCGATTGGCTCCTTAAAATCATGGCATCAGGTACTTTGGAAGCAATCTTCCCTGCTGCTAGTCGCGAGTATGCACCTTTGGTTGAGGAGTTGTGGAACAATGCGGCTTTCCAAGCAACATACAAGCGAAGAAATGAATTGGAAACCCTCTCCGGTGTCGCGAGTTATTTCCTAGAGCGGGTAAGATGATGGTTCATGTTACAGGAATGCTAACTAATAATTCTTTTTGTAATAATAGAGAGACAAATTCTTTTGTGGAATGTCATACTTTATTCACTTCTAGATGGTCCATTTGGAGGTTACTGTTTACTATAATTTTGGTCATGGTTAGACTTCGATGAATAATGCCAATAATTTGAGAATCATCTCCAAGCTGTATGGATTTTGTGATCCTTGAACACAATAACAGATGGCCAGAAAGGTCTACTTTGGTGTTCAGACTAAATTTTCCTGTAGTTCATTGCAAATTTTGGAGCACATATTCCACTATTATGTAGAACTGGCTAAAGGCGTAATGCCTAGTGACTGTTTAGTACGAGTGACAAGAGTTTTGATTGGGAATGTGGGGACTCTCAAACTTAAAACTGTCCTGTGGGATCAATGCTTGTAAGAAACTTTCTGGATTAGGATGTAAAGTACGTGATTCATAGAAACTTTTTGCTCTTTCAGTTAGAGGATGATAAAATTGTTGTTTGAATGTGGAAAGGCTAATCAAATGGCTTTGTAACTGTAACATGTCTTTATTAGATTCTAAATGGAGAACCTAAGGATAGTTTTCCTTATAGGCAGATTAGGAGAAATAAACGCTGAGGTAGCAGTTATTGCTGGGAAGCAGCTAACATGAACATTTATGAAGGACCAAGAAAATAAAGAATATCAATTTGAATTAATGCCTCTTCTGCAAGCAAACTGCAGAACTGTAAAGATCATAATTACATGCCGCCATTGTGCTAAAATAATATGATCCCTTTGATTTTGCAATTGCTGGACTGTGTGGATTATGCTTGAACTTGTGAAGGATTTTTCTCATCCGTCACTTTGTATTGAAGAAATGAAACATGGAGAGAAACCAATGGAGGTCTCCCTTGTGTATCTTTAGGGTTTTGTGTGGATATATTTATGTGTGTGTGTAGGCCACTGAAGCGAAGAAGAAATGGTTTATGTTTTGAAGGAGGAAGTTTTAGAATACTGTGTTTTTGGACTGGTGGAACATCATCACGATGGATGCATTTCTCTTTCCATTGGTTCTTAATGATATTTATAATGGTATTGATAGCTGAAACTTCTGTTTGTAAAGAAAATATGATCACAATTTTTATGTTCGAATGAGCTGAAGCGTTCACCATTTAAGAAGTTATTTGGGAGTAGAGGCCTGTGTTGAGGTCAAATTGGTTGAAATGTTGAATAGCTTTTTCGCAGGACACATGGTGGTTTCTTATATGTAGTTTAGTTTAAAGCTTTTGACATAGCTGAAGTTACGTGTTTCTGTTCTCTTTTTTGTCTGTCTGATTGATCCTTTGTTGTTCGCTTTGCCCCTCCTCAGGTTGTTTTTTTCCTCCTCTCAATTGTCTGTCTTTGACTGATCCGTTGTTCGCTTTGCCCCTCTTTAGGCTGTTGAGATATTGAAACCAGATTATAAACCATCTGATGTGGATATCCTTTATGCTGAACATGTTACTTCATCCAATGGGCTTTCATGCGTGGACTTTTCATTCCCTGAGTCAGCATATGATGATGATGTTGACAGTGGGGATCTGCTTGATTCCCTGCTCAGGTAGCGTGATATTTTTCTGCTATGGAAGTCCGTGAGAAAATTCTTACAACTGTGGTCATTTTCTTCCAACAAACTACCATATTATGATGTCTTATTTTATGTTTGTAGATATCAGTGTCTGGTTTTGACTATCCTTATGGTGGATGTTACATGCATCATTTGTTTCTTTTTCAACCATTTACGGGAATCATGTAAATGGGAAACAAATTTTAAATCTGTTAAACTTCTGAGCAGTGAAAGAACAAAAAGTCGTATATACTGATTGATTGACTCAGAATATTCTGGCTCTGTTTTTGTCTAACACTACCTTTGTTCAATTGATGACAGATATCAGCTGATCAGAGTACAGGCCAAAGGCTTTGGAGAAAACTGCAAGTGGCTTGAAATGTTTGAAGATGTTCGAATTGTTATCTTTTGTGTCTCTTTAAGTGACTATGATCAGTTCACTGTTGATGGTGATGGAAACTTAGCCAACAAGATGCTGTTGAGCAAAAAGTTCTTTGAGAACATGGTCACTCACCCAAGCTTTGATCAAATAGACTTCCTCCTCCTATTAAATAAATACGACTTGTTTGAGGAAAAGATAGAACAAGTCCCTTTGAGTCAATGTGATTGGTTTGATGATTTTCATCCAGTGGTGAGCCGTATCCGGTCCAACAGCAGCAACTCGAATCACCCAACTCTGGGCCAGTTGGGTTTTCATTACATTGCAGTAAAGTTCAAAAGGCTGTACTCAGCTCTGACAGGTCGAAAGTTGTATGTATCATTAGTGAAGGGTCTTGAGCCCAACAGTGTAGATGCTGCACTGAAGTATGCAAGGGAGATTCTTAACTGGGATGAAGAGAGACCCAACTTCAGCTTGAGTGAGTATTCGGTTTATAGCACTGAAGCGAGTTCCTTCTCTCACTGAGACAGACGGGGTGAGAGAGAGCTTTTATTGCCATTTGTACAGAAATTATATATGTGAATGAGAAAACAAGATAGATATTGTATTATGTTTTCTTTAGTTGGGCTGTTACTACTGATAGATCGAAAAGTAGCACGTGCCAGTTAATAGTAGTGAATTGTATTTTCAAAAGTTGTTTACAGGTTCCATTGTTTTTTCTTTAGGCGAGTTTTATGGATTCATGATAGATGGTTTGCGACAATTGTAAAATTCCAGAAATGAAAGGTGTACTGTGTATGTGTCTCTGGCACGATGCTTTCATTGAACTGTTATCAGATCAAGGATATGATGATATGATGTTGGTGATGTGCCGAATATTGTACGCTTCGTTTTTTGAACGGTAGAATATTGTACACTGTTAATGGTAGGCGACGATCATTTTTGTTTGTCTTTCCACAACTGCGATGTTTTAAGGCTGACGACGAACAAGCTTGACCCAATCTATTCATTTAATGTGAAGAATGCACTTTTTTTTTTTGGTGTTAGTTATCTGGTTTTGATTTACTGAATTAATTTGAATCAGGTATTGTAGAGGTTTATTTTAAGGTAATTCTCCCAACTTAGTTGTTCCATTTATGATTTCAGATTTTGAACTTAGACCTTTATTGGTAGTTGGTAAGAATCTAAGTTAATGCTTTGGAAACGCAGGAGCCAATGGCAAGTTGAACTTCATGCTTGCGAATGATACATTTCTAAAACGAGTAAGGAACACATGCTTTGCGCGTGATTATCAACGTCTGTCTTATTTGTTTTAGAAAAATATTGATTATGGTACAACAAATATATATTAGGAATATTTTAGTTTTATAAAGGAATATTATGAATGAATAAAAATGAATAAAATTGATCACTTTATTATTATTATTATTATTATTATTCTTAGATATATCATATTAATAGTTTTTAAAATTATTTTGATTTTTTATAATTTTTTTTCTTGGTAGTAACCTTTTTTAAGAGTGAGTTATTTAGATTAATCTATCAAGGCTTAGAATATTGTAGTTGAAAATTTGACACTAGCTTTTACTTATTTTCAATATTTGCAAAAAATAATGGTGATAAAATTTTTTTTTTAATAAAGAGATGTACATATATACTACTATGAACATATATATACAATTATTTAACATTTATATTTACTTAAAGATACCTACTTATCATCTTTTATTTGTTAAAGTATTTTTAGTAGTTCTTTCTTCATGATTGATTTTAAGTATGCTTAAAATCTCTATTCAGCTTTGAAGGGTCGAAAGTTGTATGTATCATTAGTGACGGGTCTGGAGCGGAGCAGTGTTGATTCAGCATTGAAGTATGCAAGGGAGATTCTTAACTGGGATGGAGAGAGACCACACTTAGCTTGAGTGAATATTCGGTTTATAGCACCGAAGCAAGTTCCTTCTCTCACTGAGACAGATGGGCGAGGGAGAATAGTTATTGCCATTTGTGTAGAAATTATAAATGTGAATGAGAAAAAAAGTTAGATGTTGTATGTTTTGTTTGGTTGGGCTGTTGCTAGCGATAGATTGAAAAGCAGTGGGTGCCGTTTAATAGTGGTGTCAATGGTGCTTCTAAGAATTTGTTACAAGTGTCATTATTTTTTCCTTTTAGGCGAGTTTTATGCATTCATGATGGATAGTTTTGCCACAATTGTAAAAATTCCAGAAACGAAAGGTGTACTGAGTATATGTTTATGCCATGATGGGATTTGGTTGAACTTTTATTAGACTGGAGGATTTGATGATATGATATTGGTGATGCATCTAGTGTTATGCACTGAACTGCAGATGATAATCTGAAACACATTTCGGTCACCTGATGCAACTGCGTTTTGAGCTTCTTGGCGAGATTTGAAAGTGATGCTCAAGAAAATCAATCTTGTGTGGTTCTACAGCCAAGATGGTAGGTTTGAAGGCCAACGATGAATAAACTTGGTGCAATCCAATCATTTTTTATCCTTAATGTGTTTGCTTCATCCTTGGAATGTGAAGAATGCACATTAAGGCTTAAATTTAAAAGCCAATTAAAAATGCAGTATTCGAATAATATATCTGTTACATTTATCAATACACGTTATTTCACGAAACAAAAGCGTTAATATGAAAAATCTTAGGAAAGATTTTCTTATTTTAAATTTTTTTTCCCACCGAGGGAAGGAACGTGGGAAATTGAGATAGATTGATGAGAAATTGACAGTAGTTGACTTGCATAGACGCGTCAACTGTAATAATTCCATATTACTCTGCAAATGAGGATCGCGTTCAGATGATTGATAGTGCGAGAAAGTGATAAACATGTCGATGATCTACGACAACTGGGAGAGGCTAGTTGCAGCCACACTGAAGAGAGAGCAAATTTGGCAGCTCTGTCACGCCCACTCCAGGGAAACCAGCATCAGCTCCTTACCTTCCGATTTCAGTTTCCCTTCTCCACTACCGGATGTGCCGTTCGATTCTTCTTGGTATCAGCATAATTTAATTCCAGGCGTTGAGCATGTAACATCACAGGTATTGGCATTGGCACCGGCGCCGGAAGAAATCTTTGTAAATGGTGAGCCTCTTCGTCGAGACGACTTGACTATGTTGCAGAGCAGCCGACATCCGCCGAAGAAGCTGAATCCGGGATATTATTGGTACGACAAGAACACGGGCTTCTGGGGGAAGGTAAATCAAAATGCTATTGAAATTGTATGTTTCTCGAACTTCCTCCCTTAGTTTTTGAGTATGTTTACGAAATATCGGTAAATCTGCCGAGTTTTAACAGAAAGGACAGAAGCCTTCACAAATTATTAGCCCCCATCTGAATGTGGGTGGTCGCCTTGACCTGAACGCTAGCAACGGCAACACACAAGTTTACATAAATGGTCGGGAGATCACCAAAGCGGAGCAGCGTATGTTAAAGGTGGGGTTTGTTTAAAATATTGGGTTATTCTTGGAATTTGTTCTCATTTATTCTTGTTTACTCGATTGTTTTGGCTTAGCAGATTGCAGGTGCAAAATTTGGGCGAGATACATATTTTTGGATGTTTGAAGATGGTTCATATCAAGCAGAGGGACAAAATAAGATATTAGGGCCTATCTGGAGCAAGGTGGGTTTTCTATTGGAAGTTGGAACTATTCGTAAAATGGCCTCTTACATTGTGATGTAAGCTTGTTGCTTTTCAGGCTGGGATGAAGCTAATTTGTTCAATTCTCTCTCTTCCATTTCCTCCTAAAACCTCTCATACCTCTGGAGAGCAACACGGGCCAGACCAAGTCGAGCAAAATGACGTTCAGAGACTTCTTTTGATTGGATGTACTGGATCTGGGACGAGTACTATCTTTAATCAGGTAGCTGATGAAATCTCAGTCTATAAATATTAGTCCATATTAGTTGGAGTTCTACTTGATAATCTGATAGGGGAGCATGATTATGTTATTTATCCACTGTCTCACATTTGCTTTGGCAGTTGTCATGTGGGTGATGATATTTCAGAGCACTGAATACCATGTAGGCTGTTTGTTTTTGTCATCTCCCCCTTTCTCCTAGAAAATTGCAATGAAATCTTTACTTGATTTCATTCCTCTACGATGGAACTTTTGATATCATTTATTGTTTAGGATCAAAAATCAATTTTCCTTCCTTATTTGGTTATCATTGAATAAAGTATTTGGCACCGAATTAGCATCAACAATCGAACAGTTTCCTAATGTAAGATTAACTTCCTCTATCCGAAAAGACGACTCACAAAAGTTCAGCACTTCATTGCTTCCTGCTCGTTGATGTGGAAGAATGACGCCAAATATACGGATATGCTGACTGATATCAGGATTATCGATATTTTCACTAAGAAACTGATGATGAGAAAGGAGAAAGATAACATCAATTCTTGTGAAGTTATGGAGAAAAGTAACAGTTATCATGAGATTATTCTCTCAGTTAAACATGCATCACACCAGGCTTCTGAAACCTCCGCGTCCAACCTTCTGTTCTGTACACTGTGGTAACCATGAGTGTTCTTGTTAGCATGCATGATATTCACTAGTACTTTTCGATTAAGATTCCAAATGCAACCCTTCACATGCTTGGCACTTGTAAGATTCTAGTGCTTGTGTAATATTTTATCTTAATATGGATATGTTCTTTTTCTGAAGATGCAAACAAATCTAGTGCGATTGTGCTCTCAGTGAAGCTAATATTTTAGTTTTTTTTTATTTCTGGTATAGCATTTCATCTTGCTATTTGGGTAATGCTTGATGGATTCTTGTATTCATCATACTGAATTTCATTTTCTTAGGCCAAATTTCTCTATAAGGATGTACCATTCTCAGATGAAGAGATTGAAGACATCAAAATGTTGTTACAGAAAAATACGTTTGGCTACATTTGCCTACTCCTTGAGGGACGTGAAAAATTTGAAGAAGAAAACTTGAAAGAACTGGGGAAAGATCAATCTTCTGAGGAATTCTGGTTAGCAGGTAATAGCATATCATGTTTGTTTCCCTTTGAACTTCAAAATCGTGGTATTCGTTGAGCTTACATAGCAATGGGTATTGGGTGGCTCAAATGTGCCTGCATGCATTTCCGGATTTGCTCTGGAAGTAGTGTAACTGGTGATGTAATTTAATCAACTTCTTATTTTCTTGAACCGTCTGAATTGCTTGAAAATCAGATTATTATGGCAAGGATTATTTTCACGTTTGATCTCAGATTGGAATCTGAGTGTATTGGTGAATGATAGTTGTTGTTCCTGGAGTATGCATACGTTAGAGATATAGATTACTTAGTATAAATTTGCTGTCGCATTGTTTTATTTTTTTTTTTGTTGATAACAGGACATAGTGATGCTGATGATAATGGGAAGAGTATATATTCCTTAGTTCCACATTTGCAAGCATTCTCTGTTTGGCTTCTAAAAGTTATGGCAGCAATGGCAGCGGGTGATTTGAGCACGAGCATTTTTACCCTGTTAAGTCAGAAGTATGCGCCACTGCTCAAGAAATTGCTGAACGATCCATCTCTCCAGGAAACCTTCAAGCGAAGGAGTGAACTGGAAAGGCTGCCTACCTTTGCCAATTATTTCCTTGAGCGTGTAAGATCATATTGATTTTACCTGTTTTGCCTGATTAAAATGGCAAATAATTGATTTTACCTCTTTCGCCTGATTAAAGTGGCAAATAATTTATCCTTGGCTAACCTGCACCCTTCTATGCAGAATTTCACTATAAATCATTAGCTCTAATCATTGGGTTCTTTGAATTTAAATCCATTTAAGCTGAAGAAGCATTTAATCCTGATTTATCTTGTTCTGGATCTTTATTGGCCAAATTTCCCCCTCTTCAGGCTACTGATGTGTTTAGACAAGATTATAAACCTTCGAACATGGATATCCTATATGCTGAAGGTTCTCCTTCATCACTTTCTTTCATGGACTTCTCATTTCCCCAATCACATGATGAAGGTATTGACAGTTGGGGTCGGAATTATTCTTTGCCCAGGTAAGTCTATTGGTTACTCATAATTTTGTAAATTCCTTTTCATAAGAAAAACCCAATTGCATATTATCTAATTTCTGTGACTTCCTGTGTATCATTGTTCGCTATTATTATGTAAATGGATCAGATAAATGAAATTTCTGATTTTCCATTGTGTAAATCCATGTCAGCATATGCAGATATTGAACTTTCGAGCTTCGTTTAGGTAGTGTCACTCAGGACATGTTAAGGTGGTGACAATGAGTAAAGATCTCAAGGGAACTCTGTTGTAAACCACAAACACATGTTTTTTGTCATCATAGTTTTAGGATTTTAATGGGTTCATCCTGAAGGACTGATAAGGGGATGCGCTGAACTTATGTTATTGCCAACTGTGACATGAATCAGCACACAGTTTACTTTAGTTATTGTAACTTTTTAATTTACGCCCAACCATATTTTCCTTTGGGGTCCCAAGCTGCCAATAATTTGAAATGATATGTTCTGCTTCATTTTGCTAAGCGTCTATACCTTTCCTTGTACTTAACCCTGTTGGGGGTGTATCTCTGAATTACTACAATTATCATGTCAAGTAGTGTTTCGGTTCGTAAGTACTAAAAATCTGCCTATTGCTCTCCAGATATCAGCTGATAAGGTCATCATGCTTCGGTTTTGGAGATGACTACAAGTCACTTGAGATGTTTAAAGATGTTCGAATTGTCATTATCTGTATCTCATTGAATGAATATGATCAGCTTGTCATGGCTGACAATGGGACCTCAGTCAACAAGATGATGGCTAGCAGAAAGTTTTTTGAGATCATCGCAACTCATCCAAGCTTTCAACAGATGGTTCTTCTTCTTCTACTAACAAATTATGACTTATTTGAGGAAGAGATAGAACAAATTCCTCTGAACCAATGTGATTGGTTCGATGACTTTAATCCAGTTGTAGTTACTACCGACGACATCAAATTCAGTAATCTTAACCTGGGGCAGGTGGCTTTTCATTATATCTCTGTTAAGTTCAAGAGGCTGTATACTGCTCTAACTGGTCGAAAGTTGTATGTCGCACAAGTAAGTTGTGTGGATCACGATACTGTAGATGCAGCACTCAAGTATGCAAGGGACATTATTAAGTGGGATGAAGAGACTGAATATTTGGATATTAGCTCGGAGGAAAGTATTTACTCTGATGAAGATAGCTAAGGTGAATTTCTTACTGTCTTTGTACAGTCCCTGTAAATAAGTGAGAAACTAGAGTTCGAATAAAGACCACGATTCTAAATACATACTAAAATCTAGTCGTTTTAAATCTATCCTTGCTCAAAGTGGATAAAATCCAAAAGTAGTCCTTGACTTTTCATCTTAACTGGGATGCAGAGAGGCCCAATTTTAGCTTGAGTGAATATTCGGTTTATAGCACCGAAGCAAGTTCCTTCTCTCTCTCACTGAGACAGGACGGGCGAGAGAGAACAGTTATTGCCATTTGTACAGAAATTATATATGCGAATGAGAGAGCAAGTTAGATGCTGTTTTATGTTTTGTTTAGTTGGGCTTTTGCTAGCGATGGATTGAAAAGCAGTGGGTGCCGTTTACTATTGTTAAATTATTATTTTTAGTACAAAAAATGTTATTATTACCTTGTTATCATCTTTCTGGATTATTCTTATTATTATTTATTAAAATTTTCAGTGTGAATAAGAATAAAAAGAAACCATATTTCTTCTCACTAATAGTCATAGAATTCATGCAAGCATCTCAGGATATCTTTCAGTTACGTTGTTGGTAAAAGTGGGATTTTATTCAGCGTTATTCATACAGTACAGGAAGATAACCGAGGTTCCTAGTGACTAAAAACACATATTATGTTACTCATATGGAACGATTACTACATGCTCTGATTTCTGATTTCTTTCATAGACTTACCCAAAATGATAGTTCTACCAGCCCCTAAAGATGTGCTGTAGGCCTCAAATACCGAAGATCTCTGGATTAACACGGGGAGTAAGATAAACCTCGAGTGGCGTTGCCTTCAAATTTGTGAGTCCTAGTCCCTCTGTCATGTCTATCTCTGCACCACCAGGCCTGGCAAAGTCATAGCAATGCAGCAAGCTAGCCAAAGCAAAGTGCACTATCTGAAGAGCTAGGGAAATTCCAGGACACGATCGCCTTCCGGAACCAAAAGGTATAAGTTCATAGTTTTGCCCTCTAATATCAACATCCTTGTGGGTTGTCAAGAACCTTTCTGGCCTGAATTCATTCGGCTCGGGCCAAAGGGTCGGATCACGCTGGATTTTCCAGGAGTTGATCATCAAACGCGTGCCGGCAGGCACATGGTGCCCGGTGGAGAGGGTGCAGTCATCCATTGCGGAACGAAGGCCGATGATTGGCGTTGGAGGGTACAGCCTTAAGGTTTCTTTGACAACTGAATGAAGATATACCAGGTTCTTGATGTCTGATTCCATGACATGTCTGTCTTTGGGCACGTGAGCGTCGAGCTCCTCTTGAGCCTTCTTCAACTTGAGTGGATTGTTGACCAGAAGAGATAGAGCCCACGTGAGTGAAACCGTCACGGTATCACTTCCTGCCAATACCATATTCTGCCCAAGCAAGAAGAAAATAATGTTTTTAATTCAGGAGAAGAAAACAAAAACAAAGGGAACCAAGAAAGGCTAGTTAATGCTAAGTTGTTACCAGGCAAGTAGATTTGTTGATAGTGTCTTTATCAAATTCACGAAAATCAGCTTTTTCCAAAATGCTGAGCATCGCATCCATGAAATCCTGATCCTGTCTCCCTTCCCCTGATTTCCTTCTCCTTTCTTTGTGCTCCTCCAGCCACCCTCCGATGAGATTGTCGAGCCCTTTTGCTATTCTCTTCATGGTTTTCTCATGCCCTTGAAAATCCAACCACCCCAGAAACGGTATTGCATCCGACACAACAAATACCCCGAAATAATACAGGAAGTCTCTCATCAGTTTATGACTCTCCGATCCAACAAATCTCTTTCCTCCAACCATCCGAACTGATGCATTAAGCGTCAGGTTGGCAAACCATTGCTTCACATCCACCAGCACCCCTGCCTCAGGGCTGCCTTTGGTTTTCCACAAATCATAGATATCTTTCAATGAATTCTCAACCTCAGCTACCCTGATGTGACTGAGCATATCAATTCGGCGATGAGAGAGAAGCTCAAGCGTGACAATCTTGCGCATCTCGCGCCAGTAGGCGCCGTAAGGCGCCAATCCAAACATGGCAAAGTTGTAACCCAGTAGCTTTGTGGCAGTTATCTTTGGCCTGTCTGAGAAAGCCTTGTCATGGGTTGTAAAACACTCCTTTGCCATATCATAGTTGCTTATGACCAAATTGTCTTGCGAGCCGAGCCTCACCGTGAAGGCAGGACCGTATTTTTCGGCCATGGCTCCGAGCGTTTTGTGGACCAGCTGCTTACCCCCAAACAGATGCATGTGGCCGATGATGGGCAGCGCCCCACCGGCTCTTGGGACTTGTTTCTTCTTTGCTGTACCATTGTTTGACTTCGAAAGATAATAGATGAACAAGATGAAGGCAAAGAGGCCTGATAGTATAGTTAAGAGTAGTTGGGTGGTGGAATCCATTGGAAGGCAATAGGTTGGGAATGGAGTGAAGAGGGCAAGGAGTGTGATGGGTTCTTAAAGAAACGCAAATGAGAGATGTCAAAACATATCTAATAATTTACTACTTTGGTCGTTAAGTGGAAAATTTATGCAGCTGCCTATATGGACTTGTGCATATGGCAGATTGCAAATGGATAAAATATGAATATCTTCTTGTAACATCTATAATTGTGAAATCAATCCATCTTAAAATAAAAGAAGTTGCTGTATAATTAAAATAATGTCCATATTAATATAAACTCAAACCCACAGCGTTATTGAATCTCTACCTTATCAGTCGAAGCAACTCTTTAACTCTTGAAGGTCATAATTATAATAGTGTAAGCTGTATTAGATAGAGTTATTAAAGATGAATTTCCAAATTGGCAGGATGCAAATTTAAATAATCTATTGCCAACCTAGCAAATTGCGACACGGGATTCTAATATTGTGTAAAGTGTTAACTAATACTCCCGGCATGGTCCCGGGAAATAACTTGGTCTAAGAATCACTCGTCAAGTCAACTTTTTGAAATATGATAATGCCGCCGCAATGGACTACTAACGGAGACAAATAAATTAATACGTCCCGTCTGCACCTGCGGTGACTTCTCTATGCCGCCGGCGGAACAATGCAGCTCAAAAGGCCAGGATATTTATAAAATTCAAATCAACTCCAATATTCCAACTCGCTGGATATTCAACAAAAATGAATATTTATTTATATCAAATTTGAATATGATAAAAATTCCAAGTCCCACAAAACAAGCAGACTGGATTAACAATAATTAAAAATTCAAAAATTAAATAACCTATAATAAATTTAAAGCCTTGTGTTAACTTAAAATTATGAAGAGTATAAAATATTTTTGAATGTTAAGAAATATATATATTGTTTTGTTAAATAAAATATCTGAAAAGAGTAAAAAAGCATTGATTACTTGCAATAATATTATATATATACACTGTGTTCTATTTAATGTTTGATTAAAACTGTACATATAGAACTAAAAATAATTTAGTAAAGAAAAATACTAATCTCAAATTCGAGTGTTTAGCATATGGAATTGTTTAATTTCACAGTCTTATTTTGAATGCATGGATGTTTACAACTAAATTGATTCATCGAATGTTTAAATTGATTAAAAAAAAATTCTAGAAATTGGATCAAACTCAAATCAAATTTGGATTATATTAGCTGATTAATCACCTTATAATCGGGGGTTGTAGTTGACAATTCAAACCTTCAAAATCTAATTTGGTAACTAGCGATTCAAGCTTGTTTTTAAGGAATTGAGTCCCCATAATAAATGAGTTAATGGGAGATTTTTAGGGATTTACAAAATATATTAATCAGAGTCTACAAATATATTAGGAATAAATTAATAGATTCCTTCTTAAAATGTGAGAATGATATATATTACAGGACAAAAAAAGAAAAAAAAATACTCCTAATTTTTGTTGTTGTTTTCTTACACATTTATGTAGAAAATATTATTTTCATCAGCTCCTCCAAAAAAGAAATTTTTCGAGTTAATTAATGCATCATTATCCTCTAGGTTCTCTTTAAAGGATCTATCTCCCTTAATACATTACAAGAAAATAAGTAAATTAGTAATAATAACAAGTGATAATGAAAAAAATATCATTAACTATAAGTATTTAGCGACAACAAAATTATATTGTTAAAAAACATAATTTGTACAATATTAATGGTGATAATGTAGTGAAAAAATATGATAATATAATACAAAATTGATGATTAGTAATACACCTATGATGATAACTTAGTGATAATAAAATCTTGTTGGGAAAAAAAAAATCAATCCATCCCATAAAGTTGCTATTTTTTCAATTAAGTCTCGTATAATTTGTATTCTCAAATTAAATCCCATATTATAAAAAATTTTCAAATTACATCTCACGAGGTATTTTCTATTAAATAGATGATAAAAATGGCACATGACATCAGTGTGGCTATTAAAAGAGGTCAAAAATTAATGACTTAATTATATTTTTAACTCCTTTTTACTTGATATTTAAAAAAAAAAATCCTATATACAAGAAATAGACAAAAAAGCCCTCACTCTTCTCTCTCACTCTCTCTCTCTCTCTCTCTCTCTGTATATATATATATATATATGGTTGTGTATGTATACACACACACACATATATATATATATATATATACATACATACATATTTGCAAAAAAACAAAAAAAAAAACCCTCACTCCCAATCCTCCAACCCGTCCTCTGTCTGTCTGTCTCTCTCTCTCTCTCTCTCTCTCTCTCTTTCTCTCTCTATTTCTTTCTTTCTCCTTCAATCTATAATTTGATTGTAGGGATTGGATTCAACTTCCAAAAATATATTTCATGATATTAAATTATATTTTTGGAGGTAAATATTCAATTTGATTTGTCATTTTTAGGTATATATTATGGATTGAAATGTCCCATCAATTCCCAAAAATACAATTTGATTCATAATATTAGATTGTATTGGATTGAAATGTCTCATCAACCCTTTATTTTAAAATTGAAAAAATTTATAGACCACAAAAAATAAAATGGACTAATCCCACATTCCTTAGTTACACCCCCCCCCCCCCCCCATGAGACTCAATATTGATGAATAATATGTATTCAATCCATGTATTCATAGACTATGGAGTTTTAATACATGATAAACCAATGAATCAAATTAGGTTGAAAGTGTGGATTAAAATTTATATTACATTGTATTACAACGAATCAAATGAAGCCAATATATAATATATACATAGAAGTATACACATTTATATAATATACATACATACATACACATTTGAAAATAAATAAAAAAAAGGGAAAAACCCTCCCACCTCCACCCAACCCTAATGCCTAAATCTCTCACCCACTCGATCGACCCGCCACCCAATTTAATTTCTTTATCTGTCCCTCAATCTATACTTATATGTGGGTATGTGTGTGTGTGTGTGTGTGTGTGTGTGTATGTATGTATATTTATCTCTCTCTATATATATGTGTTTGTGTGTGTATATGTATGAATGTATCTATATATAATGTTTTCCTATTTATTTTTCTGAATAGGATTTTTTTTTTGAAAATTTCAAATAATATGGGGTCAAAATATAAGTAATCTATTGTTTTTTCTTCTCACTTAACAGCCGCTATGCGGGTGGCAAGTGGCTTGGCCGTCCAATATTTAACAGAAATGGGGCATTGGGACCTCATTTGATAATTATCGTGTTTTGTAGGACATAATTTCATAACTTGAAATTTATGGAACCCAGTAAAAAAAAAGTCAATGCGACGTATTGATTTTTTTTCCAATCTTGTGCCAAAATTTTGGAAATAATTTCTTTTGTCACTAAATTATTTCTGTAGATGGGTGACTAATTATTAATGATGGCAATTAAAATATTAATTCTTTTTACCATTCATCGATATTGTGACAACATAAAAGATGTAGTCATAAAAAAAACTTAATTAATAATAAAATTAAAGGTACTATTACTTAATATAATTATTAATAACAATTTTTATATTAAGATTTTTATATCTTGTCATTGATATTATTTTTTCTTTCAGTGACGTACTTTTTGGGTATTGAAATTTCTCACTCCTCATGGTATTCTTCTCACTCAACGCAAGTATATTACTGATCTCCTTCAAAGATTTAACATGATGGAAGCAAAAGGCGTCCATAAACTTCTATCTTCCATGGTTGTTCTTAATTAAACTCGATAATTGGGGGTTGCCTTGACCGACTAAAAAGAATGCCGAAGTGTCATAATAGCCTTACAGTATCTGGCATTTACACGCCGGGATATTGCATTATCCCAATTCATACACAAGCCAATCCATACTACCTTGGCAAGCAGCTAAATGTGTTCTTCGATATTTCAAAGGAACCTATGACCTTGCTATTAAGCTTCGTCCACAATCTCCTCTTCAGCTAATTGCTTACACTGATTCATATAGGGGTGGTAATCTTGATAATAGAACCCCTACTGGTGCATATATTTTATTTCTTGGTGGTGCCCCCATCAGCTGGTCTCTCAAGAAGCAACCAACGTCCACAGAACCTCTACTGGTAATCTTGATAATAGAACCTCTACTGGTTGCTCAATCATCCACAGAAGCTGAGTATAAGGTCATTGCTAACTGTGTAGCTGAACTTAATTGGGTCCTTCAATCTGTGTAACTACATGATCGATGAGAATGATTCATTGTGGTCTTTTGAACAATTCTCAGTAGGCCTCTTTTAGGAGGGAGTAACTACATTTAAGTTTCAGCGACATACGTAATTTAAACTAGGAAAACTTTTTAAAAAGTACTATTGTTGACCTCCTACTTTGTTGTGGCACGAGAACTGCCAGATGAAATAGGCCCTTTCCAATGCTGGAATTTTAGCTTGCTATGAAATCTAAATTGAGTCAAAATTAGGGGCTAAAAACAGAAGTTGGGAGATAAGGCTGTTTGTGCATAAAATATGAGAAACACGTTTTTATTTTCAAAATGCTACAACAACAACAACAATATCAACCAAAACTTCGTGGTGACAACACAGGGAATAAACCCCAGATTTCGACATATTTATTACGAATTGGAATTGCTCTTGCAAGAACTTATTTGCTATGCGGAGAAACTCGTGGAGGCATTTTCAAGAATACTAACTGGAACTCGGAAGCAGATCTGGGAGCCCACATTCAGACTCCATAGACCTGAGGATGAAGACAGGGAGTAATATAAACCTCAAGAGGTGTTGCCCTCGAACTTGTGTCTATCACCGCATAGAGAGCTAGCCAAAGACAGATGCAGCATGTGTAGTGCAGCAGATATCCCGGGACATGATCGTCTTCCAGAGCTGAAAGGAAGGACTTTGAAATTTTGGCCTCTAACATCATTGCCCTTGTGGCTTGTCAAAAATCTCTCTGGTCTAATCATTGGCTGTTCATGCATTTGCATTTCGTACTCTTCAAAAAAAAAAAAAGTTATTATTATTATCATTATTATTTAATAGTAACATCTAAGAGAAACTCAAAAGATGGATGAAGTAAATATGTTGAAATGTGCGGCGATGTTGTGCAAAGACAAAAACTCACTGTGTAAAATGCTCTGGTACAGCTTCATAATGGATGCTAATAAAATTATTATCTTGAATGATTTTTTTTTCCAATTAAATTAACTAATCAAGAAAACTACCTTTCCTCTTAACTACTCTAATGAACGCGCACAAGACAGAGCCAGCAACGACTATCAGCAAAACATTGAGCTCAGCACTGTTATAGAGAAGACAGATACAAAGTCTCATAACTCAAAATAAAGTTTTGCACATGATAGCGACCAAGTAAAGCCAGCAAAAACTTCACAACACTAGACAGAGAGAAGCAAAGATTCAAAACATGTTTCAACAGCGGAATATGATGACATTCCATACAAGCTCCTTGCTCTTCACCACTTCAAAAACACAAGCATCGCCAACTTTAAGGCGATTTCCCTTCACAAATTCCTTCCATCCAGAATGGAGTTTTGCATTGAGTGTGGAGACGGTGCAACTCACAGGCCATGTTTTCCCATTCGGAACACGAAGCTTCAATTTGTTGTGCTTACCGGGCAAATTTCCTTTGACGATGGACAGTGGTAAACTGATAGTCTGCCAGGTGGGAAAAAACATGGAATCGTACTGAGTACAAAAAAGAAAGAGAGGGAAAGAAATCGAGGTTGCCAGTAGTTACTGAAATATATAATATATTGTTGACTTACCATACACCGGCCATCAACATAAGATGGTTGCAAGATAGATATATAGAATGGGTTATCGGACTTGAAACTTTTAGCCCTTTGATAGGCCACACATGTTTTCTTATCAAGTCGTTTACAGTACTTTTCTGCACAAATATCATTCCATCAATCTGATGAAGATCATAGCCAATCACAAGTAAGAGCAGAAAAATGAAGAGTAACTGTTCAGAGTGTACAAACTTTTAGAAACCATATTAGAAGACGCCTTCTCAAGTTTCGCCCCGCTAGCGCTTTTGCCTTGAGATTGATAACTCGGGGATGAGTCCTCAAGAAATAAATCCCCTCTGTTCTCAGTTCTGGACCTTTCTCTGTTTTCTTGATTTCTTCCTTTCTGTCTTGTGGAAAGTTCTTCCAATAATACATCATCGTAATCATCAGATTCTGATCCAGTGTCCTCCATTTCTGACCCTACACCGTGATTATCATCAAGTGGGTATTCTACCTCGGAAGCAGTTATGTCAAATATGAAAACATCAAACTGGGACTTTCCATTGTATTTGAACACCAAGAAATACCCGAAGTCTATCGAGTAATGCTCTTTGAATTCTTGCCATCCCTTTTGCATCCAGATTTTGTTCTCAGAATGTGTAAGTTCTATTTTCCATAGCGCTCCAGTTGGAACCCTGAGGAAGACGATGTCGCCCAGATTGTGCCCATATCTTCGTATAAACTCTGTTGGGATTTTCTGTAAACGAAAATTATGAGCAAAATCAGATGAGTGAAATTATCGACTGAAAATAAATAAAAAAAAGGATAAATTTATGCAGAAAGAAAACTGAAACAAAAACCCCAAAATCAAAACAAAGTTATTGAACAAATTATCTCAAAACACTTAAAAAAGATTTACCAACGTGTGATCTTGAGGGTTTATCACGAACTTGAAAAACTTTGGCGGCTCCGCCGCGACGGCTTCTTTATTGCAGCCATTGGCGGCCATTTTCGTAAGCTTCGTGGTGATGCTATAATAGTTGGGAAAATGGCAATTTAAGCATTGGAAGTATTGTGAGTGGAGATCAAGTGTTTTGATTTGAATGGATTTACGTGTTTTGTTGAGTTGCGGGGCTCCAGGGAATGAACTAATCATATGGCGCCGCTGCGGCTGTAATTATTACGTAACCGGGAAAGGTAAAGATTTTGAGTCCCAACAGAGAGAGACACTTCTTGCGATAAATATTCGCATAAAACTTCACATTATTGCCCGTAAAAATAAAAGCTTATTATTTTTACTTTTTCGTTCGTCCAAACCGATTACAATTTGTGAATTCCATCCAATTTTTTTATTTTTATTTTTTGAAATTCCACCGACTCTTTTTTTTTAAAAATTTCTTTTGAAAGTTTGGCAAAATTATTTCCGGATCTTTTTAACTTTTTTTTTTTGAAGTTTAGCGAACGAAATTCTGCCTAAATTCCTACTAGAAAAGTTCACGAATTCATTCCGTCGGACTTTTGAAAATTATGTCCACCTGCATTTCCAACAAAAAAAATTCTGCAAAAAATTTGTCCGTTGAAAATAGCACGTTTTCTTGTAGTGTTTACCTTTTAACATATCCTAAAAACTTTCCTTTGCCCCCCACAACTAAACTCCTAAGTCAATCCCTGATTTCCCTGTGCATTAAATTAGGCTGCTTTCGTTGCTTGGATGTTCATTTGTTACGAAATCTAAATTGAGATAATGTTGAGGGCTTGATTGAATATATCATAAAAACAGAAGCTGCAAGATAGGTTTATTTGTGCATTAAATATGAGAACACGCTTTAGTTTAATATGATACAACAACAAAGACGACAATGACAACAAAAGAACAACACAGGAATTAAACCCCAAATTTGGACACATTTATTTCCAGTTTGAAACGCCCGCACAAGAACTCATTTAGCATGTGGAGAAACTTGTGGAGCATTTCAAGAACACAACACTAACTAGAATCTCAATTGAGATGTGTGATACCAAATTCAAGTTCCATAAATCTGAGGACGAAGACGGGGAGTGAGATAAACCTCAAGAGGTGTCGCCTTCCAACATGAAAGTCCTCGACCCTCAGTCATGTCAATTCCTGCATCAGAAGGTTTAGCTATGTCATAGCAATGCAGCAAGCTAGCCAAAGTCAAATGCAACATGTGTAGCGCGACAGACATCCCGGGACATGATCGTCTTCCAGAGCTGAAAGGAAGGAATTCAAAATTTGGGCTTCTAACATCAATGCCTTTGTGGCTTGTCAAAAATCTCTCTGGCATAAACTCGTTTGGCTCAGGCCATACGCGTTCATCACGATGGATTTTCCAAGCATTGATCATCAAACGTGTACCCGAAGGTATATGATACCCCTGTGAGAGAGTGCAGTCCTCCCTGGTGGAAAGCAAACCAAGGATTGGGCTCGGGGTGTAGAGGCGCAAGGTTTCCTTGACAATTGCTTGAAGGTATACGAGGTTGTCAATATCTGATTCCTCTACATGTCTATCTGGACCAACATAAGTATCCAACTCTTCTTGAGCCTTCTTAAACACGCGTGGATTATTCAGCATAAGAGAAAGTGTCCATATAAGAGTAATCACAGTTGTGTCGCTTCCTGCTAAGACAAGAAACTACCAATACAAAAAGACAGTTAAAGGTTTAAAGCATGAAGACAAGCGAGCCAACAAATAGTATCAAATAATGGTTATGACTTTTAGGAGGTACCAGGGAAGTAGCTTTGCTAATGGTGTCACTATCAAAACCAGGAATTTTAGCATCTTCCAAAAAGTTTAGGATCACATCCATGAAATCATGTTCTGGTTTCGTCTCGCCTTTTGACTGCCTCCTTTCTTTATGCTCCTCCAGCCATCCTCCAATGAGAATATCCAGTGCTTTTGCAGTACTCCTCATGGCTTCTTTGTATCCTTTCAAATCCAACCACCGTAGAAACGGTATTGCATCTGATAATTCAAATACCCCAAAGAGCTTAACAAAGTCTTTTATTAGTTTGCGGGTTTTTTGTGTCTCCCCTTCCTCATCAGCATAGCCACCAAACAATCTCTTTCCTGCTATCATCCGTCCGGCTGCATTGTATGTTAAATCCCCGAACCATCGGTTCATGTTCACCAACAACTGACGTTTGGGGTCCTGTACTTGGACCCACAAACGAAAGAGCTCTTTCAGCGACGCCTGCACCTCGGTAGCTTGAATGTGCTTTACCATTTCAAGCTGCTTACCAGACAAAAGCCCAGTGACAAC
The DNA here is from genome assembly GCA_026212405.1 of Petrea volubilis. NCBI lineage: Eukaryota > Viridiplantae > Streptophyta > Magnoliopsida > Lamiales > Verbenaceae > Petrea > Petrea volubilis. Next base: position 7,050,670 of record CM047872.1, on the reverse strand, counting down.
TAGCTTGCGCATTTCACGCCAGTAAGAGCCGTAAGGTGCAAAACCGAACATGGCAGAGTCGTAACCTAGTAGCTTTGAAGCTGTTTGCTGAGGCCTGTCTGAGAAAACACTGTCATGAGTGGTCAGACATTCTTTCGCCATTTCCCAGTTGCTTACGACCAAAGTTTCTTGAGAGCCAATGCTTATGGTGAAAGCCGGTCCATATTTTTCTGCCATGGCAGTGAGTTTTTGATGGAACAATTCTTTACCCCCAAGAAGATGAAGGTGACCTATAATTGGCAGAGCACCCCTTGCTCTCGGGGCTCTTCTCTTCTTTGTTTTACCAAATTGATAATAGACAAACACAATGAATGCACTGAGTCCAGATGCCAAAGCTAAGAGTAATTGGATGCCAGGAGCCATGCGCACAGTATTCTTGGTAACAAATGATCAACTGTCACTTGAAGGACTATAAATTATGTAATGTCAAATATGAAATTGAGACCATTATGATTTTAGGAAATGGCAAAATCTATCACACTCAAGAAACCATTTAAAAAATATAGAAAAGTGATTTCTTCCACTTGTTTTCAGTTGATGAGTTGGTTATTGATGGATGAATCATCCAGAGCCAGAGCTCTCTCATCTACAGCCATTAATGATGAATTGTAGAACGTGTTTTTCCTTTCCTCTTTCTCTTTGACCAATGAAACTGACTTCAATACTTCCAACAAAGACTTGGAAAGACACTATGAACAATTGCATTAAATTATTGAACACCGGTGATCCCCAAGTACCTTGATTGCGAAATATGCTTCAAGTCTGGAAAACTACATCAAAACAATTGTGAAATAAAAAACTAAGAAATTTACCTGGCAAATTGTCACTCAATGCAAATTAACGCGAAACTCTGGTGCATCTTCATTTAATAAATTAAATAATGCTGATGTTACTGAATTCAAATCATTAAATATTTTAACAGCCAGTATACAAAAGAATCTTCCTTGTATATATATTTTGTGGCTGCCCGCAGCCGGCGGTCATGCACGTTGAGTTAGAACCTGGGACTTTTTTAAAAAATAACATAATAAAGTTTTTTGTTTAATTTTTTAATATAAAAATAAAATATATTAAAAAAATAATGTAAGTTTATACAGAAAATATCAACTCTCTAAAGAGTCGACATTTTAGACCTTGATTCATATTAAAATAATAATTTTTAAAATTTAAAAAATAAAAATAAAATTGAGGGGACGTCGACTCTCCAATTTTTTTTTTTATTAAAATAATGTGGCCATCGTATATTACAGCTCCCAAATTGTTTTTCTACTGGTTGTTATTTAATTCTATAGCTAATGTTCATAAACAGTACCGCAATCACTGTTCATGAACAGTATCTACAGCTTCTCTAATCATAAATTTGGGAAAATTACACTGACCACCCCTGAGGTTTGGCTGATTTACGAAAAATTCTCTACTTTTTCAAAAATTACCAAAAACCCCCTAAGGTTTCAAAAATATTACAAACTTATTCGAATTTCCAAAAATACCCCTTTCCCTTTTTTGGATGATTTACATTGACCACCCTGAGATTAGGCTAATTTACGAGAAACCCCTTGTGGTTTCAAAAATTAGCAAAAACCCCCTGAGGTTATACTAATATTACAACTAGCACCTACTTAGGTTGACTTATCAACAATATTAATTCTTTTTTTTTTCCTCTGTAATATTGTTATCATAAAATTTTCATTTAATAGATTTGGAAAAAAAAATGTGATTATTTATTCAAATAAATATTCCGAATTTAATGTTATGAATTTATACTAAATATACGTAATATGTGCTAAATTTATATTTGAGAAAAATATAATTATATGCATCGTATATATCCATTATGTTAAATGAGAAATATAAACATTGATTGAAATAAAAAATTAAAATTAAATCATGCACTTGAAAACTTTATTTAGCTTGAGGACTCTAACTCATTTCTCTTAAAATTTACTCCGTATTAGTGATAATATAACATACTTGATGTGTTGGTAGATACCTTAAATGCATTAAATTCAGAATATTTATTTGAATAAATAATCACATTTTTTTTTCAAATCTATTACATGAAAATTTTATGATAACAATATTACAGAGGGAAAAAAAAGATTTAATATTGTTAATAAGTCAACCTAAGTAGGTGCTAGTTGTAATATTGGTATAACTTCGGGGGGGTTTTGCTAATTTTTGAAACCATAGGGGGTTTCTTGTAAATTAACCCAATCTCAGGGTGGTCAGTGTAAATCACCCAAAAAAAGGGAAGGGGTATTTTTGAAAATTCAAATAAGTTTGTAATATTTTTGAAACCTTAGGGGGTTTTTGGTAATTTTTGAAAAAATAGGGGGTTTTTGGTAATTTTTGAAAAAATAGGGGGTTTTTCGTAAATTAGTCAAACCTCAGGGGTAGTCAGTGTAATTCGCCCTATAAATTTTTTTGGGAGTCGACCCACAAAAATTTTTATTTTTTTTTTTGAAATTTCAGAAATTATTATTTTAATATGAGTCGATAACGAAAATGTCGACTCTTCAGAGAGTCGACATTCCCGATGAAAATTTATGTTACTTTTCTAGTCTTTTTTATTTTTGTGTTAAAAAATTAAACAAAATACCCTATTAGATTAAATTTGAAAAAAATTCTAGAACCTGCCAGATTGCAAAATTTATTATTTAGTTGGCTTGTAGCTGCCACTAGTGGAATCTTGGACAAAGACCCCTACTGCAAAGTTTAGCGGTTAAGTTCTACTATTTTTTATCTTAAATATTTAAATTTAGACTTTGTTGAAAAAATAAAGCTTTTTCTTATTTTGAAATATTATGGTTTAGAGGATGTTGGTCCGACAAGAGATAAAGTATAATTTATTAGTGTGTTCGTGAAACTGTGGTGGTCAAGTTAAATTTAGTCCCAACAAACATTAGTTAAAAGAATATTCCGTGACAACTAAGTTTCTTTAGTTGTGAAAGTTACATTGAATCTCTCGCCTTTATTGTATCGAGAGAGAGAGAGAGAGAGAGAGTGAGAGAGTGGTGTAACATGTCTAAAGTTGGTAGTATTTCTGTTTTTCCATTTATTCTTTAGATTGCGCTCGTAGCTGCTCAGGAGTTGATAGGTTATCAAAATATAAGGTTGCATTTGGTAGTTGTTCAAGAGTCAGGATTGGGTGGGATTACCTTGAGTGGGTACCAAAACCCAAGGAATCAGGATTGGGTGGGGTTGCGTTTTATAGATAATAGCAACATTGCACACTTTACGTGTGTGCAAAATATAAAAAATATATTTTCTAATTTAGTACTTAATTTTTTTAGAAAAAAAATATAAATATATTATTAAATTTCTTTTATAAGAATACTTTTTTTTAAAATTATTTGAAATAATTTATTAAATTATAATAATTTAAAAATAAAATAATTATATGAAATAAAATTACACTATAAAGAATAAGCACAAAAAGAAAAAACCAAGTAATTGTAATTAGAGAAAGTGGTTTGTGGGTTGAGAATATGTGTTTTTTAATTTGGATGTAATATTACAATATTGACATTTTTATTTACTTATTTATTGCATGTGTTTATTAATTAAAAGAGTAAAATTGGCACATCAAAATTTGACATCCGAATTGAATCGATTTCATATAAATTTTCAGTTTTAGCTACAATTTTACATATTTTTATTTATTCCAGATAAAATTGAAAGACAAATTTTGTAAAATCACATAAATAATCACCATTTGTGAGACAAAAATGACTTTTTTTTTTATAATAACTAGCAACACTGCATATTTCTACGTGTGTGCAAAATATAAAAAATATATATTTCCATTTAGTACTTAATTTTTTTTAGGATGAAAATATAAATGTATTATTAAATTTATTTTATAAGAATACTTTTTTAAAAATTATTTGAAATAATTTATTAAATTATAATAATTTAAAAATAAAATAATTATATGAAATAAAAAGAATAAATACGAAAAAAAAAATCAAGTAATTGTAATTAGATAAAGTGGTTAGTGGGTGAGAACATGAATTTTTTAAATTGGAATATTACAATATTGGTCATTTTATTTGCTTAATTATTGCATATATTTACTAATTAAAAGGGTAAATTACGCATATCAAAATTTGGTATCCGAATTGAATCAATTTTATGTGAATTTTCAATTTTAGCTATAATTTTACACATCTCCATTTATCCCATATAAAATTGAAGGGACAAATTTTAAAAAATCACATAAAAAACTATCATTTGTGAGACAAAAATAGATTTCTTTTATAATAGTATAGATAATAATATATAGATTCATGAATCAAGATTGGGTAGATTGCCAAAACCTAAGGATATGTGCCTATAATATATAGATTCATGAATCAAGATTGGGTGGATTGCCAAAACCTAAGGATATGTGTGCCTAACATCCTCTTGAATGTGATATCCTACATTTCACTTTTAATGCTATTTGGTAAATTGGTGATGTTGCTTTCATTTATGATTAGTGGTAAATTACAAATAGGTCTTTGAAATTCTCAATAAATACAATCTTACCCTTTTGATTCAATATATCATTTTTGCTTAGTATTTTCAAAATTGAATCGAACCGGTCGATTCTTTTGATTCAATATATCATTTTTGCTTAGTATTTTCAAAATTGAACCGAATCGGTTGAGTCAACCAGTCGGATGGATGACTGAAAGTCAATCCGGTTCAATTGTACCTCAAGAATTAGATGTCCTTTGGACCAGTGCTCCGGAATTTAATTTTTATTTTTTTCAGTCATTGATGCTAAAGACGTTATTTTATCAGAGGGGTTAAGAGTGGTGTCCAAAATAAGTGGGTCTTCTTGTCAATTATAATATTGGTGGCTTTGAAGCTATCGTCAATAGGAATTGAATGGAATGGCTTTTTTTTGTTTTTTTTTTAAGTACCATCGACAAAGAAAACAGAAGAATATATATATATATATTTTGGTCTTAACCCCTCAGTTCCGACTTATTAGCCAATTAATTTGGATCGGGTACTGCATAGGCCTATTATGGAGGCAACCCTCCTAACTCAGTTGTTCCTATTCACAATACTAAAATTCGAACTATGGACGTTGCTTAAGGGATCTAGCGCCTTATTTTGTGTGACTGTTGGCTGAATGGAGTATGCACCTAGGAGATGAAATCAATTGCAAAATTGAGACCTTCACTCTTATATATAAGTGTAATAATTTTTATATAAAATTAAATATAATTATTATATTTATGACGTCATACCGATGCTCAAATCGATTGAACTGTTTAAACCAATAATCAGTTAAGCCACTAATTTTATGTATGATCCGATTTTAAAAACAGTACTTTTGCTATTAGTTTCATTTCACATTGAAACCCTTTGAAACCTTCTGAAATGGTGTTGTCTTCTCTACTTGAAATCTAGTGAGTGAGTTGGATTTATCTTTGTATCTCCTATTTATTTATATTTATTATTTATCTTTTTCTTTCCTGTACAGTATTCAATTCGAATAAATCATGAATACCTTTCTATTTTCCTTGTGAATATATATTGATGATACATCAATTTTTCTAAAAATGGGCTTACAAATATGTAATAATGAAAGATAATATGCCCAACAAAGTCTTGTCAAGCTAAAACTTATGGGCCCAGAAAAGAGGCCTACGAAGATGACCCACCTACAAAAATCGCTTAACGGCCCATTTAGTGATTTGAGTGAGGAATTGATTAAGTTTAGGTTTAGTAAAGACAATATTCCCCTGTCCCATAATATTAATTATTTTAGGTATTTTTATACAAATTAATTATTCTAATAAATAGTCTTCTTTTTAGTTAAATTTAAAATAATTTGACAAAATTATCATTCCCATACCTCGTCAAATTTCATTAAAAATAATAAATGATGGTAAATTTAGGGGGAAAAAAAATTAATGCTCCCTTAAAATTTTCAAAGTGGTAAATATTATGGAACAAAAAAAATATCTCTAGAATGACTAATATTATGAAATAGAAGAAGTAACTAAGAAACTCATCTTAACAACTTGGAGAGGTATAAGGTCCAAGATTTTCTCCTACGTGAGTTGCTCACTCCCAAAATATTGACTACCTGAAATCATCTCGCCTTCCTATCCTAAAAGGTAGATGACCCTCAAATATGAAGGGAAATCAATATTTTGACACACAATTCACTTACATATGAATCTTTACTGCTTTCTACGACTCACTGCTTGCTACAATTCACTTACGGATTTCACTGCTTCTTATCACTCTTTTATCATTTTATTCCAATACTTTTATCACTCTTTTATCATTTATATTCCAATAATTAATTCATTAGATGGCTAACATCTGTTTTACAGGTTGTGTCCCTCAGTTGTTTATTTTTACCTCAAACTCGATTCCTGACATCATAAATTTGAAGTACTTGACAACGTTTAACAAGTGATAAATAGCAGCAAAAACTTCACAACATTAGAAACAGAGAAGAAGCATTAACATGTTTCAACGGGGGAATATGATGGCATCCCATACAAGCTCCTTGCTCTTCACCACTTCAAAAATGCAAGCGTCGCCAGCCTTAAGGTTATTTCCCTTCACGAGTTCCCTCCATCCAGAATGGATTTTTGCATTTAGTGTGAAGATGGTGCGCAGCGGACAGGCCATGCCTTCCCACTCATGACACGAAGCTTTAAATTGCTGTGCTCCTTGGGCAAACTTCCTTCAGCCATGGACAACAGTGTACTGATAGCCTGCTAGGAAGGGGAAAAAATGAATGAAATTGAAGTGAATGTTAAGAAAATAAAAATAAAAATTGAGGCAGTCATTAATTACCGAAATATTATTTATGATGACTTACAGGTCCATAAGCGTAAGATGGTTGCACTATAACTATACAGAACGGGTTGCCCGACTCAAAAGTTTTTGCCCTTTGATAGGGTAAGCATGCTTTCTTATCAGCCCTCTTACTCCTGTCAACTCCCGTAAGAGATTTGAGTCTCGGTATCATTCAAGAATACATAATCAGAATCATGAGAGTCTGATCCCGTGTCCTCCATTTTTGGCCCTTGATTGGCATCAAATGGATATTCCATCTCTGCAGCAGTTGTGTCCAATATGAGAACATCAAACTAGGATTTTCCATTGTATTCAAACACCAAGAAATGCCCGAAGCCTATCGAGTAATGCTGTTTGAATTCCTGCCAACCTCTTTGCAGCCAAAATTTATTCTCAGAATGTATTAATTCTATTTTCCATAGTGCTCCAATTCTAACACCGAGGAAGATGATGTTGTCCAGATTGTGTCTGTATCTTCGTGTAAACTCCGGTGGGATTTTCTGTACACGAAAATTATGAGCAAAAATAATAGGAGCATAGACTAACCATAAAAATCCCAAAATCTAAACAAAGTCTATGAGCAAATTATCTCAAAAGAAGAATGATATATTGAATTGTTTTCACTTGTAGCAATTATATAAGAAATAATAGGATCATGGTAGAATCTCAGAGACTTACCAGTCTGTGGTCTTTATGGTTGAACACATTCTTGAAATTTGTCAGTGCCATTTTACTCGTGACAGTAGCATTTGGAAGCCATTTTTTTACTTCCTAGGGTCCTGAAGAGCTATTGTACTTGGAGTAGAGGTAATTTAGGCATTGAAACAGCAGGGGGAGATTAAGTGTTTGGTTTAATTGATCTAATCAATGTGTTTGTTTAATTGTGCGGCTACAGGAAACAACCCATTATTACTTCATTGGGAAATGCTAATCGAATTTTAACAGACAAAGACACTTCTTTGAGTTCTTTCAATAGACATTAAAAGTAAAAAAATTAGGATTTGTGTCTCATAACAAAGCAAATCTGCATCTTCACATGTCAATAAGTACAGCTACATTATATTTTTCACTTCGCACAATAGAGGACAAATACCAGATAGTAAGCTGAACCTGACGAGAACTAAAGATACAGCTACAGTATTCAAAGACTCAAATACTACAAGCTTAAAAGGAACAGACTTTATGCTCATTCTTTACTATGCAACAGGATCCAACATATGTCCATCCAGTGAATTTCTAATCAACAACGGAAAATGAGAACTTTCATTACAAATTTGGTGCTCTCAGCAACTTGAAAGATGCAAACGTCGCCTACCTCAAGCCCATTGTCCTGTGCGAATTCCTTCCACCCATTGGACGATTTAGCACACTGTTGCCCTACCAGGCATTTCATGGACCACGCTTTCCCGTTCGTACCCTCGAGAGTGAAATCAAGGGATGTTTTCTTACAAGGAAAGTTTTCTTTAACAAAGGTTAAAGGCACATTCTGCAACAAAATACAAAATGAAATTCAATGCATAAAAATAAGGTTCCATTAAAAGATGAGATTATTACCGAGACTTTGCAGTCAATTACCAGACAATATTTGTTAGTAACATAGGATTGTTGCATGAGACATATAAAGAACGGATTTTGGCGGGTTTGATGAGACATGAAAGCTGTTGCTTTCTGATAAGCTATGGACGTTTCCTTTTCAATCCCTCGTCTCCTCTTTCTCCCATTCTGCTGCCCAGGCAGAGGACTAATGTCGTGTTTGATTTCCTCTATACCTTTTTCTTTCTTGTTTGCCACAATTTCTTCCAAGAATACGACAGGTTCATCCGGTTCTTTTCCACTGTTCGATTCCATGTTTGCATCAGAATTAGCATCAAGTGGATATTCTATCTCTGTTGCAGTTGTATCAAATATGACAACATCAAATTGGGATTTTCCCTTGTATTCGAACACTAAGACATGCCCAAAGCCTATTGAGTAACGCTCTTTGAATTCTTGCCATCCTTTGTGTAGGCAAAATTCGTCATTAGACTGAACCAATTCTACCTCAGATATCGATCCATTTGGAACCCGTAGAAAAACGTGGTTAGGCAGATTGTGTCCATGGGAGAGCCTAAATTCAGCCGGGATCCTCTGTGAACAAACAATGAAGACAAAAACAATATTCAGTATGCTGACATGAAAAAGTAAAGGAAAATTCATAAAAAAAATAAATAAAAAGACTCCCAAGAACCTGAACCCCACGAAAAGAAACGCAATTCCAACACACACACACACACACAGAGAACAACCACATACAGGTACATGCAAAGAAAAGACGAGAGAAATTACGCGAGTATCCAAATTTTGGGATGCATGGGACTAAAGTAAAGCAGCAAAGTTTGTTGATTCACTCTCGGGTCCAAGAAACCAGTTTTGTTAATATATAATAAGAATAAAACGATCGAAGTGCAAGAATTTGTCTTGAAATCAAGAAATATGCACGCTAGCAGCAATGGGACTTACCAGCGTGTGGGCTCGAGGGTCCAATATAATCTTGAAAAATTTCGGTTCCGTCGCCGGTTCCGGTGCCGGTACGCCTTCTCGCAGGCGGCAACTGGCGGGCATTATCGAGTTTTGTAAGAAAAGGGTGGTTTAGTTTTCAAGTTGGGGAAGAAGAAAATATAATAATACCATCGAAAGTAACGGGGATTACCAACTTAACCGAAGAATACACAAGGAAATTAATTACGTTGCCTTTCAGAATTTGGAAATTATATACCAGGCAAGTTAGATATTGTGCAGAAAAGGGAGCTTTGACACGTCTGGATTTACTGTCTATGCAAAAGGATAAATTTTAATTTGCCAACCAACAAAACGAGATAAAGCGTTAAATTTTTTAAATAAAGTTTAAAGTTTTAATTTTAAAATTGTATTAGATTAGAAATATCATCGCGGATGACAATGATTCGGGTTTTTGGAATGTCTGACCCAGACGAATTCATTAGTGGCGGATTTAGACCCGCTGATCGGGTGGTGGAGCAGGTGTAGGTCCAACGTTTTGGACCCGTTTGAGTTCGAGTCGGATCTTGGATCCACTTAAACCCAATCTGTAGATATATACTTATATAATTTATATATATTCATAATATATAAATAACTATAATTTTATCAAAGAATATATATATAATTTTGAAAACTAATATTTTTTCTCTAACAGAATACAACTTATGGTTTTTCTGTTTTGTTCCTTTTCCACAAAAAATCTTGCCTCAGGGTTATCAATAACAGAATACAACTTATGGTTTTTCTGTTTTGTTCCTTTTCCACAAAAAATCTTGCCTCAGGGTTATCACTCCATTCAAGTCTCAACCTCTCTTCACCACCCACCCACCACCGCGGAAGCACTTGCCCAGCCTCCAGTCGCCGCCGCGCATAGCCTCCAACTGTCGTGCCCAGCAACCCGCAGCCGCACCAAGTCTATGTGTGTGTGTGTGTAAGTGATTTTGGATTTTCTTGATTTTGATTGTTTGGAATGTGAGGAGGGTAAAAGGGGCAGGCATGGTTTCAATCATTGAAGCTTTTTTACCACAAAAGCTTGAACGTTTCTTCTCCATTTTTACAGGGGGGGCTTTGTAATTTCATTTTTTTTTTGTTGCTGTTGGCCAGGAAAGTAACTGGGGCAGTTATCCATTTTCTTCCCTTCTAAAGTAACAATTTTGAAGACAAAACTACAATCAAGATTCATAATTTTCAAGATCTAGTGATGACATGGAAACCAAACCACAAATTTTCGGGGCGGGTTTAGGAACCCGACGAATTCAACGGGTTCAATCCGTTGGGTTCGGGTCCAATGCGGGTTTGGACTACACTACCAGAAAAATTATTTTTTGTGATCGATTTTGGCTTAAATCGGTCATAAAAATAGTTTTGTGAATGAATATGTGACCGAATATCGGTCACGAAAACCTTGGTCATAATTTTTTTGTGACTTAAGCTGTAACCGACTATTTTGTGATCGAATTTATGACCGAAATTTCGATTACAAAATAAAATAAATAGTGATCGAAATTTCGGTCATAAAATTTTAATCAATCAATTTAAATTATATTTATACCTGCATTTTAGCCCTTTGAGGGAAAATTGTGACAGAAAAATCGATCACAAAATCCTAGCCTCTTTGATCGAAATTGTGACCGAATTTTCGGTCACAAATATGTTATAATATTAATTAATTTTTTTTTTGATATTTTTTTTAAAAAATCTACAGTAATTTAAATATAAGTAAATTAAAATTTTATTATTTTTGTTTTTTGTGACCGATTTGTTAGTCACAAAGATATTTTCATACTTTTGTGAAATCGATCACAAAAACGATCACAACTTTTCATTTTTTGTGACCGAATATGTTCGGTCACAAAATTCAGTCACTAAAAATAATTTTTTTAGTAGTGCTAGGTCTTGAAACATCGGGTCTGAAATGGGTCTCGGATCCAAAAAAGTCTTGCGAATCGATTATAGGGATTAGCCAAAATTATACTAACTCGATCCATTGCCATTCCTACCCATAATAAATTTCTATAATTTTCGATTCGAATTAATCGATCAGTTAATCGAAATCAAATGCCCTAAACAAACAAAAATTGTCTGCCGCCCCAACTTATTTCATGATGGCAACCTCTACTCTTTTTCTTTTCCTCCTTTAATTGACTTGACAAGTCTTATTTTTTATTAGTTGTACAGGATTTTAACTTGTTATTTATACTATAAAAAGGAAAGGTTAAAATAATTTGAAAGTTGTAAGTAGTTTTGTAGCTTGTTTTTTATTTTTATTTATTTTTAAATTTTTAACTATTATTTTTCAATTTTTTTTACAAACACAAATTATTTTCCCTATTCAACTTTTTATTTTTCAAAAGGAGAAGTGTTTGTAAATACTACAAAATCGGGTTTGATTTGAGCTGGTGGCTACAGTTAAGATTCATAGTTGGAGTCGCCAACTGCGTTTAGGCTTGGTGTGAGCTGGTGGCTACAATTAGGTTTCATAATTGGAGTTGACAACTTATTAGCATGTCAGTTGCAAATAAACTTAATCTGAAGGGGCATATTACTTTTCATCAATTCCAAGGAAAATATACTTTTATTGTGATCAACTTAATTTATTTATTTATCTTTTTGTCCCATTCGTAGTAGACAAACTTAATATAAGTTATATTTTTTTTCCAAATGATTCTAACTGCAGAACAAGTTTCCAAAAGTATTATATATGTCCCTAATTAGGAGTACTGAAAACTAAAAATATAAATTCTTATAATCACATGTATTAAGTTAGTTACAAAATAAAAATTATTATCTATTAATAGTTATTATAAATAATAATAAAAATTTCTATCTTTTAATTAACATATTCCCTTATGATATCAATGCTCACTGTTGATGATTGCACACACAACATACACAGAAAAACTTCCGTAAGGCTGCAAGCAAATAATGGAAAATTCCTATATAAATCGACGATTGTCCCATTTATACATTTAACGGTTCAAATTATGTCATATTTTATATATTAATTAATTTATTTCTTTTGGTCTTTCAAATGAATTAAACATACATCAAAATTTGAATCATTTCATCATACATGGGGCTTAAAATTTTCCGGTCTGCACAAACTCCCTAGATTACAACCTCAAAACTATCTATGTATGGTAAACAAATATCAAATTAAGTTTGGACAGGATTATAACATATCCACGTAGAATTCAACTATTCTTCAATGATCAAGAATATCTTCAACTGCGGAAAACGGAGACATCCCACACAAACTTGTCGCTCCTGGACAGTTGAAAGACGCATACATCGCCTACTTTGAGTACATTGTCCCTCGCAAAATCCCTCCATCCAGTAACAATTCTTGCATTGGGTTCATGGATACAGCATTTGACAGGCCATACACTCCCATCACGACGTAACGTTACATTGTTTTTCTTATGGGGCATGTATTTCCTTACAAAGGACACCGGAATAGCCTGCCGGGACAAAAAGATAGTATCAAATATTTCCACGAACGAACGAAGTAGACCTGTTTGAAAAAAAAAAAAAAAAGTACTGAAGTGGCTTACCAGAATAAACCAGCCCGAGACATAAGAAGGGTACATTAGTGATATGAGGTAAGGGTTTGGGTCAGGATTATTAGACACGAAAGCTTGTGCCCTTCGATAAACTGGGCTCGTTTCTTTGTCAACAGCTTTTGCCATTGTTTTCCTCTTCTTATGATTGCCCGAGACCTTATCCTCTGTTTGGCCACCCTCATCCAAAGCATCCCCTTCACGTTTCAAATTCTTTAAGGGCTCTGGGAACTTTCGATGATTATCATCATCTGATTGTGATCCAGTGTCCGCCATTTTCGACACTCTGTAATCTTTTGTGCCTCTGTTGTTGTCATCATGGGATGGATATTCTATCTCCGCCGCAGTCTTGTCGAATATGAGGACATGGAAGTTATATGAATCCCTGTCGTATTCGAATACCAAGAAGTGCCCGAAGCCTAATGAATAATACTCCCGAAAATCATCCCACCCTTTCTGCAGCCAGGTTTTGCCGTCGGAGTTTATCAGTTCTACTTCGAACTCCGGTCCACTCGGAGCCCTCAGAAAAACGCGCTCAGGCAGTGCGAGCCCACTTCTTTCTATATACTCTGTCGGGATTTTCTGCAAACAAACAAATTAACCAGAAGTTGGAAATATAGAGTCATTGATCGAAATCGTTCACATCGAAAAACCAGTTTTCAGTTTCCAAGAAAACATCAAGATTGTACATATAGATTCAAATAAGCATACACATTAAAGAATCATCCAAGTGTTTGAAGAAATCTTGAAGACTTACTAGCCTGTGGGCTCTAGGGTTGAAGATAATCTTGTAAAATTTGAGCGACTTTTCAGGAAAATTGGACAGGTTTGAATGCAATCCCGGAGGTATAAGTCGGGAGCGGCGAAGAGAAGAAGCCATAACTGTGTTTTCACTAAAACTAAAAACTAAAAGGTAAGATGATCAACTTATAGAAAAATATCTGAGGCAGGGAAGGAGAGAATTTTGATTTAATTCCAATTGGACTTGCCTTTAGGGTTCTGTTTTAATGTGTAAACATAAAGGTATTTAGGGTTAATGCCATTAATATTACCCAAATTTTAAAATTAGAATTATTTTAGTTCTGGTAAATTATCCTTGTCAAATTTCATAGTAAGATACTTATTTGAAGGGTATTTTTACCTATTTTAATATTTAGTTGCATTTTAGTCCATCTTTTAAAAAAAAAAAAATCAACGCAGAAACAAGTGGGAATTTTATTGTTTTCCTGCTTATTTTATGGCAAGACATACTTCAAAGTCTGACAAAAAAAGAAAAAGAAAAGGGAAAAGGCCTCAATTTGCAGCCTGTGATGACAAGGGAAAAAAGTGACTAAGGTGCAACTAAAAATTAAAATTGACAAAAATTTCTTTCAGATAATTTATTAGACGAGCTAAAGTGTTACGAACTAATTTATAATATAAAAAAAATTAAAACATTGTGTTTTAAATTTTAGAGACCAAAATGATTCTAACTCAAATTTTAGGGTCATAAGTGACATTAGTCAAAAAAAGAAAAAATTTACTCATTTTTTCTTAACAATAATTAACACTTATTTTACGTTTGTAACTGACACCAACGTTTCATAACTAGTGGTGATCATGTTATTAATGATGATACAGGTATTGCCTATTGGCAGTAATTAAGAACTAGTCACAGTTTAATGGGAACGAAAATTATATTTTAAGTTACACGACAAGGGTCAAGTTACAAGTATGTTTCAAAGTGGAAGAAACATTAAATAAACAAATGTCCAGTGTGTGCGAGTGTGTGTTTCATATTTCTGTATTGGTTTTCCCCTCGAATATTTAAGAACATTAATTCTTACCGTATCAAATTAGGTAGAAATTTGTTTGTTTCCTGACGCACCAACATTGGTATCGAGTAATGAGTTTTCATCCCTTCAATTTAGGCTTGATTAAATCAGCGAGGTATGTAATTAAACAGTGATTAAGAGTCTGTTCGGATGACTTCTTTTAGAAGGAAAGTACTTGTTTTTTTTAAAAAAAAAAAAATATTTTAGTGAAAAAATTATGTTTAGCTGAGCTTTATGTATATATATATATATATATAGGGAAAATTAACTTGGACCTCCTGAAGTTCAGTCAAATTACAGTTAGACCCCCTTAAGTATGAAAAATTACACATACCTCCCTTGAGGTTTGGATCCGGCTAACATCCAAAGAAAAGTTAATGAAATGATTTTGTTATCCTTATCAGAATGTTAAGAAAAAATAAAAAAAAATTCCACAATTTAGGTTAAATATAAAATAGCAAGTTTGTTAATTTCCTTAATGACAATTATCAATTCCAACAAGTGCATTATTGTCTACAAAGAAAGTTTGAATTTTTGAAAAAAAAAAGGGTAAAATTGGAGTTCCGTTATAAATTTTTGCTTTCATAAGAAAATCACGATGTTTCAGTGATTGGAATACACTACTTGTTAGTCGGATCTAAACTTCAAGGGAGGTATGTGTAATTTTTCATACCTAAGGAGGTTTAGCTGTAATTTGACCGAACCTCAGGGGGTCTAAGTGTAATTTTTCCTATACATATATATAAAAGAAATAGAAGAAAATAAAATAACCAAAAAATATTTTTTAAAAAAATCTATTCAAAATAGTTTCAAACAAAAATACATTTTGCAGTATTTTTAATTACTATATCCAAATATAAATTTTTTGGTTAAAAAAAACTCTACTATAAAAAGTACGAAACGATAATACTTTCTTTTAAGCCTATTTAAGCGGGCCTTTTGGGTTTAGTTTTAAAAAAGAAAAGAAAAAAAAAATACTATAAAAAGCACAACTTGAAAAACACTTAGCCTAATCAAACAGGCCAAAAGGCTATTGTCTAATCCGATACACTCCACGTAAAGCTCAAATTAGTCCCTAATTTTTTCATTTTAAAAAGGTCATGGATTCAATTTCCACATTTGTGGGCTTTAAGCTATTGTATAATACACTATATTGTATAATACACTATAGGAAAAAAAACACACATTTTCCAGCAAAAATATCTGGAGGAAAAATTTCCGCCGGATTTGTCCGACAAAATTCCTGTGAAAAATTCAGTTGGAATTTCAAAAATATTATAAAAAAAATCTGGCACAAATTTCCACCAAAATTCCGCCAGATTAAAGAATTATGGCGGAACTCTGACTGAATTTTTCTACCGAAGTCCTTTTTTTTTTTTAACAAAATTAATAATATAATAACTATTAAAAACCATAAATGAACAAATTCGGAATTAGCTTAGTGGCAAAGCATTACACTTTCAAGAGAGACATCACAGGTTCAAACCCTAGCAACCAGAACTCCGACGGAAAATAATAGTCCATTGAAAATCCGGTGGAAAATTCGCCCTTTTTATTTTAAAAAAAAGGAATAATGAGACCAAGTTGTTAAATAGTGTAATGGTAAATCAATTGTCTTCTAAGCCAAAGGTTCAAGGTTCAAGGTTCAAATTTTAAGAAATGCAAATATATGTTACCAAGTTTTAAAATAACCTAATGGTAAAATAATTGTCTTCTAATTCAAAGGTTCAAAGTTTAAACTTCAGGGAATGCAAAAAATAAATAAATAAATAAATAAAAATAATAAATAAACCAAAAAAGAATTAAATAATTAAATGAAAGTAATAATTAGAATATCAGTACCTATCACGACATTGTATTTTTTTTACAAATTATCAAAAAACTTAAAAAGTTGATTAAATAATTAAATAAAAAACCAAACACACAACATCAACAAAAGAATTTTGAAAATATACTGTTTTTCAGTTAATCTCATAATGAAATAAGATGAGTGGAGCTCCATCAAAAAATTAGTGTGTCAAAATCGTCTTCTAATTACAAAAAATAAATTAAAATTTATTAATAAATTAGAATAATAATTATCAAACAAATATACAAAAAATATAAAACAAAACAAAATATATTTCAACTTCTTACAATAGCTAGATAGTGGAGTGCTTATCATCTACAAAGATTTACACATTTTGGGGATACTATTCCGGTGGTGGCCGTGAGTGGGAGCATGACAGTCCAGCGGAATTTTCCACGGGATTGCTACTGAAAAAGCACTATGTAGGGCTTGTTCGGCAAAATTTTTTGTCAGATTTCCTGCAGATGTCGAAGTCCGGCTAAAATCCAATGGAAAATGACATTTTGATGAACACTTTTCCGTCGGATTTCTGGCAGACGTTGAAGTCCAATGAAAATCTGGTGGAAAATGACATTCCGGAGACTTGTTTTCGACGGAATTTCTGCCGGTGGTTCTGGGTTACTGATCACATATTCTTCTTTTTTAGAAAAAAAAAAAAAAAATCAGCCACGACTAAGTTTAGCTATGAAAAATCTGCGTGGCGTGGCTAATTTGTGGCTAATCCATTTAGCCACAGATTTTTGGCCAAAATTCGTGCCTAATTCCTATTTTTCTAGTAGTGAGGATACTGTTTCGACGATTCTCGACATATATCTGACACATCACTTGACGTGTTAAATTAAATAAGTCCAATAATTCTGATGGCATATCTGACACATTATCAACAACATATCTAACACTTTATCAATAACGTGTTTGACACTTTTTGGACGCACTAAGTCTTCTTCACATATTTTTGTAAGTATACAAATAATAAAAAATAAGTAAAACTCCAAAATTTTCAAAATTACTTGAATGATGTATTTTTCTCATCGTATTTGTTTCATAATAATCAAAACTTTCTTTTGTTTTTAAAATATAGATTTCATAAAAAACCACAGATAGAATTTTTATACAATCACCAATATGGATTTTTCCTTTTTGAACTGCATCAATATATATGTGTATGAATGTTACATTAAATATATATTTACAAAAATGCATGTATATGTATATTATGTTATAGTAATACTAAAATAACATAAAAATATTTGTATAAATAGTGTCATGTCAGGGATGTGTTGCGTCATAACTTTTTTTTTTTATATTCCGCATCGTTGTGTCTGTGTTTTGTTGTGTCCATATACGTGCAGCATATCCCTTAGCTCATTGAAAGAAAAAAAAAAAAAAAGCAATCTCATTCCTCCATTCAAGAAAAAAAAAAATCCCTTACTTTTCTGCACTCAAAACCCCTCGAAATTTCTTATTTTCTCTAAACTACAAAAAAAAGCATGGGGTTTTCAGTGAAATCAAAAAGAAAAAAATTACTATTTTTTTTCGTGTAAATTATTTATCCGTCAAAATTCTGTTGAAACTATATACTTTTTTTTTAAACTTAAAATATTATCCCTATTGCACCACTCAAGAATCAAACCCATGTCTCCATCTTGCACGTGCACCTGTGCAGACGTGCACTACAACCATGTGAAATTACTTCCCATTTTGCAAACACAGCAGTTCAAACCCTCACCACATGCAATGGCAAGGAGAAATCTTGCCACAAGACCATCGTCAATCTTTGTTTTTTTTTTTATTATTTATTGAACTTATGTTTTTCAAATTATCTATTTATTAATTTAACTATCATACGTCCAATTTATTATTTACCTATAATTGCATTGAATTTTAGGTTAAATTATCAAAATATTTATTTTAATTTAGCATAATTTTTTAAAGTGTCGTTATATTCAAAAAATAGTAGTAGTAGTAATAAAGTTTATATAAATGTTTTTCCAATTATATATATACATACATTTATACACAAATATTATATATGTATAATACAACAATTTTGATTAAGGTCTAATTATTATAAAAGAAATGACTAATTACTATCTATGTTGATTAATTTCTATATATGTTTATAACTGATGATTATACCAAATCATTCATTGTAATTTAGTACATACTTTAAAGTATCATTACATTCAAGCAGCAGCGGCGGCGGCGGCAGCAGGTACAGTGGTAGTGGCAGTAGTGGTAGTAGCAACCAATCCCAAACCAAAAGTACACGAAAGAGGAGAAGCGGATTAGCGCCTTATACCTTCTTTATATACGTCAGATAGGAAGTTGGAAGAGCTGCTTTGACGGAGTAGAAGGAACCGAGATAACATAAAAAAAAAAAATGTCTATCGGTTCGGGTGAATAGGCAAAAAAGAAAGAAGCATTTCCGAGAGTGCCAGCATGGATGACCGAACCTTGTACTCGCTTGCTATTTCCATTCCACGCTCTTTCTAAGCTCCAGAGTCTAACGACTAACTTCCCTTACACTAAGTGCAAGACGAGGAAAAGGATAGACTTGAGCGCTTTCTTTGGTATAGATGCTGAGCAGCCGCATGAGACTACCAACATTTCATTACCTTTAGTCTCCAAGCTTGGGCATGTAAAGGCTATTCTCTCTGGTGAGAAAGAGCCCATCCTTGATCCAAAACCTACTAAACACTTCCGATCGACTTGGACTCTTGCACTAGCCTAGCCACCTGCCCTTATTTTATCTTCTTTCGTCTCTGCTATGAAACTAGTAAGGTCATCCAGTAATACTTATTATACGAGTTTATTGCAAATATCCCCCTATGTTATTTAAAAGTAGCCAAAAAAACCTTATGTTATTTTAATTATCAAAAATAACCTTCTGAAAATTAAAATTTGCTCACCGCCCCTTCACTGGTGTTGACTAATACAAAAATGTGAACTTCCAAAATTACCCCTGTATTTATATGTAAAAACTCACCCTATTTTCTGTTCAGTCTCTATGTTCTTCTCCATTCACCCGATCTCCCCCTTCCCTACACACCCCACCCCCAAATCCCTATCCACACACCCACGGAGTGATGAACAACAACGATTTGGCCAAACAAAGATGAGAGGTTGTCGAACGATTTGGGGGTGGAGAGGAGGGGGTTGTATATACATATATATGAAATACTATATTCTATTGCTGCTTCTACGTCTTCGGCAAGCTTGTGACCACCCATTACTTGTCAAAGGGCTCAGCTCTGACCTTGTTGGGAAAGTTTCTTCCCAGATGGCCAAGATGTTGCCTAGGGAACTGCTAGTTAATTTATTGAAACAATTGGAAGCTTCATTAGCTATATGCCTTGTATGCAGAGTATGTTCTGCTTTGTCCTGGGACTTTCCGTTGCTCGATTTTCATTCTTGGTAGTTGGTACTTCACTTACAAAATTCTTGAATTTTTAGTTTCTTACTCATAGCATTTTTTTTATTTTATTTTTATTTTTAGCATAGGGAACTATATTTTCCATTGCATAGGGAATTTTTAGTATATGATATACTATTTTTTTCTTGATAAATCTATATGTATAATATATATATATATATGTGTGTGTGTGTGTGTGTGTTATACACTGCATTTGCTTATACATAATAATTATATAGACATATCACAAAGTTTAGAAATATTAAGAGAGATGATTTTGACTTTTGTTTTGCTTGTCCCCTTTGTAACAAACAGGAAAAGAAGAAAAAGAAAAAGAGAAAAAAAAGTTGAAGAGAATTGAATTGGGTTGAGGAAAGGGAAAGAATGTTTTTACTTTTCGTCCTATTTTTTTATTTGGGATAAAATATGAATCTTACAAATTATAAAAATTTGCTACGATGCAATTAAGTGTCGTTTTTATTTTATGAAAGTAAATTTGAATGTTTTAAGAAAATTTGATTGAGAAATTTTTTAGAGTAATTAATTGAAAGATTTAGTTAGTTAGGTTTGTTTAATATATATTTTGATTAAAAAATATTTTTATTTAACATTTTAGATATAAAAATGAGAGTTTTTTAATTGAACCAGATTTAAGTATTGGGACTTGGGAGGAGTGAAGAAATGGAGAAAATATGAGCCTAGATAAGGGGTAAAACAGTCAATTTTATAATCAAGTTGGGTCCATTTTCGCAGCACAAACGCGTGACATTCACTCAAGGGTTATAGGGTTTATTATGCTATTTTTTTTAATTTCACAAGGTCTGATATAGTAATTAAAATTTGATGGAGTTTTTTCCAACAATTAGAACTAACACAGGGGGCCTCCGTGCAAAAAACCCCTTATTATACCCTAGGAATTGGTCATGATTCTAAATATTTTAGTCTATCAGTAAAAAGGTACATAAGAACTGTGATTACTTCTTATTCAGTTATTTATTAAATGTTTATATCATAGGCACTGTGGTGGACAATAGATTAGGAACTGTAATTATTAATATAAAACCACGACACTCGTACCACTTGGATCCGTGGCGCAATGGTAGCGCGTCTGACTCCAGATCAGAAGGTTGCGTGTTCGATTCACGTCGGGTTCAAAATCCCCCTATCCTAATACGGGTCCATTTCGTTTGCTTTGCTGCCTCATGGGTCCCAATCCTTTCCTTTTCTGGACAAATTTTATTTGTAGAAAAACTGTCACTAGAAATGAGAAAATTATAGAAACACGAAATTCTCCTATAATTTAAGTTGTACAAACAAATCAATTCCCCCACCCCCCCCCCCCCCCCGGCCCCCACCCCTTTTTTATTTCAAAGAGTCATTAAAATTTAAACTCAATTGTTAGGGGTGTTTGCAATCACTGTAAAAAATTAGAGTTTAGGAATTTTTTGTCGACATAACCCGACCCATCGAAATACAATATTTTTATAAAAAAAAAAATTCAAACTAAGATTTTGAACATCTAAATGAAGAGTTAGGTGATTTTCTCTTCCAAAAGTTTACAATATGCTAACGGAAGGTAATGTTTGTTAAACAATCAAACTCAAAAAGGGTTTGAGTGTAATTAACCCTACTTTAATTATTGTTTTGTAACAATAAGTTTATTACATCCTCTTTTTTTAATGTATCTAACGGTGACAATAGCACACCATTTGAATTCAAATCTCTTATTAAGAAAATTTCAATCAACAATATATAAGAACAAGTGGGATTATAAATAAAGTAGATACTAGATAGTTCTTTAATTTCTTTTTGCTGACATTATTATTCTCTCTCCAAAACCTTAATGACTTAGTAAGCTTATTGGGAGTTTATGTAATTGATACACTAAAAAGGGAAGGAAAAAAAAAATATCTCATTATTAAACACAGAGAGTCAAATATCATAAGACGAAATTGAGAACACAAAACAACAGAAAAAACATAAATAATAAAGGAAATTGCTGCAACTTCAACCTAATTAAATCCCCTACAAAACTAAAATAGACAGACAAAAAATAATAATCCTCACAATACTGTAGCAAACTTCAACCTAAGAATATAACAATAATCACATAGACAAAAAAACACAAAGAAGAAATTAATTAATCAAACTCTAGACCGAGACGATGCTTGTTCCAGATCCATTATTGCTACTAGTTGAAGTAACAATATCATCCTTGTTTTGAGCTTCTTCTACTTGTGTTGATCCCTCCGGTTTTTGAAGGTTGAAAGCCAAACGAAACTCACCCCTTTCTTGACATTGTTATCAGTAATGAATGCCCTCCATCCATTTGCATTGATAACGTACTTACTCACACTTGACCATGATTTTAAGTGCAAATGATATTCATTTGCTTGTGCATCAACTGCGAAAAACTGGAGCCTGTTTTGTTCTTCCTCACCGCACTCTTTTCCGTATCCATCAAATTTTCGATCAATTTCTCACTGTTAGTTATCAACAGCCTCTTTTGTGAACACTTGACATCAGAGTCTTCAAGTCTTTTTCTTTATAAGAATTCAGGCATCATCCCGTTATAGGACTCGATTATCTGTCAGAGTCTTGGGATGCCATCTAGAGAAGGTATATTGCTCTGATCATCAACTTTAACATTGCTACTGCATTTTATATTTGTTCTTTTTGCTGCAAGTTTTGAACTCTTGTTCTTTTCTTGATCATCAGCAACACCAACAATATTCTTCTCTTTTTTATCGATCTTTGAAACAGGACGAGGGATTGAATGATGATCAGATTCTTGATCAAAGGGCCTCTTTTGTTTTGTGAGTAATATTGAGGTGGAAAATATCCTAATTGTGCATGATAATACTGCAACGACGTGAGATTAATATAAACTGGTGCGTGATGATAATAAGTAGAATTTCTTGAATCAAAGAAGTGCTCCTCTCCATGATGATAAGCCGAGTATTTTCTTTAAACAGAGAAGCACTCCTCTGCATGTGATTCCATCTTCTTGGCTAGGCCAGTCAATGGGTAGGATTTTACCCTATCCGTACCCATTCATTCCTTATTCATACTCTAAAATTTTAAAATCTACTCATACCCTACCCTAACCCATACTACTACAAATGAATGGATTAGGGTAGGGCCTTACTCGCTCCTACCTATTGAATAATGATACCCAATGGGTATTTACATTACACACATCCTTATCCAATAGGTATTCATACACCACACATATTTTTCACGCACACACGCTGACACGCACATTGTACACACATTTTTTTTCACACATACACACACACACTGCACATAGTTTTCACACACACACACAATTTTTACACATTGTGTAAACACACACACTGCACACACACACAATGTATGAAAACACACACACACACAGTGTGTGA
The DNA here is from genome assembly GCA_026212405.1 of Petrea volubilis. Taxonomy (NCBI): domain Eukaryota; kingdom Viridiplantae; phylum Streptophyta; class Magnoliopsida; order Lamiales; family Verbenaceae; genus Petrea; species Petrea volubilis. The sequence goes on along the minus strand of CM047872.1, from coordinate 7,027,235 downwards.
AAAATACACACACACACACACATTGCACACACACAGTATGTGAAAAAATAAACACACACACACAGTGTGTGAAAACACACACTGCACACAATTTTCGCACACCGTGTGTAAACACACACACTGCACACAGTTTTCACACACTGTGTGTATACACATACACACAGTGTGAAAACACATACTACATACAATTTTCACACATTGTGTAAATACACACACGCACACATAGTTTTCACACATTGTGTGTAAACACACACACTGCACACAAACACAGTGTGTGAAAACATACACTGCACACACATACATACACTGCACACAGTTTTCACACACTGTGTGTATGTACACACACACACACACACATAGTGTGAAAACACATACTGCACACACATACACCAATTGTGTGAAAACTGTGTGCAGTGTGTTTTTTCACTTGTGTGTTTTCACACACCGTGTGTGCGCAGTGTGTGTGTGTGTGAAAAATATGTGTGTATGTGTGTGAAAAATGTGTGTGCAAAGTGTGCATGAAAAAAATTGTGTGAAAAAAAATGTGTGTGTGTGTGTGTGAAAAATGTGCACGTGTGTGTTTGAATAAGTGTGTGTGCAGTGTGTGCATGAAAATTGTGTGTGTGTGTGCAATGTGTGTAAGTATGTGTGTATGTATTAACTGTGTGTGTAAGTTAAAAAAAACATAATATCAAAAAAAATATATATAAAATAAATATATGATTGGGTAGGGTTCATGCCCTACCCTAAAAATAGGGTATACACAATACACATATTCAATGTGTAAATATTTAAATCGAGTAGGATAAGATATAGGGTATGTTTAATTGGATATTTTTAGAGTAAAGATTAGGATAGAGTAAAACCCTACCCATTGCCAGGCCTATTCTTGGCCCAACCCGTGTTCTCCATTTTGTGCTTTACCCTTTTGTTGGGTGATGATATTTTTCCTTTCTTGTGATGATCATCAGCAACAAAGCTTCCAATAGGAAGCACCAACGTTTTTTCAACTCCATAAAAACTCAACCACTCCATCTTCTTGGCCCCGCGCATATTCTCCATCATTGTGGAAGCCGTTTTCTTAGATGATACTTTTTCTTTCTTGTGATGATCATCAGCAGGCGGGACTCCAGTATGCAACCTCAATGTTGTATTTACATGATTATCATCACAAGAAGCAAAGAAATTATCAGCACCCTTTTGATAAAATTCTTGACCAACAGGCCTTTCTTGGTTCAAGAAACGCCCATGTTGGCTGACGGGAACAGTAATTTGCACTCCAAACAGAGTAATAGTATGATCAATTTTCGGAAAACTGATCCATTGTTGGTTTCTTCATTGTTTGTATGTGATTTTCTAGTGTGTGTATCTGTGTGAAATAATTATGAAGAGAGGAAGTGATGAATGTGTTGTCTCGAGCGTCGTTCATATAAGGAATTATTTCCTTTTCCACATTGGAAACGAAAAACTAATGAATTAATGAAGTTTTTGATTCCAAATACAATATGATTTCTCATATCAAAACAACCTCTAAATCAATTAGGTTACATAAATCAGAATTTAAGTATATATATGGTAATTAATAGTCTGGCTTCTATTAAAAATACACAAGATAGTCACAGTTTTTAAGCCAGTTAACCTTCTCAATATTCATTGGACGTCATTTTCCTTTTTTAAAAGACTTGATGTGGTATTAATCAAGATCTTTTACTAATAAAGATCTTTCATACTCTGATAGTTTCTAAATCAACGACAGTTGTTAGATTTCATTTAATTTAACGAATCTTTATAAATATTTTAAAAGCAAATGCATTCCTAATGCTTATATTTCGTAGGTAGACAAAATAAAACTTGGTTCTCTAGCAATTCTTTCCCTTTTTCTATTTAGATTAGGAAACTAAAAAGAGAACATGATTATTCTGAGTATTGAAAAAGAGGTAACCTAAAATCAGGTCATGCAATTTGTGTACAGACAAATTAGAGGAATTCATCTTGTGGCAATGTTTTGAAACCCGGACTGGACCGGTTGGTTTCGATCAGGAACCGGAGGCTTGTCAAATCCGATTGACTCCAAAAAACTACCCCCAATTGACCCCGTGTGAATCGAGCTGAATAGACTAACAACCTATTTAACCAATGCTAGTTCGACCATTTGAACTAGTGGGTCACTGTTTTCAGGGGGAAAAAAAATTCTTTGTTTAACAAACTACAAAATATTCTACAAAATACAAGACCAACAAAATCTTGATTTTTTTGGTATGTTATCTCTCTACTTCATTTTTTTTTAAAGTTTTTTTTACTGATGAATAATCGATCAAAGAAGCTTTTTTTTTTTTTTTTTGGCTATAACTGGTTTATCTTGTTAAATTTCCTGTAATTAGTTAAAGACTCTCGAGTTAGAACTCAGATCTAAGTAAATAAAGTTCTTTGCCAAAGGAAATCACATTTGCATCTTATGTGATGTGTAATAAAGGAGATGGACAATTTTGCTTTAAATGCATTCGTAATTTACTTTTAGCATCTGTTTGAATATATTTTATAATTTATTATGACGTCACACCGATTGAATCAGTGGTTGAACCAATCGAACTGGTCAAATCAGTAACCAGTATGCAACCAATTCTATGTGCAATCTAATTTTCAGAACATTGTCTTGTGGGATTTGTGAAATGAAATAATTTTCATTGTTCTTATTTTTCTCACATTAGTCTTTTTTTTACTAGCTGGGAGAGTTTGTTGAAGTTTTTATTGTTCTTGAAACTTATGAGTTGTTTTCAATATATATTTGTCAAGAGGAAATTATAGATCCCAACCCCAACTATACGAGTTTTTCACTTTGCAACCTAAAGTGTACCGTATTATCGGTTGCCATCCGATTTATGAGAATTTTTGTAGGTTGCAACCTAAGTGGGGTTTTCGATCAAAAATTAGCACCAGGACATGTCACGTGTCGCCATCCTGGTGTAGATCTTTGATCGAAAAATCCACTTAGGTTGCAACCTGCAAAAACTCACATAGATCGGGTGGCAATCGATAACACGTCACACTATAGATTGCAAAGTGAAAAAATATTTATAGTTGGGGTTAGGATCTGTAATTATCTCATTTATCAATTAAATGACATTATAAATGTATGACTTTGATACACACACACACGTATATAGACACATGTCCACACACATATGAGATTAAAAAAATATATATTGTTAGGTATTGATATGATATGATATATATATTTAGGGCAAAATACACTTTACCCTCTTATATTAAGCTATTTGTAACACTTACCCCCTTCTACTATCTAAAACATCATTTAACCCTCTGAAATTGATTTTCCTAAATTCTAGTGACAAAATTACCTTTTGTTTCATTATAAAGATATTTTAACTTATTGTTTTAATATCAATATTTGTGTAAATAGTTATTTTTAATTTTTCCTTTGTGCAATATATTTTAAAAATGTCAAATAACTCTTTAATTTATAAATGTTAATTTCTTAATTAAAACATGCATTTATGTACATTTTTAGGGAAAAATAAATAGTTAAAATAAAATATACACAAATTATGTTTTGAACAACTTAATGTTAATTAGTTGTGCATAATTTATTAGCGAAGTATTTTGCTTACAATATTTTGGACGTAAAGCACTTTAACCAATTCACTTAATTAGTTAATATTAATTACTTTTAAAATTATTTATATTATATTTTAATTATTTATTGTTCTTTATCATATACATATTTTAATTGACGAATGAAGATTTATAATTGAGAAAATTATTTGAAATTCTAAAAATATAATTTACTAAGAAAAAAAATATTAAAATCAACCATTTTCATCAATATTGATATTAAGATAATAAGTCAAAGTATTTGCATGACAGATTACAGGGCGATCTTATCATTAATATTTAGATTAATCAATTGGAGGGGTAGCTTATGTTTTCTATAATATAGAGGAGTAAGTGTTACAAATAACATAGTACAAAGTGGCAAAGTTTATTTTGCTTTATTTTGCCCTATATATTGATATGACTTAAGAAAAGTGATTTAAAAGAAAGAAGTATTAGGAACGTATATATTTTTAAATATATGTGTACTTCAAATATATTTTGCAAAAACTTAAAGTGAATGACACATCAAAAATTAGGATTGCAAAAGAGAAAGATGGATGAATTGATTTGAGAGAGTGAGAGAGAGGGAAGAATGAAAATATGAAAGCAATAACTCAAAAATTGTAACTCATCAAACTTAAATGAAACTAAATTTGGAAATGTGTTTTTATGGCAAAAATGAATTGATTTGAGAGGGTGAGAGAGAGGGAAGAATTAAAATATGAAAGCAATAACTAAAAAAAATTGTAACTCGTCAAACTTAAATGAAACTAAATTTGGAAATGTGTTTTTAGCAAAAATGAATAAAACTAACAGGGCTTTCAGTTTGGCCAAGCTGCAAAACAACTTTGATGGACTCCTGTAAATGGGTGAATTAGCATAAGCTCCTTAAAAGATCCAAGAACAACTACAAGTGCCACGTACCTTGATAAACTACAGAGTACAGATCCCATAAGATAAAATCAAAGAGTAATTAATCAAAACTAAAGATCTTCCTAATCAACGCCTATATATTATGATCAAGGTCGAGTATTTTCAACACCCGCAAAACTTTGGAGGCCTTCCCCTTCTTCGCTTTGCAGATCTGAATAATTCAGCATTTCTTCCCTTTTTCAGCACCTTGGCTTCTATGATATTTCCAGAAGCGGGGGCAAATGTAAAACTCATGGTGCTCCCAATAACAACCTTGGTTCCGTTCAAAAATTCATTCCATCCAGCACTGAAAGCAAACTTGCCGGATCTCTTGAGTGTTACATAAACTGGCCACTTCTTCCATTTGGAGTATCCCTGCAGTTTCACTTTCCTGTTTGTTGCGATTCCGGTGTCCAGGACGAAATCCACAGGAATGTCCTGATAGTGCATGTCGGATGAATACATTAGAAAGATAGAGATGGTGCTGGAAAAATTTTATGATTAAATATGAGTGTGTTGGCCCCATAGCTATTTCCAACCCAAAAGTTGCTCAATTGTCGGCCACTACTATAAAAGAGACTTTTCAGTTTTCACTCATTATGAAACTCGTCTTTGTCACCCAAGGAAAAGTTTCAAAACAATTTTAAAACTTAACAACTTCTTTCTAGTTAATTTTATCTTTAAAAAAGCCATATTACCTTCACCAATAAATTTGGTGCAACTTTTTAGGCAAAAAGTAGTGACAGAGACGGTGCAAATTTTCCGTACTTTGTATGACAAAGTATAACAAATAAAAATTGATCAAAATGTAAAGACGACAATAATTCAGGGATAAAGTGCTTTTACTTCGGGTTAATTTCGTATGCAAAAGTTTTGTTGTAATGAAGTTGGTGTCAACGAACTGAAACTATTAACTATCCCATATTCAAACGTTCAAGAAAATTATTGGAATTCCCTTAAGATAAAATTTTATACCAAAAGAGTTCATAAAACAAATTCTCAGTCTAAAATATCCATTTTACCAACTTTTTTTTTAATTTTAGAACAATAGACATTTTAATAAGCTTAACAATTATCCTTTTTAGTAAACTATCTTTACTTCTTAAATTAAAAAGATTAACCAACTTTGTTTAGTTCTTTAATTGATTTATTTCAACAATTATATTTCATAAATGACATGTTTTGATGAAATTATTTTCTAAATTTTTCAAAACATGTAAATTATGAAAATTATACCTAGAATTTCAAGTCCTACCGTGTATAGTAGAAACCATTTTAAGGTGGATGAATTAAATAAAAGAAATTTTGATAAAAGAAAATTCTTATGGATGAATTATTAATATGGGTAAGTAACATTGATTTATAATCAGAAATATCAAGGAAAGAAAATTCAATATAATGAATTAAAGGTAATTTAGCCTAGAGATGATGAGGAAAAAATTAATAATTATATTTTTTGAAATGAGGAGATGGTGGAATAAATTTCTTTCTGATTGAAAATTATCTCTGTCGATATAAAAATGTATTCTAAAGAGTTTTCAATAATGTTCTCAATTTTTTTAAAGAACTATTTAATTATTTCACCTTTTAGTGATCAATTTCATAATTATGACAATCAATATACTATTTAAGATAATTATAAAAGTTGAAGTATTTTTTTTTTCTTTTCGTACAATCAACTCGCGATAATCTAAATATACTTAGATGTCAATTAAAATTCCATACACATGCACGCACACATACACTCATTCAAAGGAAATGGGGGAGGACAAGACATTTGTATCTAATCGACTAACAGTAGAGCAAAACTCTAAATTTTTTGGTTTTAATTCATATATATATTACCAGCTCGGTTTCGTGGTATTTGGTCACTTTCTTGACAAATCTCCAACATCTTCCACCAGAACCAGCTTTATGCTCGACAGCATCTTCATATTCGCAGCTCTCCACTTTCTTTTTCAAACCTCGGCTCCTCCGAACTTCATCTAATGTTTATGCATCACATGCAAAAAATGAGATAATTATCTGGCTGAATTAATGCAGATCTAGCTTAAGAAATCGAAATCGAACCGCAATTTTTATGATGATGATCAGCAGCTTGTTCACGGGTTCCGGGACAAGAACGCAATTCCTTGGTGCAGCCACTAACATCATAAATTGAGACCTCAAATTTCGATCTCTCAACAAGCGTGAACAGCACAAAATCCATGGATTTCAGATCAGCATCCTGGGCAAATTTCATCCACCCGTCGGTGAAAAAATGTTTCTGCCCAATTTGTTCTATTTTCACGATCCATGAAAAATCTCCAGATCCAGTGCTGAGTTTGACATTTTCAGACAAGCTATCCCCATGATTCTTCACGAAATCAGGCGGTATAAGTCGCTGTACATGCAAGAATTTTTCATTTAAACATGGACGAACCATTATAATTCTCTGCATACAGATTTAAAACAGAGACAAACAGAAAAAGAGAGAGAGAAAGAGAGAGAGTACAGAATTATATATCTTACGATGAGCTGAGAAGTGGAGTCACCAAGATCGGTTAAGAACTTGTAAAAAGCAGCCCCCGGAACTGGATTCTTGCCCATTGGTTTTCTTCTTTCGTTCTGGTGAATATTGGCAACTATGTTGCAAAAATGTGGGTCTTGTTTAGTAGTAAATTGGGGAAAATTCTTGTTTGACTTAACAATTTTTGCTCTACGAAATTTTAGCAGACAACTAAAAGGTGGGATTCATTGTGGATGGGAATTTGGAGACGTTAATATCAAGGTAATAGCACTCTATGGCGTTGCTTGTTTGCGCTTCAAATATTTTGTTTTATATGTCTTCTACCTGGCTTTATATTTTAATTTTTAAAATTTACAATAAATGTTTAATAAAGAAATAAAATTTGTAATCAAATATGTGTCATGAATCTAAATATTAAATGTCTTGTAGAATGAACATCTCTCCTTCCTATATCATTTGATTTGACATATATCAGGCGAGAATCTCATTTTGATAGATTTCGTAATAGTTAATTTAGAGAGTGCGAATTAGATTCTTTATATCAAAATAATATGTATATTTTTTTTTAATAATTCATATTCGTTGTAATGCATATAAAATTATTTTTTTAATCATATATTTTATTTAATATTTTTATATTTAACATATATTTATATATTAAAATAAAAAATAAAACACGATTTAAATAAAAAATATTGTGTGTCGCTTAGTGGTCCACCATTTAGGATTTGACCAAGGTTATTGTGATTATTTTAAGACTCATAAAGTTGGGGAATTTGGAAACGTTAATATCAAGGTATTGCACCACTCGATATCTATGGTTGCTTCAAATATTTGTTTTATTTCTTCTATTTGACTTTAAGCTAATTCTAAAATAGCACATAAAAATGTATAAAGAAAACCATTTACTTCAGAGTAATTTTAGATATAAATTTTTGGCTTAATTATATTTTTGGTCCTGTAAGTGAGATCCTCCTTTCAAATTTCGTCCTGTAAGTTTGATAGTTGCACATTTAGTCCTATATGTTGGTTCAATTTGACACATTAGGTCCTGTATATTGGTTCAATTTGACATATTTGGTCATGAATTAACACATTTGGTCCTAAATGAGACAGGACTACATTTGAAAATTTAGGACCAAATGTGTTAATTCAGGACCAAATGTGTCAAATTGAATCAACAAACAGGACCTAATGTGCAGCCATCAAACTTATAGGACCAAATTTAAAAAGGAAATTTCACTTACAGGACCAAAAGTGTAATTAAGCCTAAACTTTTTTATGCACGTAATTTTAGAAATTCGATTTACTTTCTTAGAGCAATTATTAAAAATGGGCTTAACGTACGTGGGTGTAGTTTAAAATGAAACTTTCAATTTCTTTTTGTGATTGTGACCGTGGCAGTTGTTTCGCTATAATAAATAATGTGATATGCTATGACGTGTTACACAAAAGTTATTACTTCCAGAATTAGAAACATGTGTGTAGTAACGATGAAAGTTGTCTAACGGTTAAACCAAAATATTTTCATTATTGTCAAATTGTCATTATAAATCTCTCATCAATTATCAATATTTACAAGTGAATTCTATTGTTGTCCCTACTAACTCCACACATAGGGATGACAACAGAGCGAGTTTCGTTAAATTCAGGATCTGCCCTGCTAGGAAATTTTTGAATTGGACTTGAACTTGGCAGATCCAATCGGTCTGAGCATTATATTTTAAAAATATTTTTTTAAAAAAAAATTTGATATTATCATAACTTCCTAAATATCAAAAAATAATAATATTATCAAATTATTTGTTTTTTGGGTGTTTGATCTTAAAATATTTGGTTTTTGCTCCATTTTGATTTTTGCTAAGTTTGATAATCATTGTTTTTTACTATATGTCCACGTTTAACTTAAAAATATTGTTAAATTATTATTCTATTATAAATTATTATTTTTACTACAAAAAATGTTATTATTATTGTTATCATCTTTCTGGATTATTATTATTATTATTATTATTATTATTATTATTATTATTGTTATTGTTATTACAATTATTATTATTTATTAAAATTTTCAGTGTGAAGAAGAATAAAAAGAAACCATATTTCTTCTCAGTAATAGTCATAGAATTCATGCAAGCATCGCAGGATATCTTTTAGTTACGTTTTGGTAAAAGTGGGATTTTATTCAGCCTTATTCATACAGTACAGGGAGATAACCCAGGTTCCAAGTTACTAACAACACATATTATGTTACTCATATGGAACGCTTATTATATGCTCTGATTTCTGATTTCCTGCATAGATTTACTGAAAATGATAGTTCTCCCAGCCCCTAAAGATGTGCTGCAGGCCTCAAATACCGAAGATCTCTGGATTAACACGGGGAGTAAGATGAACCTCGAGCGGTGTTGCCTTCAAATTTGTGAGTCCTAGTCCCTCTGTCATGTCTATCTCTGCACCACCAGGCCTGGCAAAGTCATAGCAATGCAGCAAGCTAGCCAAAGCAAAGTGCACTGTCTGAAGAGCTAGAGAAATTCCAGGACAAGATCGCCTTCCGGAACCAAAAGGTATGAGTTCATAGTGTTGCCCTCTAATATCAACATCCTTGTGGGTTGTCAAGAACCTCTCTGGCCTGAATTCATTCGGCTCGGGCCAAAGCGTCGGATCACGCTGGATTTTCGAGCAGTTGATCATCAAACGTGTGCCGGCAGGCACATGGTGCCCGGTGGAGAGGGTGCAATCATCCATTGCCGAACGCATGCTGATGATTGGCGCTGGAGGGTACAGCCTTAAGGTTTCTTTGACAACTGAATGAAGATATACCAGGTTCTTGATGTCTGATTCCATGACATGTCTGTCTTTGGGCACGTGAGCGTCGAGCTCCTCTTGAGCCTTCTTCAACATGAGTGGATTGTTGACCAGAAGAGATAGAGCCCACGTGAGTGAAACCGTCATGGTATCACTTCCTGCCAATATCATATTCTGCCAAAGCAAGAAGAAGATAATGTTTTCAATTCAAAAGAAGAAAACAAAAACAAAGGGAACCAAGAAAGGCCTACTTAATGCTAAGTTGTTACCAGGCAAGTAGATTTGTTGATAGTGTCTTTGTCAAAATCACGAAAATCAGCATTTTCCAAAATGCTGAGCATCGCATCCATGAAATCCTGATCCTGTCTCCCATCCCCTGATTTCATTCTACTTTCTTTGTGCTCTTCCAGCCACACTCCGATGAGATCGTCGAGCCCTTTTGCTATTCTCTTCATGGTTTTCTCATGCCCTTGAAAATCCAACCACCCGAGAAACGGTATTGCATCCGACACAACAAATACCCCGAAATAATAAATGAAGTCTCTCATCAGTTTATGACTCTCCGATCCAACAAATCTCTTTCCTCCAACCATCCGAACTGATGCATTAAGCGTCAGGTTGGCAAACCATTGCTTCACATCCACCAGCACCCCTGCATCAGGGCTGCCTTTGGTTTTCCACAAATCATATATATCTTTCAATGAATTCTCAACCTCAGCTACCCTGATGTGACTGAGCATATCAATCGGGCGATGAGAAAGAAGCTTGAGCGTGACAATCTTGCGCATCTCGCGCCAGTAAGTGCCGTAAGGCGCCAATCCAAACATGGCAGAGTTGTAGCCCAGTAGCTTTGTGGCAGTTATCTTTGGCCTGTCGGAGAAAGCCTTGTCATGGGTTGTAAAACACTCCTTTGCCATTTCATAGCTGCTTATGACCAAATTGTCTTGAAAGCCGAGCCTCACCATGAAGGCGGGTCCGTACTTTTCGGCCATGGCTCCGAGCGTTTTGTGGATCAGCTGCTTACCCCCAAACAGATGCATGTGGCCGATGATCGGCAGCGCCCCACCGGCTCGCGGGACTTGTTTCTTCTTTGCTGCAACATTGTTTGATTTCGAATAATAATAGATGAACAAGATGAAGGCAAAGAGGCTTGATAGCATAGTTAAGAGTAATTGGGTACTAGAATCCATTGGAGCGCAGTTGGTTTGGGAATGGAGTGAAGAGGCCAGGGAGTGTGGTGTGGTCTTAAAGAAACGCAAATGAGAAAGGTCAAAATATTTCTAATAACTAGTAAGGAACACGCGCTTTGCGCGTGACTATTAATATTTTTTTTTATTTTTTTAAAAAATATATTGACTATGGTAAAATATAAATATAATAAAAATATTTTAGTTTTTTAATGAAATATCATAAATAAATAAAAACTAATGAAATTGATCATGTTATTTTATTATTATTAGATATATCACATTAATAGTTTTCAAGGTTATTTTGATTTTTTATAAAGTTTTCTTGATAATAGATTTTTTATGAGTACAAATTACTAAGACTAATCTATCAAAAGTTTAGAACATTGTTATTGAAAGTTTTTACAATATTAAATATATATCTTTTTCTTTAGAAAAAATATATAAATATTTGATAGTAATTTTTACTTGCTTTCAATATTTGCAAAAAGAATGTGCACATCTACTATTGACAAGTATAATTATTCAACATCTATATTCACTTAAAAAATAACTATTTATCACCTTCTTTTTTTTTTGTTAAAGTATTTTTAGTAGTATTTCTAGTAGTTCTTACTCATTATATTTATAAAACTTCTAGTTTATAGTAAATCCAATATTATAGAATATATCACGTTCGATATTTAAAATGTCTATGAATCCACTTCCTTACACTACTATTTTCCATCATAACACAACTACCACTACTGCTAATTTTAAATTGCAGAGTCGAAATCTAAATTAATCACATCATTCCACCATATTGACCACCATTACCAAGTTTATGTTCTTTTTCATGTCTCTCATTATTTTTATTTACCTCTATACCATTACATTCATCATGCTCTTCACCACTATTGTCCTTTTCTCCACCATTGACATTAAATTCACCTCTCATATTATAGTCATTACTCTTAACAATAACATCCACTACCATGTCCACCTATACCTTCATTGTCTCCTCCTCTCCATTACCTTATATAGCAACTCCAAAAGCAAATTACTGCCATGCTAGAGCACATTTTCTTTTAAAAAAAGAAGGGAAAAGAAAGTATATTATTAATTGTAAATTATTATGTTAAACTTTTATTGATTAATTGTTAATTCAAATTTGTACTTGTGTAACATTGGTATTAGTTTGTTGATTTTTTGTTTATCTACACATAGTTTTAATAAACATTTCATGCAATAAATGGAAAATTTTGGGTAGATTTTTTCTATTTATTTTTTATAAATTAATGTAGAAATTGTAAGATTCTTTACCATGTGTTTTCTTAACATTTTTCTGTAACCAAAAAAAAATAACTTTTTTCTAAAACTTGCTAATTTTCTCTTTATTTAAAGTTTCAGTATATCCTTAACCTTCTTTTGATTTTATTATTTTTACTTCTTTTTGTGGCATATTTATTTTTTCTTTGTAAGACTTGCTCTTTTTTTTTTTTTTTCCTAATTGATTCCTTATCCAATGGAAAGTTTGTGGAACATAATTTCTCCACCTACAATTTTTTGTATTTATTTTGTCATTTACATAATTTTTAAGCTTTCTATTTCTACATTATCATTTATTCACTAAAATATGATATAATTTTATATTTCCGTTTTTCAATTTTAAGTCATTAGTTAAAAGTAATTATAATTTCTACTTATAAGCCATCTTTCATTGACACAAACACAAGACATATGTGGATAATTTTTATATAACTTATTAATTGTATATTTTAGTTATGAACTTGTGTTTTGATATAAATAATTATTTGTTGATAAATGGTACCACAATGTAAGCTTGGTGCGTTCATTTTTTTTTTAATTTTGAAATTTATATTATTTACAAACTTTGTATTTCTTCATTTTCATGAACTATTCGACTAATCACAATGAGAAAGACACAATAAATTGGTCTAACAAATTTAAAAGCATCAAGAAAAGAAATTGTTTTACAATTGATACCCAACAGCGTTGTAAAAAAATCTATTTAATAAATTGTATGTACATTGGACGAATTCAAGAGGATCGCTAGCTCTTTTTTACTTATTTATTTTTTTCTGTGACAAAAATTTAATACTATAGATTCTAATTAAGAGTCCAACTATTTATTCATAGTTGTAGTATTTATATTTCATATAGTGTTCAATTTGAAGTCTAGCCCTTAATTTTTAAATTATTAAAAGGTCTTGAACAAATATTATATATTATCACTTATATAAGGTTATTTTAGTCTTCACAAAAAAAGGAAGAAACGTAAAACACTAATAAGTTATTCGCACTTTTATAATATACATAGATACATAGATTTACTACTTTGGTCTTTAAACAGAAAATTTATGTCGCTGCCTATATGGACTTGTGTAGATGGAAGATGGATACAATATGAATATCTTCTTGGTAAGACCTATCATTGTGAAATCAATCCATCTTAAAAGAAAAAAGAGTTGCTATACAACTAATGGAAGCTTAAACCCACTACATTATTAGGCCTCCACCTTACCAGTCGAAGCAACTCTTGAACTCTTGAAGGTCATAATTACAATAGTGTAAACCTGTATTAGATAGAGCAATTAAAGATGAATTTTCAAATTGGCAGGATGCAAATTTGAATAATCCATTGCCAACAAATTGTGACACGAGATTCTAATATTGTGTAGAATAATAGTCCAACATGCTCCCGTGAAATGACTTGGTACTTGGTTGGGGGAAATGACTTTTATCAAATCAATACCATGCTAGACCACATTTTTAAAAAAAAAAAAAGTGAGCAAAGAAAGCATATTATCAATTGTAAATTATTATGTTTAACTTTTTATGATTAATTGTTAATTCAAATTTATACTTGTGTAACATTCGTATTAATTTGTTGAATTTTGGTTTATCTATACATATTTTTAATAAACATTTTATGCAATTAATGGAAAATTTTGGGAAGATTTTTTCTATTTATTTTTTTTAAATTAATGTAGAAACTGTAAGATTATTTACCATGTGTTTTATTAACTTTTTTTTCTGCAACAATAAAAATAATTTTTTTTCTAAAACTTGCTAATTTTCTCTTTATTTAATGTTTCATTATATCCTTAACCTTTTTTTAATTTTATTATTTTTACTTCTTTTTGTGGAATATGTATTTTTTCTTTGTAAGACTTGCTGCTTTTTTTTATTTTATTTTCCTAGTTGATTCCTTATCCAATGGAAAGTTTGTGAAACATAATTTCTCCACTTACAATTTTTTATATTTATTTTGTTATTTACATAATTTTTAAGCTTTCTATTTCTACATTATCATTTATTAACTAAAATATGATATAATTTTATATTTCTGTTTTTCAATTTTAAGTAACTAGTTAAAATTAATTATAATTTCTACTTATAAGTCATCTTTCATTTACATAAACACAAGACATATGTGGATAATTTTTATATAACTTATTAATTGTATATTTTAGTTATGAACTTGTGTTTTAATATAAATAATTATTTTTTGATAAATGGTATCACAATATAAGCTTGGTGCGTTCGTTTTTTTTTTAATTTTGAAATTTATATTGTTTACAAACTTTGTATTTCTTCTTTTTCATGAACTATTCGACTAATCACAATGAAAAAGACACAATAAATTGGTCTAACAAATTTAAAAGCATCAAGAAAAGAAATTATTTTACAATTGATACGCAACAGCGTTGTAAAAAAATCTATTTAATAAATTGTATGTACATTGGACGAATTGAAGAGGATCGCTAGCTCTTTTTTACTTATTTATTTTTTTCTGTGACAAAAATTTAATACTATAGATTCTAATTAAGAGTCCAACTATTTGTTCATAGTTGTAGTATTTATATTTCATATAGTGTTCAATTTGAAGTCTAGCTCTTAATTTTTAAATTATTAAAAGGTCTTGAATAAATATTATATATTATCACTTATATAAGGTTATTTTAGTCTTCACAAAAAAAGGAAGAAACGTAAAACACTAATAAGTTATTCGCACTTTTATAATATACATAGATACATAGATTTACTACTTTGGTCTTTAAGTGGAATATGCAGCTGCCTATATGGACTTGTGCAGATGGAAGATGAATAAAATATGAATATCTTCTTTTAAGACCTATCATTGTGAAATCAATCTATCTTAAAATAAAAAAAAATTACTATACAACTAATGAAAACTTAAACCCATAATACTATTAGGCCTCCACCTTACCAGTCGAAGCAACTCTTCAACTCTTAAAGGTCACAATTACAATACTGTAAAACTGTAGTAGATTGAATAATTAAAGATGAATTTTCAAATTGGCAGGATGCAAATTTGAATATTCCATTGCCAACAAATTGGGACACGGGATTCTAATATTGTCTAGAAATAGTCCGGCATGGTAGTGGGTACTGGTCTAAGAATCACTAGTCTAGTCAACTTTTTGAAAATTAATTGAATATAACAAAATATTTTATGAAAATTTTAAGTTACTTGGTCTAAGAATCACTAGCCTAGTCAACTATCAAGTTAAGTAAGTAAGTAACCTTAAATTCAACTATCAAGAACAAATATGATAATGCCGCCGAGATGGACTACTTACCGAGACAAATAAATTAATAGGTTCCATCTACACGTGCCATGACTTTTCTTTGACGGTGCCGGACCAATATAGCTCAAAAGGGCCAGGATATTTATAAAATACAAACCAACTCCAATATTCGAATTTGCTGGATATTCAACAAAATGAATATTTATTTATATCAAAGTTGAATATGATAAAAATTCGAAGTCTCATAAAACAATCAGACTTGCTTAACAATAATCAATGAACAATAATTAAAAATTCAAAAACTAAATAACCTACAATAAATTTAATGCCTTGTGTTAACTTAAAATTATGAAGAATATAAAATATTTTGGAATGTTAAGAATTATACATTGTTTTGTTAAAAACAAATATCTGAAAAGAGTAAAAATGCATTGATTACTTGCAATAATATTATACATACATACATACATATATATATATATACTCGCATAAATCTTGTGCTAATTCACAAAAAAATTCAACTGATAGTATAATTAATAATAACTATATTTTTCTGAATTTAGTTTATAGTGGATTATATATAAGATAAAACAGTTTAATCTTAACATGAGTAGATGAAAATATATTTTTTTAATTAATAAAATAATATATAATTTTGATTGATTAATCTCTTTGTTTATTATTTGAAATGATCAATTTTCATATTAGATCATTTTCAAATATTATATATTATTCATGTCATGTGCTTTTCATACAATCTTTTATGTGAAAATCGTTAAATGAAAAATATTAAGTACTCAAATACCCAACTTACCATTGCAAATGGGCCGTAAAGCCACAACAAATAAAATTAGTGATTTCTCTTTATTCAAGTAGAGTGCAGTCAAAAATATTCTACTTGTAATGGGTGATAGTGTTTTCAGTATTAAAAGAATATGTGTGTGTGTGTGTGTGTGTGTGTGTCTGTGTTAGTTTTTAAGACTTTAACAATTTTTATCTCTTCACTCTCCCTCTTCTAACAAAGTGATTTATTTTCTCCCTTTCCTATTTCCATATCTCCCGTCTCTCATCACTTATATTTCTCTTTTGGAATTTTTTTCCATATCTCCTGTCTCTCATCGCTTACATTTCTCTTTTGGATTATTTTTACTTTATATTTCTTTATTTTTTTTATCAAAAAATTAAATTTATTTTAAATTTATTGACTTATGAAAAAGTTGACAAATACATTATAGATAATTTAAAAGGGTAGGATGAATAATAGAATAGTTAAAAAGATAAAAATTCTATAGAAAATTTAATAAAAGTTTGATTGTATGCTATTAAAGTTTAACTGTTTGATTATTATTGGTGTTGTTGTTGTTGTTGGTGGTGGTGGTGGTGATCATTTTTACTTCCCTTACTTTCTTAAGACTTGAATCAAATAAATCATTTATTTTCATTGCTTTTCTAAAATTATGAAATCTCATTAATTAATTTCTTTTTTCTTGTTCCCCTAATTTAGGGGTCATATATCAATAGAACATTTACTTTATCTCAAAATTTGATACAAAAAAGGAAATTAATAATTATATGACTCACATGAAACAAAAAATGAAAAAATCTAAATAAACACCATTCTAACCATTTAATTGTATCTCAAAATAACAAATATTATTTGTGCTAATATAATATCTCAAACTTTTTCACAAATAGGAAAATAATAATTATATGACTCATAGAAATACATACATATATACATATAAAATATCATAACCAAAAAATATCTAATATCAAATTTCAAAAAATAAAAGTACGTTTATGTGCCAATAAAATGTAAACATTAAGGATAGAAATTGGGTGATTTCCAAACACTTTGGGCCCAAAAGAAAAAATAAAAAATAAAGAGAAATTTTTATGAAAAAAAGTGTAACTAAGATGAAGATAACTGAATATAAATTAGAGGAAATAAGAATTGGGCAAAAAAGAATCAAAATTAATTAGTGAAACAAAATCTTAAAAGAGATAGAAAAAAACTCCAACTTCTTATGAAAAGAAAAGTTTCACAATGTGTAAAATAACAACAATAGTAAAATAAAAAAAAGGTGAAAATATTATAAATATATCAACTTTTACCAAATAGATTTTTATATATAACAAAAAGAAAAGAATAATACAAACCAAAAAAACGAAATTAGGTGAAAATATTAGATATATCAACTTTTACCAAATAAACTTTCATACAAAAAAAACAAAGAAAAATGGAAAAAAGAAGAAGAAAGAGAAGAATACAAAGCAACAAACTCTTATAAATTTTTAAATGGTAAAAAGTCAAATACAATAAGTCTCAAAAAAATTAATGATAAAGTAAAAAAGAAAGCAAATTAAGTGAAATTCAAAACCATAAATCTATCAACAAGAAAAGATGTCTAATATGAATAATTGCACAATGTGAACACAAAAAGATGCTGAAATACTAGTAAAATGAAAAATGATAATGAATTATTTTTTAAAAAATACCTACAACTATGAGAAACAAATAATAATAGGATAACAAAAATGAAATAAGTCCTATAGTTGAATAAACAATAAGAACTAAAATAGTAAAGGTAGAAAAAGATGATAATTCAAGATCATTAAAAAACAAAATTACATACAAATACAATAGAAAAGTAGAAAAAGAATAGATGATAAGTGAAGAATAAACAATAAGAAAGAAAATAGTAAAAATGTAGGAAAAAATAACAATTCAAGATCAATAAAAAAAATTTACATACATATACAATCGAAAAGAATAAAGAGAATGGATGATAAAGTGCTTAGCTGTAGAATTGGGTACACTGTTGAGGAATTATAATGAAGAAAGTCTCATTAGGATATTTTTGGGTGGGGTGGGGGGGGGGGGGGGGGAATGGTACTGTTGGAGAAGAGTCATAGATGAATTAATAATTGAGACACATTAAATGACCTAATGAGATTCACATTTTGAACGTTTTAGAAAACCAAGAGACCCCATTAAATAACTAATAATAATTTTTTTCTTTAATTAAAAAATTAAAATTTTAGAAAAATAGAATTTGGCCAAAATTGAAAGATTTTAGGTCAAACACTTCCTTCAAATATATTATAGTATAAATATATTATGTTCTATTTAATGTTTGATTAACAGTGTACATATAAAACTAAAAATAATTTCGTAAAGAAAAATACTAATCTCAAATTCGAGTGTGTAACATATTGAATTGTTTAATTTCACATTCTTATTTTAAATGTATGGATGTTTACAACTAAATGGATCCATCGAATGTTTAAATTGATTTAAAAAATCTTTAAAATGAATCAAATTCAAATCCAATTTGGATTAAATTGCCTGATCAATCGCGTTATAATTGGGAATTGTAGGTAACAATTCAAACCTTCAGAACCTAATTTAGTAATTAGCAATTCAAGCTTGTTTTTTTAGGAATTGAGTTCCCATAATTAATGAGTTAATAGGAGATTTTTAGGAATTTGCAGAATATCTTAATTAGAGTCTATGGGTGTATGAAGAACAAATTAATAGATTCCTTCTTAAAATGTAAGAATGAAATATATTATAGGACCAAAAAAATATTTTTAAAATGTTTGTTGTTTTCTTACTCATTTATGTGGAAGATATTATTCTCATTAGCTCCTCCAAAAAAGAAAATTTTCGAGTTAATGTAGCATTATCCTCTAGGTTCTCTTTAATTAACGGATCTATCTCCCTTATCACACTATAAGAAAATGAGTAAATTAGTAAAAATAACAAGTAATAATGAAAATTTTATCATTAATTACATGTATTTAGTGATAATAAAATTATATTATCACAAAATGTAGTTTGCACGAATCAAAAATGATAACATAGTGTAAAAAGGTGACAACATAGTGCAAAATTGATAATTAATGACACGCATATGGTGAAAACTTAGTGATAATGAAATCTTGTCAGGAAAATAATCCAATCTATTCCGTAAAGTTGCTATTTTTTCAATTGAATCCATATAGTATGTGTTCTCAAATTACATTCCATATTATACAAAAATTCTCAAATTACATCACACGGGGTATTTTTCGTTAAATAGATGATGAAAATGGTACATGACATCCATGTGGCTATTAAAAAAGATAAAAAAATTAATGGCTTAATTATATTTTAACCCCCCTTTTTGACTTGATATTTTCAAAAAAAATATCATAGACACAAGAAATAGATGAACAAACCCCCCCCCCCCCTCCCTTTTCTCTCTCTCCCCTCTTAAATCTCTCTCTCTCTCTCTCTCTCTCTCTCTCTGTATATATATATATACACACATACATACATATTTGCAAAAACAATAAAAAATAAAAAACCCTTAACCCCCATCCCCCACCCCCACCCACACCCGCTCATTGTCTCTCTCTCTCTCTCTCTCTCTCTCTCTCTCTCCTTATTTCTTTCTCTCTCATTCAATCTATATTATATGTATATCTCTCTCTCTCCTTATTTCTTTCTTTCTCATTCAATCTATTTTAATGTATATAGAAGTACACACATATATAATATATACACATACATACATATTTGAAAAAAAAAAAAAACGAAAAACCCTCCCATCCCTACCCACCCTTAATGTCTAAATCTCTCACCCCCTCGATCCCTATTCCCCCCAATTTCCCCAATTTCATTCTCTCCCTCAATCTATAAATATGTGTATGTGTGTGTGTGTATCTATGTGTGTGTATATATGTATATATATTTGTCTCTCTCTAAGTATATGCATTCATGTGTGTGTGTATATATGAATGAGTGTATCTATATATAACGGTTTTCTTGTTTATTTTTTGTATATATATTTTTTGAAAATTTCAATTAATATGAGGTCAAAATGTAATTAATCCATTATTTTTTTCCTCTCGCTTAAGAGCCACGTAGATGGCACGTGACTTTGGTGTCCAATATTTAACGAAAATGGGGCATTGAGATCTAATTTGACAACTATCGTGTTTTGTGCGGCATAATTTTAGAACTCAAAGTTTAGGGGATCCAATTAAAAAAAATCTATTGTATGGGAGAGATTGAATTTTTTTCCAATCTTATCACAAAATTTTAATGACAGTTTATTTTGTCACCAAGTTGTTTTTGTAGATGAATCACTAATTATCAATTGTGAGAATTAAAGTATTAATTCTTTTCATCATTGATTGATATTGTAACAATATAAAAGTTATTGTCACAAAAAAAAAATTAATTAATGATAAACCTAAAGGTATTATCACTTAATACAATTATTGATAATAATTTTTATATTATGATTTTATATATTGTCACCAATATTCTTTTTTTCTTTTAGTGATATACTACATGGGTATTGAAATTTCTCTAACTCCTCATGTTATTCTTCTCACTCAACGCAAGTATGTTACTGATCTCCTTAAACGATTCAACATGATGGAAGCAAAAGGCGTCCATACACCTCTATCTTCCATGGTTGTTCTTAATTAAACTTGATAATTGGGTTGCCTTGACGGACTAAAAAGAATACCGAAGTGTCATAGGAGTACTCTTCCTGTATCTGGCATTTACACGCCGGGATATTGCATTATCCCAATTCATGCATGTTAGAGTAGTGCCCAGCAAGCCAATATATTTTAGCTTGTTAATTACTCTTTGTATCAAACAGTCTATTTGATTAAATAATAAATTGAAAGTTTCACACTTTATGGCCATCTTCATCACATAGCATTAGTTATATTATTTATATTTAATGTATGTGGTTGAATCTCCATGATCACATTTAAGCTATGGGACTTGGCTTTGCATAGAGATGGAAGTCTTGAAACAAGTCTCTAAGGCGTGATCAAAATTACTCCAAGTCGTTGAGTCTAATAGAGACTGGGGTATCGACATGACTCACTAAAAGACTTGCATTTATGACGTATCTCAAATGAGAGGATGTCTTGTTTCATGGACATCGAATGTAGTGACACTCGTATGCATAAATGGGTGCTCATTAGGGAATGAGTTCACTGAGGATCCCACATGGAAACTCCTAAATGGGAATAAAAGAATTAGGAAAGTTTCCAAACTTATGACGTGCTTTAACTAGTCCTTAGACTTGAGATTTCATAGTAGTCTTGTATATGGACATTTATACTTTGATATAGGTGTCGACTCCATGGCGAGTCTTGGTACTCCTATGTTGGGTATAGATCTTCCATATATAGAGACTAGTGAAAATCAATAAAGGATTCGTTGCTCGCCTAGTTGAGCGAGTGAGTTTTCCATATATTCTATTGTAATTAGTCCACTTAAATCCTTGCGCAAGGTGGAGGACAATGATTAGGAAATGAGTTTTCTAAGTCAATTGTCAAATGGACTATTTAAATGGAATTATGAGAATTGAGGTTAATAGGATTTCCTAAATCCCATGTCCCAAACCTCAATCGGAAAACTAGACAACGAAGGGACCGTATTTGCACAGTAAGTCATAAGTAGAAAGGTTCGCGCTAATACTTCACCTATTGGCTAGGTATTTGTGGGCTTGTTGCAAGACATCGACCACGATGGATGGGGACCATTAATTAGAAAGGGTTCTAATAAAATGGTGATTGATTAAAGGAGTTTAATTAATCATAGATAATTTTATTATCTAAAATGTTGCTTTGATTGCAAGCCCGTCGCTAATCGATTGGTGAACCTAAGGGGTCACACACAATAGTTGACCAAGCACCTAAGTATATGAATTGATTAATAGTGATTAATCAAATTGAATTGATTAATGAGATCAATTGAATTGAGGGCTAATTCAATTGACCTATCTCATTAAATTGGTGGATAGGAATCAATTTGGGAATTGATTTGGAAATTAATTGATTAAGAATCAATTAATGAAATTGATTTGAAATTAGATTTCAATTGATTTATTAATTGAAATAAGATTTCAATTTAGGACTAAATTGAAATTTGATTTTAATTTAAGTACTAAATTGAAATAAGTTTTCAATTATTGACCAAATTAAAATATGATTTTAATTTGGGGATTAAATTGAAATTAGAATTGAATTAATTATGAATTAATTTAATATTTTAATTTAATTCTAGAATTTTAATTTAACTATAAGACTATGAAATAAATCTTATAGTTAATAGATAGATTCTAGCAATCAAAGATACCAAGGAAAATAGAGATACTAAAGAATGGAGAAGGAGAAATTTGAGTCCAAATTGGACTCAAATTTGGCCGGCCACTATTGGCTATAAAAGCCAAGGCCAAACTCACGTGAAAGAGACATCAAAGAAAAGTTCTTTGTGGTCTTTTTTTTCTTCTCATCTCTAGCCAATCACTATCCATTTTCTTGGTTAGGTTAATAACTTTAGTTTATTGTTTAATTGATAAACAATAGATTAAAGTTAGCTTACTACATATCCACCTTCTTTTCATAGTCCCATATACTAAGTGTTAGTATAAATTCATATATATTTCGGTTTAAATCCAAGTCTTGCATATGATTTAAATCGTGGTGTGGTTAACGTGTGGATACGCTTAGAGGGAAAACAATTGGATTCCTACGAAAGCGCGAACGGTTCGTGATAGTTCGGGAACGTGAGTCGCGTATTTGAATACGCTCAATTCCCTACGACAACAGGAGTGCTAAAAGGTAATTAAAACTACTAAACTTGTTTAAACGATTTGGTTATTAATTTGCATAGTAGATCCGCGTCACAATAGTCACGGGACAAATATAATTAGCATATAATGTGTTATATGTTTATAAAATTTTTAATATTCCGCTGCGTATACGTCCCGGGACCTATGTGAAACTAACAATGCACAAGGCATCCGTACTACATTGGCAGGCAGCTAAATGCGTCCTTCGATATTTCAAAGGAACCTATCACCTTGCCCTTCAGCTTCGTCCACAATCTCCTCTTCAGCTAATTGCTTACATTGATTCAGATTGGGGTGGTAATCTTGATAATAGAACCTCTACTGGTGCATATATTTTATTTCTTTGTGGTACCCCTATCAGCTGGTCTTTGAAGAAGCAACCAACGGTTGCTCAATCATCCACAGAAGCTGAGTGTAAGGTCATTGCTAACTGTGTAGCTGAACTTAATTGGGTCGCACAACTTCTTCGTGAGCTTCATCTATCTGTGCCATATGTTCCACGAATCTACTGCGATAATCTCAGTGCAACTTTCCTTTGCTGCAATCCTATTTTCCGCTCCCCGCATGAAACATATTGCAATGGATTGTCACTTTGTTTGCCAACAAATTCGTGACAAAAGCTTTGTTCATCATATTCACATTGCAGATCAACTTGCAGTGTATCTTACAAAAGTTGTCTCTTCCACAGTATATCACAATCATCGTTTCAAGATTGCCATTGTCGATCCCATACCTTTCTTGCAAGGGCGTATTTAAGGACAATAACAATTCATTCTCCATTGATTTCTCTCTGTGATCTCCTTCAATCTTTCTCATTATTATTTGATTGATTGTGATGCATATTTTCATTAATTTCTGTGCTATAAGTTTGTTTTCTATTCTTGAGCAATATTGGTCCAACTTCTGTGCAACTATGTGATCAACGAGAATGATTCATTGTGGTCTTTTGAACAATTCTCAGTAAGCCTCTTTTGGGAGGGAGTAACTACGTTTAAGTTTCAGCATCATAAGTAATTTAAACTAGGAAAACTTTTTAAAAAGTACTATTGTTGATCTCCTACTTTGTTGTGGCACGAGAACTGCCTGATGAAATAGGCTCTTTCCAATGATGGAATTTTCGTTTGTTATGAAATCTAAATTGAGTAAAAATTAGGGGCTAAAAACCGAAGTTGGGAGATAAGGCTGTTTGTGCATAAAATATGAGAACACGCTTTATTTTCAAATGCTACAACAACAATATCAACCAAAACTTCGACGGTTACAACAACACAGGAAATAAACCCCAGATTTCGACATATTTACTTCAAATTTGAATTGCTGTTGCAAAAACTTATTTGCTATGTGGAAATCTGGGAGCCCACATTCAGACTCCATAGACCTGAGGATGAAGACGCGCGGGGAGTAAGATAAATCTCAAGAGTGTTGCTCTCGAACTTGTGTCTATTGTTGCATAGCAAGCTAGCCAAAGACAGATGCAACATGTGTAGGGCAACAGATATCCCGGGACATGATCGTCTTCCAGAGCTGAAGGGAAGGACTTCGAAATTTTGGCCTCTAACATCATGTCCTTGTGGCTTGTCAAATATATCTCTGGCCTAATCATTGGCTGTTCATGCATTTGCATTTCTTAGTCTTCAAAAAAAAAAAAAAGAGTTATTATTATTCTTATTATTATTATTATTATTTAATAGAAACACCAAAGAGAAACTCAAAAGATGGATAAATTAAGTAAATATGTTGAAATGTGCAGCGATATTGTGCAAAAAAGGAGGTGTGGATTTTTAAGAATGGGAGGAAATGTTTGTGCAAGGACAAAAACTGTGTAAAATGCTCTGGTACAGCTTCATAATAGATGCTAATCAAATTATTATCTTGAATGATTTTATTAAAAATTAAATTAACTAATCAAGAAAACTCCCTTTCCTCTTAACCACCCTAATGAACGTGCACAAGACAGAGCCAGCAACAACCATTTCGCCGTAATGGTCGCAGGGAACGAAACAGACTTGACCGTTCCAGTTCCGTTGCCACGTCACGAAACTGTAGCGATCGGAATGGGATTTTTTAAGTAATTTTTTTAAAAAAATACACAAATTTATGAAAAAACATATAATTACATTTACTACCAAATATATACTTTTACATATACATTTCCTACGAAATATATACATTTACATTTACATCTACTACAAATTTATGAAAAAACATATATACTTTTATGATTCTAAATATTACATAATTTTTTATTTTACATAACATAGTAATTAAAAAAAACACAATAGATTACAAATAATTAATGTTTGAAATTTGTGTAATAAAAATTATTATCAGTATAACAATATAAAATATGGGTAGTACTATAATGTCATCAAAATAATTGCAAAAGCAATACTTTATTAATAAATTATATTTTATGTAATAAGTTATTTCACAAAAATATATTAATAAACTTATTAGTTTTTCGTACAAGTACTATATAGAAAATTAAGGGTCCAATCATAATTTTTGGTTTAAAATTGTTACTTTATCAAACTTTAAGGTCAGAATTAAAATTTTACCCAAAAAAAAACAAATAATTTTATTGTTGCTAGTAACCCCTTTGGCCCATCTTTTTTCTATTAAAAAAATCTCTCTCTGATCTTTTCTCTCTCCCCTCATCTGTCTCTCTCTCTCCAGCAACTTCTCTTATTCATATTCTTCAATCTTCAGCCTTCTTCGTGGTTACCAGTAGTTTCTGAAATATATAATGTATTGGTAACTTACCATAAACCGGTAATCAACATAAGATGGTTGCAAGATAGATATATAGAATGGGTTATCGGACTTGAAACTTTTGGCCCTTCGATAGGCCACGCATGTTTTCTTTTCAAGTCCTTTACGGTACTTTTCTGCACAAATATCATTCCATCCATCAAATTGCAAATTGGATGAAGATCATAGTCAATCACAGATATCACTCCATCCGTCAAGTTCTACAGTGTATAGTAGAAACGATTTTAAATTGGATGAATTAAATAAAAGTAATTTTGATAAAAAAAATTCCTAAGGATGAATTAATTAATATGGGTAAGCAACATTAATTTATAATCAGAATATCAAGAAAAGAAACACTACTAGAAAAACTGCATATAGCCATGAATTTTAGTCACGGCCAATCCGTGGCTATTTTTGGTAACTAAAATTGACGCGAAATTTGACGTCAATTTTTAGCTACGACTTAATCCACGACCAAATTGTGGCTAATTCAGCACGGTCTGGCCGTGGCTAACAGCCACGGATTAGCCACAACTAGACCGTGGCTAATTTAGCCACGTCCAGACCATAGTTAAAAAATCCATGACCAATTTTATTTTTTTTTTAACATCAGTTATAGTTTGAACTCTTGACCTCATAATTGAAGCTAGAATATTAAACCACTACACTATTTTAACTTTTTGTTAAATAATTATTTTTTACTACACTTAACTAATATATGTATAATACTATATATTGATATATATAACAAATGATTCGATATATTACATACATATAAGATTAGATATACTTATATATATATATGTGTGTGTGTGTGTGTACTTATATATAATTAGATATATATATATATTAGATATATATATGTACATATATAACATATATTAGATATATAATATACTGATATATATTTATTTTATATAGATGATTGATATATAGTAAATATGATTAGATATATAGATATATATATATATATATTAGATCGATATCTACGTACACTACATTTATAATATATATTAGATATGTTATATATAGATATATAGGTATATATATACATATCATATAGACTATATATAAAGGATTAGAATGTATATATAATATATTAATATATATGAGATATACATTGACATATAAATATATCGATACATGTATATATGATATATATTGATACATATATATATATACATATATATTGATATATATACTTGAACATATGTATAGATATACATATATATATAAATATATATTATTGATATATATACTTGAACATGTGTATATATATACATTGGTACATATATATTTTTATCTATAATTTAATAATGTGTAATGTTATTGATAATTTGCAACATTGGTACGTAAAAATGGCCACGGCTTTGCATTTTCTAGAATTCAGTGGCCAAATTGGCCATGGCCTAACCATGGCTAATGTCCGTGGCTAGAAATTGGTGGCCATTAGCCACAGCCAAGCCGTGGCTAATCCGTGGCTGAGTAAGGCCGTGGCTAAAATTAGCCACGCCACTTTTAGCCATAAATAAAATCCGTGGCTAATTTTCTGGGCCACAGATATTTGCCAAAATTCATAACTAAAATTCATGGCTAAATCTGTTTTTTCTAGTAGTGAAAATTCAATATAATGAATTAAAGGTAATTTAGCCTGGAAATGATTAGGTAAAAATTAATAATTATATTTTTTGAAATGAGGAGATGGTGGAATAAATTTCTTTCTGATTGAAAATTATCTTTGTCGATATAAAAATTTATTCTAAAGAGTTTTCAATAATGTTCTCAATTTTTTTAAGAACTATTTAATTATTTCGCTATTTAGGGACCCATTTCGTAATTATGACAATATTAATATACTATTTAAGATAATTATAAAAATTCGAGTATTTTTTTTTCATACAATCAATTTGCAATAAGTTAAGTATACTTAGATGTCAATCGAAATGCCATGCACACGCGCACACACACACGAACTCATTCAAAGGAAGTTTGGGGAGGGCAAGAGGATTGTACGTCAGGACCTCAGTGTTGTCCGATTCGAGTATCTAATCCACTAGCAGTAAAGCAAAATTCTAATTTTTTTGGTTTTAATTTTTTAAAAAAAAATTAATTACCAGCTCGGTTTCGTGGTATTTGGTTACTTGCTTGACATATCTCCAACATCTTCTTCCACCAGAACCATCTTTATGATCGACAACATCTTCATACTCGCAGCTCTCTACTTTCTTTTTCAAACCTCGGCTTCTCCGAACTTCATCTACTGTTTATGCATCACATGCAAAAAAATGAGATAATTATCTAGCTGAATTAATGCAGATCTAGCCTAAGAAATCGAAATCGAACCGCAGTTTTTATGATGATGATCAGCAGCTTGTTCATGGGTTCCAGGACAAGAACGGAAATTCCTTGGTGCAGCAACTAGCATCATAAATTGAGACCTCAAATTTCGATCTCTCACCAAGTGGGACAGAACAAAATCCACGGATTCCAGATGAGTATCCTGGGCAAATTTCATCCACCCGTCGGTGAAAAAATGTTTCTGCCCAATTTGTTCTATTTTCACAATCCATGAAAAATCTCCAGATCCAGTGCGGAGTTTGACATTTGCAGACAAGATATCCCCATGTTTCTTCACGAAACCAGGCGGTATAAGTCGCTGTACATGCAAGAATTTTTCATTTAGACATGGACAAAGCATTATAATTCTCTGCATGCAGATTTAAAACAGAGACAAACCGGGAATTCAGACAGAGAGAGAGAGAGAGAGAGAAGACATTGTTATATATCTTACGATGAGCTGAGCAGTGGAGTCACCAAGATCGGTTATATTAAGAGCTTGTAAAAGGCGGCCCCTGGAACTGGATTCTTGCCCATTGGTTTTTCTTCTATCGCTCTGGTGAATATTGGCAACTATGTAGACAAAAATGTGGGCTTGTTTAATAGTAAATTGGAGAAAATTCTTGTTTGACTTGACATTTTTGGCTCAATGAAATTTTAGCAGACAACTAAAAGGTGGGATTCATTGTGGATGGGAATTTGGAGACGTTAATATCAAGGTAATAGCAGTCTATGGCGTTGCGTGGTTGCGCTTCAAATATTTTGTTTTATATGTCTTCTATTTGGCTTTATATTTTAATTTTTAAAATTTAAAATAAATGTTTAATAAAGAAATAAAACTCGTTATTAAATATGTTTCATGAATCTAAATATTATTGAAGTT
Source organism: Petrea volubilis (assembly GCA_026212405.1). Taxonomy (NCBI): domain Eukaryota; kingdom Viridiplantae; phylum Streptophyta; class Magnoliopsida; order Lamiales; family Verbenaceae; genus Petrea; species Petrea volubilis. The sequence goes on along the minus strand of CM047872.1, from coordinate 6,998,022 downwards.
ATTGTTGATGGTTGATTTGCAAAAATGTATTTTAAGTTAATTATAAAATAGCACCAAAAATTCTAATCTGAACCTGATTTGGCCGAACTTAACAAATCATATGACAAGTGTATTGCACTTTTCAAGTGATTCGTCACTCTTTCTAAATTATCCACTATTCATAGGGCAAGTGTAAAACACTCATCACATGATTAATACTGGTTTGTATAATATATACTTTTATACGTAAAGTATAGGTGTATATCATATAAATTCAAATAAAATAATAAATAAAAAATATGTATATAATATTAACAGGGCAAGTCCGAGTATTAAAATGAAAACCTGAAATCTGCCCCAAACCCAATTAGAAGTCTAGAAAACTGCCCCATTAAGAATGAGTGCGAGTGTAATCCGAACCCATTGTTATCCCTATTCGCACACTCATTATTGTACAATAATTACTTGGAGCTTAATCATCTAAGTTATTAATTCGTGAATCATCCAATAAATAAATAAGTTGTTGAGTGGCCCACTAAAATAACAAGTGAATAGATTTAAATTCATTTCCAAATCTCATGAGTTTTAAGTTATGTTTGGAACAAGAGTTTTGATGGAAAAAAGTATTGATGGAAAAAAGTAAAAGAAAATAAAATAAAAAATACTATTATTTGAAGTAATTAAAAAAAAAATCTTCCTTTTTTTCTTGCCAAAATTCAACAACGATCAGTTTCAGCCATTTTTTGAACAACTTGACCATATATCGTTTAGGCCAGATTATGCCACTAGGCTCCGAATCCAGTGATGGGGGTTCAAAAGTGATATCAGAGAGGTTTTGAGTTCGAACCCGCTTGTCCTCTACCCCTTTCCCTTTGAGTGAGTGTGCGTGTGTGTGGGGATTTTTTTCGATTGATATCTATAGGTCCTCTACCCCTTTCCCTTTGAGTGAGTGTGTGCGTGTGTGTGAGGTGTTTTTCGATTGACATCTATATAGTGTCCCGAGATGATTGATTCAAAAAAAAAAAAAAAAGTTTAGGCCAAATTACGAGAGACCAAATATGGCTGCATCAGATAGAAATGAAATCATTAAAATGAAAAATAGTTCTCATAATTGCTATCTACGTTGTTATTGGCCCAATAAATTTCTAAATGTTCCTTCTTATATATGCAATAAATAGAAGCTTCAACAGTTTTATGCAGTGATTGCTTCTTATCAATACAATTATATATTGCCTTCATAAATTAATCAAGATTGAAACGAAAAAAGAAAATAATGAGAGCACTTTTCCAATAAATTCTCGCGAAAATTGTTAGAAAATTAAAATTTCTATCTGCTCCAATTTATTGAAAACCAAAAGAAAGAAGACTTTAACCAGAAAAAAAAAAAAAAAAAAAAAAAAACACTTCTTATATTTTAATCGAAAGTAGAATTTCAAGAAAGAATTCTTGAAATTTTGTAGTACTCGAAATCGGATAACTAAAACAAACAAACAAAAATGGAAAAGCGAATGATCAAATTTCTTAATAACGTAACACGTTCTAAGATCCGTGTATGTTCCTAGAACTAGATGGGTTTTTTGCGTGTTCCATCTTTAATGACCAGGGCTCGTACTACATTGCCAGAACCGGGAATGAATTCGAATGAAATCGTGCTTCCAACGACCACTTTGTTGGCAGTGCGAAAGTTTTTCCATCCACAAGTAAAAGAAAATTTGCCAATATTCCCGTCTGTTACCTTAATTGGCCATTGCCTCCCTTGCCCATCCTCAAGTTTTATTTTTCGATTTCTTGCTATTCCCGTGCCCACCGCGAAACTTTTCGGAATCAACTGTCACAATTATCAATGAAAAAAACAATACAAAAAAGCTTGATGATTTATCAATGTGAAGTAATTAATTAATTAATTAATTTGATCGAGTGTCACCATTCTGTTATCAGTGAAGTGGTGCTTCTTCAATTCTTTCGAAAATCTCCAGCTTTCTGGGTCGGTAAACTGGTCTCTTTTCACCACCAGGGCTTCATCACCTGCTCACGGGGAAACCAAAAGTACAATTTCAAATGTTATTTCTTAGGAAAAAGAGTTATTGAAAAAAAAAATGAAATTACCAAAGTAGTGTGGCTCTCTCTGGCAGCCAGCGGTATCATATACTGTAACATAAAATGTCGACCCGTCAACAAAATGGAATAGTAGAAAGTCCCGTAGTTTCAAATCAACATTTTTCGCAAATTTGCTCCACCCATCAGTAAAGAAGTGGTGACGCCCAATTTGTTCTACACCAACGCTCCATGATTTTTCCGACAGATTTGTTCTCAGTGTGGTTCTCGGGCCCAAATTTTCTCCATGGTTCTTCACAAACTGAGATGGAATTTGCTAAAAAAGCAAAAAATAACTCATAATATAATTGCTCGCAGCTATAAATTCCGGAAAAGAGTACTTTGTTATTAAGAACTTACGAGCTTAGAAGTGCAGTCATCATTGAACAAGATACTGTAGAAAAAAGGCCCAGATTTTGAGTTAGCGTCCATTGGCTCTCCAAGCAAAAAAGTGTGAATTTTGGCCATAGAAGTAGCTAGGGTGCTTGTTTTATATATCTTTTTATAAGATTACTGCATCAATTTTGTAATAAGAATATTTTTGAATAAGAATATATTCCCAATGATTCACCAATTTGACAAACTCTCACTAGGAATCTAGAAAAAGAAAAGTAAAGTGGGACTTAGAATAGCCATGATAAGTGCAAGAATCTGACAAATTGAGTGTCCTTGTAAACTTGGTTAAGAGGAAATATTTTGTAGGCTTCTACTGAAAATCAAAGTAAAAGTAGCTGCATTGATGGTACAATGGGATTTGATCAGGCAATTTTTGGGAACTAAAAATTTGGATTCTCTTCTTTTGATTTGACATAACCAAACAATGAATTGGATATTTTTTTCTTTGGGTAAAATATAAATCCAAAGAAATGGGTTTTATTTTGGTTTAAAAGCCAACTTCACAGATTTCTATATGACGAATTATTTATCACAATCATAGTGTAGGACAATGTCGATTTCTCGATCGAATAATTATTATTAGTTTTGTTAAGCCGTTGTCAAGTAGAGATTCATGACATATGACAAGATTATAGATGGAGACTTTTGCTTGATTGCACAAATTTGCACAATCATATAGACTTCTAAACTTGAATACTACAGCCATATATAAACTTCATTTGAGCTAAAAGATTCACATGCAAACGGAGAAAGTCCACTTTCAAGTACATCCCCAACAAAAAGATACTAGAATTCGTCACACTTGGACTTATAACCAGTTTGTTGCAGTGGGCTATGGCTAGTTTGTTAATTGATCGGCTTAACCTCAATGACATTCTTATCCGGAATGTATTCGAAAAAATAAGTTTTCCCAATGGCCAGACCATTTGATTTCCTGAATTCATTCCAGCCAGCACCCATGCCAACCCTTGCGGCCTCTGAAGAATATCGGTACCAATGTAGTAAAACAGGCCAACACCGCTGCTTCGGAGGATACTGCAACACCACAGCTCTTTCATTCATCAGACCAGCCGCTGACCAAAACTCTTGACGAACCCACTGAAGTTTACAAAAAAGAAAACGTGTAAATGTAAAACGAGGTATTTACATGTATAATTAATTAGTTAATTTTCCTAACAAAACGGGACGTAAATTTACCAATCTAGCTTTATGATGTCCCTTCAGAGTTACTTCGAAGTTGGGATGCGCTTCCTCTAACATGCGATGCCGTCCAGCTTGACTCCCCGCAAGGGCCACAACAATAGGCCTTGATAATTGGTTATCCTTCACTTCTATTTTCATGACATTACAACAATGAGACAGAAATTATTAACCAATTAATATTAGATTGAAATGTGATTGAGATGAAATGGGGAAAGCTAACCAGGGGTATCCGTGATCAGTTTTACATCTTCGTCAGAATCAGAGCTAGCCCCAGCCAGAGAATATTGACGACCAGCTGAGATTTGCCTTTCACAACCATTTATTCCAACCACCACGACGTCGAACGTCACCGTATCAACATTAAACCAGAACACTACAAACTCCCCCATTCTTAACCCAACATCTATAGCAAACTCAGTCCAGCCCCTTTTGAAGCGATATTCGTCGCCCACTCGCACCAGTTTCACGTTCCAGGTATCCCCGGAACGCGCTCTCAGCTTCGCATTTTCTCCCAGGATTTCTCCATATTTCTCCACGAAAGCAGGTGGCAGTTGCTGCACAAAACGAAAACGAAAAAGAACAAGAATTAAACCCATCGTACAAACATAATGGAGTATTTAACTCCAGACAATATTTGTTTTTGGTAATGGAAAGTTGAAAACTGGCTTACGAGATAGGGAGTGGAGGGTGTTCTGATAAATTTGAAAAAGGAAGGCCTGGATTTCGGTCTCCTGCCCATTAGTAATATTCTGATTCTCTGCACAAGCAGAGATTTGCTTCAACGTTCATACAATAGACACTAAACTACCAGTAGCCTAGCCCCTCATCGTCCTTTTAATCCATCTGATTTTTCAGTTTGGTCCCTAAACTATTTGCAATTTGTTATTTTGACCTCTCAAACTATGAAAAGATATATGTTACACCTTTCAACCAGCAAACTATAATTTGTTTTCAAACTCTAACTTGTGTTCTCATTTTCAAATTAAATCGTTGAAACTTTTAAATGTTATTTGCAGCTAATAGTATAAAAATATTTAATATAACTAGACATTGTATTTTGTAAAATGAAGGTTCACTTTCATACTTAGAGAGGGTGTTTGACTAGGCTTATTTTGAAGATCTTATAAGATGTCTTAGGAGCTTATAATTCTTGCAACTTATTTTAAAAATAAGTTACTGAGTGTTTTGATGACATAAGATGATATATAGCTTATAAGATGTTTGATGATCTTGAAAGTTGTAGTTGTGTTTGGTAAAAATGAGAGCTTATAATTTTTTTAAGTATAATATAATGACAAAAACTTAACAAAGTAAAAATTAATTTTGTGTAATAAGTACTTTTTAAGATAATAGAAATATGATATTGAAAAAAATAAAGATATTAATGTCATTTTATTATTTAGAGTTAGACAACTTATAAGTTGTTTCGAAAATAAGTTAAGAGGACTCTTTTTTTTTAAACTTATAAGCGTTTAACAGTTTATTTTTGGAGCTTCATAAGCTCACCTACTAAAAAATTTATCAAATACTTTTGAGAAGATGTCTTGAGAAGTTTAGAAGCTCAACCAAACACTCTCATCTATAAGTTTAGTTTAGTGAGTTACTCCATCCGTTCCCTTTTGTTTATTGTTTAAGTTTATTGTTCAAGAATTAAGAAAGACAATTAATATTCATAATTTTAGATTAATAAGACTAAAATGACATTTTAATTAATTAATTAATTAAATAGAATTTTAACTACCCTACTTATTAAATAATTAGTCCATGCACAAAATTCGAATGGCCTTTAAATAAATCAAAGCCTTTACTGACAAAATAAAGTGGGTATAATATTAACATTATGTTTGGTTCTAGGATTTATGAGGGAAAGGAAAAGAAAATAGGAAGAAAAAGTATTTTTCAATGTTTGGGTACTAAGGAAAAAGAAATGAAATGCAAAGGAAAATAGAAAGAAAATATAACATAAATTGAGAAAAAGCATTTTCCTTTCAATTAGGTGAGAAAAATGAGGGAAAAGCTTATGTTCTAATCTTATATTACTTCTCCTAGCACTCTCTCACTTTTCAAGCTCTCATCTCATTTTTTGTTGCTCAAACTAATTGATTGTTTGGATATATTTTACGCAAATCTTTTGTTTTTATGTAGTTAATTGATTTTTTGAATTTTTTTTGGATGTGTTTTTACATTTTTCTATAATTTACAATAATAACCAAATAAAATGAAAAATAATTATCTAGAAAAATTATTTTTCTTGTTGTTTTCTTTAACAAGCAAACAAAATGGAGAATTTTAAAATTTTTATAATTTCTTTTCCTTTCCTTAATACTTTCTTTTCCTCCTAAAATCTTAGAACCAAACAAAGCCTAAATGATGCGAGAAAATTTTCTTGAGAATCCAGGAACTAGTCTTCTGCCAGATCAAAAAATTCTGATATCATTCCCTCATATTGCGCTCATGAACTAGCGAATTCAACGTTTGAAAGTCGCTTTAAAACGATTTAAAAAAAATTAATTCACACATTGAATTTTCTCAAATCATGCATGTGTTATAAAAATAATATAAGAAAGGACTAAAAAATTGATATTCACTAAATAAATAAACTTTTATAATTATTTTTTATTCAACCTTTTGAAAAAATATTATTGCACATCCTAATTAACTATTAATCATTATATAAATAAACTCTTATTGATGTAATTAGTATCCAACAATCTTAATTGTTAATAGTATATATACACACACACTGACACACACACACACCCCAAGGCAATTTTTGTTTAGGGACATTGCATTCATCTAGTTTTTGGCTTATAGATTGTGCAAAATTCATCTAATATAAATTTTTTTGCGGGTAGTGAAATAATTGACAAATTATCCAGAATATAATTCAGGTACGAATTAATAAATTATGTTGCTTATACTTTTTCAAATGTGCTTTATTTTTAATATATATAATTTGATAATATTTATAAGATAAGTTTTTAATAGATATTTTAAAGCGCTTCCACATTCAATTTCTTCTTCTTTTTTTTTTTTTTTTGGGTTAAAATTTTACACTCTCGCACATTTATAACCGCCCGGACATGGACACACTTGCATGCGGACTTGCTTTATAACAAGACCTTATATATTCTCACATTCTTCGAATTTAAGGCTCTCATTGCATATCGTTTTCCACTATATCAAATGATGCTTCGGTTATTTTGTCCCATTTTTTGATGATTTCTTAAAATAAAAAAAATAATTTAATAAATGGAATTACTTTAAAAGAATACCAAAGAACGAAAACTAAAATGAATGAATTTTTTAATATAATTAATCTTGTTTCAATTAATTATGCTGATGCAACCTTGGGCCTGACAAGAATTTTGTGGTGTCATTTATATTGATGCGATGATTTGTAATGAATAAATTATTTCTCAAATAATATGAAAGAAAAATATGTATTTTCAGAAAGTTATTTAATTTTATTTTTGGAGTTAGAAAAGATTTGGAATAAAACAAAACCCAAATTTTAAATTGGCATTGCAGGACGGTTTTTTTTTTCATGGACCGGGTGTTACACCCTGCGGTCTAAATTCAACCGCGTGTTATATATTAAATTTTTTATAAAATACATATAACACGTGGCTTAATTTAAATAGCAAGGTACATGAATAAAGTCCATACACACACTTCATATAAGAATTTTCCTTGCAGGACATGGTAAGGGCTCCTTTAGATAGACTGCTACGCATGAATAGTACAAGTTACAGCCATATAAACTTCATCAAATTTGAGCCCAAAGATTGACATAAAGGAGAAAGTAAGGATTTTCACTCGTAAATATTACATACCATCCCTTCACTCGGGTTTTTTTTTCATGGACCGATTGTTTATATCCTGCGATCCAAATTCAGTCACGTATTATGTATTAAATTTTTTATAAAATACGTATAACACATGACTAAATCTGAACCCCGGAAATACATGAATGGGGTTCATATACCTGATCCACATAAGAATTTCCCCCATAACTCCAGCCGCAGTTGAAAATTATATTACATACAAAACCCAAAATCAACACATGCACAACTACTACTAAAAGATACTAGAATTCTAACCACTGAAACTTATACAGCTTCAAGTGGGCTATATACAATACGGCTAGTTTTCTTAATTGATCAGCTTAACCTCAATCACGTTCTTATCAGGAATGTATTCGAACGAGTACATTTTACCATAGACTAAACCATTTTTTCTCCTGAACTCGGACCAGCCCGCGCTCATGTCAAGCCTAAACTGTGACAAATTTTGGTTCTGAGCTAGTAAAACAGGCCACACACGCTGCTTCGGAGGACACTGCAGCACCACAGCTTTTTTGTTAACTAAACCAGCGGCCAAAGCGAAGCCTTTACGAACCGTCTGAAGAAGCTCAAAAAGAAAAGGAAACACATAATGAGATAAAAGAATGCAAATATGAAATATCCACCAGGAAAATCAACTCAAAAGCCAAAATCTATAAAAAGTTGAAACATTTACATAAATCTAGTTTATTTTCCTCATTAATAAGGGAGTTAATTTACCAATCTCGAGTTTTGATGTTCCTTCAGAGTTATTTTGAAGTTGGGATGCGCCTCTTCCGAAGTGCGATCATGTGTTTCTTCTTCGTTGTTGTCATCACTTCCAGCTTCATTCTCCACAACATTAGGCCTTGATGGTTGGTCATTGTTCACTTCTGTTTCCATGATAATATTACAACAAATGAGATAGAAACAACATTGTCCGCAAGATGCATCTGGATGCAGTTCTTTGTGGTGCCATGTTCTTGTATGATTTGCCCAAATTCACAAGTTTTAGGAGTAATCTTATCAATTTCAAGAAAAAATTAAACAAAAAATAAATAAATGATTGCATATTCTAGTAAGCTGAAATGCTAACCGGGGCCATCTTTGATCAATTTTACATCTTCATCGGAATCAGAATTGGCCCCAACCGGAGAATGTCCGTTTTTGCCACAAATTTGCCTTTCACAGCCATTTGTTCCACACACCACCACATCAAACGTCGATGTATCGATATTAAACCAAAATACTACAAGTTCGCCCATCTTCAACCCAACATCTTTAACAAACTTAGTCCAGCCCCTTTTGAATCGATACTCGTCGCCTATTCGCACCAATTTCACCTTCCAGGTCTCGCCGGAACGGGCTCTCAGCTTGGCCTTTTCAGGCAGAATTGCGCCATATTTATCCACGAAAGCACGTGGCAGTTTCTGCATAAAAAGGGGAAAACACACGCACTCACACATATGCAAGAATTAAACCCATCATTCATCACGCATATTATATCGAAGCCATATATATATATATATATATATATAACACTCCAGAAAATCCGTGTTTTGGTAATGGAAATTGGCTTACCAAATTGGTAGTGGAGTGTGTTATCACAAATTTGAAAAATGAAGGCCTGGATTTGGGTCTCCTCCCCATTGATTAATTCGTGCTTTTCTTGATTTTCTTTTCTTGGGAGTACAGTGCAACGAAGCAAGAGCTTCTTGCGACAGTAAATCATATTGGGGAACAAATATCAACTGCAAGTCTGACTCTACTTTATGTTCCACGCTACAAAAGTAACCAAGACTACGAAGTAACATAAAAAGGCGTAATGGCACATTCCACACTCTAAAAACTAAGGATTATTTTTGATATGATTTTAATGAATAAATTATATTAAATTTTTAGTTATTTATTGTTTGTTAATTTATTTATTCATTTAAAATATCTCATATTTTTACGAGTTTATTATTTAGTTGTGGAGATTTATTATATTGAATTAAATAAAAAATACTTTATTGTCCTCCCATTTTTTAAGTATTTTCATATTTATCTTCAAACTTTATAGCACCATTGCAATCAATAACATATTTATCCATTGTATCATTTTTAAAACTAACATACACCTTTTGATATAATTTATTTAATTAATTTCATCTGAATTAGTAAAATTATTTTTATAAGTCATAATATTGTAAACATTTAATTTTTGATAATTAAAAATATTTTCAATTTTGTGTTATATAAAATTTGTATTTATTAAGATAAATATTTAAATATTGAATATCAATTAATATAGTGAATATATATTTTTTGTTTGACGAACTTATATTAAAAATATTATTATTTAGATAATTTCTTACCAAATCTACAATCATTCAAAATTTGAAAAACCTGCAATCATTCAAAATTTGAGTATTTATGTAAAAGTCAACTGATAATATGGATTCAAAAGGTGTTATTATTTATATAAAAAAAAAGGGTAAGATTATTTTTTAAAATTTATTAAAGGAAGAGATAAAAGAAAGGAAAACGTATCGTATACTTTTAGGTGTGATCTGTAATTAAATAAATATGTCAAACAGATCTCGGGCTATTGTATAATCATAAGCCTAAAATTTTGTAAGCAAATAATAAATTAAGAGGGTAAACATATCTATCAGATTCATTTCAAAGTAGCAAACATGTGCTAATTTGATTGGCACTATATACTTAAAAAATCAAATTTTAGCATTTTGTATCTTTAAAAATAGATTAATTTGGCACTTTGTATTATTCACTCATTCCCATAAAGAATTTCACTAAAAATAATATTCTGACCAAAATTAAAAAGTCTCTAAAATTCAGCAAGTAATCTGAAATCAAAAGAAAATCTTATAAATTCCAAACTTGGCCTAGATATTACAATAATTCATCCTAAACTTAGTATCTTTACTAGTAAAAAAATGATACAATTTAACTAGACCATGTTTGCTATCACTTTAAAAATACATCATAGCCTCAAGAAATAAAATTGTTATTGAATGACAATGATACGAACTTGTGTGTGATAGTGTATAATTCAATAAAAAACCAACAAAAAATAGCCAAAAAGAATTATTTATTGGTTTATTTTTAATGTGAAATGCCTCTTCGTTGTCATCATCTTCTTTTAATATTTCTATGATTGTTTGTTACCTAATTTTAATAGTTAAGATTATCCAATTTGTTGTTAGAAAGTAGTTGAAAAGATATTGAAAAATGCTCAAGTCATCAAGATGAGTTCCTTTACCTTTCATTTTGTTCTCAAAATTTTCTATACAGTATTATAGTTTTTGGGAAAAAGTAAGCATTCAATTTATTACTTTATTTTTTAATTTTTATATAAAATATCAATTTCTTTTAATTTTGGCCAAAATATTATTTTTAGTGAAAAATTTTAATGAGAATGGGTAAAAGGTACAAAGTGCCAAACTAATGTATTTTCAAATCTGGCATGATAATTTTGGGAAACACAATCCTCTTGAGAACGAAAAAAACTAGTGGCATGATAATTTTGGGAATATCAACGTCTCATCGTAAATTTGGTGAAAGTGTCGAACATGAATGATAACTGATCAAAAGAATCTCTAATAAGGGGGAAAGTCTTTGAATACCCGTCTTAATCTCTCAAATTTTTGATTTTTTTTGTCCCTTTCTCTCCCTACACATTTTCTCTTTTTTTTTTTTTTTTTTTGACATTTTCAATCTCCACTCACGCCTCTCTCATTTGTCTTGTGTCATATTGTGAAATAATTATTATGAATACTAAGAAGTTCCCATTCATATTAAAAACTTTAATAAATATTCATGATTTATTTAAAATTTAAATATATAATTTTTTATTCTGCACAAGCATAAAATATGTCCACCATACTAGTTACTATAATCATATAGGAACTAAATACGCGGATTAGATCTTGCTAGGAGCTAAATTGTAACGGACTTCTACATTCTCGTATTCTTCAATTTTAAGGCTATCATTGCATACCATTTTTCATTTTTCAAATGAAGTTTCCGTTACTTACTCCAATTTTGTGAAAATCAATGAAATTAAAAAAAATTATATTGAATTACTTTAAAATAATGTAAAAGCACGAAGCTCGACTGTGTTAATTAAAAATTAATCTAGCTCGAATTTGCAAGTTTGGGCCTGACAAACATGACGTATGCTATTTTATTGTTAATCTAAACCGAATTAATTTTATTGATGCTGGCCTGACAAACATGAAGTATGCTATTTTATAGTAAATCTAATCCGAATTAATTTTATTGATGCTAGTTTGGGCCTGACAAATATTTTGCAGTATCATAATTAGCTTGGACAATGTGATTTGAAATGTTTAAATTTTATAATAATAATAATTACTAATCTTGGACATGCTCGATGCATATGAAAAATAATATATAGATATATATATATGACATGGCACATTATCAACCGGACCATTTAGGCCATATGTAACCTTCATAACCCATTCCTCAAAAAGCCCGCAAGCTATCGGTCAAACGAACCATTCTATGATTGGTCATGCCCAGGTCGAGTGAGTCCACGCCGAATCCAATCACATGATACTTGCATTAAATATCTTGACAACTTAAAGTGTGAGGGAACCATCTAACCCCATACCTCATTAATTAAAACCAACTAATACCACTAGATTTAACCTTTTGGCTTATGGGTCATTTCACATCATCACATTATGGCCTACTAAGTTTAGGGTCCCTACGTGGAAGGTCTACATGTTTATACTATAAATACCACTGCATTTATGATAGGAGACGCATTAAATGCATTCCATATACTCATTTTGCTCAAATACCCACTCAATCCGATCACTGACTTAAGCATCGGAGGATCTTAACCGAAACGCATCTCAGCTAACTCAAGTTGTCTTTCCTTTGTTGCTGGTCCCCATCTTCCCAATCAACTCCACTTGCCATATATTCGATCGGAGCATACTACTGATTCGACTGCTCCCAAATTCGACTCACATCAATATATAATTTTTAATTATATATATTAAATTTTAATAAATTAAATTATAAATATTTATTAATTTTTTATATGGATAAAAACTTTTATTATTCATTAAATTTAACACAAGTAAAGACTAAAAATTAAAATAAGAAAAAGTATATAATTGAAAAATAATTATATAAGAGAATTAAAAATTAATAAATAGTTTGATATGAGAGAGAAGATATCTATATATATATATATATATATTGAAAAAGTAAAAGATAAAAAAACCTATAGTAGGGGAATAAGAGAGAGAAAGTGTTTTGACAAAAAAATAACTAACCAAAAAATTTTTGAGAAACCAAAACAATTATTAAATACTAGTGTATTGAATACACTCAATGCATGTGTAACAAAAAAAAAAGATATAATCTAATGAAATGATTAAATTTAAAATAAAATTTTTATTGAATATGCATGAACATGTATATATATTAACTATTTTTATTATCTATGCTATCTTTTCAAGTATATTTCATATATTAACTAAATTTCTGACAATTTAAAAAAATCAAAATTCAAGTTACATTAAATTTTATGATTAAAAAAATAAGTAGATAATAAAGTAAAAGAAAATTATAGGAAAATGGATGTGAGAGAGGAGTGAGGAAATATAATATAAAAGAAAAATTAAAAGTACGTTAGTTTGATGAGAGATAGACTAATAACTAACTATTTTATATTTAAAATTATTTTAGTATGAATATTTTAAGGAGTTCAAAATTACACAGAAAAAAAATATCAAATGTGTTTTCACTTAATATATAGGTCATGTTTGGTAACAATACAGGATTGTGTGTAATAATAAAACCATTTGATAGATATACTATAAATTTGTTATCAATCCATTAAATTAATATATTTGGTAGCAAGTATTGTTTTATGAAAAAAATTTCAAACTATGTTTGATGGTGATATTTTTTCCATATAAATTTGAAGGAAATTACGAAAAGTTATTTAATTTAAACTCCATATATATATTTAAAAGTAATACTGTAAATTACAGCTTTTATGGACTCAATCAAAATCAAGTATATTACGTATCCCATCCCCATGATGAAATGAACTATCCCATAAATTGGTGGATAAGAAAACGGTCCCATGCTTTATAAAAGGCAAAAAAAAAAAAAAATTCTACTAAATATAATTATAGGTGAGATATATATATATATATATATATAATCCTATGCATAAACCCCTACCAAACACAACCATAGTATATATAATAGAATTAATTACACTTTGCTACTCAAACTATACATATCTTTACACTTTTCAACCTCAAATTTTAAGTGTTACTGATTGTCACCTAAATTTTGCGCTTTTTATCGATTGCCACCTAATTATATTTCTTGGCCAAAAGTCTTACAAGGAGTGGCGAGATGTGTTGCTACTCCGGCTGACATTTTGGTCAGAAAATGCAATTAGGTGGCTATTGGTAAAACAATGCAAACTTTAGATGGTAATCAGCAGCACCTAAAAACTTAAGACTACAAAGTGTAAAAACACACATAGTTTAAGTGACAATTTGCAATTAACTCTATATAATAATAGAGATAATATAGATATTTGAAAGAAAAAAGGTTTACTTTTCGAAAAAAATATTTACATATGTATATATTTAAAAAATCTTAAAACTATCAAAATAAATGCCACAAATACATATATGTGGGTAACTTCATACAATTCAATTTCCATACGTATAAAATTATCATATTATTTTACAAATGGATTTACACAAATACTTTATTATTCATGTTTACCTAAAAGAGATCAATGTTTATCTAATATTTAAGATAAGATATAGTAAATTTTAAATCAATCAAATAACAAAATTATTTTTTAACTATATTTATTGTTTGTCTTAATTTTAAAGTAATAAAATTGTTAATCAATTATGTATACATAGGCTGTTAAAACATTTTGATGTCTTCATTATACAAAAATTAATATTTAAATTGAACATATTATAATTATATTCTTTTATCGATTTATGTTTTATAAAAATATAATTTATTTTAATCAGTTTATATTTTATCTAATAAATATTGGAAAAATGCATTGTACTCCCCTGTGGTTTGCGAAACTAGCACGCTAGACCCTGTGTTTTTCTAATTGTTATAAAAAGCCCTATGGTTTTAAAAATCAAGTTTAACAAACCTTCCTAGCCATTCGTGTGATGCATGCGCATTCTATGCAACTGATCGTCATTTTTTAGAGTAAAATGACAGTTTTACCCTTATTTGGTCAATTTTAGGACAATTTTATCAAATTATTTCTGACCAAATTATTTTATCATTTTAGGATAGTTTTACCCTTTTTTATTTTATCATTTTTAAATCTTCTTAATTATTTTTAATCCTTATCAAATTATTTCTGACCAAATTATTTTATCATTTTAGGAAAGTTTTACCCTTATTTTTTATTGTTTTATCATTTTTAAATCTTCTTAATTATTATTAATCCTTATTGATTTAAACACTTTTGCCCTAAACCTTATTAATCTTCCACCTAATAACCACCCCCGGTGCCGCCCCTCCGCCACTACCGGCGCCGCCACCAAAATCCACTACCATGCCCTCCACCGCCGCCGTCCACCGTCCGCCATCGCCATACTCAACACCACTATCCAAGAGAAAGTTAAAGAAGGGAGAGAGACAGAGACATGAGAGTCAGGGAGAGAGAGAGAAAACAGATCGTGAGAGAGAGAGAGAGAGATAGAGAGAAAACAGATCAAGCGAGAGAGAGAGAGAGAGAGAGATAGAGAGAAAACAGATCAAGCGAGAGAGAGAGAGAGAGATAAAAGTACAGATCGATAAGAAAGAGATTCGGGGGGGAGAGAGAGAGATCGACAAAGAAAGAGAGTGGGGGAGAGAGATTAAGAGAGAAAGAGAATCGGGGAGAGAGAAATAGCCACTCACGGGCCAGAGACGGTGGCAGAGGCGGCGATTGCGCCGGCGAGATAAATCTGAGAGAAAGAGAGAGAGAGGACGGGCGGCGGCAAGATCTATCTGGTGAGTAGCGGCGACGACGGGGATGAGATTCGTCCGATGAGTGCCGGCGGCGACAAGATGATGGAGATGGTGGCTTCGCCGGCGGTGAGAAGATGAGAGGGAGAGGATGAGGCGTGAGAGAGAGAGAGAGAGAGAGAGAGAGAGAGAGAGATTAGATTAGATGAAGAAGAAGGAAAAATGTAAAAAAAAATGTAAAAAAGGAATTAAAAAGAAAATGGAAAAAAAACGTAAAAAAGGAATAAAAAAGAAAAAGAATAAAGAAAAAATAAAAAAGAAAAAAAGAAAAAAGTAATATTGAAATATTGGCAAGGGTAATTTGGTCAATTCAATTAAAAAAATTGACTAATTTTATCAAGGAAGTGGTGAGCAATTTTAAAGAACTATAGGATTTTCTATAACAATTAGAAAAATATAGAATCTAACGTGCTCCTTTTTCAAACCACAAGAGAATATAGTGTATTTTTCCGAATAAATATTTACGATGATCGATAAATAAAAATATTTATTTCTCATATCTAATCTTGATTTCTTTTAGCAAGTGAAGACCGCACATCTGCGCGAAGCCAGTTCACCTTTGTCTTTAGACTTTAATTGCAGTCAAAAGAATGGCTCGTTCATTCTAAGGTCCTATTTGGGGCTTAGATGTTGATTCCAATCAATCGAAGTCAAAACCCTCCTAAAACCCCACTTAGACATTGTTCTAAACACTCTAACCATGCGCCACCTGCTCACCACCGTTCGCCGCCCGCTCCTCCTCCGCCGCACCATCCTTCAGCGCGCCAATTACAAGCCCCAGAAGCCCCAGCCACCTTCATCCCCACCGTCGCCGCCGAGACCTCCGAAGAAGCCGGTGAATTTCTGCCTTTACGGGGAGTCATGGGACGATGAGTTCAACTGGATGTCGCAGTTGAATGACAGGGTGGCGATGCGTCACATGGACGTTTACATGGAGCAAGAGGAGAAGTACACTGAGGCTGTCATGTACGACACCGAGCGCCTCCAGTCCAAGCTCCAAGTGGAGATGGCCTCTCGCCTCGCCGCCGAACTCTCCACGCCTCCCCTCCGCTGGGGCCCTTGGTAATTTCGCTGCCCCTTTCTCTTATTTATTGCTTCTGTAATTATTTCGTTTCGGAAGAGCTTTCGTGAATGCGAATTATTTGATTTCCTCATGATTCAGAATGTGGTTCTAAGAACCTTAACTGTGTGCCGGTTCAGTAATTAAGGTCAGCTTTGCATTGGAGCTAGCTCGTGAGTTTGGGAGGAACAGGGGCTGGTTTTATTACCTTTTGTTTGACAATGTTGGAGGTCGAGATGGGTTGTATGCTCGCATTAATTTTTGTTCAACAATGCTTGGATGTGATAGCATAATTTCTAGACAATCAAATTATCTTGTGAAAGTATGATTTGGGATATAAAAAATCTTATTGGATGGCAAGTAGTTAGAGGGTCACTAGTTCATCTTTGATATCTGGACTAGTGAATCGTGCCATCCTCTGGTTTATTATATGACTACCATGCTCGGCAGTTGCAATTTTCAGATTTGTTTCAGGAAGTTGGCAACTGCCACATTTGAAAGTGAATTCGCTGTTGCTCTCCTTTTTGTATTGTTAGAAGCTGGAGTCTAAGTGCCTGTTTTATTTTTATTTTTGCTCGTGCAGGTTGTACTATAGGCGAGTTGAAGAAGGAAAGCAGTATCCGGTCTTGTGTCGGAGATTAGCAAGCTTAAATGAAGAGTTTATTTCTAATAAGTCTCCATCAGCTGGTTTTGATTTCACATCTGGCAGGAAAATTGAGCAAAAGCTGCTTGATTACAATCAAGAAGCTGAGAGGTTTGGAGGTATGATATTCTTTCTGTGATTGAATATTTATCTTCCTGTACTTCTTGATTGCATCATTTTCTCTAAATTTACTTTTGTTTTATTTTTTATGAACAGGTTATGCCTATGAAGAACTATCAGAAGTGTCACCTGATCACCGGTATCTTGCATACACTATGTACGACAAGGATAATGATTACTTCAAATTATCTGTTAGAGATTTGAATTTTGGGTCACTTTGTAATAAGCCCCAAGCCAACCGGGTTTCCAATATAGCTTGGGCTAAAGATGGTCAAGCTTTACTTTATGTAGTCACAGATGATAAAAAGAGGCCCTTTAGGTTGGTAATGCTGATCTTGTCCTCAATAAAGCTTGTCTCTGATTCTGTAGAATCCCTCGATTTAAGTTGACATTTAATTCTTCTCAGGATCTATTGTAGCATGCTTGGTTCAAATGACGAGGATGTATTGCTTTTGGAGGAACCTCAAGAAAATGTCAATCTGAATATAAGGCATACTAAAGACTTTAAGTTCTTGACTGTCCATGCATTCTCAACTCAATCATCCAAGGTACACTACATGAATGATTTACCCTCCGATCAAATACTTGCTCTTGAACTGGATTTTTATGTTTGTGACCCACTCTTAGGTCTTTCTAATAAATGCAGCTGCTCCTTTATCTGGCATGACCCTTGTCTGGGAGTGTGAGCCAAACACCCATTGCATTATCGAGCATCATCAAGGATATCTCTACGTCTTTACAGATGCTGCTGTACAGGGCCGACCTGTTGATCACCATTATCTATTACGTAGTCCCGTTGCTTCATGTAGCCCAAGGAATTGGGAGGTTTGCATATTTGTTGTGATGAGATATTCAAGCATGATTCCAACCTTCAGACATCTCTAGGTGTCTCTGTCATGATTCTTACTCTTCTTCTTTTATCTTTTGCAGAATGTTTTTGTCAATGAAGAACATTTGATTATTGAAGACGTTGATTTCTGTCACTCACATTTGGTACTTATTGCAAGGGACCGACGAAAATATGGACTGCTTTCTATTTCTTTACCTGTAAATAGTGACAGGGTAATGCAGCAATCTGATCATACGTGTTCAATAAATTTTGAATGCTTGATTTTATTAGTTTCTGTTTGCTCATTTTCATTTGAATATTATTATGCTTCATACCAGCCACTAATTATCTCCACGAGAATAGACTATTTACTTTTTTGATGGATGTTTATGTTATGTAAACATCAGGACGCACTGTGCAAAGTCTTATATTTAATGGTTTGACAGGCAGGAGTGCTTCTCAAAGATTTCAATCCACAAAATTTGCCTCTTCCGGATCATGTATCTCAAATATTGCCAGGACCAAATTATGACTTCTACTCTTCAACCATGCGCTTTACAATAATGTCGCCTGTGGTATGCAAATGATTTTTCGCCTTTTCTTTCACACCCTTTACATTAATTTTCCGGTTGAAGTGATCAATTTATAGATGTATATTTCCCTTGGCTGTGTTAATAATTGAATTGGTAGGTCCTGTTATCTTGACGAAATTTATTTCAGTTTGCAAAATACTTTTAGATGAAATTTGACAACTGTATGCAATGGTTTGTCTGCATTTCATATTTTTCCCTTAACATTTTTAAGTATATTGGTTCAACTTTCAAGGTCCATGTCTGCTAAATGAATCACATCTCCTCTCGGAACAAGTGACTGATTGACGAAACCTTAATTCGAAGGCAATTGCAATAACAAGAAATGTGAAGTGAAGGCTTGCTGGAGGTTTTTAAGTAGATAAATTATACATGGCTTTTATCTTGCTAGACCCAAATTTTGACTTCCTCATTTGGCACGTGTTATGGATCCTTCTGTGAGGAAGCAAAATCTATTATGCTTGCTGTTTAAATATTTCACTATCCAGCTCATTATCTTTAGATGGTTTATTATATTAGAAAACATGATGGATAATTTAGTCTCTGGTGTCAATTCTTCCTAGAATAAGCCGGTCTGGCATGATCCATCATATTGTTTAATAGGGGAGCATGACTTATTATAATGTTGCATATCAGAGGTAGGCAGTATAGCATCTGTTGCGCATATTGTCTACTACCATCAAGGACTATGATGTGGTGTCTAGGAAGTTATGCTTTTTTAGACGCCAGATTGATTTTTCTCTTACTATACTTACCTGTGGACTTATTTTTAATTTCGTTTCCAGATGCCTGATGCAGTAGTTGACTATGACTTAATAAATGGAAAATGGACTATTGTTCAACAACAAAACTTGCTTTATGAAAGAACTCGAGTTTTGTACGGATCGGCATCTTCTGTAAGCAGTAGTCGGAAGTCAATGTCCAAAAACTTCTCTTGCAATAGCGCTGGAGATGATAGCCCATGGAATGATCTCTCGGAGTATTATGCTTGTGAGGAATATGATGTCCCTTCATATGATGGGGTCTCGGTTCCTTTGACTGTATTGTATTCACGCCACAGGAAGAAAATTGGTGAAAGTCCTGGATTACTTCATGGGCATGGCGCTTATGGTGAGATACTTGACAAAAGGTGGCGAAATGAGCTAAAAAGCCTTCTCGATCGTGGTTGGGTCATTGCATATGCTGATGTTAGGTTTGTTATGCATCTGTTTATCCTTAAGAGTATGCATTTTAGCAATAGATTACATAGATACCTTTCATTTAAATTGTCTATGTGCACTAACTTGTTAGTTTCTTGTGTCCATTTTCTCTCAGCCAACAGTGCTGTGGTGTATACATTAGGCTATATTTTTGGAAACACAGATTGTTCATTCAGATGCTTATCTTAAAAAAATAAGAATTGTTCCTTCTAAAATGATGTGTTGACTTGCTACTTGCTTTCATCTCTGACTCCTTAAACATGTTAATATCCAGAGGTGGAGGTGGTGGAGGTAAAAGATGGGCTCATGATGGCAGGCGAACAAAGAAACTCAATTCTGTTAAAGATTATATATCTTGTGCTAAGTTTCTGATTGAAAGAGAGATTGTAGAAGAAACCAAACTGGCTGGCTGGGGATACAGTGCTGGAGGATTGTTGGTTGCTTCAGCTATTAATTTTTGTCCAGATTTATTTCGAGCTGCTGTTTTGAAGGTGGATCAGCACTATACTAACTTTTGCGCTTCTCGTTGAGTTTAAAAAAAAATAAAATTGACGTATTGCATTACACTTTTGTTTCATTTGCAAAAGCAAACTTGAAACAAGACTAAGTCCCTATCTTTAATCATGTCTCTCCATTGTTGCACTTTATTGACATCTGATTGAATTCAATTTCTTTCGTTTCTTCTTTAGGTTCCATATTTGGATCCAACTAACACCCTTCTGCTACCTATTTTACCCCTAACACCTAATGACTACGAGGAGTTTGGATACCCTGGGGATGTTGAAGATTTTCGAGCTATACGTGAATATTCTCCCTATGATAACATCCAGAAAGACACACTGTACCCTGCCATTATGGTGACTTCATCTTTCAATACAAGGTAATGTGATCTATTTAGCTGTTTCACTGCTCAGCTGCATAAAAGTTGTAGTACATCTGCATGGGATGACAAAGAAAGTGTGGAAGTCTCAAAATTCTGTACAATATGTACTTTAAGTTTCAATTCATGTGTCTGAAAACAAAACTTTTTAAGTGCTCAATAATTTCACCAGTTGGTGTTATCATCTTTAAATCATGTACCCTGCATTTACTTTTGTGACGTTTATGATTATCAGGTTTGGTGTCTGGGAAGCAGCTAAATGGGTTGCACGAGTGAGGGAGTATTCTATTTATGATCCTAGCCGTCCGGTGCTACTTAATTTAACCACCTGATATAGTTGAGGATAACAGATATTTGCAATCGAAGGAGGCAGCAATGGAGACTGCTTTTCTCCTCAAGATTATGGATTCTTAGTCATCATCATTGGCAATCACCTCATCCCTTATCAACTGACCTCAGCTATTTAAAGGAGAGTTCATCTCATTTTAACTGTGTGGAAGTCAAGCCTATCAACTCCTTGCATGTGCCATTCATTAGAGAATGGAAACACACCTTTTCTCGTATACCCGAGTTGTGGAAGGGCTTTTTGACGCATGTTTAGTTTGGTGGAGTAGAGCTCTCCCTTTAGTCAGTCTGCTACTAAAGTGCGTTCTCTTTTGTACATAACAACACCAAGGCTCATTGCTTTTACTCCAAAGAAGATTAAAAGTTTGTTCTCTTTTCAACATAAAACCTGCAACGCTCGTTGACCAGGTATGTGTAGGTCATGACAATCATGTTCAGTCAGTTTTCATCCCATTATTCGACAACTATTGCTTGTGTGTTTATGATTCTGTTCAAAACAAAAGGGCTCGTAAATTAGCGGCCACTCTTTATATTGTCGATGGATTAAAACAGCTGCCATGCAAGGTTCATTTCCCTGCAAAGGCTGGAGAAATGATTTTGTCAAATGTAGAGAGAGCCCTTTTTATGCTTTATGCCGTCTTTTTGATACGTGAAAAGAGAATTGAATATCAAATGGTGATGGAAAAGATTCTCTGTGTTGCTTGCATGGTCTCTTTGTTTTCCTTTTTTATGGTTTGGTAGAGGAAAAGTTTAAGGTTTAATCATGATACACGTCTTAAGAGAATCCACCCTTGAACCCATTATCTCCATGGCAAACAATTTTAAATGGTATGGCCCAAAACTAATAATTGCTAAACCAAATAGGACGCCGGTTTTTTTCTTTTTTCATATTTTTATGTCTCTCACCATCCAGACTTCTTTTGCTTTGGTTTTTTTTTTTCCCCCTCTTTTTGATGGGCAATATTTGGGGACCAGACTCAAACTCTTTTGAAAGATCTTGTTAGAAGAGCCAAAGTCAATCTTAATTTGAATTATGAGAAGCTTGAATTGAAGATTTGTCTGTCTTGTGCAAATTAAACAGCTTTTAGTATCAAAATAGGTCAATTTTTCGGCAATGCAATGGACTCCTAGTCCTTACAGCATAGCCATGCTTGCCATTTCACCCATAATGCACCATTCACTTCGCAAATTTGGAGATGACATTCTTGTCACTCGAAGATCCTCTATTTCGAATCTGTTTCCATCTATCCAACTGCATGGAGACACACCAAATAGAAAGATCTCAGGCCATGAAATACAAATTTGAAATAGAAGATGTTATTCGCTTTCTTGTTCTATTACCACACTGAGAAAACAAATTATGGCAATGACAAGGATTGGCACCTATTTCTTATAGCATTGGTTAGCTGAAAAAAAATAAAAATAAAAAATTGAACTAAACAACAATGGAACCGTTAGATAGCCGATATTGACTGACTCCACTCCCACCAGAAACTCATCAAAATTAGATAGACAAATGTACAGTCAAATGTAGCATTAAGCAAAGCAAATAGGATGGATTTTATACAGCATAAAGCACTTTGGTCAACAACACATTATGCTAATATTTTGTTGTACTTGTTATCTCTGCTTCAGTTCATGCTACTATCCGAAATGATACACGAGACCCCCCCAATGCAAAGGACAAATTCCAAGCAATCAAAAACAATAATGAAAAAATTAACCCAAAGATGCAAGAGGGGCAGCAACAATCCAGCCAAAACTCTTCCATGTTTCCTTCTGTTGCACTTGGACACTTCCAGTCTGCCCCATCATTTAAATATTTATAAGCAATAGGGCAATGACACAAAAAGCATTCATACCATTCCAAAGTCTCATTCTTCGACCTCCTCGGCGACAGGGGGAAGTACACTCTCCTTAACAAAGCCCGGATCAAGAAATCTAGCCACCAATGCCCATAGCTTATAGACGTCATCAAAATTAGTCAAAAAGCCAAGCGAAGCAGTGACAACCTCAACTCTGATGAATCCGCTTTTACCATCATGTCTGCCATTTTCCATCGGCTTGCAAAGGGTAGTATCATCAAGACTTGAAGACCGACGGTGGTGTTTAGGGTTATCAAGAATCCGTATGTGACTCAGTATTCCAACACCCAGAGAGATCCCATGCGACTCAGCCAGTTTCTGAACGAGTTCCGGACTGATCAGACCCCGGTTTCTGTCCCTCACGTTGAATGCAACAGCAGCGCCTCTCTCATACTTAATTTTTGGGCCATAGATGTGAACAAGTAGAGCACCATCCTTACCATTCGAACCAGGCAATCTTAACTGTAGCAATGATGTGACGAGCCAGTTAATCAAGAACCGAAGACGGGAGGTGGTCTTGTTGAGGCCCAACATGTTTATGTGATCAAGATGCGTGCAGATTATTTCGGGTTCACCCCGATCTGAATCTTGCCCATCTCCATACTCCCCGTTGCTCATGTAGTCTTCATCATCTAGACTAGTGGCAGATAATTCTCCCGCCTCCAAAGTTTGACTTAGATGAGCTCTGCGGTTGTCTTCTGTGCTGAAGGATACCCTCCTCCCCCTGCTACCAGGCTGCTCACCCTCTTCTATTCCAAAAAATCTGCCACCAGCAATTCTACTCCTTTCTCGCCTTTCCAGTAACCTAAATTCACCTTCTGTCTCTCTTCTTATTGCACTCTCCTTCTCAGGGCATATCTCAGAAAGAGAGCCATTCTGCACATTTTGATGATTGGATGCAGAAGTAATTGATTTGCTCATTTCAGGCTCTTCTTCAATTTCCTGAAAACATTGATTATTTGGAGTTCCAGGACATCTTTCTGTAAACTGTTCTTCTTCAGGAATCTCTTTGAAATGGTCTAATTCTTGAGATACTGATCGAACTGCAGCATCAAACGACAGTACGTGGTGATTGTCTACATGATGGCCCGGGGTCAGTTGCTTGTCATACATTGGGCTGCTTGACAGCTTTGATGCTTTTGGAGAAGTCAGCTTATTATTCTTCCGGCTAGAAAACCAAGCGGGTGGTCCTGGAGACAAAGCCTTCTGTTTGTTTGAATGACCAGCACTATCCGACCCTAACGGACTCTGACCCAAATCAATCCAAAGTGAGTTGTCAGATGATTCATCCTCACTGAAGACTGGGCTTTTCATCACCTCTCCAACAGAAATACTCTCGGTTTCTTCAAATATGGTGCTCGCCCCATCCCTGTCAGAGCTGTTATCATGCTCCATCTCACTCTCGAATACATCCCTCACCTGAGCAGAAGTGAAGGCACCAGAAAAGGCAGGCATTTGAGATCCTGGGCGGGTTTCAGACTTAACTTCACCATTCCCACTTGGTTCCTCATCCTCACCAAATCCAGGGAAATTATCCATTGAATCACTCAAGTACAGAGGAAACACAGGTGTGATTTTCACTATACCAGAACCTGCATGACCAGACTGGTTCTGAAGGCTTCCCATCACAGATTTCTTGATTAGAAGGCATCCAAATCCAGTAGGGTCATAGCCAAACACCCTGTAGAAAGACGTGATGATGAAATCCGGTCGGAATAAAGATAATCCAAGAGAATCCATGTCCTTCGGACCCAATGCCCCAGCATCAAGCAAGACATGCCAATTGTTCTGTTGAGCCAGGGCCATCCACTGATACGAGTACTTTGCACCAGTGACTCTCGACTGAACGGGGAACACAAAAAGACCTGTTGCAGAGTCTTTCTTTCTCTTCTTCTTGCTCGAAATTTGCTTCCTCAGGTCAGTCGAACACAGTTTCAAAGTAGGCCATTTAAACCACGCACTTTGAACTTTTGCACCTTTCTCTCTAGCACTCTGAGCCATCCAATTCACCGATTGGCTCTCATGATCAAACATGGTCAACAATCTCTTGTTTGTGTGAAAAGGGTATGATTCAGCAAGCAGTTTAAAGGCCGAACCACGGCTCACAGTAAAAACAAGACCATATTCATTCTCAGGGATGTTCAAATAATCCATAATCCGAGTCTTTATATCATGTTCCACTGTGCCTTTCTCGGCTCCCCCATACAGAGCATGATTACTCAAATTGGCAGTTATCTCAGACAAACTAAATGTAGATGATTCCCAATAATGCACGGTTTGTAGCAACGAGA
Organism: Petrea volubilis; assembly: GCA_026212405.1. Lineage (NCBI taxonomy): Eukaryota > Viridiplantae > Streptophyta > Magnoliopsida > Lamiales > Verbenaceae > Petrea > Petrea volubilis. Next base: position 6,972,640 of record CM047872.1, on the reverse strand, counting down.
ACAACCCAAATCCACAGTAATCAAGGCATACCTTGGAAGCAGCAGAAGAGAGATGGGAGTACTCATCTGACCTCAGCTGATCAATCCTCTCTGATGATTGGTACTTTGGGTACATTGTGAGGAACTTGGAGAAAGCCTCATTAAGCTGTGGAATTGAGTCTGCAGACTCAAATGTGCGCTCAGCAGCAAGAGCAGTGGCTCTGAGGAACTCTTTCTGGGCATTAAGCCGGGCCAGTGACCGCGATCTGCCCAAGCCATCATCTTGATTAGCCAATAATTCAGCATCAATGTCTTGGGACTTCATAAGGGACCCATCTTCAGAAGCCTCTTCAAGAGCCTCCCTAAGTTTGTGCTCTTGCAATTTCCTTAGAATGGTTGGGTTGGCCTTAACTTCCTCCGATGAATGGTGGGACCCATCTCTTCTTCTGCTCTTTTTGTCCAACAGTAGAGCAGCACAGTGAGATAATGGCTTCCATAGAGAGAGATGCATTAAAGCTTCCTTTTTTTTTTCTCTCTTTTTTTCCCCTCAGAATTTTACGGAATCAATCTGAGATAGAGGGAATACAATCAACCAAAGCAAAGCGCTTGTTTTTTTGTGGGGTTTAGCTCATCTACCAACTAATGCCAGGAAAAGGAGGCTCAGTTCAAACCCTAAATCCCCAAAAGCAAAAGGAATCAAAGACAGAAAAAGCTTCTTCGAGAATAAAACTTTGCTTTCAAAAATCCAAAGACCTTGTCTTAAGGAGGGAAATAGCAAGGGCATTCGCTTTACGCGAACATTTCAAACTCAAAGAACAGATTTTGAGTTTAAATGAACTGTGATTAAAAGAAATGGAAAGTCAATATTACTCCAGATCAAAGAAACACTGGATGCGACATTTGTTCAAGATTTAGCTTAGAGGATGACAACCCAATGGATAAGTATATGAATATGACCTGATTAATGGACCAATTATAGTTACAGAGATTGGGTAACTCCGAATTCAAAAGTTCACTTTCGACAGTTCAGGAATGACAAAAAGATCAGAAAATTGTGAAGAAAAAGGAAAACCCACTAGATATTAAGACCCAAGATTCCAAAAACTCAAACCTTTAACACCAAATTTGCAAAAACCCAGTACATAGAGAAAAGTCATAAAAACACCAAGAACTCAGAAACCCAGATCCCCAAGAAACAGTAGAGCAAGGACGAGGCAGCGATTGGAATTTGTCAAGAACACCCGTTGAGAAATAAATAGAAAATAAATAATCCGCCACAAGGTCACAGCTTTGTAAATCCCAGAAAGAACCCTTCACCCTCTTTTATTGAATCACCTGAAAGAGCTCTGAGCTAACTTTTTTCCTCAATCTTTCTTGTACAGAGAATCTCTCTCTTCCCCTCTCTCTCTCTCTCTCTCTCTGTGCAAGCGAATTAAAGGCAGAACCTCCACAACAAATGCACATTTGCTACAGTTCTGAACCTGAAAACATACCCCTATTCATTACCATCAACCCTCTCTGCTCTGTGCTCTCTCTCTATTTCAGTATATGTATATATCCTTCTCTCTCTCTCTCTCTCTCTCTCTCTCTGTGGCATTGACCCTAGTGGGTTATTTGTGGAATTGTTTGCAGTACTCAACCCAGAGTCCCAAACATGCCTTTAGGGCCGCTTATAATAAACAAACAAACAAACAAACATTGAGCGAAATCACATTTGACTTTCACTTCCCCAATAAGTCGATTTTTTTCAGTTAATTTATCAAAATCTTTGATTAGGGTTATTGGATTCTTGATTTTAAAAAGAAAAAACAAGCTTTGCTGGGGCCTACCATTACAAATCAGTAACTTTTTTACGATGGTTTAAAGTCAAATAATCAGCTGGTCTTGTAAAAGCTGTTTTCTGGATATTTTCACTGAATATTAAACGGGAAGAAAAATTAATGGGGAGTTACATTTATTTATCCAATCGCATTTAAATAAATGCACTATTATTTGGGAAAATGAAATCTAATGAAAAAAATTTGCACGTTAGTGGGAAAAAAAAATATTAAAGTTAGGTAACAAAATTAAAATTTTAAACTATTTAGTATAGATTTTGGTGTTTAAATCACATCCATTGTATTGACATCATCCCCATCATGAAATTAATTTAATTACTAGTTCATAAATTCGTTCGTCTGGTAATTATTACTAGTCATAATAGGCTTAACATCGGAGATGTACCCATCTTCATCATGTTCTGTCCTTTCTCAAACTATAGTACCAAGTAATTACAATTCACTTTTTTTTTTCTTGATCACTCGTCTCTAATTTATTAATTGATTAATTCGAATTCAAATAGTATAAAATCCCGTTATAAGAGTAGCATTCTTAATTCAATTGCTCTATTTACGAACTCATGATTCGAATCATAAATATATCTTAAAGGATGTAGATCATTTAATAATTGATGGATCGACTCGAAACATCTTATAAATATTAATTAAAACGTTCATCACAAATATATACACATTCATTCAAGGGGGATGAAAGCAAAAAAAAAACAGTTCGAAATCAAAACTTCAACAATACTTAATTCAAACCCCCATCATTATGATGTAGATCCAATGAAGGTACTAAGTTAATTATTTTGCGAATGAATATCAATAAATAATTTCCGACATAAAAATAAAATGTTGTATAAGAAAAGTGGAGGACAGAAGTTAATTTTTTCATAAAAATTGGTAAAAAAAAAAAACTATCGAATTCTGACATTTTGTTGTAAAGTTAGAAGTTAGAACCGAAGTCAGTTGTTCGGTTCTTGTGCACGTTGGCTTCGGGGCAGATGAGGGCTCAAACTATTATTATTATAATAATAATAATATTACTATAATATATTAAATATACAACATAAAAATAAATGAAAAAATTAAACCAAACATTAGTATTAAATATTAAGCAAAAGTTGAGTGCTTGGTCGTTCCACTTGTATATAATTGACTTATTTATTGTGTTGTTTGGTCAACCATCAACAATCTACAGGCTTCTGCTAATTTTCAAGACAACTATTTAATTGATACTATATTAGAAACAAAACATGACAATAGAGAGAGAAAGAGACATTTTCATAAACAAGTGTGAGATGCTCCACGATTTGCATGTTGTCAGTTGTCACACACACACACACACACACACACATATATATATATATATATATTCTATTAAAAACAACAACTTGTAAACATCAAATGGAAGCTAGTTTATCTATTATACACATGACACACTAGTAAATATTTGTCATTATAATTATTTTAGTTTTGTTTTAATAAAATTCTGTGCAAATGCATCATAAATATTTAAAATTAGTAACGAAAGTTATCCATGGCAATTTTTTATTAGTAAATAGAGCACTTTTCTTATAATGCTTTCCATTTTCTAATAATAATAATAATCACTCTTTAAATATTTATTCACAAATTATAATGCACAAATAAATAAAAGATCCATCTAATGCTGAATGTATTTTCCCCTCTAATTATATCAGTACAACAATTTCCAATCAACTGAAATGGTTCATATTGAGACATCACCAACCTAGTCCCACCAGGACCCCCACCAAATCCCCTTATTTTACCAGGTCAATTATCAGAATTATCAAAGCATAGTGGGCCAGCTGGACTAAAGCGCTCTCCTCTCTCTCTCTCTCTCTCTCTCTCTATATATATATATATATATATAATATTAAGTCAATTAAATCAATACTCTATTTGCTGGTTCAAATAATTGCTGATTAAATTTACATGTATCGTCAGTGAAAACTAAATTTAAAGCATTTTACATTACATAAATCACCATTTTCTAATCTTTATTTTTTCTTGATATTTCTGCCTTAGGATTCTCCTGATATAGATGGTCGACCGCGGCGCAAGAACCCAAAAACTCCCACTAAAGAGATCAAAAGGAAAAGAAAGAAAAGAAAAAAAAATGATAATGACAATAATTTGACTGCAATATTAACTTTTTAGATAAAAAAAAAAAAATTGATATGACACTAATTTCTTCAATTTACCACGTGTCATGTATACGAAATAGAATTTTTAGAATCATCGAGCTAAAGTCAAAGTTTAAACTTAACACAATTGTGATGTTACGTTCGAATCCTTTATTCTTTTTAATTCTTCTCTGTATGAGTATGTTAAGGTGTATATGATTTTTTTATTGACATTTATAAGGTATGCGAGTGGATTATATAAAAAAAAATTAGGAAAATGAATTTTTTTTAACACTTTCATGATCATGTTAAAATGCAATTTTGACAATTTTAACTATAGAATTCCTATATTTCTTATAAAATGAAAACAAATGGAATGCAAGAATATAAAAGTGAGAGATTATATTGTGCTCAACTAGCATAGCAATTCTTAACCAAAAAAAAAATGGCCTAGCATAGCAACAATAGGTAGGGCAAGAGGTACAAAATTTTTGGTCCCATTGCACAAAGCCAGACATAATTAATGCCATCTCTCTAACTTTTTCCCATGTTGTCCTTGTTGGCTCTTTCGGTTCACCATCACTTTGGGAAAATTATTTTTCTGTCTTTTTAAAGATATTGCTCCATTTCAATTCACAGGGGTCTCTAGGAAAACTATAATTTCTTTTTGAAAATTAACAATTCATATATGAAAAAGTCTCATAAAAAGTTAATCATCTTTTTGTAAAACTAGCAAATTTTCTTGTAGTGTCAGGCGACATACAAAAGCGTAATATACATATACATATATATATATATATATAGTGTTACACTATGGTATTTGTGGTGTGGTGGGTGGGTGGATTTCTATGTTTGGGATTTTAAAATTGGAAATATTAAAAGTGTAAAAAAAAAAACTAAAAGCAAAAATTGAAATACTATAAAGTTACATAATCAGGAATGTAAAAATTGTGTGCCTTAATGTTTTTGCCACTCAAAAAGTAAAAATTAGATTATCACAATATCATTTAAAGGTAATAAAAGCTAGCATTTTAAACTAACCAACAACAATAAAAGATTTCAAACTTCAAACAATTGAACAACATAAGGTTTTGTCAATCACTAGCGTTGTACAACAACTACACTATCATATAGAATTTATTTTGTATTTGATTGCAACACATCTTAAAATAAATTGAAATACAAAACAAGCAACCTAAATATAACATCAAAAGTTAGGGTTGAAATTAGATTGCAATCGACGAAAATCATAATGCCATACAAATGTGTTATGAAGAAGTGAAAATTAAAAGGAAAAATAAGCCATAATTTTGAGTTCGAAACTCCCCTTTTGGTGATGAGAAAGAAAACCATCAACTCTTAAGTATCGATGATAGTGTGGGATGTAATCCATAAGTTGTTTTACTTGTGGGAATTCAAAGAGGTGAAACTTGTAATTAATTAAAATAACTAGGCCATTTGGTATTTTGAAATCATATCCAAATTGTTATAAAAACACTATCAAATAAATTATAATTGGATCAATTCAACACAAAACACACTATCTACCAAACAAACACATAGAGGTTGGATGGATATACACCTTTTTTTTTCAAAACAATCCAACGGAATAGGTTTCAAGTCCAATCTCATTGGATTACCAAACACTACACACACACACACATATCAAGTAGATAAATTATATAAGTTTTATTTTTATTTATTTGTTTATTTATATAAACATATTTGGATATTTGAATTAGCTATTTAAGATATTTAATCGAATATTTTGATAATTATAAGTGAAAACGGATATTCAAATGTTTGTAATTTTATCCAATTTTCAAAAAATACCAAACATTTATTAGAATTCGCAAAATATATGCCGAATTCAAATTCGGATATATGAGGTTGTCATGACAATGGGCCTCGGTTAAACCCGAATCTTGCCCCAAACTAGCCTAGTTAGGGGCAAATTTTTAGATTTCTAATCGGGTCTGGGGATGGATCTCAGGTTTTTATATATTATTTATTTATATATGTGTGATATACATCTATACTTTATTAATACAAATATATATCTACATTACATAAAAAGTCACATTAAAAAATATCAATATGATATTATTATATATAAAAATCACTATATAACATTAGTAAACAAGTTATAGTTATAAAATATGCATAAAAAATATGTGATAATGATATTCAACTGTTCAAAAATTAAAGTATTCTGATAAAAAAATTTAAATAATTAATACTTTGACAATACTATTATTATTTTTGTCATATTTGAAAAGTTTTGAAAATATAATTTTTCTATAAAAACACTTTTAAAAATATAAATTGGATTTAACGGGCTTGGATTCTGAAAAACATGGCAGGTGAGTCTCGAGTTTGGCCAAATCCCGAAACCAATCTAGTTGTCATCTAAGATATAGATTTTAAATATACGTGGGATCAAATAAGAATATAAATATTATAAAATTTAATTGAATACAAATATAAATACAAATATTATATATTATAAAATTTAATTAAACACAAATAAAAATATACATATTACATTTTCGCCCCCTTTAACACTGTTTACACCCCTATCTTAGAGACAGAGAGAGGACCAAAAATGTAATCTTGAGTAGGTGCCCAAAATGCGTAAATGTCTATATGCTTTAAAAAGTAAAACTAACTATTTCATTGTGACTCTCGGTCTCCCAGTCGTTTCAGTACGTAGGCCAGTAATTAATGCACATAATGTGGTCGTTTCTCGCATTTATTTCCTATCAGCCTCTCAAACGGAAAAAGCATCCTATGGTCCAACCCCAATTTTCTTACGTCATGAAAGCTTTTAAAATTATATATATATATATATATATATATAAATATATAATCAAAAACACTGCTCATTACCCCATTAATTAACTACATTGCCTTGTAAAACATTGCAATAAATAGCGAATGATCGCTCCATTTAAAAACTTAATTTGTCGGACAAGAAAAATATCAAATATTGAAGATCTCCAACTCATGATCCCACACTTATAAATGAACTTCTTGTGTTAAGCCTTCCACATGATTTTCTTTCTTTTTCTTTTTTTTTAATGAAGTGGTGATGGTGAAATTTTAACGCAAAATCTCTTGTTGGATGTAATTCTTTTATCATATTGAATGATCGTCTAATAGAAAATTTAAACTAGTAGAGATTAGATCAGATATCAAATATTTAAGATGTCCAATAATAAACACAAAAATTATAGATTGGAAACCCTTTTTTTTGTGTGTGCGCGCTTTTTTTTTTTGTGTGTGCTCAAGATTTTAAACTCACAATTCGTTTGACAACGACTATGTACCAATTGATTGCCCAAAACATGGCATGAAAAGGCCAATGATCAAGATTATGTTAGCAGCACGGCTGTGTAACTACAATTTTTGGTGAAATTGATGTATTTTTCACTTGAAAAGGAAGACAAAATAGAGTTCGTAGAATACTTTAAGATAGGATAAAATAAATGTATTATGCGAAGAGGGCATTGCGTATACGAGATTGATATCAACATTAATTTGGAGTGTTTTCTAAGGAATTGTCTGGGGCAAATACAGTCACTAAATTCTTCCTTAAGAAAAACCTACGTGTTACCACATACGGTTTTGTTCTAATCTTTTCTTTAAATTTCGTAATAATCTCTATCTAACTATCTAGATTTATCTGGGGACGTGAAGCCTAAGTCCCTTTCATTTCTAGTGGAGCTTTTCTCATTTCGCGATTTAAAATCTCTTACATTGGTCGTGATTTAAAATACAACACATATGGTTCTTAGAGTGATTAATACAGATCATGGTCGCTGCCTAAAGCGGATATGTATAAACAAAGTTTATTATAATCTTATTTTACAAATCTTAATAATGATATAAATAGTAAGTTGTAGGCGGCTCCCTCTCTCTCTCTCGTTTTACACTTTTGGGAAGGGTGCCCGGGTTGAGTTGGTAGCTAATAACTAGAACTATTTATTTGGATTTGCAAGAATTAACTTTGTAGATTTTTTTTTTTAAAACAGGAAGGCAGGGGCTTTATATTATTTCAACAAAAATGTTTTAATACAGAAAGTAGATACAAGTCTTAAAAAAATGTTATATACATCCCGTAACAACAGAATATTCAAAGCCCTAAGAAGTATCATAAAAAGTAGCCTCGTTCTATGGTAGTCGCTCCCTATTGGGCAAGCCAATCAACTACAGTGTTCACCTCCATATCGCGAAAAGCAAAAATAGCACACTACAGTTTTTGCAGTGAGTCCCAAATATCCTAGAGTGGACGACGGCTATCAACATATTAGAAAGTTTGTGTATGGGAATTTAAACAAGGGTTTGGACTTTGTATAATTTTCAAAAAAATTCCATTCGTCTATTGAAACTATAGTTACTCATTGTCATCGATGCATTGACAATGAGTAACTTGTAATTATTGTAACTAACAACTGATGCTAATGATAAAATAAAAGTATATTTAAATGGTGGTAATTATAATTTTAAAAAATAATTTATATAATTAGAACAAGTTTCGGGGTTCTTCTGATAGTTATCCTTTGAAAAAAGTACATAGCAAACAATAATTAAAATTGGCCCGAGCTACGTTTATGATGGTTAGACGAAAATTGAGTACTTTTGACTGCACGAATGTAGGCATATCCATGGTACTCTTTATTAAGGGCAAAATCAAAGTAGAAAAACAATAAATGACAGTGACCAGCACTTTTGATATTTACGTTTCAAAAAATGATAGTTTTTTTAATTTATCGTCAATGGACTAATTGGTAGGAATAAATATGGTTTCACACATAGAGTCTTGCACATAGTGCTTTTTTTTTTTCTGTGAATTTTCAAATTTGAACTTTAAAAATCAATTTCAGAATGATTGAGGGGGAAGTAAGTGGATATCTTTATTTGTATGAGTGCCTTTCACTTTGCGGTCTTCTTTTGTAACCTCACTTTTTCTAGGTAAGTTCATTTATTATTTGACCAGTCAAAAGCAATTATTTTTTTAATTTTTTATTAACACACACACACACACACACACACATATATATATATATGTATGTATTGATAAATAGTCAAAAGCAATTATATTTCTTTACACATGTATGCTTTGTGATAAATTGCGAGGAAAATATGATTAGGACAGCGTTGTCATTAAACTGGGCGTACTTTAGAACTGAACTCGATAACCTGTTGTGATAAAATTGGGCTCCAGAAAAGGATTCCTTTTTGGGCCTTATTTGGTTGGAGCCCTGATGGCCGGCTGGCTCATTGTAAATTGATTTATTGAATCGGACCAATGATTCTCCCAAATTAATATCATTATGTTAAAATAATGTTTTCAATTTAACAATGGACGCATAAATTAGTATCTCACATTTAAATATTGTTTTTAATATAATACTAAGACCTCCAAAATAATGCTTATATATAAAACAATTCGACATTTCTACATCACTCATTCAAATATATTCTCGATTTTTCCGCACATAAATCAATACAGAAAACTAAAACCATATTTTTCTGATGAAAATAGAAAGTGAGAACCAAAACACTACCATTACAACAGGGAATTTACTTACATTTTTCCTCGAATTTCAGCGACAAGAAATTTCAAGATAAGCTGCAACAAATTTGTTGGCACAATATGCATGCAAGTCCAGCAATATTGCAAACAAGTTCAGGCAACCATGATGAAAATTACATACATCCTAAAAACAAAACAAGGGAGTCCCCTAAATACCAAAACCATTATCACCATAGACACGTCAAAAAGAACCTGTTGCAGCATTAAACGGTCGCCAGTCGACAAAAGTTCTCGTCTCAAAACGAGAAGCAACCGTCGTGATCTATACCCTCCTTCGCATTTTCAATCTTCTGCCAATACTGTCTGCATCTGCTATGGTACTGTAGTTGGCATTTACTAACTCTAGCCCCTCCTCGCTTGTGTTGGTCTCACTGCGCCTCTGCCTCAACCTTCCAGCAATACTATCAGGTGATGGTTCAGGGAGAACACGTTTCTTGCTGGATTTCGGAAGACTTGTTTCCGTTGTGACAAAATCCTTCTCCTCCACAACCCTATTCTTCTCTTTCATGAATTCATCATCATCACCAACACCTCTTACTAGAGTTTCAGATATTAAACCTTCATTGTAATTGCGGGGCTCAGTATGGAGAGGATCATTCAGTGGTTTCAGCTCTACAGGTACATTATAAAGCCCACCACCCGCCAAAGATTCAGCTTCTTTATCCTCGTCATAAGCAGCCTCATCTTTTTCAACTTCATCTTTCAATTGAATGGCACCAGCAGGCTCCAGTAAAGGCTCCTCTCCACTTTCTGGAGCCATTTTACTCTCGTCAATTTTTTTATTGGATTCAGATAGAGGGCTGGTGTTAAGATTCTCACTGCTGGCTTTACAAAGATCATCCTGTCCCATAGTTGCTTCAATTTCTGAAAAAGGCAGTGATCTTTTAGCAGAAACTGGGACCTTAGTACTGAGTGGATCTGTATTTGCACGTTGTGTTTGGATGAGATAATGTGCCACTGACTTGTAGCCAAGGCTTGAAATCTGAAAGAATGGAAACTGGAGTTAGCTATTAATGCTCTTTGTAGAAGAGATAAAACTTAGCACAGTTAACTACAGTTTCCAATTTTACCTTCCTGTAAAGGGTCCCAGTAGGAGGCCACCCTTTTGCTTGCCTGCACAAACTGCAGTTGCAAATTCCACGACAAACAGGGCAAATCCAGTTCGGATTTTCATTTGCTTCAAGTACATTCTCCCCATATCTGCAGGAATGTTTATTCTTGATAATCGTCTGTTTATATTGGAGGTTTACAAGGAATAAAATTTAAAAAATTCGTCAAGATAGCCAGACACTGTTGACTGGCCAATTATGTGTTAGATTGTTCACCAGCTCACAACATGCTATTATAGCTAAAAAAATACGAGGTTAGTAGAAAACAAGAAACAGTGTTATGAGTGACTTTACTGTTTTTCTACTATATATACATACATATATATATATATATATATTATCCCCCACCGAGGATAAAATAATTAAAAAGCACAGCAAGACACGATTTAGCAAGTATTCAAGGCTCAAACGCCTAGACAAAGCTACTTCCATGCTTATCTAGAGATCAACATAAAATGCAGCAACTAATTATTTATAACTACAATGTTCCTTGAGCAAAAATTGAAAGCTCAAGTATACGTAGCAATTAACAACAATCATATTGATGGAAGATGTAAGAATTGATATGACATGCCACACAATCTGAGGGGACCAGGAGACATTATTAAGATTTTCATATCCTGTTATACCTCATATATAAGCAGTCTCCACAGAACTGTCCTTGAACCAAGTTGCATTTGCTGCAGTGTGTACGATGACCGAGAGTTTTTTGCCTGAAACAGTAAGGGAGTTGTATGATATGCGAAGGAGGGGATGAGAAGAAGAAAACGAAAAAATAAATTATGGATGCACCAGGCCAGCTGCGAGGTGACAAAATACAATCGACTGTGTGCACTTCAACAAGGTTATATTAAGTAGTTAATAATGTAACACACCAAATAAAAGACGCAACAAAGCCAAAAGACGATCTAACCTTTAAATAAACACCATATCAAGTCAAACTACGATTGGAAAAAAGAAGGGCTAATGTATGCAGGACAACCCCTCAAACAAATGTAGAAACAATATCGATCAATAAGTTGGCCCCAATGCATCTGGCATTAGTAATAATAACATTATTCACAATGTTTGGTTAGGGAAAAAGAGTTTGACTTCATAGTTTTATAAATGTGTTCTCTAACAAGAAAATTCAAATCTATAAAACATAGATTCTTCATTTCCACACAAAAGCCCTAATTTTCTATAAACAACAACTGGTCTGAGAAAAAAAAACATTTAAAACCCTGCATTTATTGTCGGGGAAAAATGTTGCTAGTGGACCAATCTTATATCTTCCTATCTATGGTATAAGTTGGCATTTTGAGATCAGGCAGCATCGTGGAAACAGAAAAGTACGGCTATACAAACAAAAAGAAGAGGCTGTTCATCCAAGCAGGTGTATAAAGGGTGTTTAAAGACTAACTAGCTATATATAAGCGAACAGCACTAATTAGAGAAAGGGCTGCTAACCTGCATTGATGGCAAGTCTTTCCCCTGACAGGATCGTATATTCGCCTCCCATCTTTTCCATATCCATCAACAAAAAGAGTCCAACTCCTTTCAGTGCTTCCCAGCAATTTTTCATGTTCCTCTGTGTAGATTTCAGGCTTTGACCCCTTCTCCCTCAGCAAATCGTCCTCATTCACAGATTTCTCTTTCTTTGTCACGATTACTTCACAGTAGCTAACTGGAGTTGAGTTCTGTAGCCTATATTCCCACCAAGAAAAAACAGAAATGTAACTACTATAGAATGACCATAACATGAAGCAGAAAAATTAAACTTAATCATCAACACTCAGTTGTCTGAGCTGATCATTACATTTCGTATGTCTTCACAAGTTCGCAAAAATCCCGCCTTTCTTCTTCCTACAGAAGTTCTCAAAAATCCCGCCTTTCATCTTACTCATTTAGTTCAATGTCAATGTAAAAATTGAAAAACACAGCACGAATCATCAAATCCGAGCACCTTCTTAGACAAGTCAGAAAAAAGTTGCCAAACAAAAAAGGATATACTCACAATGCCAACACACAACGAGTAACATCAACAGAACCACATAAACCCATTTTCTGGGACATCAAACCCAACAACTAAACAGAACTACAAATCGATATAAAACACCGCTGGGGAATCAAAAACCTAAACCAGAAAAGGAAGCATAAAAAAGCACCTGGAGGAGCGGCGGACGGGGCCAGGAGGAGGCAAAGGTGAGTGACCCTGAGGAGTTTTCCTGTGATATGATCTTTTCGGAGTGGGTTTCAGTTCCTTGAGTTTTAGAGAAAGATCCACAATCCCTAGCTTTTGCATTCTCTCTCGATTCTCTCTAATTCTTTCTTCCCGGGACAGCTCGTACTCAGAAATCTTGTGGGCACTGGTTTTTTCTCCGGGCATGTTGAGATCTTCTGGAGCTCTACTCCGCAGAGTCACCATTGCTGAAGCACTAGAGCCTGTGATTGAGAGTTCAGAAAGTGGGGGGATGGAGTTCGCATGAGGGGGGTGACGGAGAGAGAGGGGGGGGCTCCAACGGTCAATTTCAGTACATGGTGCGGGTACTGTGGAGAGTGGAGGCTAGCAAATGATATTACCATTTGGGGCTTCGGGACGGGGGGAAATTTGAGTCCGCTGTCTAGGTTCGAGTGCGGGAGGTGAAATGACGGTAAACCCCATTCCCGCTTTTTTTGTCCGATTGGGCCGCCAATTGTATATTTTAATGTTATAATTCGGCCCATTAAAGTAGACACTGTTTGTTCCATTCTGGGCTATGCTTGTTTCAAAACTTGAATATAAAGTAAAACCCTTCTTCTCGTAGCTATTTTTCATTTTTTTTATTTTTTTGTGTACAGATTTTCATAATTCTTTTTTTTATGTTAATTTTTCATAATTAATTATTTCAATTAGTCGCACGTCAGTTAATCATCCAACTAATTAAGTTGTGTAATATGATTGATCAAATTTGAGCTATTAATTGCACGGGTGTTTGCCTATGCGTATTTGAACCATATTGTGTGATCTTGCATCTTACAGATATTTTAAGAGTCTATAAGATGTCTAATTTTATTTTAAAAATAAATTCATAAAGGATTTGTATTAATCAAGTGCATGTAGTTTATAAGATGTAAGCTAGTAATGGCAATTTTAAAGTTGATTTGGTTACATTAGGAAGAATTTGTTAGAATTTTAAAAATTTTATCAAACACTTTATGGTATGTCATAAACTCTATAAGATGTCCTCACATGCTCTAAATTGATATGATTGGATCAGGTGGTCCAAAATCCACTTCATTTGGATAATCATAGTTTTAAATAGCATGAGAAAAAAGAATATTTTTGTAATGTTTTCACACATTTCAAATACAAAAAAAAGGTGATCAATCTATAGCCTAAAATTACTAACAATCAACTATTTTGAACAATAAATGCCACACTTAAATGCCAAGAAGTCTTTGCCCCTATAGTAAAGGAGAGTCACCATGACTATAAAATTATGAATTGGAGTCCCACCAATGTGGGTATTACTCAAAAAGTAGCAATATTTGGTCTATTGTTCAGTTGTGTATTTGTATTTCATAGTTATTTATTATTGCTGTACTAGTTTAATTTTTATTCACTAATATATGTTGATGTAATTGATTGATACGTGATTTATCTTTCCATTATATATATATATTTATACTATTATAAGAAAAAAGTCATTTTTGTTTCACAAATTGCGATTATTTATGAGATTTTACAAAATTTGCCCTGCAATTTTATATGGAATAAATAGAGATATGTAAAATTATGGCTAAAACTGAAAATTCTCATGAAATCCATTCAATTCGGATACCAAATTTTGATGTGTCAATTCTCACATTTTAATTAGTAAACACATGCAATAAACAAGCAAATAAAAAGGTTAATATTGTAATATTATATCCAATTTAAAAAATTCATGTTCTCAACCCACAAACCACTTTCTCTAATTACAATTACTCTGTTTTTTTTGTCTTTTTGTGTTTATTCTTTATTATGTAATTTTATTTGATATATCTATTTTATTTTTAAATTATTATAATTTAATAAAGTATTTCAAATAATTCTTAAAAAAAGTATTCTTATAAAAGAAATTTAATAACATATTTATATTTTTAAAAAATTTAAATATTAAATTGAAATATATATTTTTTATAATTTACATACACATAGAATATGCGTTGTTGCTTGTATAAAAAAAAAATTACCAGACTTTTGTGCCCAAAGCTTCATATTTTGGGCCTCAAGTTTGCTATTTAACTACTTCCTTCTTGGCAAAAATATACATTTTCTTGCATACTTGACCTATCTACATCACGTTCCTAATATTTGTTTAATTAATTAGTGTTGATTAGCAAGATGCCACGCGACAAGTTAAATAATTTTCAAATCCTCAACCAAACTCACCTAAGTTGGCACTGCAAAATTCCCACGACGGGTTCAAGCAAAGATACTCTGTCTTTGACTTTGTTTTTGCTTCCAATCCAAAAAAGAAAAGACTTTACTTCAGTTAATTTGCTTATGTGAAACGAAATTACTCTTGGTCCATGCTCATTAACACAAGAAACACTAATTGTTGATCACCAAACCCCTGAAAATCCTCTAATTTACTTGCAGATATTAAGGGTCTCACCAATATACAACTCCACTGAACTTCACATTTTACAAGTTTCCTAACAATTAATGAAATCTTCCCTCTTTTAACTTGGAGTCTCTTGCACATATATATGTGTGTCACTAGACTTGTTAAGGCGGCCAAGACTTGTAACAATGGCTTTCAACATTCATCACATTTTGGCCTTGGTTATGTGCTTGATTATAAGCTTGAGCTCTTTTGGAATCTCACGGAATGATGAAGATTTGACAAAGGGGGCTTCGTTTATTTTTGGGGATTCTTTAGTCGATGCGGGGAATAATAATTATTTGCCGACGTTATCTAGGGCTAATATTGCCCCCAATGGTATTGATTTCAAAGCTTCTGGAGGGACTCCCACGGGACGATACACTAATGGTAGAACCATAGGCGACATTATTGGTAAGATCGTCACTCCCTCCTGCCATCTTATTTTGTTTTATTTTGTTTTAATGAGTACTAACTTGGCTGGTTTCATAATTCATATATGTAAAATTTTCTTATCTTGGCCATGTATTTGGTATCACAGGGGAGGAATTAGGGCAGCCACGTTATGCGTTGCCATTTCTCGCCCCGAATACTACGGGAAGAGCCATCTTGTACGGTGTTAATTACGCATCGGGAGGTGGAGGAATCATGAATGCCACTGGAAGAATATTTGTAAGTAGATAAGACTATACAATCGATATATATGCTCTAGTGTTCCGGAATCTGTTCCTGGTACATTTGTGTTATGTCATAATATTCTATATGGCAACTGGAAAAGCTGTTTTTGTAACTATATTTTTCACACAACGAAAACGTCCATGGTAACAATTTTTGTATACGTCTGTTTCACACAGTAAAACGCATTGTGGGTTATATACATGGTTTACAGGTAAACAGGCTTTCAATGGACATTCAGGTTGATTACTTCAACATCACCCGGAAACAAATTGACAAATTGATAGGAGCATCAAAGGCAAAAGAATACATCACTAGGAAATCCATTTTCTCCATCACAATAGGCTCAAATGATTTCCTCAATAACTATCTCTTACCCGTGATCTCAATGGGTGCAAGAATAACACAAAGTCCCGATGCTTTTGTCGACGATCTCATCAATCATCTAAGAGGCCAACTTACGGTGCGTTGGGACACGAAAATTCCACGTAAACTATTGATTGAAAATACTTAACTATTGATCTTAATTTTATCTACGATTAATTTTAATAAGTTCTTGGACTAATTGCAGAGACTTTATCAGCTCGACGCGAGGAAGTTCATAGTCGGAAATGTTGGACCAATCGGGTGCATTCCGTACCAGAAAACGATCAATCAACTCAATGAAGATGAATGTGTTTCGTTACCAAATAATCTCGCACACCAGTACAATGCCAGATTGACGGATCTTCTGCAGGAACTAAACGAAAATTTCCCAGGAGCCACGTTTGTTCACGCCAATGTCTACGCTCTTGTCATGGAACTCATCACAAATTATGCCAAATATGGTAATTAAAGGATTCATAAAAATTATCAATTTTTTAAATCAACTTGTTAGAGATTGCGACATAACATGCTTGGCGGGACAATAGCTACATAGCTCTCAAATATTTTACAAGAAATTTTAAGGACTTTATAAGTTTAGTCAAACACTGTCCGGCGAAATAGTTATATAACGTCAGAAAATGCACGCGCGCGCGAACACACACAATAATGCCTCCTAAGTGAAGGGTTATGAGATATTGGATAATTTTTGCAGGATTTACTAGTGCGAGTAGAGCTTGCTGTGGGAATGGAGGGCAATTCGCCGGTATAATACCTTGCGGCCCGACGTCGAGCGTGTGTTCGGACCGTGACAAGCATGTTTTTTGGGATCCTTACCACCCCAGCGAGGCTGCTAATATTATAATCGCCAAGCAATTGGTGGATGGTGAAACCAAATATATATCTCCCATGAATGTCAGGAAGCTTCGAGATCTTTGATTCTGCCCATTTTTCTTCACTATAGTCGTTTCCTCTCAGCTTTTGAATTTTTATCTGTGTTATATGTATTGTGCCACCAAAAAATAACAAAAAATAACATGTTCAATTTGAGGTTCTCTGGATTATGAATGTGTTGGGCAATCATCTTGACTATGAAGTTCATAATTTTCAATAGTGCTTTAAATGTGTTATAGTAAGTTTATTTAGAAAAAATATTTACAAAAAAAAAGATAAAAATATAATAAATCACTGATGATTTGGTATATATGTATCCAATAATTTTCCGCCAGCATATATACAAATTGTTGGATGACAATGTGGACAAACCACAAAATAGTTCCTAAATCTTTTTTTTTTATTTTTTTTTTTGTTTAATGGGAAATGCACAAACAATATCTTGTCCTTCAGATATCTGAACAAGAATTCTATTTAATCTATTGAATTTTCTGGAGACAAGTGTTTATATTCTCCTAGTACAAGAAGACAAAAAGATGGGCAAAAGCCTGAAAGCGCAGGTTTTGGGAGGCCCACGGGCCACAGCAGTCCCCATAGCCAAAGTTTTTCGGTGTGGGATTATCTATTTCAAATGATGATCGATTTCTTTATTTCAATAATATGCATTCAAACGATATTTATAAATTTGTTTTCTCAATATATATACGTAGTTTATAAGCATTACACTTGACATACATATACGCATTAAAATAAAAAAAAATTAAAATTCGAATTTGAATTAAATTTGATCAAACTAATCACATAGCGCTTATGATAATATTTTTTATGTGATTGACTCGGTGAGACCAAATCGGATTGGGACCAGAATTTATATGATGTAATAGAGCAAAGTTCTTTTCCATTATAAAAAAAAAAAAGCATATCTTTCACTATGGAAAATTTTGTAATGAATAGAATCGTATCAAAATAAAACTATATTTGATGAATTTGTGATGGAAATATAACAAATTAAAAGTAAAAATTATAATTATAATTAACCAGTGACAAACCACGCATTAATAATGATTTGTGATAAAGAAAATTCATCACGCATAATTGTACTTTGTGACAAAATATTGTTGAATCTGTGATAAATTCTTGGCTGTTAGTGAAAGGGCGTTGTTTTGTAGCGTTCCCGACGACCAATGGACAGAATTCAAGAAAACACACATAGAAGAGCGCAATTAGTGTGTGAAAGTGAAAATGACTTGATACAAGGCAGTCAGCAGTCAAAATAGGAAGCGGGGGCAGGGGCAGGAGCAGGGGAGTACAATTATGCAGATTGCAGCCACCGACTCCCACTGATGGGTCCGCCGCGTGCTACTCTTGAACCACCCGATTCCCGGACCAAGTCCTCTTTTCATATCCAGGACGATATGACAATTAGCCATGTCCTGCCACTTTGCCAACCTCATCCTCATCCCTCTTTGGTTATTCTATAATGTTACAGACTCAACGAAGCAAATTTAGTACTATAAATTTCACAAAAAAAAAAAAACATATTTTATGCTTTACTGATAAAAAAAAAACATGTTTTATGCTTTGAATTTCCCTTTTGATTCACATTTATTTCTTTTATAATTATCAGTTAAATTTACTAGGTCATCTTACACTTCTTGTTATATGCTTTTGAGTGAAGCTAAAATCTAATTTGAGTATGTTTTTTTTTTTTTGGCATATACGAAATTGATATGACCATGAATAATAAACCCATCTCACACATATTTATTAGACTAAAATACACCAAGCACCCTAACTCTTGGGATATTTTACACTATGATATCTAATATATGTGAAGGTATGATTGCGATACTCAATATTTATCCAATCAAAATAGTGGGAAAAAAGGACTATGACAACACAAATGATAAGTATTGGGTAGTACAATCACACCTTCACACTGGCTAGAGACCAAAGTGGAAAAACACTCTAAGATTTGGGATGTTTAACCTATTTTTCACTATTTAATGAACAATTAAACCTTGCTACTTAAACTATGCGGGTTTTTTTTATTTTGCAACTTTGACTTTTTTTTTTTTTACTAATTGCCACTTAATCTTTGCATTTTTTATAGTTTGCCTTGTAATGAATTTCAGACTAAACATTTGTGGGATAATAACATTTTCCCCCTGGACTATTATCTTTTTTACACTGTGACATCTAATTTATATGATTTTTTAACTCATCAAAAATATCTCACATCCTATTGGATAATGTTTTTTTCTCCTAACCTCTGCGCTCATCTTAACATTTTACAATAAAATCGATCAACCAATTTCTTAAAAACGTGGCTTCACAATATTCAATTTCATTTTAAAAGCCGTCGTTATAAAACAGAACAATTGCCACTATCACCTTAAAAATTTAACAATTAAAGTTGCAATTGTTTTCTCCTTAACACAATCTTTCTATAATCAATGTTCATTTTTCAAATCCAATCCTCTGTCATTGAACTTTTCAATCAAAAATTTGTTTTAGGATGTTAATCAAGTGCAAAACTGTCATGGATCAGATCGAAAAAATATTATTATCCAACAAAATTTTCATCGAAAATTCGTTACGCTAGATAAAGTATAAACAAATGCAATTACTAAACGGCAATCATGGACAAAGAAAGCATCGTGCTTGCAAAGTGATAATACCCACATAATTTGGATGGTAAGGTATAATTTCCCATTTATAAGCTATACTTCTTATTATTATTTTTTTTCTTTTTTCTTTTTTTCGGTCTCCGTTATAAATTGGGTACAAATTTACGTACTACTGCAGCAGCTAAGGTCGTAGTGTGAAAGAGTCACAGGGAGCAGGTCGTGTGTGGGCTGGCCAGGTCATGAGACATGATTCCCAGCGTGATGTTGGGGAATATGGAAGAGAGAGAGAGGTGGGATTGTTGTGGGAACATATGAACGAGAAATCCGGCATGTAATTAGAGTCGTAGTACGGTGGGGGAATCTGAAGAAAACGACGGGTCCCGGGGCGGAGGGGAAGCAGCAATTGCAAATTGCAATCCAATAATTGCTAGCCCACGCTACTCCGACATTCATGATTTTGTCTGTCCTCATCCAATCAGCTTCTCATCAGTCAATCTTTTTTCTCTTCTTACACGAGAGAGAGAGAGAGAGAGAGAGAGAGAGAGAGAGAGAGAGAGAGTAGGGGCATGTCTTTTGTGTTTCTGTACTGACCCGGCCTTAGTCCTCTTGCCCATTTGCCACTAGTTTTATTCGAGTGTCGTTTAATGTTTAATAACTTTATTTGGGGAAAAAAAGTATAATTTAAATAGATACAAATTAATCCTTTATTATTTGAACTATAACGGCTGGCACTTTGATCACTTAATAAGTTTTCATAGTATCTTACCATGTATATTACATGAAATTTGTACTTCATTCTCAAAATCATTTTTCAATCAAAGAATTTGATGAAAAATAATTGACACAATCTCAAAGATAAAATTAACCAATGACAAATTATTTAAACTTGAAAATGTTTAAAGGTTTTTGCACGATGTGACAAACATGTTTGTTATGGAGTAGATAAATCTCTTTAGTGGTGACGACACAACGGTCCAACATATTTTTTTGGCCAAAAAATAATTTTGAGGAACAAAGTATATATTTTAGATATTTTATATGACAACGTACGTGTAATGAAAGAATTAATAATAAAAAGAAAAACGTAAAAATAATTCTAACTCTTAAGGAGAAAGTATTTAAAGTTTTAGTCTTAGTGTAATTTTAAAGTTTTTAAATGTTACAATGAATTCCTCTTAAAATGCTTCCCAACTATCAACTTCCCATTTGGTTTAGAAAATGACTAAAATAGTGGATCTAATAATCGTAAAGGGACAAAAGAGAATGATACAAAAGTCTACACCCAATCCAACTACGTCTAGAATCTCTAGATAAGTATGAGCAATACGACTAAGATTATTAAATGTTGACTCGGACAATATAATATGTTTGGTATGAAAATCCCAATGACATGTACAAAAACACTTTCACTAATTATGTTAAGCCCACTACACTTTTGTATCATAATTGTGTCCATTCTACTTCTCACAATATATGATGAGCTCACGAGTCTTTACCACACACGTACATGCTTCTTCATTAATTACCACTAAATTTGGTCCACTTCAAATCATTCTTGATATATACAATCATACAATATTATTGAATTACACACACACACACACACACACACATATATATATATATATATATATTTGAAGGAAGTTTTTGACAAAAATATATAATTTTGATCAAATTCTCAATTTTTATAATCTTGAATGAAATTTAATTATTTATTATGGATTATTTGATTAATTTGGATTAATTGTTAATTTCTTATTATCTCTTATAATCATTCAAATCCTTCAGCTATCCATATTAATTCATTTTTTAATCCTCTATAAGCTTAAACTCTCTATCTCTCACCCCTCCCTTCTGTCTCTCTCTCTCTCTCTCTCTCTCTCTATCTTTCAGAGAGAGACACGCAAACAAGTATGTAAAAATGGAATGAGTAATAACTTCAAATAATTACATAATAACACACACACACACACATATATATATATATATATAAAAGAAAATTTTTAATTGAAATCTTATGTAATGCCATGCAATTAATTTCAATTTAAGAAATATTAAAAAAGTTAACGTGAGTAAAACTTTTCAACTAAACCTTATATAACTCAAATTTGAAAAATATTTTAAATACGATATGTCATATCATAATTTTACAGGATGTGAAAAATTAAAATGTGGAGACAATATCATTTACAATATATTTTTTTCATTTTTTAATATGTATATCAATTCTCTTTATATAGTTTAATGCTACATGAATATTTTATTACCTAATTTCTCTTTGTGCATTGTCGTATATTTGTTTTCAAATTTTATTGGGTATTAAATTATCGACATATCTAATTTATTTATTATTTTTTATAATAATTTATTAAATTTTCTTTATTAATACCTTTTGAATTTATTATTTTACTTTGTGGTTCATTAGATATAGATTTTTTACACGTACATTGCATATTGTTATAACTACAATTCAATATGTTTATTATTCTTACAATATTTAAAAAATTGTCAAATTTGATAGATTATTCTTACTTGTTGACATTGATATTTTTTTTAATCAAATAATTGTATTAATTAATCGGATTTCTCATATGTTTGTTTTCATCATGTTTCAAAATATTTTCCATAAGGAAATCAAAGTTTGAACGCACAATACTAATTTGTTATTTTGCATCTTAATGTTGAATTTTTCCTTCTATTTTTATTTTCCTTTATCTGTTCTACAATTTTCTTTTTTGTTTTATGAGTCACTCTACTAATAATAATGAGAATAAAATATATTGCTTTAAATAATAGTAATATACAAAATAACTAGATTAAATATATTACTTTCTCATTTTTTACTTTGAATTGTGTGCCTATTAAGAGATATTAGAAGTTTCATAATTAAATTCCATAAGAAGTTTTTTCTTTATTATACCTTTATTAAGTTGAAATATACAATAGCTAAAGAATCAACTTGAAATTTGAGAATAAATATATTTAAAATATTAAGAGGTTCTCCTGATAATATTAATATATAGTCACTTTGTTTTATCTATTTTACTAGTCAAAAAAAATATATTTTTATAAATTTATAGTAATCAAATTTAAGTGTATATTAATAAATTTTTTGATGATATTATAATTTTAAATTAATATAGAGTACTATACGGGTTCTATGCTAGTGTCCATATATGAAGAATATATAAATAAATAGTTGAGAAATTGTGATTTTAAAAAAAAATCATACTGCCCACCTAACACATGTTCGTAAATGAGGTCCTATTAGTGTAACTACGTTAAAAAAAAAAGGAAATAATTTGTTTAGAGTGCACCGATGGTGCCCCCACGAAAGAAAACTATTTGAAAATTAAAACATTATCTGGAGAGAGAGAGAGAGAGGAACAATTATTACCAGAAGAGGTGCAGTTATTGATGCATATAAAACCCCCCCCAATCAGGAGCCGACCGAAACAAAGCCTGTTTCGAGCCGACTGAATATATGCATTCCTCTTAAGTCTTAACAAATACCATCTGATAAAGCTGATACCACCAGTCTCAGAACTCAGGCACACCAATTCCTACATTCTCTCTCATTCTGTCTCTCTCTCTCCAACCCTCCACAAGCATAAAACCCCCGCAAAGCCCCAAAACTCATACCATATTCTCACTTGCAAACTAACTTGGATATATTTCTCTTTTTCTCGTGTCTTGTTTTCCACACAAATACTAAAAACGACGACAAATGGCGACAGATACTGGCGAAAAAAAGGGGCCGAGGTCGAGCCAAGTTGGGGCGCCGCCGCCACCGGAGGCGGAGCACCTCCCTTGCCCCCGCTGCGACTCCACCAACACCAAGTTCTGCTATTATAACAACTACAACTTCTCGCAGCCCCGCCACTTCTGCAAATCGTGCCGCCGCTACTGGACCCACGGCGGCACTCTCCGCGACATCCCCGTCGGCGGCGGAAGCCGCAAGAACGCCAAACGCTCCCGCACTAGTACTATTTCCGCTACGACCGGCCCCACCGCCAACGGAGGCGCATCTGTTTTTTCCTCGACTCACAACGACTTCCGCAACTTCCCCCCCGGCGCCGCTCAGCTCCTGGTCCCCTTCGCCGCCGGAGATCACGGCGGTGCCGTGCCGTTCATGAGCGATAGCAAGATGTGTGGGAGCTTTACTTCTCTGTTGAATACTCAGGGGACGGGGCTTTGGGCCTTGGGTGGGTTTGGGTTTGGGATTGGGCCTGGGCTTGAAGATGTGGGCTTTGGACTGGGGAGGACTTCGTGGCCCTTCGCCGGGGTTGTTGAAGGTGGGCCCACGAGTGGGGCCGGCGGCGGGGGGTCCAGTGTGGTGGGGCACACGTGGCAGCTGGAGAATGGAGAGGGTGGGTTTGCTAGTGGTGGGGATTGTTTTGCTTTGCCAGATCTTGCTATTTCCACACCAGGAGGAAGCTTTATGAAATGAAATTGTTTGGAGTGTTTGTGCTTGTGCTTGTGCGTGTGTTATCTGGAAGTAGTAACTTAGGGTGCAGCGTTACCTCTTTGACAGCATAAATTGAAGTTCTTTTATGGCTTAGCAAGGTCCCCGTTTGATCTTCTTTTATGATCTGTATCGTTTAATTTTTTAACACGAAATTAGTATTGATTAAAAGTAATTATCTCCAATTACCTATTTAAAAGCGTAATTGACTTTAATTGTTCAGCATAAATTAACTCACGAGATAAAAAGTCCACGGGATTCGTAGGTAGTAGTTGTCCAATTAAACTCCATTAACTCCCTAGACTAGATAGATTAGGAGCGAAAAATCATTTCTCTTAACTGACCTATAATTTGTAATTGCGTTCCGAATTCCACATTTCCTACTCATGTTATGCTCGTGTTGTTATTTTATACATTTTAACTATAGAAATAAGTACTTTCTCCCGTTTATCCCTAATTATCATTTGGAAATTTTTTATCCGTACCAAGTTTACCAATATCGGAACTAATCACGTGACGGGTGTTTTACACTTGTCATGTGTTAGTGTACAGTTTAGGGAAAGTAACCAATTAAGTGGCAAGTATATTAATATTTACTATATGATTGGTTAGGTGCGGCCAAACCGAATTTGTACATGAATTTTCCTTATCATTGAGCAATCACTTGTTTACGATGATTTAGAAGCAAAATGACATTCGTAATACGGGACATTCTAACCCAAAACCAACTCAGTCGAACCGTGTTAATCATGTGGCGAATGTTTTATATTTGTCCTATGAATGGTCGATAATTTAACGAGAGTAATCAATCACTTAGCAAGTGCGATACATTTGCCATATGATTTGTTAGATTCGACCATATCAGGCCCGAATTAGAATTTTTCTTTACAATATTTACAAAATCCACAAATCACAAAGTAAAAAAAATTAAATATCAACATTACCCATAAAAAAAAAAGGATAGGAAAGTTTTACATATTGCTTAAAATAATTTCATAAATAAATAGATAAATAAAATAAGTTACTATGTATATATTACATAAGCCAAAAAAAATGCACAATCATACAACACTCTTATTATTTGTCAGCCTTTGATTCGTATCATCGACCTATTACTTGGGGATATAGTAGTGTGTTTTGTGGTTGTATTTCCTTTGTCTTTCTTTCTTTTAGTATGCTTGTTTGGTTGTTTTCCTCAAGTTTCGTTCTTGTTGTGCTTGTTTATTTTTGATACAATAGATTTGTTGGTCGTACGATGGATGAAAAGTCGAGAATTTTCTCGATTCGAAATTATTTAAAAGATTAAAATTTGAGACTTGTTCATAAGTTATTTTCTTCATGGATATAAGATCTCTTTCAAAATTGATATTCTCTCCATGTTAGATAGGCATGTGATCTCCTCTATGTTAGGAGATCCTTGTGTTTGTTCGATTGTTAGCAAACACCACTGTTCTTCCTTTTTAGCTCTGTGGAATTTCACTATTTCTGTCCTTATTTGATTTTCATTGTATTATTGTCATCACTTACGCGCGGAGTACTAAACAATTATGTACTACTCTATTGCATACCAAACACCAGACTTGGTGTAATAATTTCGTTAATTAATTCTATTTAGTTTCTACTTAGAAAAAAGGAAAAGTATAAAAATAAAAGGTTATGTTGTCATTCTGAATATATATAACTTGCATTAAAATATTTAATTTTTGTAAATAACATGGCAATACTAAAAAAAATGAAAAAAATTATGTCATGTACTGGTGCTTTATTTTTCAACCCAACTCTTTCTCAACAATTATTGTTAATACGGTATTTTTGCTGGGGATAAAAATACTTTGTCTCTCGAACTATTGTTGTTTTTACACTTTGATCACTAAATTATTTTTCGTTACACTTTTGCCATATAAAACTATGCAAACTTTGCACTTTGTCCCCTACACCACTTTCCAGCCAAGTAAGTTGCCCGAATGTGACCAACAATGAGGATGGGGAGGTTTTCAAGGTAAAGTCAATTGGCACGAAGATGTTAAACTTCGGAAGCTTTAGTGCTTTTACTTGAGGCGATGAGGTGAGTCTAGTGGTGAAGTAGAGAAATCTCTTCGACGGTGATGATGCGGTGGTCTTATGACTTTTTTAGCCGGAAAATGATTTTGGACAGCAAAGTACAAATTTCATATATAATTTTGTATAGCGAAGTGTAAAAACTATCATAATTTGAAAGGTAAAGTGGTTCTTTTTAGTTGACGTATGATTAAAACTAACCCACCAAAAAATAAATTGATTATAATGGATAATAAATAAATGTTAAATTTTACCAAATAAAGAATAAAATAAATAATTTGCTTTAACTTCTGTTGATTGAATAAAAAAAAAATCACTCACTTTGTATAAAAGATAAAAGGGCGACATTATTATAATGTAGTTAAAATTTCATATTTAAGATAAAAATTTGAATAAATAGTGAGAAGAATATTTTTTAGATGGACACATTATTTTTCAAATTCATTCCTCCTTATTTTTTAGGGATAATTGCATTTACACTCCTTAAGGTTCGGTGTAACTATCGATGGTCCCCTTCACATTTGATCAATTACATTTACACCCACCTTAACTTAAATTCCGTTAACAAATACCCCCTTCCGTTAGTGACTGTTAGGATTTTTGGTTAAGACCCCTCCAATAGAGGGAATTTGATTAGCACATTTTTTTTGACTTTTTTGCATGACCATAATGCCCCCAATGGTGTTTTTGTAACACTTTGAATGTATGAGATGGGGTATTTGTAATTTTTAAATAAAAAGGGGTGTAAATGTAATATTTGTTGGAAATTCGTCAAGTGCCATTTATCTTTAACATAAGTATCATTCACATCCAACAACATTATTAGGGATGAGGTGTTAGATTCCTTAAGCAACGTCTAGAGTTTGAATCCTGGTGTTGTGAATGGAGCAATTGGGTTAGGAGGGTCGCCCCCATAATGGGCCTCTGCAGTACCCGATTTGAATTAGTAGGCCAATGAGTCGGAATCGGGAGGTTAAAACCAAAAAAAAAAAAAAAACAACATCATTAACACCAACTTCATTGACATCCCCAACAATATCATTGACAACATTGTTAATACTATCATCACCAATTAAATCATTGAAAATGTCAACATAAAACATGTAATGTAGAGAAACTAGAATTCCTCTCAATAATAGTTAGCATGTCATTGTCACACAACACTTTCATTCTTTGTTTCACACATTAATACAAACTAAAATCAATAAGTGCACTTCTCGTAACTTAAGAATTTCCTTCGAATCATATAATAATTTTTTGTGATTATACTTACATGGATCCATGTGTCAGATTGCGCCCTTCTTTTTTCCACAACAAAGAACAAGATTGTATTTTTTGTCACCCATACCTATTTCCACAAAATGAGAAGCAAAAAATTAATGGTGAATTTTCTCACTGAAATATATAGATTTCTGCACGATGAATATACATGGTCTTCTCTCTCTTACTTGCGTATAATGTGTTTTTAGTCATAAGTGTGGGGGTATTTTGGGCGCAATAAAAGCTTACTAATTTGGAATTCTTTTAATATTTTTTTGGTGTTAAAAATGTGAAGGTAAACATGCTAATTCCTTTAAAACGTCAGGGTTTCGAATACTTTTTATGAATTGGGGGCTGTAAATGTAATTAGTTAGATATGAGGGGTCCATCAGTAACTACATCAAATCTTAAGGTGTGTAAACGTAGTTATTTCTATTTTTTACTTTCTAGTACTTCTACTTTCCTCACGCGAAATGGCGCCTTTTTCTCTCTCTCCCTCACTCTCTCTAGGGTTTTGAAGTGAGAAAAACCCTTTCCTTTCAAACTTCAATTGCGCAATTCCCAATTTCGTCCCAAATGCAATTCCATCCATGAAAATTTTAGAAAAAGCTTCAGAATTGCAGATTCGAAGCTTAGAATCGTGAATCATCCCACCAAAAATGGCGTTCTCATTAACTCCCCAGCAGCAGCAGCCACAGCAATCCCTTTTTCAATCCCCATTCCCACAATCCACTCCATTCCAACAGCAACAGCAACAGCAGCAGCAGCAGCAGCAGCAACAACAATCTCCGTTCCAATTTCAGCTCCAGCAGCCCCAGCCCCAGCCGCAGCAACAGCAACCGCAGCCTCAGGCTCAGGCTCAGCCGCAGCTTTATCTTTTTACGAATGATAAAACTCCCGCTACTTATAATACGAAATGGGCTGACCTTCATCCTGATTCGCAGAAAGCCCTACTTCAGATTGAGTAAGTTCTCTTTTTCTCTTGAGTTTTATTGGTGGGTTTTCTTTTGAATTTGTTTTATTGTGGTTGATTTAGGAATTTAAGTTTTCTGTGGGTGCAGGGAGAGAATATTGGAGTACAGAGATGAGAGCCAGCGATTGGATCAGTGCAGCAGGCTTTATGACTCGTCTGTTTCTAATAATGGATTCGAGCTTGATGCCAGCTACATTGTTCAGGTTTATATTATTCTTCACTTTTGACTGCAATTTAATAGTTATAAGAATTGAGTCGATACTTTTGTTCAAGTTTATATGATGCTTTTCACTTTCGTATGCAATTAATAGGTTTGAGAATTAACTTGAGTCTTTGTGGGTTTTCGTTGATCTAGTGCATTAATCATACTAGATGGTGCAAGTGCGTTTCTGTTAAGAGATATATAATTTGTGAAAAGAAATGAACTTGATACTTTTTTGAACTTTCTTGGGAAGTTGTTTCGTTATGTCCTTTGGACTTTTATAGCTTGGCACATTGGGTTGTGAGAATTTTATTGCATCTGCATAAAGTTTCTGGTAAGATTCATAGATTTTTCTTTAATAGGCAATTATATGGAATTCACTCTCATTCTGTGTGAAGACCTCCATAGCTTGAGAAACTGTATTTTGCAACATCTTTTGTTGAGTTACGTTTTCTGGTAAGTTTGTACAGAATTTTCATCATCAAAGATGCATGAGTTGTTAATTTATAATGCAGAAATTTGGTTCATTTCTAGAAAATTATCCCATTAACTTTCACTTTAGTTGGTAGTGTTTTCATGTCCTATTATTTATGGGTGTACTTCCTCAGGAGCTTGGTGGAATTGGTATAGCTTTGGAAAGACAGAAGGCAACTTTACAAGAACTGATGAGTGTAGTGAAAGATATGCTACGAAATACAGAAGTGGCTGTTCGATCTTTTATGATGTTAAGACCCAGGTTTCTTCACCAAAGTAAAGGCGCTGGAGCAAGCACCACCACACCCTCCCAGCCTTCAGGAGCAGCTACAACTCAAACACCAAGTAGTCAACCTACAACAAACCCTATGGTTCCAGTACTTGATTTCTACAGTGGACTACCAAAGAAACCATCTCCTTTTTTGCAGCAAACTGTTGCCAGATTTGAGAAGTACCTCTCTGAGTGTCGTCAGTGGATTGAAGAGTTGGAGCAGTTGCTGCTATTAGACTCTGAAAAGAACTCTTACAATCAAAGTTCTCTGTTGCAATCTCTGCCTAAAGTCATGGAAAACGTACACGACTTCTTTGTGCATGTTGCTGCAAAGGTAATGACAAGATTAGCGATTTGTGTTGTTTGCTTCATTTGAATGTCAAATTATTATTTCTCCTATGAGCAGTTATGGATGGTAAAAGGAGGGATTTTGTGGTGGGAATTAAGACTGACTGATGGCATCCTTTATTAAATGGATGATATCCTTGTACTGAAACTGAATCGTATTTGCATTCATCCTTTTGTCAGCATTTTCTTTTTTCATTTTGGAACTATAGAGCGATATCTACCACTCATATCAAGTTATACTTGAATGTTCCTCACTAGATGTGTTCGCATAGAATTTCTTTGTTTCAGCTTTATCTAAAGGGAAAAAAAGGAGTTCTGTGAATGAGGTTAAGATGTTGAAGTTCGGTTAATTGCTGGAATACTTCTGTGGTTTTGTTCACGCTGCCAAAGTGTTGTGTATCCACACCTTATTTAAAATTCAGAGCTTTTTTCATGATGTGCTGTTTTTGAAGATCTAACTTTTTGAAGTTCACTTGTTTCATTTGTATTCTCTTGGTAATTAGATTTTAAGGCTGAGGTGGTAGAGCCTATTTATAATATGCTCTATCACACACTCTGTTTTCTAGATTTCACAAATAATAAGAATCTGCTCTCAATTTTTTTGGCATGTATATGCTGTGTTTCTTTTATTTTATTTCATTTTTTCTTTTTTCTTAGTTTCCTTTTTTGAAGATAGTTTTATTATCATCATTAATATTGTTGTTGTTATTATTATAGATTAATGCTGTGCATTTGCAAATCTTTTTGTGATCTATATTTCCACGAGGTTGCTACTGACTTGCTCTAATGATTGTGTAGGTGGAAAGCATTCATCAGTACATTGAATCCATGAAGACAGCATATCTTGCTGACCAACGCCGTCGAGGGGATGGAGACGATCCATTTCTTGAGGCTGATCGCCGGGAAACGGCCAAGCAGGAGGCTGCAGCTCGAAGGGTTCACCCCACCTTACATTTATCTGCAGTTCCACAACCAACAGGTCAGGCTACTGGACCATTTGCAGCCTCAGCAGCACCTGCAGCATCAACTGCCACAAATACACCTGCCCCTGTATCAGCTTCAAGTGGAAGTGGATCTTCGCTCTTTTCTACTCCAGCTGCTGCATCATCGACTCCTTCGCTCTTCTCTACCCCCACCACTTCTGCTCCACTCTCATCGTTGTTAGGAACTGCTGCTGCTCTCCAGTCATCACCTTTTAGTTCCTTGTCTGCTTCATCATCTGGCTTTGGTGTTTCCACTCCCTCCTTGTTTGGTTCAACCCCTTCGCCTGGAGTGTCAACCTTTTCGACACCTTTTGCTACAGGTTAGTTAATATATCATATCAGTTTCAAGATTTTAAGTTTGCCACTGAGATTACTATAAACACCAAACTAGAAAAGAAACAAAAAGATGAAACTGGTCTCCGTTGTTGTTAAATGCTTAGACCTATTCTTTTCCACCCTGTTCAAAGCACAAAAGTCAATTCACTTTATTTTATCAGATATTAGTGGCATATGAAACTAGTTTATTCTTGCATGTTTTCCAGCTTGCACATTCTCATGGAACTCTCTTTATTTTATGATTAGGAGCTGCAACAGGATCAGGAGCAAGCTTTGGGACTTTATCAGTGAGTAAACTTGAATTTTCTTCAAGAGGCTCCTTTTTATCTCTCCTCTTCTCCAATAATTCATGGACTTTTCACTAAATATCAGAATAATAGCTGTATATAATATGTATTCACGTTTAGCACTGAAAATAATTGAATTAAGCTGAAGAAGGTTTGTCCAAGTCTGGTGTGGATTTTCATTGAGCTTCAAATTGTTTTCGATTTGTTTGAATGTTAAAAAGCTGGGCTTGAACGAGCTTTTATCGGGCCTACCTCAAATATCTTCATATTTCCGTATGCGTGTTATCATTTTAAACTAAACTAGTTGAGCCTGAATCTTTACTGAAAATGGAACCCCCGCCCCCCCCCCCCCAAAAAAAAAAAAAAAAAAATCATTTAAAATAAAAAAGTGATCAAGCTTTTGGCAATTGATCTAGTCTATGGTAGCTTGGTTCTTTTCCAGCCCTACTCCTGTTCATTGAATCATTTGCATTGAGCTCGCTTGAGATATTTTTAACATCAGCTGTCTCCCCATTTTTCCTGCAGAAGGCAAGAGCAAAAAGTCGCACTGGGCGTCGATAGTATGCAAGAAAGTATCCTCACTCACTGTTACTATCTAGCATCTTTCTGTGCAATCCAAATAGAGCATGTTTTGTGCATGATTTGCTGTCGTCTTAAATGACATGCAATGGATACAAGTGATATTGACCAGGCATTCTGGAACTTCTTTCATTTGGTGTCTCCAAATTCCATTGCTGAAATTTCCCTGTAATGCAGATATTCTAGAAAATAGATTCTGGATTTGCTCCAATTCTGGATTTCTTTGGATTGTTTTCTTTACAACTCGCATATGCATCCTGAAAAGGATCTCATTGTAACTGTACGACGACCTCTATGATTCGCAGGTGTAGATCTTATACTGATTGATTTCTAGTGAATAATGTGGCCTATGTGTTATGGTCTTGGTGCGCCTAGCACCCTGCAAGCAGCATGTCACTTAACTTTTATCGGTATCTATTCTTATTTTTCCTTGATATAGGAGATTTATAAGGTTCGGTTTTTGGTTCGTTTGATGATGTTCTTTTGATCCTCATTACACTCGTCAGAGAAGCCTTAATGTTGCACCATAGTATAGGGAGAAGGGCAAATGACAATCAAAGGTTAAGCTAACTCCACTCATCTAAAAAAATATCTGAATATCTGAATAACTCGTTGAAACACTTTGTAAAGTGCTTTGGTGTGTTTCTGTCGGACACAATCACTTTTTCCTAAGCACCTTATCTATAATTCCCTATCTCCTTCAATATTGTCCTTTGCAAACCAGATACCTGTTATGTTATGTCCTCCATTACTGTTGGTACTAAGTTTCCCATCAGCTTAATCAACTCAGCCTGGATTTCGCAACTTTGCAAGTGTGATCGATCGCCTGAAGAGAACACGTGGACATTATTCTGAGCCTCAATCCAGCTTAAACCTGGGTCTTTCTCCAACATAAGTCCTCTCATCTTTCTCCTCGTCTCCAAAACGTTGTCCCATCTCCCTGCTGCAGCATATAGTTTCGTAAGCAGTATACTTGCTCCACTGTCTTCTTCATTAACAGTCAAAATCTGCTCGGCAGCATGGATTCCCATGCTCAAATTTCCGTTCTTGATACACGAGCTCAAAACAGTTCTCCATGATTCCAGATAATCATCCACAAAAGGTGATTCAATAATCATTTGCTCAGCCTCCTCCCATAGTCCAGCTCGACTCAACAAACTTATCACGCAAGAATAGTGCTTCGGCCCTGGTCTCAGACCATTTTCCTTCATATAATTCCAGAAGAATCTACATTTATCTACCAAGCCGCAATGACTACAAGCAGCTAGAAGGGATAGAAATGTGACCTGATCTGGTATCAGGCCATGCTTTAGCATTTTGTAGAACCATTGAAATGCCTCCTCGGCCTTTCCATGGTGGCTATATCCTGTAAGCACTGAGTTCCAGCACATTAAATCACACACACGCAGACAAGACAGTGAAATCGTGGCGGCTTTAAGTTCACCGTTTTTGGCATACATATCAATCAGACTGCTATGGACACAAACTTCAGAATCATTTCCCGTCTTCACGGCCAGACAATGTATCATCTCTCCTTGTCTTAGAGTAGCAAGGTCAGCACATGCACTTAAAGCACTACTAAGTGCAAAACTGTCCAGATTGCAACATTCCTTGTACATCTCGTGGAAGAAATTGATTGCACCTTCACTTTCACCCATTCTAACATGCCCAGAAATCATGTCAGTCCAAAGAACCGCATCTTTATAGAAAAAAAAACTGAAAATCTTTTGAGCAGATGTCGAGTCGTCATTGCTGAAGTACATAGATATAAGCGTGCTTCCAATGTACCCACTCCTGGCAAGACCTGTTCTCTCAGTTTGTGCATGGAGCGGCTTTCCGTATTCACAAGCTGGGTAGCGAGCTGTACCAGAAATAACAGCCGCCAAAGTATACTCATCGGGACTCAGAGGAAATACTCGCCTCATTTGAACAAGCATATCCATTGCTTTCTCTCCATCTCCATTCTCTGAAAACCCACCTATCATTGAGTTCCAAGAAACCAGATCTGGATTTTCAATCCTCAGAAATACATTAAATGCTGTGTGGGTGTCTCCACAGCTACAGTACATATCAATCAGTGAGTTCTGCAAAGGCAAATCGATGTATGTGCCTGACAAAAGCACTTGGCCGTGGACAAGTTTCCCACTATCATAATCTTCCAATTTGGCACAAGCATTCAACACCAATGAATATGTAAATTGAGTAGGCGTAGTCCCATCCTTTAACATACTGTGAAAAACTTGAAGACTTTCCAATATCTTCCCATTCTTCACATAACCAGAAATAATTGAGTTCCATGCTATGGCATCTTTGTCCATCATGCGGTGAAAGACTTGCTTAGCACAACCCACATCCCCACAATTCGAGTACATTCCAAGTAAAGATGTTTGAACGCGAACATTATCCAAGAATCCTATTTTCACACACCGAGCATGCAGAGATGAGCCAGTGACCAGGTTTCCAAGTCCAGCCAAGGCATGCAAAAGGCTTGTAATGGTCAATCCGTTTGGTGCGAGGCCCCCATTCTCCAATTGGTCAAACAGCCTAAACGCCAGATGGGCGTGATGAGGACTGCGAGAATAAGCTGAAATCAGGGCATTGTATGTCACTATGTTTTTCTCAGGCATTTTGTCGAACAAGAGTTGTGAGTCAGCGAATGACCCGCAACGGGAGTACATGGAGATGATGTTGTTGTTTAGGAACAATTGGGATTCGGTTGCGGTGGCTGGGGAGGTAAGGAGGAGGGCGTGGAGTTGACGTGCTCTCCGGAGGGAGGTTGTGGCGGTGCATTTGTGGATGAGGTGGGTCGCTATGGAATAAGCTTTATGCGGTGGTGCTGGTGGCATAAACAATCTTTTTGCCGGTGCTTTCAATTATCTTCCTCCCTCTACAATCAAATTCAAAAGCAAAATCAAGAGAGTAGAAAGCAACTGCTAAATTCTTATTCAATAATTAAATTTTAGCTTATTAACACCGCTAAAATGAAGGACAAAGCACATAAAAATTTAATTGATTGGAAATATATATATATATATATATATCTAAATGTATATATAATGGGTAAAAATTAGCATTCTTTAAGGTAAGCTTACACATGAAAAGAAACTATTGAAATATGTAGAGAGCAACTTCCCAACCCAATTCTTGCAGTTCTTGAATTCTTTTCATTTGATCGAAATCCTTTACTTAGGGAGTGACGCCAACAATATAGGATACAAAAATTGCTTAGAAGATACGAAGATAACCGGAGAATGAATCCCCGGCCAGAGTACTTGCGCCTCTGCCGCCTACTCGACGAAACCATTCGCCCCTTTTCTGTAACCACTTGAAACTACCCTTGCTCTCATTCTTTCGCGACATTCACGCTTTGTATCAGATTCCTGTTTTTCTTTTATTTTTTTGTTTTATGTTTCTTGAAACATTTCCCATCCTTTTTGGACATTTCTCAGGATCTTGCGGCCGATTCTTTAAGTGAAGAAGCCGAGAAAGACGTTCTAATCGCTCTCTCTGAGGTTTTCTATTAATCGTCCATTGAATCCTCTTCTCTCTCTCTCTCTCTCTCTCTCTCCACATTTTGGTCTGTTTTTCCTGAAATATTGGCTCTTGATTCTCGTCTTCGAACTCTAGGTTTTCAAACAAGTTAAACAGTGGACAAATGAACTTGATTCTGACGAGGTTGTACTGTCTATCTATCGCTCCACACACTCTAAAATAGGTTCTTCCTTGATTTTATTTTTCGGGTATTTCTTTTTTTATCTTCCCATATGAGGGGAAATAATTTTTTTGCAGGAGCTGCCGTCAGAGCCTGATGATGACACGGAATATCCGGTTGCTCAACATTCACATTTTGACAATCATCATTGTTTGGCTAAGATCGTCGGGGACTTGGTAAAGCTTCTTGTCGTGCTTAGTCATGATTTCCACTGGATCGTAGATCATTTTGTGTTGCTATTAAATTTTCATTTTCGATAAGTAAAATATGGTGGTTTATCTCGCCTAGAATCTGAGTAAGGTGAGCATACAAAACTGGATGCGTTGAGCTAGACAATGTATCCAAACTTATTTATAGAAAGGGGATGCGCTCCAACTGATCTTTCTTGGTCTACTTTATAATTACTTGATCAAGAACTACTCAATCTGTTCATCCACTTGTTTCAGGAACGCTGCATGTGCAATAACTCTGCCCAAACTTTCGGTGGTTATATGTTTTCATGCAGATCCCGAGATTGTATTCATTTCTCAAATATTAATAATTTTTGGTTTCTTTGCAGATGTTTCTACTTTCATTCAACAGTCGATATACTCAGCACTTGGCAGGGAACACTCTTTTGGCCATTTCTGAGTTTGTAGTTACATCAGTATGTTCCTATGCAGACCCCTACCTCCCTGTCAATTGTGGTATCACTCATATTTTGTGATTCCAATGCTAATTTCTTCTTTTTAGGATTGCGCTTGGAATGAATTCCTGCATTTGTTGTGTATTAGCTTGGAATTGGCAATTTGTAACTGTGCTGCATCTTCTTCAGCTCCTGGTGCATTGGAAACCAGATATTTAGATAATGATCCATCCACTTCAAAATCTTTATTGAATCCAAAACTGAAAAGTGCAAATTGGTTTGTTGTGGCTGCTATCTTTCGAGTTTTACATAATATACAGAAGTACCTAAAGCAACCTTTTGATGACAAACTCATGAAAGCGTACTTGGATTCTGTCAGCTCTTTAATGTTAAATTTACATTGGGCTATATTGAGCAAGATGTACATTGGTCAGTATGTTGAAGCTCTTAAAGGGTCTGCCAAAGAGGTTTCACATCAAAGGAAGGTTGTCCAACCAAGAGAAATAACATTGTTCCTCGGAAATTTCATTCGGTTTCTCTGTTCTGTGGTCGTGCAATGTAGTTTTCTAGAAGATGGAGGTTGTTTTTCACCAATTATTTCCAAAATCATCAACCTTGTTCCGAAGCTTACAGCCTGGTGCCATGCCGAGCTTCAAAGTCCTCATGATGTCCGTATCTCTCATTATTTCAGACACAAAGTGCTGGTAAATAATCCTCTGTTAATGTTCTGCATTTTGTTTTATGAAGATATATAGGAAACTATAGGTGGATGCTGCTTATCACAAATGAAATTGCATTTGTATAGTTGACAACTTGTTTGCTTGTTCATGAGTATTTTTGAGTTGCATGCAAGACTAGACATCGATTTGCATTACCTCATTTTTGCTAATTGCCTAGCTGTCTATTCATTGGTTTACTGTCTCTAGCCTGATATTAACTTGATGAAAATGAGTTTCATTGAAACTTGAGTGATTTCTAAAATTTATACTTTGATCAACGCACACTTTTAGCTCTTCAATGTTGTTTGCTATCATCACAGATACTTGGTTTTGAACCTTGATCTCTTCTTTGTGGGCTTGATTGATGCTAGTTATTTTGACAGTGGCGATAATGTCGACTAGCTGATATGCTTGGTCCCAGCTAGTTAGATGAAGAGTTATTGTGGCATATACAAAAAATAAAACATCCTGTTGCTACAAGTATGTTCTTACAACCATTTTTTAGTGTATGAAATAGTTAAAGATAGAATGTTGTTTGGTATAAAATCTGTGATCTCAGTGGTTTTTTATTGTAGAGTTGATCCCTCATTTGTCAGCTTGATCGATCCTTTTCCTATTGACTATGTTGATAATAGTGAAGTAGTTCTTGGTCTCTGCTAATTAGAGGGAGAAGTTGTCTTGATATTTGTTAACCCATTCTTGTTGCTACAAGTTCGGTCTTCCAACGTTAATTTTTAATCTTAGTGGTTTTTTCATTGTAAAGTTGACCTTTTCTTTCTCGGATTCATTTATCCTTGTTATCTTGACAATGATGGTAATATTGAAGTAGATGATTTTCTTGGTCTCTGCTTGTTAAACAAAAAAGTTGTCTTGACATATATCAAGCATAACATATCTTGTTGTTGTAAGTATAGTTGCCCAACTATCATGAAAGAGCTAAAGTTGGAATTCTATTTTGTTATTAAAGAACTTTAATTTCAGTGTTGTTTTATTGCGATTTGAATTTTGACTTGTTTTTGTTGGCTCCTACATATCTATTGCTGAAGGATCTATTATCGTGCCTAACCTGATAGAGGTTGAATTCACAGATGCTAATGGTCAAGCTTAGTTCTAGTATCCACATTGAGCAAAGTATACTCAAGACATGGATACATCTAGTCCAAAAGTACTTTGCAGATCTATTATTGCAACCTATATACGGGGTTAAATTTGATCATGATGGCTCTCTGGAAGGCTCGCCATTCTGCACAAGCATTTTTGATCCAGGAAAACAGAACATGTTGTCTCGCCATTGGCAGCGGCAGACTGTTTTTCTTTTCTTGAAGTGTTCCCTAAATTTGGTCAGTATAAAAGGAAGTCCTGATGAACAACAATGGGCATATGAAAATCTGAAGCATTATTGCACTGCTGACCCAAATTTGGATTCAGAATGTCATGGTGAAAGCATAGGTTTAATAGAGCTCCATAAGTGGCTCCAAGCTCACGTTCCTGCTGATATACTTGTTAATAATGAATTGTATTTTGAACAGTGCGTGAGATTTACCTCATCCTTCCTCCAGCTATTTATGCATGAGGTTTGTTCTCAGTTTCTTATTTCTCATGGGATTGCTATTGGATATCTTTTTTTTATCAGCTAACCCTTGTTGGACTTGTTTGTTGTCCTAATCTACTTTAATTCATTTATAAACAACTTATATATAATTCAATATTTGTACTATCTGGCAGCATTTGTGCGTTCTAACACATGTTGACCTAAAATGAGTATTAATCTTTGTCCTGGCTAATTATTGTAATTCTGAGCTGGAATGAGAGACAGGCAAAATTTTCTCCTATTTAGACATGTTAGTTTTAGTATAAACACTGGCAGTATCAGAGAACATTTGTTTGTTTTCAGTCTCTGGATGTTCATGGCAGCCCTTATACGTTAGACTAGGGAAGATTCTTTACATGAGCCGGTGTTTTGCCCTACATATGAACTAAATGGTCCAGATTATGCCATATTCTGTATTTTGATATTTTTTCTTTTTTTAAAATGAACTAAAGGTGCGACACAATCTAAACTGATTCGTGCATATGTAGGGCCCAAACCTGGTGTTTGTAAGAATCTCCCTATGACTTGGGAAGTAAGTGTTTTCATGATGAAACTGAGTTGGGTAGTTCTCATTTGCCTTTAAATGAATGTAAATTAAAGGTTTTGTATGTGGTCGGTAATCATAGGTTGTGCTCTACTTGATCCATGGTTTTCCTGGGTTTTTTATTTCTTTATGTTTTATCATTTTTTTTTAACTTTTTTATGAGTTCTTATGAATTTATTTTATGTCTCATTCATCACTTTCTTTTTGTTGTAGGATGATACCCTGTTTGAAATACTATTGCAAATCTTCCGTGTACCATATTATCATGAGCGTCAGTAAGTTATACTAAAATCCCTCTTTTACTTAGCCTTTAAAGTGTTCATTGAAGCATTTCTAATGGACATTTGATAGTTTTCTGTAGGATTACTAAAGACGAGCCTTTGGCTAAAGTGAAGAATGATCTAGTCTTTCTTGTTTCTGACTTGTTTAATCCGATCCATCTGTTTCATTTGTTTCTTGCTGAGGTAATATGTTTGCTCAAGGGTGACCTAACCACCGATTTTTCTTGTGCTCTAGCAAGTTTTTCCACATTTCATTTCATTAATATTCTGTGACGGTCCCATTAAAATGTTTCTATGCTTTACTTTCCTACAGATACACTATGATCATCAAGTTCTTCTTGACTATCTTATCTCAAAAGACACTGGATCCAGCTGTGCTGAATACCTTCTGAGGTTTGTTCTTGAGATTTCTGTTATCTTCCCCATCTTCCTTTCAGTTTATCATGGGCTTCCTGCGTAGCTGAAGCACACACACAGATACATATATGCAGATGTATTTATATATTCCATGACTTCTTCTTTAGCGAAGCTTTATGCTCTGTTTTGACTTAACATGATTGCTGCCAGGTCACTACGGACCGTGTGCAATTCTTGGAGCTTGTTTGTTGAATTTCCAGGAGTGGAAGAATGTTTATATCAATTATGTCCAAAGAGGCAAAAAGTGTTAGTAGACTCTGTTGATTTTGAGGGTGTGTTATCTCCTGCCTCATTGAAGAAAGGTGGAATTTCATCACTTGTGAAGGAGCAAAATGAAGCCCATGAACATGGCAGAGAATGTTGCCGGAATTATAACATACCATTTGTGGCTGCTAGGGATTGTTTGGTTTCGCTGACAACATCCATCAACAATCTTAACCAAAAGAAATTGTTTCCATATAATCCGCAAGTGCTTCTGCGGCGGTGAGTTGTCGTCTGTTATTTTATACATCTTTTGGCTCCATTTCAACATGTCATGCTAGAGTTTTGCTCCTATCCAGGTGATTCCATTGATTTATTTGTGTGAACTGCCTAAATATTTTTCTTTCTTCTTGTCATCTTCCTTGAGCTGCTGCTGCTTATTCATTTCTTTTTGAGTTTTCCTTCTTCCCTTTCCAAGTTATGGTGTATGAATTCAACCCACATTCTCATTTTCTGATATATTTGACTCTTTAATGTTGCATAAATTTACATCTTAGCCATTTAATTTGATTAATTTTGGTTATGGGCATGCATGTGATGTTTTGGTCTAATGAAAGTGTCATACGATGTTGCTCTAGATTTTATGGTCTAGATAAGGCAGCATGAAATGATATTTGCAATTTCGAGCTTTTGAGTAAAAAAAGTTTGGTGTAATCAGTTATGTGAATGCTTGTCTTAGTTATAAAATTTAATGTGTTAATCTTTAATCAGCTATCTTAGATTGACATTATATCTCATCGAATGACTAATCACGCATTGCCACTAATTATTCTGACACAATCGCCTGATTCTTATCATTCAAATGTTTGCGCTCGTATTGCAGTTTGATGAGATTTCAGGAGCTCTGCAATGAGCAATAGATTATGGAACTTCATGGACTCCCATCTCCTTTAGCTTGTTCGTGTTACCCTTTCTTTATGGTTCTAGAATCAGCTGAAACGGATAATGAAGTTGAAGTGCTGATTATGCTTCCACCGTTGAGCATCAAATTGAGTAAGCGAAACATTTTAAGAGGTACGATCGTTTTCTTGGACTTCAGTAAACATTCTTGCTTCACGAATGTAGTTCTTTTGCTTCTCTATTTCATTCACGCGCGCTCTTCAACTGTTGTTTGAAATCTTGTTCTTTATCGTTCGTATCATTGGATAGTCATATCTTGGTGTTTTTCTTAACGTTCTTTATTCATATAGTCGATTTCGTGTAAGCAGATTTATCCATGTTTATGCTTGCCAGTGTCGTTTCCTTGTATTTAACAAGTATATATATATATATATGTGTGTGTGTGTGTGTGTGTGTGTGTGTGTGTGTATTACAATGTTCAGCTAATCCTTTGTGTGTTTGCCATGAAGCAGGTATTTTCAATCCAAAGGCCATTCAGATTCACCACATTTACTTGAGAAAACTTAGCTACAAGTGTAAATATATATATATATATATATATATATATCTCGTAGTCTCCAACGGGCAGCCGGCCAGTATATGCGGACATTGAAGTTAGTACGATGCCACGTTTGATGCTTTTTCCATCCTTTTCAACTATGTTGCATGGACATGACACGACGATATAAAAAATTTTAAAATTTTAAGATACGGTACGACTCTGTTTATAATTTATTAAATTAAAGTATATGATAGATAAATAGTAATATTTATCATTAAAGCAAACACTTTTTAATTGAATTATAAGATTTAAAAATTAAAAAAATTATTTATTATTTTCAATATTTTTATTAAATTTTTTAAACTTTTAAAAAATATCCTATTTAAACTTTGTAATATATTAAAAAGTTCAATAGTGTTCCAGCCGTATCGAACACGTCCTCCAGCCATGTTCGATATTTTGTCAGATTTTTTTTCTTTTTTTCTTTTTAATTTTTGGATATCGTGTCGGACACGTATTGGGTTGTATTGGAACCGTGTTCATATCCAACACTGTGCTGGATAATTTTTGACCGTGTGCGTGCATCGTAGCTTTTCAAACTCTCATCAAATTTGCCTGTTTCGCCAAAGAAAGTCCCACAAGTTAAAACCAAGGAAAAATGGAGGAAGGCAAGAAGCAGAAGCACTTTGTTCTGGTTCATGGGGCGTGCCACGGCGCGTGGTGCTGGTACAAGGTGGCGACAAGGCTGAGATCTGAGGGCCACCGCATAACCGCCCTCGACATGGCGGCTGCTGGAGCTGATACCAAGCGTTTGGAGGAGCTGAGCTATTTCTCCGACTATTGCCGGCCGCTGATGGAGTTCTTGGTGGCTTCGCCGGCGGACGAGAGGGTGGTTCTTGTGGGACACAGCATGGGCGGATTATGCTTATCTCTTGCCATGGAAAAGTTCCCTCACAAAATTGCTTGTGCTGTTTTTGTCGCTGCCTTTATGCCCGGACCTCATTTTCCCGTCTTATCTGAGGTATAAACTTGATTTGTGATACAGATATAATTTGAGTTAATTACAGTGAACCCCCTGTGAAATTTGAAATGAGCAAAAAAAATCCTATGTAAAAGTAATTAGCATAAAGCCCCCATATAATTATATTTTTGCTCAATCTCCCTTTTATGGCGCTGACTGCATTCTATCATCAAGTTTCTTAATTTATCCCCTTATTCATTTCTTACTCCCATCTTCCTCTTCTTATTCTCTCTCTCTCTCTCTCTTTCCTCTTTTTTCCCCTTAATTGGACACTTATCTTCCCCAATTCACCCACCCAACCCCCCTCGCCCAGGCCGCCCCTCCCCACCTCTCCAACCCACCTATCTATCCCTCGCCTTGGTCGTTCGCTGTCGCCGACACGCAACAGCCGTTTTCCTCCCCTATCATGATGTTCACTATATTCCTGGCTCCCTCCTGCGGTCATAAATACTTTCATTGTTGTATGATATACTATATTTTTTTTGATGAATCTATATATATATATATATATAATAATATATATGTATATATATTATACACTACATCTGCTTATATATAATAATTATATAGACATATCACAAAGTTTACAAATGCTAAGAGAGATGATTTTGGCTCTTGTTTTGCTTGTCCCCCTTGTAACATAAAGGAAAAGAAGAAAAAGAGAAAAAAGAAAAGTTGAAGATAATTGGATTGGGTTGGAGAGAAGGTTTTATAATTTCTCTCCTATTTTTTCATTTGGTATAAAATATGAATCTTACAAATTGTAAAAATTCACCATGATGTAGTTAAGTGTCATTTTCATTTTATGAAAATAAATTTGGATGTTTTAAGAAAATTTGATTGAGAAATATTTTTAGAGTAATTAATTGAAAGATTTCGTTAGTTAGGTTTATTTAGTATATTTCATTTTTTAAAAATATTTTTATTTACTCTTTTAGATATACAAATAAGAGTTTTTTAAATGAACCCAATTTGGGGATTGGGACTTGGGAGGAGTGAAGAAATGGGGAAAATATCCCCCTAGATGAAGGGTAAAACAGTCGATTTCATAATCAAGTTGAATCCATTTTCGTAGCACAAGTGCGTGACGCTCAGCTCAAGGGTTATAGGGTTTATTTTGCTATTTTTCTAATTGCACAAGGTTTAATATACTAATTAAAATATCACATGAGTTTTTTCGACAGTTAGAACTAATACAGGGGACCTTCATGCAAAGAATCCTATATAATTTATATAGGCATTTTATCTTCTTAGTTAAGCTAATATTCTTTTTTTTTTTTATCAGAGAAAAAAAACGATACTTTAGTCATTTAACTTTGTCGATGTACATGTAGTCATTTAACTGGGACAAAGTTAGGGATTTTTTACAATTTTAACCAAAAGG
This sequence comes from Petrea volubilis, assembly GCA_026212405.1. Classification (NCBI taxonomy): domain Eukaryota; kingdom Viridiplantae; phylum Streptophyta; class Magnoliopsida; order Lamiales; family Verbenaceae; genus Petrea; species Petrea volubilis. Next base: position 6,928,639 of record CM047872.1, on the reverse strand, counting down.
GTGTTTTGTTTAACATTTGAACATTCCAAAAAAAAGTTATTAAAAAAGTAGCATGAGTTTACACTGGGAATGTCGACTCTCTGACGAGTCGACATTCCCGATGTCAACTCATATTAAAAAAATATTTTCTGAAATTTAAAAAAAAAAATTTAAAATTAAGTGGGAGTCGACATCCACTGATGTCGACTCCCGTTAAAAAAAAAATTTCCGCCGAAATAATGTATAATTTTTTTATCCAAATAAAAAAAATAATCTGAATTTTTTTTTCGGGTACTGTTCATGAAACAGTGCCGCCGACACTGTTCATGCAGTGTTTCGGGTACTCTTAACGTTACCCGAGCGCACTCTTAACATACAATAATTAAAAAAACATAAATAATTACAAAATAAATATCATCTCCAAAATATATAAATTACATACAACAACATATAAATTTCAAAAACACTCCAAACATTATATCATCAAAAAAATTCAACTTAACATACAATATATATAACCAAAAAAAATTCTAAAAAATTATATCAAAAATATTAAACGATACTAACCTTATTAAAATCTTCAAATACGTACACTGAAAAAATAAACACAAATAACAAAAATATCATTACTATTATCATATTACAACATAAGTATAAAATCAATTAACAAATTAATTAAAAAACAAACATAAATAATTACAAAAAAAATTCAAATAATTACGAAATTTTAAACAATACTCACCTTATCTAAGTCTTCAAATACGCACTCTTAAAAAATAAACACAAATATTATGATTCTAAAATTTTTTTAACTGAAGAAGAGAAGAAGAGGAGAAGCAGAGAAATTTTTTTCAGTTGTAAAATGTCTGTGAAAATGTTTAAAACTGAGCTGACACTTAAAGACCAAAAAAAAAAAAATTAAATTTTAAATATAGTACCCGAAAATTTTTCGGATTTTCGGATAAAAAAATTATACATTATTTCGGTGGATTTTTTTTTTTTTAACGGGAGTCGACATTGTGGATGTCGACTCCCACTTAATTTAAATTTTTTTTTAAAAATTCAGAAAATATTTTTTTAATATGAGTTGACATCTGGAATATCGACTCGTCAGAGAATCGACATTCCCAGTGTAAACTCATGCTACTTTTTTAATAATTTTTTTTGGATGTTAAAATATTAAACAAAACACCCGTTAAAATTGTAAAAAATCCCAAAGTTAGGTTGCAAATATTGTACGGGGGCTTTTCGTAGATTGGGTATATCAGTTGATTGATTGCCATGGTTTATTTGATCCATAAAGGGCCCAAAAACCCATCTTAAAATGTGAATGATACATCACATCTCACCTACTGATTCATGACCATGGATTTGAAATAGCTACGACAAGTTTGCAGGAGATAGAACTACCCCTTTATTCCGTTTGGTCTATTAAACATATGTACCTCATTTTAGAGATATGAAAAAAATTGTTGGAGATTTGAATTCTGACAATGTGTGCGTGGTGGATTGTACGCGTATTACAAAGAAAAAAAATGTAACAAGGATTAGCAGTAAAATTGACATTTAAAATCAATTATAAACTGGGATGAAAAGAAACCAAGAGTGGAATGACGAACGGCACGTTTGGATAAGTTCAAAAAAAATGTTTTTGGAGTTATGCCTTTTGTAGTAGATTTTTTTTTTTTTTGTGTGTTTATATGCAATAATTAGAAAGCATTTGAAAATGTGATTTTATTTGAAATTATTTTGGATAACTTTTTTAAAAAAATTATTTTTGAATTTTTTTTCTGGCTTTTAATGTTTTAAGAAAACCCATCAAAAGCAATATTTTTTTTTAATTAAAATGTATTTTTTTAAACCATATATTAGTGCTTCTCTTTTAAAACTAGCCGATTCCAACGGGCTCTTTTTGGATAACGTAATTTCTATCCATGTAACCTGATAAAGTATTGAATGATTATTTATACCAACTTACCAAGCAAAGGAGGCTTAAGCATAACTTTCAGTTCATTTTCTTTTTCCTCAGTGGGAGCTTAAATTTAATTCAATTTAATCGGGTCATATTGTATTGGTCATACAACTCCATTTTAATTTTCTTTATGGGTAAATACACAGCACCAGAGGCAAGGGGGTGATTTCTTGGATTGCCAAATTTCATTTACCGAAGGAGAAGACAAACCTCCAACCTCCTTTCTTTTCGGGCCCAAATTCATGGCCTCCCACTTGTATCAACTTTCGCCTCCCGAGGTTAGCTATGATTGCACTTGCAACACAATTAACTACTTAATTTGTCGTCACTTGCAGATAATAATGACAATTAGCACATTTAATTGCTGTTTATGATGCATGAAACTCTGCATAAGACAAGCCAATCAAGCTTCTTCATAATTTTTATTTAGATAGAAAGTATCACGACTCCCTTTACAGATCACATGTGATCTTAAATGCTTTAATGATCTATCATGCATACTGCATACACAATCGCAGTGCTAAGGAGCTTGAGGGTGCGATCACTCCGTCTAATTCATATCAAGTTAAATTTTACATTTTTTTTGAAAGATTAAAATCCCTTCAACCCCCACCCGCCCCCCCCCCCCCACCCCCACAAAAAAAAAGAACCAGCTTTTATATTTTATAAAAAATTAATCTCACCTCTCAAAATAAAATCTTTGACTCTAGCCTTGTATGTTCTATGATCTATATATTGTTGTCTTGTGAATTGATAATTACTAAATTTGTTCTGTCTATGTGCCGTTTAAACAGGATTTGACTCTTGCAACTTTGTTGGTGAGACCAGTACGATTTTACGATGAGTCAGGTTCGTTTAAAGACGCTGCTCTGTCAAAAGAAAACTACGGATCGGTTTGTCGGGTTTACGTTGTTTGCGACCAAGATAATATACTAAAGAAGAGCTTTCAAGAGTGGATGATTGAAAATAATCCTGTCGATGAGGTGAAGATCATTCGAGGTGCTGATCACATGGTTATGTTCTCCAAACCCCAAGAGTTATGTGCCTGTCTGCAAGACTTCGCCCACAAATATTGCTGATGGGAGAATATATATCATTTTTAGTCCCGTATGTATACTTATCCAGTGTTGGTCCTGTGTATCATGAATGTTTTGTATTACATTTTGTATATGTCAAATTTGTCGTAAATTTAGTTTTTCAGGTGACTTCTCTTGAGTATTTAATGGTGAATTACACGAGATATCGGATAACTAAAATTGAAAAATTTAGAAGACATACAACAAAATAGGAAAGGTGACGTCCTCTCCTTTATCAATAGAATTGGATGCCTAGCCCGAATAAGCTGTTCAAAATCCCGATCTTCTACTAGAAAGAATCTCTCTAGCCATACTTCCATCTGGTCTAGTGGTTTCACTCATTCACCTTCAACGCTAGAAGTGGCTGGGATAGAAGTGAAGTTGAAATTGAGGACTTGGACTCTTCCGATGCCGTCACCTTACTTTCGCCTACGTCCATTTATCATCGAGTCCTTCTTGTTAGAAAGAAAGGGTCTGAGCTGCTATATCTTTGCTAGCGGTGAAAGAATTTTAATGACAAGGTATGCGAAGCAACCGCCGAACTCAACGACTAATAAGAGAAGGAGACATCTACAACCAATTGGACCAGAACTGCACATGACCTAATATGTAAAGGACCAAAAATTCAATTTTTTTTTTCTGTACTATTTAAATTACAGTTGCAATTAATCCATTTTTGTATATAAATAACCATGCTTGTGTTCTGTCTGTCCAAACACTCCAATTAATCCATATGTGTATATAAAAACCATGCTCGTGATCTATCTGTCCAAAGACTCCAAGTAATTCCAATTCAATGTGACAATCTAAGAGGGGGTGATTTAGATTATTTAAACTGATTTTTAATAAAATAAATAAGGGGACTGGAACTATCAGTGTGATAACCCTAACAGAAAAATCATCTAATTGAACAATTGACTTATAGTGGCTTGGGCCTACGCTTAATCCACTACATAAGTGTTTTTCAATTTAGGATTTTGAACCTGCGAAATATGTTATTAATTAAAGTTAGAACCGGAATAACATATCATAAGCCGATAATAGTGGAACAATACAGACTTTATGAAAGATATAACTTCCAAGCAAAACAATATAGAAAGAAAGTGAGAAGAACCATTTTGGAACTGATGCAAGGCCAGTTTTACTACCAAACACTTGGTAAGCAACACACTGTTGGACTACTAGTACTACCAACACCAGGTAAACAGCGTACACCCAAGAATAGATAATATCTCAATTCTCACTTAACCAATACTATGAACGTGAGATCTCAATTGCTATCACTTAGTACTCTCAAACATTGCATTTCGTCTTCATTATTGACCTTATTTATAGTGCAATGGAGCAACTTCAATTTGGCAAGAATCCAATTCTTCATTTAAGGTAAATAGCCGTTGGAAGAGTAATAAGGTAAGATTTTCAGCTTTAATTTGAAATCTTCTAAAATGGTAAATAGCCGTTGGAGATATTCAAAGGAAAGTAACTCTTAGAGTAAATCTGCAAGTCATATGTTAAATAAAGAGATCTTCTAAATTATCATAAAAAATTAAAGGCCACACAATGTAACAATCTTTCAATTACTCGAGTCATTAATCATACAATTTTGAATTACACATGTTATTATTCCACAAATTCACTTCTCGACCAATCCGCAACAAAGATTATTATTAGCTCTGAAAAACATCAACCCATTTTAGTCGGGAATTAACTAAATATATTTATTTGCTATCTCGAGTAGACATTCACAAAGTTGGTGCGGCGTTGAGAGCATCGGCGAGTGATCTGCATTTTCTAGTTCTTTCACTTCTGCCACTCCAATTGTCTCAACTTGCCAGCGCTGGAAATTTACCGGAATGGCCTTGTCCTGTGTGCACACTATGTAAACCCTCTTCACAGACCCAAACCCTTCTTTGGTAAATGCACTTTTCTTCGACAAATCCTCAAGAAATAGAGAGCTTGGCCTTAGCAACGTCTTTGCTAATGCCACATCCTGCCAAAATTCATATTAATTGAGGTAGTCATTATAAATTCTAACTACATATTAAGATGAATAAATATATTATTACAAACATGTATCATGAGAGAAATAAATAGAGATAAAGAAAACGAACCTCGGGCGAACATAGATTGTAAAGTTTGTAGGAGACGAATTTGGGGCCAAAGAACATTGAAGTGAGAGGATCTTCAGGGGTGCCATAGGGTGAAAATTCAGTATCTAACCATTCTTCTGTTGGGGTTCTCTCACAGTACTTCAAATTTGAAGGAAACATTAAATAATGTGGAGTGCAATAAAAATACAAAATTAATCAGTAGTGTTACATTAGACTTAACTCTCTCTCTTCTCGTAACAAACAATTCTACTAAAATCAATGATTCAACATGTAAAATGACCGAACAAAATATTATTTATTTGTTGGTGGGTGGGGGTGGTTGGGGATATGATCATAATCAAAAATAATTGGCAGGCTTTCTAAATTCAATATTATCTCATGTAAATGATATCAACAAAAAAATTGTATGAGACAACTTTTACGTTTAAACTATTATAATTACATGTAAGTGGGTGGGGTGAGGGGGTCAAGGGGAGAACAAAATGGCAAATTGTGATGTCTGGATGTGGGTGACGTTATTTTATTTATATAAATTTTAAATAATTTCAATTATTTTATTTTAGTAAAATATTATTTTTTTTGTTGTGTTAATAAGAGAAACAAATATATAAGAAGAGTGATTTCCGACACAATACGATAGTATGATAATCTTTGGAATATGTTCGGGTTGAAGTTTATTGGATTTGATACGTATTGAATAAGGTTTAAATTAATCAATTTTCAACACGAATACGAATCTAACACAACACAATACGATTGCCATCCCTGTAGCAAACACGGCTTGCCAAAAGTGGAAGGGCCAATTCCGTGATCATCGTGATTCAACCTCCAATAAGATTAAAGAAATAGATATTGATCACAATCAAGAATCATTACAGACTTTCTAACTTCATTCTTATCTCTTGCAAAACTACTATAATCACGTTTGACTGTATATTTAATTTAAATATTTAATTGAAAAAACCACTTTATTTAATAGAAGAAGTGTTGGATAAATTAATTATTAAACCAAATTAATAGCATTTGGTTACAGAGGGAGCTACTGTAATATGAGGTAAAAGAGGAGTAGATGAAATCTTTTCTCTTTGGCTCGGGTATTATTATCAATCGAATCTAAATCTAGCCCATATCGGATTACTCCCAAATTAATGACTTGATGAGTATATTACACTTATTATATGATTGGTCACACACACCAATAATATAATAAATATTATTACACTTATCATGTAATGGATTTAGTGCGATCAAATTGAATGCGGACAAGAATTTCCCAATAGAATTTATTAGATACCCATCCCGCAGTCGAGGGATAAATTAATTTAGTCATAGACTATTTTCTCTCTTCTAAATGTATTGTCATACACTGTTACTATCCAAAAATTTGTGATGGTATATATTTCATCACATATAGAAACATGTATAATGATGTATGATGAGAACATACTGAAATAGAATCAAAGTAATAATTAATGATAAAATATTTATTAATAGATTTATAATGAATAAGAGTCATCACATAATTATATATTATAACTAATTAATTCCATTCAACTTGTGATGAATTATCACCAACAGATTGGTTTGACAGTGGTTTTGGAATATATATATGGCTTAAAATAAGTTTTGATTTTAATTAAAAAGGTTAAATACACTTTACCTCCCTAAACTATACAGCATGACAATTATGCCACGAAACCAACAATTGTATCATGACATACCTCCCTCAATTTATTACAATGTTCATTTATATAGTTTTCAATATATATTCATTTTTTAACATCTTAAATTCAATTTTTATAAATTGTTTCATAGTGAACGATAATATTTTTAAAGTTTAATTTATGGAAAATAATCAATAGATCAAGTAATTTAATTTAAAGCTAAAGTAATATATTAGTATAATTATACTTAAAATATTAAATATAAAATAATTCTAATCATATGACCTTAATTAATGAATTTATTAACTTATCTAGTATAAATGAAGTTCGACTATTTTGAATATATTATTGCTTACTATAGTTTAAATATGTATTTTAGTTTTAAAATATTTAGTTGCAAAATATTTACGTCATAATACGATTTTTTATTTGAACATAAATGTATTTCATATTGTAATTCTAGAAGAAAGAAAAACGTAGAGTGAGTTAGTCAAGATATAGACACTAACTCGTCTTTATTGAAATAATTTTGATTTGAAGAGTAAATAGAACTAATCAATTTAAAGTTAAAGCTAAAGATGAAATGACTTTTCTAGTTTTCTATATTCACTGTAGTGCTTAACTATTTTTATTTTTAATATTAGACTGACAATTATTCATTAATAACTAAACAATAATTCAAAATTTATTTAGAGCATTAGTTATTGTAATTAAATACTTTGAGATTACATATATACACACACACATATTCTCGAGGAGATTATTGTTCGAAAGTTAAATTGGGTTAACCGGTTAAGTGCTAAAACGCAGGGGAGAAATTTTAGCCCAGGCTCGGTGCAAACGAATTAATGCTAATTATATGACAAGTATATTATAATTATCATGTGATTAGTGTAAAATTTAGAAAGAGAAGAGCGACAACTCATGTTGTAAGTGCAATACAAAGGCAATATAATTTAATAATTTATTGGGTACGATGAAATTAGATTTGGGTATACTGTATTCACTCCATTCTTAAAAGAGTAAATTACGTTAAGTATTTTAATTTTTGGAATATTTTATATTTTAATACTCAAGTTTTGTAAATATATATTTCAGTATCTAATTTTGATCACTTGTGCGATAATTATATTTTTTTATTATTTTGATGAAATTTTTGTAAAATATTTGGACATATTCTAAAAAATATTGAAGAATATTTTATTAAAATAATATAAAAAATACCATTAACATACAAATAATAAAAATTAAGTATTAAAATATACATTTATAAAAATTAATTGTCAAAATACAAAATACATTTAAAATTAGGATGGTGAACGTCATTTACTATTCTTAAAAATTTCCTTACCTTGTCCACAACGTATGATGGTCCGTGCTCGGTGTCAGGCATGAAAGCTGCGACAAAAACAGGCGACGCTGACCTTGTCAGGGTACGTATCCATCGCAAGGGCCAGGCTCAACCCGCCGAGGCTGTGTCCCACCAGAACCACCTTCTCCCCCGCCGGAATTGAGGCCATCACCGCCAGCAACGGCTGCGTGTATTCGGTCAGCGTGCGGAGATCCTTCAGACTTCTCGAGTCGATGCCGGAGGCCGCCAGGTCAAGGGTCGTCACGCGGTGGCCCGTCGCCTCCAGCAGCGGCTTCAGTTTGTACCAACACCACGCCCCGTGGCAGGCGCCGTGTACCAGAACAATATGTGCTTCTTGTCGTTTTGAAGCTTCCATTGTTTTTGCTCTGAGAGTATGCGTATTGTAATTGCACTGTATATGCACGTTTACTGGACTTTGTATATATGGTCAAAAGCGCAAGGGTAATTTGATTGCTCCTTTTATAATTGCCTGATTTGACGTATTTATGAGTGGAATTATGATTCATGGCGGTGGATCCCATGATCAGCACGGCAATTATTGGTCAACAATTATTGGTCGACTGGCAATATCAAAACTGCTCTGTCATTATAACTGGCTCGGGAAAATTGTAGTTTTCGTCTGTTAGTTTCATCCAATTGGTATTTTAGTCTTTCGGTTTATCTAATTTGAATTTTAGTCTTGTCGATTTTAAATATTGACAATTTTCATCCTAAGTTCCGTTACGTCACGTCAGCTTAAGGCTGCTGAAAAATTAAAACTTTGTTGAAAAGAGGATGAAAATTATCAATTTCTAGAGATTACAGGACTAAACCGCAATCGCATAAATACGAGGACTAAAACCTCAATAGAGAGAGATTAACAGAACAAAAATTGCAATTTTTCCTCACTAGCCATGGGCATTGAGCGATGTCCATTGCGAACTTCGACAACTTTTTTAATTAATTAATAATAATAATATTATTATTAGATTCAGACATGTTTCTTGCCGCTAGCATCCTATAAGTTATTGAGTGGAAAATGAAATTGCCTCTATAGAAAATTATTATTGACAGCTTTTATCATGTTTTTAAAATTAAATAATTTACGAGCTACATATACAATATAAATTCAAAAACTTCATGCTTCTAAGGATAACTTGGATCATTCGAAGGGTAAATTAGTGAAGTCTTAGCTTCCAATTTACAGTCAAGATTGATGTGCCAAACTTCAATGAGTTTGAACTTAATTTGAATTGTTGGTTTTAGATTCCATTATACATGTATATATGAATTTTATTCATGAAAGAGTTACTTTACAGTTCGGCGTCATTGTTGTTTATGAATAAGTATATTAAAATTATTTGTCAATTAATATTTATTATGATAACATAATTATTGTGAAAAATCGAATTTGGACTTGAGTTGGTCTTGGGAATAAATCGAAGCAGAATTGATAAGGCTTCATGTTAGGGGACCTATAGAGCATTAGAGCGTATCAAACTTGATAGGGCTTGTTGGACTTAAGGATTAGTACAAATACAATTAAATATTGATTAATCGAGAAATATGCCGAGGCAACCTAGCTACCACGTAGTTGAGACTTTTTCATTTTTTTTCTTCAAACACTACTCAAGCTTGCTGTTCAATTTTTTTTTTCCTGCTTTCAGTATAATTGTTTTTTGTCCAAAAATAAAAGTGTTTTTAAGCACCTCCAGATAGACCTGTTAATGGGTAGAATTTTATCCTATCTTGACCATATCAAAGAAAATATCCAAAAAAAAAAAAACAAACATATACCCTATATTTGGGCCCAAAATTGAATTTTTGTATAAATTCGGAGTGGGCTGATTTTGGTCCTTTTCGCCACGCCGAAATGAATTAGTAAGGCCCAGGCCACTTCGGCACGTCCACGAGCCCGTATTCAAAGCCCAAGCCGGAATGAAATAACGGCCCATGGCCCAGTCGGCCAAAAGTATAAAATAGGAAAATAAAATAAATACAATAATAAAGTCAAAATTCAAATCCCTTACTTCTAGGGGTTGTTAGATGAAGAGTAACATAATGGCTAAAAATAGGCATTGTTATACTTGCACATGCCTAAAATAAAGGCCATGTGATGCTGAAATTTGAAATTTGAATAAAGATGGCAGCAACTGCCACTTCTAGGAATAAGGCCGGCCATTTATCTTTTGGCCATGTTTGAATAAATCATTTCCAGCTCCAAGAATAAAGGAAGGCAGTTGCAGCCTGAAGTCTATAAAAGGAGCCGGATTCTTCACAGAAAAAAAAAAGACACACACATCATCAGTCAATCAATCAACTACAACAACACTTTTCTCAATCAAGAAGTCCACACTTCTCTGATTCCTTAGCTTAAATAAACAAAGAATAGCTTTAGTTCAAGTAGATAGAAAATCGCTACGGGGTGTTTGTAGCCATACCTCATTCGGCTCGAAGTGAGGATATCAATGCACTCATTCCGTAACGTCACGAAGTCGTAGCCATCACTCACTCGGATTGGGCCCGATTCGAGGTGAGATATCAATGCGGCGGAGTGGTACCCAGCATTCATATCGAGCGCATGCATGAAGGGGAGTGCAGACGAAGTCAATCAATGCTCGTCGGAGTGAACAACCTCTGAAAAACAACCACAGGTAGATATGACCGGAGTCATCAATGTGTCCGATTTGTAGCTAGAGTTCTTAGGGACTGCTCAATGCATCTTTGTCATAGATATGGCCCGAGTCATCAATGCGTGTGTATGTAGTCGAGTCCTGTAAGGTCCACATGGCGAGTAGCTATCGTCTTCTAATGTATTTCTTTTTCGATTTAAGTTTTCTGACCCTTTTCGATCGTTGAGAGTGCTAAATTATTAAGTCCTACATTCAGTTGTAGGCAAGTAGAACCTCAGGAGTAGTGTTTGCCTACTCCAATTCAATCGCTTTTTAGATAAAAGTTTTAGGCGCATCACTGGTTCATTTCGATTCACATTAATTCCATTTCGAACCACCTCACATTCACTTCCACTTGTGTGCTACTGCACACTGGCACGCCCGCACCCGAACACAAAGAAGCTCACTTCGAATCGGCTGTTTTCCCATCGAACTCGGCCGGTTCGAACCCTGAGCGGCCACTTCGGCGCGGCCGGAAGAAATTTATGCAAACACCCTATCCTATCCTATTAAATATAGACCCATTGGGTATGTATATTGGGCTACCCTATTTGCAGGATATGGGTCCAGATTCTACTCTTTTTTTTTGTGTCATTTTGTGACATTGTGTCCTTTTTTTAGTTTACACACACACACACACACACTGCACCCACACAAAGCACGCGCAATTTTAACACACACACATTTTTCACACGCTGCACACACACACATTTTTCACATTGCACAGTGTGTGTGAAAAATGTGTGTGCAAGTGTGTGTCTGAAAAATGTGTGTGCAGCGTGTAGGGATGTAAACGAGCCGAGCCGAGCCGAGCTTTTGTCTTTTTTCAAGGCTCGAGCTCGATCTCGAACCAATTAACTTCAGCTCGAGCTTGACGAGCTGCCTAATTTGAGGCTCGATCTCAGCTTGAACATATGTTCGGGCTCGGCTCGGCTCGACTGGCTCGATTCGAGCTCGACGGTATATGTTCGGGTTCGGCTGGGGCTCGAGAACTTGAAATTTTTTTGCCTCTCTTACAGTTAAAACTAATCAATTAAACCTGTAAATTTGCCCATTTTAGTGCCAAAGCTAATCAAATAAACCTGTAATTTTGCCCCTTTCAAAGCCAAAACTAATCAAATTGAGACTATAAATTACCCAAATACAAATTAACCATATGTCAATAGAAACTACAAATTACAACAAAATAAGCCATCTGGATTCTAGTGCTACCAATAGAGACTACAAATTTCACAAATACTAATATAATAATGTCAAAGTTTGTTAACAACATATTCATTCCTTGAGCGATCATGAGTATTTGACACATATCTCTAGAGCGACGCAATGTGATTGCTTCAAACAATTACGCACATAACGTGGAAAATAACAAGAGATTTTAATTATTTTCTTTGAATGTAGTTACTTATATCATTAGAATAATGACATATCATGTTTTATGCTGTAATTTGTAAAATTATACCAATTTAAAAACAATCGCTTAATCGACATGCAATATCGCTCAATCGATATGCCATATCGCTCAATCGACATACTATATCGCTCAATCGATATTCTATATCGCTCAATTGACATGCTATATCATTTAAACGATGTGTGATTGATGAAGAACAATCGCTATCGCTCAATCGACATGCCATATCGCTCAATCGACATAGCATATCGCTCAATCGACATGCTATATTGCTTAAGCGATGTGTGATCGATGAAGAACAATCGCTTAATCGACATGCTATATCGCTCAATCGACAAGCATATCGCTCAATCGACATGCTATATTGCTTAAGCGATGTGTGATCGATGAAGAACAATCGCTTAATTGACATGCTATATCGCTTCATCGACATGCTATATAGCTCAATCGATATGCCATATCGCTCAATTGACATTCCATATCGCTCAATCGATATAGCATATCGCTCAATCGACATGTTATATCGCTCAATCGATATGCTATATCGCTTAAGCGATGTGTGATCGATGAAGAACAATCGCTCAATCGACATTCCATATCGCTCAATCAACATAGCATATCGCTCAATCGACATTCTATATCGCTCAATCGATATGCTATATCGCTTAAGCGATGTGTGATCGATGAAGAACAATCGCTTAATCGACATGCTATATCGCTTAATCGACATGCCATATCGCTCAATCGATATGCCATATTGCTCAATCGACATAGCATATCGCTCAATCGACGTGCTACATCGCTCAATCGACATGCTATATCGCTTAAGCGATGTGTGATCGATGAAGAACAATTGCTCAAATGACACATAATAATCGATCAAAAATGATCGATCAATCGATTGTGTTGATCGATCAATCGATTATTTTGATCGATCAAGCAACTATTAAGTACATAATGCACACGATCGTTTGATTGATATCATATAAGTTATAAATTTATTTATTTACAATTCGACCCCTGTGGCCCCGTCCAACTCTAAATTTGTTAGTTTTACTTAATTTACCTTTAAATTATGCCACATCAGATATTTGACTTTAAAAAAAAGGAAAAAAATAAATTAATGGCTATTAAATTACAAAAAAAAAAACTTGAAAGGTCGGATGAACAAATTTTCTCAAGACAAAGTGAGGGATGTGTAGGGATTTTGACTAAAACCAACTTTGACTCAAAGGTTTTTTTTTTTTTTTTAGTAATTATATTATATATGTAATTAAATAAATATTAAAATACTACAGGCTCGCGAACTTACGAACAAGAAACACTAGGCTCGAGCTCGGCTCGATAATTATACAAATCAGGCTCGAGCTCGAATTCGAACATGGGTCGAGCAGGCTCGACTCGTTTACATCCCTAGCAGTGTGTGTGTGTGTGTGTGTGTGTGTGTGTGAAAAATATGTGTACATCATGGTTTGCCAGAACAGTCATGGGGAATGGAACGGATCGGGCTAGTCCGTTCCAATTCCGATGCCACGTAGTGGATTGGTCGCGGTTGGAATGAGATTTTTTAAATAAAATTTTAAAAAATATAAAAAATTATGAGAAAATATATAATTATTTTTACAATTCTAAATATCACATAATTTCTTATGTTACATAACATAATAACTAAAAAACACAATAGAATACAAATTATTAATGTTCAAAGTATTCTAACAATTTAATTTTATTTAATAAAAAATAATTACATTACAAATGAAATATATATGATCAATACCATGTAGAGTGACGACCTTGTTCAAAGTCTTCAACATTTTCCCCTTATGAGTCAATTGAAAAAGTATTTGATGTGAATTTGAAACAAAAATGATCCAAATAATTCGTCACATGCTAATGAAACAAATATTAAACACATCTAGCCCATATCAATTAAACAAATTTGGCCCATTTCAATTAAGAAATATAGCCCATATCAATTAAACAAATTTGACCACTTTCAATTAACAAATATAGCTCATATCAATTAAACAAATCTGGTCTATTCTAATTAACAAAACTTGCCTTCGTCAATTAAACAAATATGATGGCCCATTTCAATTAAACAAAAGATTGTATGAATAAAATAAAATAAAATAAAAAACTCACAGCCAAAAATACAAAAAATCTGACAAAAAAGTTTTCTCTCTCTACTCATCTCTCTCTCTCTCTCTCTGTCTCTCTCTCTTTCCAGAACCCCCGGACCTTTGAATTTCTTCATCTTCTTCTTCTTCTTCCTTTTCTTTTTTAATTTTAAAAAAAGGGAATCAACTCAGATCTGAAAACCCAATTCAAGCTTTGGAGATGTCAACGGCGTGCAACCGTGCTCGGTGGTGGTAGGCCTCTTAGCCACCGTCGTCTGTCGCTTTCGACCGCGAGCAACATCCTCGGCAGCTTCAATTCAGGCAAAAAACAGGGTGCGTTCATGGTCTCCGCAATTGTCCCTTGTGGCTCTCTGCTTCTCTTGTAGTTTCTTGATATCTTACTATGTTTCGGTCCGAATAAGCATTGCGGTCTGAGAAATCGGAGTGGAACTTTGATTTGGCTGATAAATTGCCGAACCGTCTCCGACCCGCACCCGTGGCTGTTCCAATCCGTCGCAATGGAACGGCAACTATCGTTCCGATTCCAGAACAGCCGTTCCGGCAGATTTCGCTGTGCGACGGCAAACTATGTTGTGCAGTGGGTGTGTAAACAATGTGTGTGTAGTTTGTGTGTGAAAAATATGTGTGTGCGTGTGTAGTGTGTGTGTGCGCAAAATGTGTGTACAGTGTGAATACTTATTGGTATCATTATCAATCAGTAATAACCGGTAAGATCCTATCTTAATTTATTCATTCATTTATAACAGTATAAGTTAGGATATAATGCGTGTAGATTTTAAAATTTTAAGAAATAAATAAAATATGGACGAAAAATGAATAAGTATGATTAGGGTAAATCCTAACGAGTGACACTTTGACAGGCCTACCTCCAAACCTCCTAAATCATCCTCCTTATATTTCTCTCCATGTATTGTACACAATTAGATTTGCGACAAAAAAAAAAAAAAAAGAGCTGCTAAAACGGTCCAGCCCATGAATTTGTTTATTATGGTATTGGGGAGACAAAAGCAGACAAAAAAAATAAAAAAAAAATCACAATAACAAGGTGGCATCACAACTAAAAAAAATGTCCATTCATGAGCCTCTCTATATTTATCAACTTTATCAGCTTCAGGCATGTTTCTCAGCAATCTCAACCAAACACTTGCACAGTTCATCTGGCTTGGTGAACATAGGCATATGATCTGCACCTTCGATCACCTTTACCTCCTTCACCGGGTTGTTCTCGATCAACCATCTCTGGAATTCAGGTTTTATTGTTTTGTCCTCAGCTGCTATCACGTAAACCCGGGGAACCGACCCGAATTTCTCGTCTGAGAACTTGTCCATCGTTGCTAAGTCCTCCATGAACAATGACCCCGGCCTCACCGATAGGTGACCTAGCGCTTGATCCTACACATAATAACACGCATTTCTAGAGATTTTAGTCAAAGCTAATCAGAGGAGTCAAAGGACTAACAGGGTAGTCAACGCCTCAACTCTATATCGAGCTACGTTTCATTCAAATTTAGGATTTTATCCCTTAAAAACAATGTTCTGAAAATCGGACCGGACATAGAACCGGCCGTCTTACTGGTTACTGGTTCGATCGGTTCGACCGGTTCAACCATCGGTTCGACCGGTGTGACGTCATAATTAATTATAAAATATATTTAATTATATATAAATATGATATTGTAAATATTAATGAAAAATATAAAAAGAGTGCAATTAACTTATAAAAAATATTAAAAAAAATTCTAACTTTTTGTAACCCTTTTAAATTCATACTGAAAAGCTTCATTTCATACCAAATATCCAACAAAATTCAAAAAATATAAACCCTAACTAAAGCAGGTAATTTTTTTTTTTCCAAATATACGACCCGCCGGTTCAACCGGTCGAACCGGCACCGGTTCAACCGGTAATTAGCCGGTTCACGCCGGTTCTTACTGGGTCAATTGAGGACTGATTTTTTGGGGTCAACTGGACCGGCCATGCCACCGGTTCCCGGTCGAACCGGTCGAACCGGCCGGTCCGGTCCAGGTTTAAAAACATTGCTTAAAAATGATGACAACGTATTTTACATATTAAAAAATTCAATCTCACACTTCAAATGAACATTTTCAATTTTTTGTCCTTAAATTGTTTGGAAAAGGGTAGCACTTACCTCAATGGGCGATAGGTTGTAAAGGGACTCGGATATGAACTTGGGTCCCACGACCAATGCTGTTATTGGGGGTTCGCCGTAGGTTGGAAATTGGGTGTCTAGCCATGCTTCCATTGGAGTCCTCGCAAGATACTAATTTCCAACAAATTGATCGAGAATATTAAGTTGTCAATTCAAAAATAAAATTGTCAATTGACATCAAATATATATAGTGAATAATAATAATGTCAAAATAATAATGTTTGCTAATAAAGCCATTTCGTCGAATTATTCAGAGACACATTGGGTGGGTTCGGCAAAGTCAAATTCAAACTAAATTTTTTTTAATACGATATAAAACAATACTATATATCACATATATAAAAATATTTATGTGTATTTATATGTGTGCCATATTTAGATCATTGATATTAGGCATACATTTATCAAGTATTATAGATTGATCGCAGTCAAATCATAAATTATTAGCAAACTTAACGTTTTCAATAAGATTCAAACTTGAATATTGAAAATTAAAATAATAGAACTTAACCATTAAATTAACCACCATCTCGCTAGTGATTTAAGTACATTTCGAAAATAGAGAATATACCTCGTCGATAACATAGGATGGCTTGTTTTTGGAATCAGGCATGAGCGCATTCAAGAAAACGGCCACTGCGATCTTCTTCGGGTACTTCTCCATGGCGTAGGCCGCTGCGTACCCGCCGCCACTGTGCCCGATCAGAATCACCTTCTCACCCTCGGGAACAGAGGCCAAAACCTCGAGCAACGGCGTGGTGTAGTCATGCAAAGACCGAACCTCCTCTAGCTTCTTGGGACTGTTGCCCGCAGCAGCGAGACTAATTGGGGTGAACCGGTACCCAGCTGCCTCGACGCGGGGCTTGAGCTTGTAGTACACCCAAGCCCCATGCCCGACGCCGTGCACCGCCACGAAATGCTTTGGCTGAGCCACTGATCCGGCCATCTTTGTTCTGAATTTGTTTTGAGCGAATGGAACTATGCCGTAGCCTACCCTGTGTAGGGGCAGTTTTATAGTAATCATATTCTGGGAGTTTTAAGGTTCTTGTTCACATCAATTTACGATGTGCCTTTTGGTATAAGTACAAATGTTGATGATATTGGCACTATTTTTTTAAAAGCCACGAGGGCCACGAGCCGGGGCAGGGTGGCTCTATAATAGCCACACGAGAGCTGTGTGATGATAGTTTAAATAGGGAAATACTTGGCTGGACTCGGCCGCCTCAAGCAACAAATCACATACAGCGGCGGAGCTAAAAGTATGCAGTAAAATGGTGCACTGACTAATTACGAGTTATTAATAATGTAAATAATTAAATTAAAAAGAATTAGGGTGCATTGAAAGACGATTAGTGAGTGTAGTAAAGGACAATTATAATAATTACTTAAATTTAACAATATATATATATATAAGTAATTTTAAATTAGTTAGGAATGCACATACATTCGATGAGTTATATGTGGCTCTATTAATGATTATATTGCAAGTGTAATTGGTTGCACTTCAAAAAATTAATATCAATTACATAATAAGTGTAATTCATTCTCAACATTGGTTAATGACTATAAAATTGAACCTGGTTCGCACTAAAATTTTCCAAATTTTTAAACATTAATTAATTACCCAAATATACATAGAATTAGGACAAAATGAGGGTTATATAACAACCGTGAACACCGACTTCAAAGACGGAGTTAGGAGGGTCAATCGTCCCCTTTCGAACCCAAATTGAGTTAAATTTTATATGCATTTTTTTTTGAAAATTTTAAATTTTGTCTCCCAAAAATAATGAAAACACACTTGACATTTTATAAAAATTTAATATTGCCCCCAAAATAAATTTTTTTGACTCAATTCCTACCCAATAGAGTCTATTTAATCTCTGGAAAAACATTCAGCCCCAAACCCAGATTTTTTAGTCAATGTCAGTGCAAAATAGTTTTCTCAATACGGCCAATCAAAGTCAATACATGAATGTACGTAATTTTCTAAAAGTCCGATTCAATCTATTTCGTTAGTTTTCCAAGAATAAACAAACTGATCCTGTGATGCTCTGTCTGGGATGTACAGAGAGGATTTTACAATTTTATATTTTACCGTAATTGGTTCTTGAAGCGAACAAGATCTTTTATTATAAATAGTGACTCATTTCTTATTTTATAATATAAATTTATATTATGTGTATAAAATTATTTTTTTAATTATACATTTTGATTAAGATCATTATACTCTTATTGTATATCTGTATATCAAAATAAAAGATGTAATATCATTTGAAATCGAGGATTCCAAGTGTGTTCGAGGATATAGGATAAATTTTAAACACCACATTCAATTCTGTTACGTTTTGCCATATTAACTATCAATTACTATTATTTTATTTATTTAATTTTCCAGTCCACCCTCTTGTACAATCACTAGTTTTGACAAAAACCTTAATATATTTTGATTGTTATCACCAACTTTAAAACCTATAAAATATACAGAATAATCCATTCACCAATGACACTCACGCGTACCTGCTACAAGTAAGAATTCGTTTTAGAGCTAAATATGATCCTTTTATACTTTAATTTAATTGTAATATATTTAAAATATTTAACACTAAGGATCATATGATGAAAAATATTAACAAATTTACTTATTTATATTGTACATATATATATTTTATGTAAATTATATGTGGCATAAGAATTGAATGAAAAAAACAAATAAAATAAATAAATAAATAAATCAGTTTATTTCATACTTTCTCATGTCAATCAGGAGTATGGATGGAGACAAATATTGGCTAATGTTTTCATTTTGTCTTCTCAGTGACTCAGTGTAATGATTAATTACATTTTGTCAAAGATTAGGGTTATAACTCCTTTTTTAATAACCGAGTAGTGTTATAAGTTATAACTAAGCTAATTTAGACATGTACAGACGTTAAGTCTGCTAGAGGTCTGATCATTTCGTCTTAATTTCAAACTTGACTAAATGACCCCTCGGCGGGTTAGGTACATTTTGCATTTAAGCATACATTTATTTCAATAGCGGCCTTAGCGATTACTAGCTATTAGGCTTTGCCACTCCTAGTTTAAATACTTTGGCTATTCTAATCCAATCCCTTCAATATTTTTCTACTCGATGGATTCGAAATCATGAACTCACTCTGATACCAACAACGAGTATCAAGAGTTTTCTTAACACTATGCCAAAATTTAAAATTTATGATAAAGGTGCAATTTTATTTTCTTATACACTAAAAAAAATATAGCTTTTAATTAATAACGAACCAATACATTATAAATTAAGTTTTTATGATGGATTTGGCTTATAAAAATTTTGTTACTAAATACCTTGTCACTGATAGTTTCTTTAATTCCATTTACATTGAATTCTATTATTAATCCATCACAAATTCTTTAAATTTGTGACGAAATCTCTCTATCACAAAATTTTCTTTAGTAAAAGAATGCTTTCTTGTAGTGATATTTGAAAACGTAAAGTATTGTTTTAAATGACGGTTGGCATTAGGTGACTGCAAGCTCTATAGATGCTATACATCGGACGCTAAGTTTTTGACTGTGCACATTCGGATGAATCATGATTGAAAAGATATACTGACATAAATGCCAATATCTATAAAATGCAATACTCGCAAATTAAACTGGGCTAATACAACTGTTCTCTTTTCACACCCTTCCATTAAATATAGTGGTGTTTGATGCAATGGCACAATTTTGACCAAAATGTAATTTTCTCAAAATTTTAAATTTTTTTATTAAATTTAAAAAAAATCATTGGCTAAAAGTTTTTAACTTTAGGAAAGTAACAAAAGTCATAAATTTTTAAAACTTTAATATAGCCATGTTAAATTTGTTACTAATTTTGAACAATTGACTATTTTTAGTTAGGAATAAAATGATACTAAACATCACATGGAAAATATTTATTTATTGTAATGCAACCATAAAGTTGATAAGTCAAGGTAATTTAGCCTTGGTTTAGTAATCAATCAATGCTAATTTTCCGTGATGAATCACATTTATTTTTTATTTTTGTTAAATCAATCCAATTTTGAAGCACATTAAAATTGGGCAAGTGCATTATAAATCATAATTGATGAATCGGAATTGCTTCTGATTTTTTTTTCATTTTTTAGAAAAATTTATAAGTAAGCATTTCTTGTAAAATATGAGCAATACCAAATTCTTCTAGAGCCCAAACCTCAATTTCTCCTACTCGTTGTTCCCCCATTTTGCCCTTCCCTTTAGGGATTGTTGTGTAACAAGTGCATAACATTCACTGAAATATCCATGGATTTTATCATCAACTTGATGGCTTTCCTATTATAATGGGTTGTTCAGAACCATAATTCCAACAATAGTGATTAACATCAACATAATAAAAGTAAGTGGATTGATCAAGTAACCAAATTTTAAAGAAAAGTTATTATCAAAGGCCCAAGACCATACATATTGATAGATAGAATTCCTATATATTTGCTGAACAACTAGATTAATTGAAAAAATCATGACTACACTCGGAAAGGGGTACATAAGACGGAAATTTTTTGTAGTTGTCGGAAAAAGAAAAAGTCCCATTCCTATTAAAAAAAAATTCATTGGTTGATCACCTATCCACGAGTTTGAAAACTCTTAAATAATTAGGTTATGCATACATCACCTAACTAATTGATTGAATCCATAATTTCAATCAATAATTAGATTATGCATAAATCACCCAACTAAAAAAATTTCATTGGTTGATCACCTATCCACGAGTTTGAAAACTCTTAAATAATTAGGTTATGCATAAATCACCCAACTAATTGATTGAATCCATAATTTTTTGTAACATTCAATTTAAATTATCGACCATCAAAAAAAAATTAAATTACCTAATATTCATAATTAATATATTACCTTTCAATCATAGACTCATTTAAGGTGTGTATTTAAATAAAAAATATATAATCTGGTCATCCTAAAATTCATTCATGAAAGTTTTGGCTTCTGGTTCTTCCAATTCTTCTATCAAAGGTTTTGAAGTCAACAATTCATCGTGGATCGATTTTAGTGTTGTTTTTGTTCTTTTCAATGGATTTTGATGTTGTTAATTCTCTTTCACTCATTGTTACTTTTTAATTTATTTTTTATTTTCTGTTGTTTTGAAAAAATATTTTTTTATTTGTTTGCTTGATTTATTGATTTGTATTTGGGATTTGATTTATGTTTGTGTAATTTTCTTTCTCTATATATGAGCAGGTTTGTGGATATTAATATATTTTCTGCTTAACAATTAATAAGCTTTTTTTGTTTACTTTTGGTTTTTATTTAAATTTCTGCATTATATCTATTTTGTATTTATACATTCAAGTTATGAAATTTAATCTCTCTTTTTATCTATCTATTCTTTATCATTTTGGAAGATTGAATGTATTCACTAATTTTAATATCTATATTATTATATAAAGAGGCAACACCCTTTAATAACTACTTTTGGTTTACTATATTTTTGTCCGTCAATTTTTTTTCTCTCCTTTTAGATATATTTTTATTTTCTCTCCCCTTTTTTTTCCTCTACCCACTCTCTCCCCTCTCTCTATCATCTTTTATCTCCCAATACTTTTTAGTATTAGTTTTACTCATTCCTAATTTTATTCATCCATTAAAAATATTTTGATAGTATAGATATATACTATCAAAAAAAATTAGTATGTCATTAAATTAATTTTTTTTTTTAATTATGCACACCCACCCATCGAGCTAGTGTGCTAATATTACTAATTTGTATAATTGGTTTTAATATTTCATATTTATGATTTTAGAATATTAGTCATTTAACTTTTAGTTTTTGCTCACAAATCTAAGTTGCTTCTATCTTCAATTATTTATATCTTTAATAAACAAGCCATTTATTTATTATGTTGTATTATACATAATAACACACACCTACACATATATAAATACTTATAATTTGAATCATTTGAAAAATGGTTCATATAAAATTTCATTGACATATACTTTTTAGAGCTTTACTGATCTATTCAAGAAAATTGTTAAAGATGGAATATATCATATACAATACACCCTATTAATTTAGATCATAACAAATTAGTAATACATATAATTCAATTAATCAAATATGTTTTTGGTTATACCTCTTTAATTAATCATTTAAGTATAATTTTACTTGAAACTTTACAATTGCAGTCCATTTTTGTGTTATTTAGTTCTGTCCCCTACCATATATTTAGTCTACTTCTTTTTCTCTTGTCCCCCTATTTTTGGGTTCATTTGATAATTATTATATGGGGTTTTTGATATGAAGATTAGGCCTTTGTATCTATCATTTGTAGGATTAATAAATATAACAGTTCACTTCTTCTGATATTTTTAATTTTTATTTAGTACCTTATAATTTTTCGTTCATATCCTAGATGTCATCTATTCCTTCGAATTCGTTATTATAATTGCTTAATCAATATATTGTATATTCATGATTTATCATAGTGTTATACTTTCTTTTTTGAACATAATTGACTAGAATGGAGCATGAGCTTATAAACTAAAATAAGTTTATAATTATTATATTATATATGAAAATTGTTATTAGCGCTCCAAAATTGTTATTAGCACTTTATTCTTATTATTTTTATTAAAACATTGACTAGAACACCCATTTATTTTAAAATACAACTGGATACATTTTACTCTCTCAACTATTTGCTATATCTCATTTACTCCCTTAAACACAAAATCAAATACAACACTTATGATACCCAATTAAAAAATTAGTAAAAAATGAAATCATATCACTCATATGGATACAATTTTAATATTTTCTGCATTTAGCTTTTTGAATTCAACTTCAAATCCTTTTTTGGTTATGAAAACAACTTTTTATTTTTATTTAATTTAAAATAATGATAGCTTAAGTATATTGAAATGAAACCGAATTAATACGTTATTGTATTAATACCTAACAATTAAATACAAAAAAAAAACTATTCTAGTTCTTCAACTTAATAAATTTATTGAGTAGAAATTCTTAGTAAAATTTGACTATTTTGAATAAAAGTGCATAAATATTTGTAATTATAGTTTAAATATATTTTTCATATTAAATTAAATTATGATATATCTAAATAAATGTAATTTTTTTAAAAAAAATGAGTATACCAATTTATTTTTAAAAATACACAAATTGAAGTAACTAATGAAAATATAATTATTCATATACATTTAAAAGAGTCTAAAGTTTTGATTGAAGAGTGCATAACTTGGTTTCTAGTTAAAATATATTTAAAATTAAATTTAGATTATAAATTGGTATAAATACTTCATGAACTATATGAATACTTATATATTTGTATAGATCTAAGGGTACTTTTATCTAAATATATAATTTATGGGATTTGGGGGGGGGAGGTGACATTTCTTAGTTTATAGAAGTAAATGATATATATCATAATAAAGTATATTTAATCCTATTTTAAAATAAATGGCCATTTTGATTAATTTTTCAATACAAAAATAAGAGTGAAGTGCCAATAATAATTCCCATTATATATCTATTAGAATTTTTTTGTTACTGTAAGATTTTTCATGACTTGGTCTAAGAAACACTACAACAAAAAATGCTATTTTCAGTAGAATATTCTGCTGAAAATAAAAAATAATAAAATATAAGAATTTTTAAAATTTTTGGTTGAATTTCGACAGAAAATTCCGCCGAAATGTAAAAAAATAAAAAAAATTAATTTTTGAAATTTTTTGCTGAATTTCAAAGGAAAATTCCAACAAAAATTTAAAAAATAATAACAAATTTTAAATAAATAATAATAATTTTGAATTTTTCGACAAAATTTCAGCAAAAAATTTCTCCAAAAATTAAAATAAATAAATAAATAAAAATAATAATTTTTAAATAAAAATACTAATTTTTTCAGTGGAATTTCGGTGAAAAATTTCTCCAAAAATTGAAAAAAATAAAAATAATAATTTTTAAATAAAAAAATAAAAATAATAATTTTGAATTTTTAGACAAAATTTTGGCTAAAAATTCTGCCGAAAATTTTAAAATATAAAAAGTAAAGAAAAAATAATAATTTTTAAATAAATAATAATAATTTTATAAAATTAAAAAATATATTAACATTTAAAAATTTGGATTTCTATTTGAATTATTATTATAAAGTTATTATTATTATTATTATCTAATTAGGATTAATTGAATTTTTGTATGCTATATATCTATATAATATTATGTATTATGTATATAAATTTTTTTAAAAAATTAAAAAATATTAAAAATTTCAATAAATAACAAACTTATTATTATTATTAATTATGTTTATTTGAATTGTTGTGTGCTATAAATATATAAAGTAATTTATTATCACAACAAAGTAAAGATAGGTCAATGGTAAAAGAGTTGTTTGCCAACCAAAAGGGTAATGGTTCGACTCCCAGTGGCCCCAAAATTTGGGGCAATTTTGAGCGCGTATACACATGCATGCCAACTCGGGCAAGGTCTCGGATTATTCTGCTGAAAATTTATTTAATTGAAAAATAAAAATTCGGCCTAAAATCCCCCGAAATTCCGTTGAAAATTGAAAAGCAACGAAGGCTTATCGAAAATTTGCGGAAATTAATTATTTTCACCAAAATTTCGCTGAAAATTTCGCCGAAAATACTATTTTTTCTTGTAGTAAAAAGTCTAGGTAAGATTTGTTCATACCTTGTATTTACCATATTCTTTAATTCTATGCGTGTTTAAGTTTTTCAACTTTTACTCTTTTATATGCATGTTGGTCATTCATCTGTTCATTCTAAATCATTATAGAATCACACACTTTTAAACTTTTTTAACTACGAGCAAATTATCAATATTCTTATGCTCTATTTGTTTAATTTATTTTTCATTTTTTTAAGTCAAGCGTGAATTATTTTTTTGTTGTTTTTGACGTAATGCATTCTATTTATTTTCTTCTTTTTTTTTTATGATATGTTCTATAATTCCTATAGAGTTTTGAATATTTTTAATTTCTCCCAAAGTATCTTCTTTAGACGGCATGTAGTGATGAATTTGATATCTTTTGATATCTTTACATAATACAGGTTTTTAATTGCTGAGTTTAGGTATGTTACAATAATATGTATTTTTTTTTTTGATGTTATTATCATGCTATCATCAACATTATAACATTGACAACACTTTCTAAGTTTCCGTGCCTAGGACGGGGTCGACTGCTGTATCATTTTATGAATTATCTAACTTAAAATAAATTTGATTTGTGTTACTAAATCCAGACAATAATTTTTATGGCACTGATATTTCAGCTTTAATCTTTAAGATATACTTGTTTGATAGACTTTTGGCTCCAAAACAAATTCAAACCGTGTTCAAAACAAAAAAAAAAAAAACGAAAACGAAAACGAAGAAGCGTCAGAATTTCATAATTTAAATAGGCAATCTTATAATTTGTCCAATTTTCGACAAAATTACAATAACATACTCTCACATACTTAGTAATTAAATTAAATACCATGAATCAAATTTGTTAAAAGGATACAAATACAATTTAAGTGATTCTGTCGAGTTGTGAGTGCAAAATGAGCTCAAATAGATCACAAATTAGGTTCTAAGCCTAAAAAATTGACTTTTTAAGAAAGTCAAAATATAAAATTTTCTTATATTTTATTATAGAATTCTAATTAATGCCTTCTAACACGCCTAATGATATCAAGTAACAAATGACTAAAATATACTTAGAAAGATTAAAGGAAAAAAAAACCAAATAAGTACGAGAAATTATTGATATGTTAACAAATGAACCAAAAAAAAAAAATACAAAAACATGAGGATATAAATGACTATAGTTGTAGCAAAAATAAAAATAAAAAGAAAAAAAAATTGACTACATTACCCAATCAACATCCAACATGCACACTAAACGGTAATTATGTCCTTTTCTTTACACAATGACGATTATGCCATTAAAGGATTAAAACGACGTATCGAATAGGTTAAAATAAAAAAAAAAAAGTACCAAGTCGTGTTCAAAGAAACTAAATAGCACTCAACACTAATATATGAACAAAGAAATGACTGACGTGCATCAATCTTTATTACTTGAAATGTCTGTGTTTTGAAACGTTCCCAATTGAAATGGGCGACCGGCTGAGGATCCTTTGGCCTGACAGCAAAGAAGGCGCTCTGTGATTAAAAAGTTACAGATTTGAATCTCACTTATATAAATTTTATTTTATTATATAAACAGTGCCGCACATTCTATATTCGTACAAGATATATAAAATATATATATTAATTTAGTGCTTAAATTATTTCAGGATCAAAATATAAATGTATTGTTAAATTTCTTTTATAAGAATACTTTTTTAAGAACTATATGACATAATTTATTAAATAACAATAAGCTAAAAATAAAATAATTATATAAAATTACGTGATAAATAAATAAATACAAAAAGAAGAAAAAAAAATATTAGATAATTGTAATTAGAGAAATTATTTTGTGTGTGTGTGTGTGTGTGAGAGAGAGAGAGAGAGAGAGAGAGAGAGAGAGTTAAAAACATTAATTATTGATTTAAAGGAATTTTTTATTAAAAATGGATTTCAACTTCCAAAATCTAAAATGATCGAAAAAGTGATTTTGTGAGTCGAGAAAATTGGTTTTCAAGTTAGATTGTGACATTACAATATTGCCCTCTCTATTTATTTTCTTTGTTACGTGAGTTTACTAATTAAAAAGGTAAAATAGGCACATTAAAATTTGGTATCCGAATTGAATTGATTTCATAAAAATTTTTAATATTAGGCACAACTTTACATAGCTATATTCATTTCGTATAGAATTGAAGGACAAATTTTGTAAATTACAAGAGAACAAGCCATTTGTAAGACAAAAATAATTTTTTTTTTATAATTGTATAGATTATAATTTGTTTTCTTTTTTCATACTAGCAGTGCCACATACTCTATGTATGTGCAAAATATAAAAAATATATACCTTAATTTTGTGCTTAAATTATTTTAGGATCAAAATATGAATATATTATTAAATTTCTTTTATAAGAAGACTTTATTAAGAACTATTTGAAATAATTTATTTAATAATAATAATAAGTGGAAAATAAAATAATTATATAAAATAAAATTATGTGATAAAGAAATAAACACAAAAGGAAGAAAACAAACATTGGATAATTGTAATTAGAGAAATTATTTGTGTGTGTGTGTGTGTGTGTGAGAGAGAGAGAGAGAGAGAGAGAGAGAACTAAAAACATTAATTATTAATTTAAAGAGGCTTTTTTTATTAAAATTGAGTTTCAACTTCCCAAATCCAAATAATCAAGAAAGTGGTTTGTGGGTTGAGAAAGTGAGTTTTCAAATTTAATTGTGATATTACAATATTATCCTATGTATTTTTTTTTATTGCATGTGTTTACTAATTAAAAGAATAAAATTGACACATTAAAATTTGGTATCCGAATTGAATTTATTTAATTGGAATTTTCAATATTAGCCTCAATTTTACATAACTCTATTTATTTTACATAGAATTGAAGGACAAATTTTGTAAAATTACAAAAAAAATTGCCATTTATGAGACAAAAATGATTTTTTTTTATAATAGTATAGATTCAATCTTTTGAAATTTAATCTAATCAACGTGGATCTTGTTATATTATATTATAAATTGTTTATCTTTTGTCATATTCAATTTTCTGGAATCCAATCTAACCAAACTTAGAGTTGAATTTTTAAATTCACATACTTGAACTCGTCAAACTTTCAATCCATTTTACAACCCGACTCAGATGGTACAGAACCAAATTGAACCTAACCTGCTCATTTGTCACCCATGTTTGAGCGGTTCGGATCTTCTGTTACATAATCGTGTTACATCTCCTGTTACACTCATCAATACACGCCACGTGTATTGGTGAGCGGTCGAGATAAGAAAAGAGAATCTTTATATTTTTTTCCATATCATCAGTTTTTCTCTTTCCTTATCTCGACCGCTCACCAATACACGTGACGTGTATTGATGAGTATAACAGGAGATGTAACACGATTATGTAACAGAAAATCCGAACCGATGTTTGAGGCCATTGTTTTCTTTATCTAGTTTCTTATGTATATTTTATTTTATTTTATTTTTCTTTGGGGCCACATCACACCTTAAAATTTAGACATCGAAATATGCATGCTTTACTTGATGATATTTTAAGCCTATGGCCACCAGTCACCAGCTTATGACACCAACCACACAGCAATTTTCAATTCAGTTTGGATCCTATATTACATAATTATATTATATTTTCTAGTATATTTATTAATACACACAATACGTATTGATGAGCGGTTGAGATAAGAAAAAAAAAATTTTATATTTTTTTTTCTTCATATCATCAGTTTTTCTCTTTCTTTATTTAGATCACTCACCAACACTAGTGACGTATATTGATAAATATAATAGAAAATATAACATGATTATACGGTAGAAGATCCGAATTGGCACGCATCATTATCGATCTTGTGTCGTACAAATGAGGTGGCCTTGCCAATTTTGTTTTTTTAATAAATACATACCTAATATTTATATTTCTAAGATTATTTATTGTCATATAAGCGTGATCCATCCATTCAAGAGATATTTCATGTTTTTTTCAAATTTTATAAGCCTCTCGCGGGACACGAGCACTTTTCACATCAAAAGTATAAACAAACATAAAGCATTCACCAATCTCCACACAGACAGACACACACACAAACACACGCGCCATGGATTTTCTCACAGTTGTGCTAGGGCTACTCTTTGCCCTCACCTTAATCCATGGCCTCCAAACACTCTCCACCAGAGGCAAGAAGCTTCCTCCGGGCCCGACACCGCTGCCCCTCATCGGAAGCCTCCATTTGCTTGGTGACCAACCCCACAAATCCCTCGCCAAGCTCGCCAAGACTCACGGCCCACTCATGTGCCTCCGCCTCGGCTTCATAAACACAGTGGTGGTCTCCTCTGCCGCCATAGCTAAGGAAGTGTTGCAAAAGCAGGACCTCGCATTTTCCAGCAGGACCATCCCGGATGCCATCCATGCTCACGACCAATTCAAGTACTCAGTGGTGTGGCTCCCAGTGGCGTCGAGGTGGCGCAGCCTCCGGAAAGCCTTGAACTCCAACATGTTCTCCGGTAGCCGCCTCGACGCCAACCAGCACCTCAGGTGCAGGAAGGTGCAGGAGCTCGTTGCTTATTGTAGGAAAAATAGTCAGACAGGCGGCGCGGTGGATGTCGGCCGTGCGGCCTTCAGGACGTCACTGAATTTGCTGTCCAACACCATTTTTTCCAAGGATTTGACGGACCCCTTTTCGGATTCAGCCAAAGAGTTCAAGGACCTCGTGTGGAACATCATGGTGGAGGCCGGCAAGCCCAACCTGGTCGATTTCTTTCCGGTCCTAGAAAAATTAGACCCTCAAGGAATACGGCGCCGCATGACCATCCATTTCGGGAAGGTGATTGAACTTTTTAGTGGTCTGATCAATGAAAGGTTGGAAAAAGGGAAATCCTCTGCCACCAGCGATGTAATTGATGTCCTCCTAGCTACCTGCAAAGAGAACTCAGAGGATATTGATCGGACACACATCGAACGCATGTGCTTGGTTTGTCAAAAAGTTCTCTAATCTTGTCATTTAACTTTTTTTCATTTGCGCATTTTCTCAAACAAACCCCCCCCCCCCCCACCCAGGACCTCTTCGTCGCGGGAACCGATACAACATCCAGCACACTCGAATGGGCCATGGCGGAAGCCCTCAAGAACCCAGAAACCATGAAGACAGCCAAGGCCGAGCTCGAGGAAGTCATCGGAAAAGGGAAAGAACTCGACGAAGCAGACATCTCCCGGCTGCCATATCTCCGGTGCATGGTGAAGGAGACCCTCCGAATCCACCCCCCAGTCCCGTTCCTCATCCCCCGCAAAGTCGAAGAAGACGCAGACGTCTGCGGCTACACCGTCCCGAAAAACTCCCAAGTGTTCATCAACGTCTGGGCCATCGGCAGGGACCCCGACATCTGGACAAACCCCCTGGAATTCAAACCGGAGAGATTCTTGGAATCGGAGCTGGACATGCGGGGACGGGACTTCGAGCTGATCCCGTTCGGCGCCGGCAGAAGGATTTGCCCCGGATTGCCGCTCGCCGTGAGGATGGTCCCCGTCATGCTTGGGTCGCTGTTGAATTCATTTGATTGGAAGCTCGAAGGTGGTATCGGGCCCAAGGAATTGGACATGGAGGAGAAATTTGGAATCACGTTGCAGAAAGCTCAGCCTCTCCGGGCCGTCCCCATACCACTGTAAAATTACAATTCACGGCATGTGCTTTCTAAAAGAATAAAAGCCGCATTGTACTTAAAGAGTTGTTGATGGGATAGGGCATTTGCCCCATGCGGCTGAAAAAGTCACTTTCAGTTTTTGTTTTTCTTTTATTATTGCTAGACGCTGCGGTCAGGACTCAAACGGCGCCATTTACAGAGTTAAAAATAGTTGGCTCTTTATTTGATTTTATTGAAGCAGTTCTAACATTGTTGATTAATCTATTCATTATTTATATTAGCAGAAAAGAGTAGAGACAATGATAAAAGAATTGTGTATTTCTGTATGTTTTGTACAGAGATATTACACATATACATATACACAAGAATACAATCATGCTAGGACTGAATAGTTGCTGTAATTTTGCTAAATAAGACTCCTAAAATCATGCGAGGACTGATTAGTTGCTACCAGAGAGGGTCAGTACTAGCCTCACGATAGGAGCGAGGCTCATGAAGAGTTGCAATATTAGAGTAACAATGAAAATCAGAAAGATAGTTTGGAGTCTCCCTTACCCAGGTAGAACGACGGAGAGTGGTGGTAGAAGAAGACACAGGCGTAGGTACAGGATCATCGACTGGAGCAGAATCAATGGAAGTAGGTGGGGATGGGATATTATTGAGCACATCATAGTCATCTGCGTCATGACTTGGAAACAACTCAACGAAGGGATCAATGAAAAACAAAAAATCAGTATTGATAGAGCTATGAAATTTGGAAAGAGAAGAGAATATAGTATCTTCCCAAAAAGTAACATGACGAGAGATTCGTAACCTGTTGGAAATAGGATCCCAACACCGATACCCTTTGTGTTCAATGTCATATCCAAGAAAACAACATAACCGAGCACGAGGTTCTAATTTCGTATGCTCATGAGGTTGTAAAAGAACAAAAGAGACACAACCAAAAGGTTTAAAATTGAATAGTCAGGAGAATGTCCAAACAACTGTTCAAAAGGAGATAGATTTTGAAGAACCATAGTAGGGAGATGGTTAATAATATAAACAATATGAAAAGCTGCTTCCCCCTAAAACTTATCTGGGCATGAGGCAGAAAGAAGAAGAGCACGTACCGAATCAAGAATATGGCGATGCTTGCGTTCGGCTCACCCATTTTGTTGAGAGGTGTGAGGACAAGAACATTGAACAATAGTGCCTTGTTGACTAAGAAATTGAAGTAAGGAAGAATCTCGATATTCCATGGCATTGTCAGTTCGAAGAATTTTAATGATACTAGAGAGCTGAGTTTTGATCATGTTTGCAAAAGTAATATAAGTATGTAATAATTTAGATCGATGTTTCAAAAAATAGATCCAAGTAAATCGCGAATAATCGTCAATAAACAACTCAAGGTAACGATAACCACTCATTGAAGAAATAGGTGAGGGGCCCCAAATATCATAATGTATCAAACCAAAAGGAGTATCAGAATTAGTGTCATTAGTGGAAAAAGATAATGCAGGGTGTTTTGCAAGCTGATAATGTAAACAATTAAAAGACTCAAATTTGGTAGAGCCTAGTAATCCACGAGCGATTAAAGGCTGTAATTTGCTGGTTGAGGCATGACCAAGGCGAAGGTGCCATTGTTGAATGGGGAAATTAGCTATTGTAGTTGTAAACATAAGTCGTTGAGGTAGATGCAAAGATGTAAGCTCAAATAATCGACCCCCCCCTGTGACCCGTCCCAAGAATCTATCCTATTTGTGGATCTTGTACCTGGACAACAATGGGAGAAAAATTAACATTTTGTCCTTTTTCACACAACTAACCAACCAAGATGAGGTTGAGAGCTAAATTTGGGATATAATAGGTGTCAGGCAGATTAAGATTTGGGGTAGATACATGACCAGTATGGGTGACTTTCATTTTATTACTATCTGCAGTATGAATTGGTGGTAAGGAAGATACAGGTTGTGCAGAAGAAAATAATTTAAGATTGGTGGTCATATGGTTGCAACAAGCAGAATCAAAAAGCCAAGAAGGATTACCAGGAGTGGCAGACATGGCAGTAGAGGAATTGAAAGAGATAACCTGTTTGAGTAATGCCTCAAGATCACTTATGGTGATGGCAACAGAACCCTCAATAGCAGCAGCAGCAGTGGCAGAGGAAGATCCAGGCTTTGAGACATTTTTGAATTTGGAGTTCCCTCCTTTTGATCTTGGAGGACATGTGGGACAATTTTCAAGAATATGACCATAACCATAACAATATTTGCACTCAATAGTAGGACAATAAGCAAAAGCATGACCAGTTTGATTGCAATTCTTACAAAATTGATTGCCAGATTTTTGATGTGATGAGCGAGTATTTGCAAGAACTGTGTTCAATTGAGGAGATTTATCCAAACTCAAACGAGTTTCTTCAAAGATAAGCTCTTGAATGGTTGTATCCAATGATGACAGTGGATGTCGATGAAGCAGAGACACTCAAACAACTTTATATTTTGGTTGAAACGCCATAAGAACTTGAATGAGACGAAGATGATCTTAACTGATTTTGGCCTGAGATATCTGATTCCATATTGGTTGAACTTGAGCAAGAAAATCATTCACAGATTGACCTGATTCTTGTTTCAAATTATGAAGAGTCGTCCATAATTGATAGTAGTAGGCAAGTCCAATGGTTTGATATCGATGAGCTAAGAAATCCTAGATTTCTTTCGCAGATTCATAATTAGAAAATTGGATGTGAATGGATGGAACAGAGGTGTTGCGAAACCAGGTGATGATCTGATGATTTTTGCTATCCCAATTCTCAAGACGTTCCACAAATTTTGCATCAGTTTCATCTTTCTCTCTTGTCGGCTTAGCTGTGTCACCGGTAACAATACGCCAAAGCTTGCGACCTATCAAGAAACTTTTCATTCCTTGAATTCACATATTATAGTTGGAGCTGGTCAAAACCATTGCAATAGGTTTTGAGATGTCAGATTTCTCCATTGGGTTTCTTTCTTGTAGGAGAAATAGGGATGAATAGAGAATGAAAAAAGGTAGATTGCAAAGAGAGACCAGAAGTTTCAGAAATCAGAAATAAAAGCCCTTAGGCTCTGATACCATATTAGCAAAAAAGAGTAGAGACAATGATAAAAGAATTGTGTATTTCTGTATGTTTTGTACAGAGATATTACTCATATATATAAACAAGAATACAACCATGCTAGGACTGATTAGTTGCTATAATTTTGCTAAATAAGACTACTAAAATCATGCTAGGATTGATTTCCTATAATCAAGCAAGCATTGATTTTCTATAATTACGCTAACAATTTATTTATTCATTCAGTCATTCATTGATAATTCCATTCCTCCTAACTTGAAAAATTGATTTATTTAGATTTAGATTTAGATTAATTACATTAATTGAAAATAATATATAAAATTGCTTATGATTATATTTGGCATTGTCTTCACGAAAATAAAAATGATTCGGCATTAATTTCTTTTGCATCATGAGAAATTGTTCCTTATGCCTTAAAAAAATATTCGTTATGAAGTAGTCCTTCTTGGACAATTGAGGCACCCCAATCTTGTGAAGTTGATTGGCTATTGTTGTGAGGATGAGCACAGACTTCTTGTTTATGAATACATGGCTTGGGGCGATTTGGAGAATCACTTGTTTAGAAGTAGGCATTTTCACCTCATATTTCTAAGTGATTCTCAATTTCCAATATGCTTGATCATTAGGGATGTAGTCAGAAACTTTTATCTGAGCAGAGTGATAAATCCATAATTCTACTTGATTTTTAAGTTTAATTTGACGGATTGATCATGTATTTTTCTCCGTTTGAACCTTGTTATGCCTAAATTAGAGTTATATCGTTGTTTTGTAGGTGAGATGAGAAAAATACCATCAATGAGACGAAAAGTGAAAGTCAAGAGTTGGATACTTACACGAGATATTTTGGGTATCAACCCAATTTCAGCCATTTAGAGAAGAAGTGAATCTGTATGTTTAGGTATATATCCAAAATATTTTGGGTATATACCCGGTTTCAGTCATTGGGGATTTAAATGAATTTGTAAGTTCGGGTACTTACCCAAAATATTTTTGGTATGTACCCAAAGTCCGCGACAACAATTAATATCTTTTCATGTTTGATTAGGATTCTATTTTTGGAAGGCGGCGCTAGGGTTTTTCTGCCCCTTTTTAAGTCCAGAAACATTCCCACAACGGACTATTCATGTTTTTTAGTTAGGTTTTAGAATTTAGAATAATTCTTTTTCATTTTTTTTTGTCTTTTGGGGATCTTTGGGGAATAGAAGAAGGAAGAAATCGAGAGGCGAAGAAAAACCAACCAAACGACGAAAGTTTACATCTGAAATTTCCATTGAATAAGTTTATTTCTTCTCTTTTTATGAATTCTTTTTCAGATTTTGTTCTTATTTTTTTTAGTTTCATTATGAACTAATTCAATTGTTTAAGTATAAGGATGGTGTAGTTCACTTTTTTCGCTATTCTATGAAAATTCCATATTTTTGAATCTGTTTTCGTATATTTTTGTGTGATTCTCGTTTAATGCTTTAATGCTTGGTTAGGGTTTGATCACTCTTAATTCATGAATTGAGGATCGTTGATGATGTCGAGAGATGATTTGCGATTGTAGCTCTAATTAAACAAGATCAATTGGTGTTGCAGTTGCATGAGAATGAATATTGATTGAGCCTTAATGCAGTGATTAAAACTTATACAAATAGTTTCTAAAACTGGAATTAATTGAATTAGAATTGTTTAGTCTTAGGCTTAGAAGAAATTGTATGAATTAATTCTGCAATGCTCGAGAGAGATTGTGGATAGGTTTGCTCTTGGCTTCACACAATCATGAAACTCTTCAACTTACGGATTGAATTATAATAGAAAATTAGGTTAATGAAACCACCTTGTACTTGCATTTCTCGCCTTGATTATTTGTTATTATTCATTCGTGAGCTGTTTTTATTAAGAAATTAGGTTTTATTTATAAAAATATAACCACTACTCAATTTGATCCTTTCAGCTAAACAACACAGTCACTTTCACGGGTCAAATCACAATTCCTGTGGGATTCGACACTCTACTCAATTTGTATTACTTGTACAACTGCGTGCACTTGCACAACCCTAACACAGAGGAGATTAATTATCATGTTCAAAAAAATCATACATAAGTAATATATTATTTTATGTTTATCTTATTGATTCTTGATTATTAGGACATACTAGTACATTGCCATGATTGGCGAGGATGAAGATTGTGGCTGGTGCAGCGAAAGCCTTGGCTTTCCTTCATGGAGAGGAGAAGCCCGTGATACATCGCGACTTCAAAGCCAATACAGAAATAGTGTTTTTCACACGTTTCTCTTGAATATCCATTAAGTGACTATATTTATTAGTATGAATTAATAATGAAAAAAATTAGTATTTGAAGTTATTATTATTGATATTCAATGATATATTCCTGCAATGATAATTGAATAACAAAAAAATATTTAGTTTATTCAATTGTTTAATGT
Source organism: Petrea volubilis (assembly GCA_026212405.1). NCBI lineage: Eukaryota > Viridiplantae > Streptophyta > Magnoliopsida > Lamiales > Verbenaceae > Petrea > Petrea volubilis. The sequence goes on along the minus strand of CM047872.1, from coordinate 6,892,216 downwards.
TTAATTAATATTTTTAATAATTAAATTTAAATATAATAATATAAAAATATTAAAAATTAATATTATTATATCATCATATTTAATTCAATAATTAATTAAAAATACCAATTGATCACTTGCCTAAATAAATAGCATCTAATAAGTCGGGATATCTTGTCTTGCGGCAAAAATTGCTACTGTACGCCTGTGCCTGACATGTGCAAATAGACAGCCACTAGTGGACCCCAGAACAAAATCAAAATAACTGCCACCTATTTTTGAAGCCATTTTGCCTACCAAATCGTCTCCCCTTTTGAAGTTTTTTTTTTTTTTTTTTCCTTCTACTATAAAGATAATTCCCATAATATCATTCATTCAAAAACATTTTTTATATTATTATTGATATTGCTATATACATTTTCATGTAGGCAAAAATCTAATTTATTTTTCCTACCTTTCTGAGTTCTAGTTTTTTTTTTTTTTTTTTTGAGTAAAATACATCAGACTACTTGTGATATTTGAAATTATCAAGAAAAACCCTATGCTATTTTAATTAACATATAAAACCTCAATTACCAATAAGTTGTTGGTAGAGTGGTAAGCAACTCTCATCCCCATAAGGATGAGAACACAAGTTCAAATCTCAAAAACTGCACTTGTTGAGGAGGGAGTAACCTTTAATGCTCCATTCTCCAAAATTGCGACAACAATGTCTCCCGCAATTTATTCTGACAAAAAAAAAATATAAAACCTCAAGTAATTTTCCTATGTCTTTTTTTTATCTTAGGAATACAGTGAATTTCCTAATTTACCCTTATTCATTGTTTAACCCCCAACCAAAATTCCAGTTGATTAAATTTTAGAATTGGATAAACAAATTTCTTCCCTCTCGAGAAAAACCCATAGCTCACCATTTCCAAAATTTAAACTTTGCCATGCTAGTTCTCATGGGGTTTCAAACATTTTCAAGCAAAGAAAAGCCTGGGCTTTGCTTCGCACTCACCACGGAGGAGACTTATTGAGGTAAAACTTTTCCTCTTTACAATTTGTGTATTAAAGCTGATGAGGTTTGTTGAATAATGTCACGTAAATGTTCTTATTTTGGATTTGTTGGTATTATTTTTATTGTTAGGTTTTCAATTTTTCTATTTTATAGCCTACATGCATCAATAATTTTAAAAGTCAAAAGCCCGAGCAAGTAATGAGAGGAGAGTCCATAAAGAATATAAAAAGATTAAAAGGACAAAGAATGCAGTGCGAATGAAGAAATGATGACCCATTTTAGAGAGAAATTTTGTAGTATTACTAGTAAATCTTTCACCCTTTTCCATTGGAACTGGAGAATGGATTAGAGAGGAGAGTTTTCTGTATTTGGTGTGTGAAGTAGCAAGAAAGAAGGGGATTATATTACTAAGCTCAAACAAGGGCAAAAAAGTAATTTTCGGCACCAAACCTAAACCTAAACCTAAACTCATTACATGGCTGCAATGTTCATTGTAGTCTTTTTTTTTTTTGTCCACAGGTTCCCTGTGCTAATTAAAATATCACAGGATTTTCTATGACTATTAGAAATTTCACAAGAGGACTCCGTTCAAAAAAACTTTTTTTTTTTAAATTATTTTTATGCTAATTTATCTTTTTTATTTATTTTTAACTATTTTTATATTCCTAACACTTAATCAAAAACATCAAATAGTTGAATAATCATGGAATTATAATAAGAGTTTACAATTTTTTTTTAACAATAAGGTATTATTATTTTCATTGTATCATATATAAGCGCAACTATTGTTATAGATCTTAGCTTGAAATTTAATTTCTTATTGCTTTGAAAGTGTGGTTATAGTAGAAAAAAATATTACTTTCGAGTTTCTTTAATAGGAAAAAGTAAAAGAGTGAAAATTTAAGGGAAAGTTTCCACTTTACCCCCATTTATTTTAACTCAATCTCACTTTATCCCTTTACATTCGCAATTGCATTACTTTACCCCCCTTGTACTTTTATTTTTGTCTCAATTATTATATTTCATTAAATATCCATTATATATGTTTGTATTGTATCAAATTTCTCCTAAACCTTTTTCTACAAGCAAGCACCACTCAAATATTTAAAATTGCCATAAAGTCCCATTCTCATTAGTCTCTTATGAAGATTTTTTTTTTCAAAAAAAAAAAAGACTACTCGTGATCAATTTTTTGTATTATAAAAAGGTCAAATATTTTCATTTCATCTGGCCTATTATTTTTGGACATTATTTTTAGTTGGAGTAATATATTGATAAAAAAAACTCCTCTTTTTTGACAATTACCTACCAAATGCTCTGTGTCCCGGACTTTTTTTCAAATTAACTCAAAAGTGTATTTTGTTATACAAAGTGACCCAAATTTTTTTTTTTTGGAATAATGTAACCTAACTCGCCACCATTATTGGCGAGTTTAATTAAACTCGCCAATAATGGTGGCGAGTTTAATTGAACTTGATTAAAATATTTTAATTATTTGTAAATCGCCACAAACGATGGCGTATATAAAAAATCTGAAATTAAAAAATTGTAAAACATAAATTCTTATTTGTAAATCGCCACAAATGATGGCGTATATAAAAATATGAAATTAAAAAATTGTAAAACATAAATTCGCCACATGAAATGGCAAGTTTAAAAGAAAAACGCCACATTAGGTGGCGAGTTTAAAAAAAATAAAATTCGCCAATGCCAATAAAATTGGCGAATCGCTACCAAATATTCCTTTACCCCAGTGTCTGACTCTAACAATCTGATCAGGATCGACACGATCATCAAATAATTGCTCGAAAATATAATTTTGTTGTTCAGTCAAAATGCTATTATCCTCAGGTCCATAATAGAATTTCACCCTTTCCAAATCCATATTACAAAATAAAACAAAATTCATATATATTATAAATTTTTACAATCTTTTACCAATACACTTTTAACTATAAAAAAAATTGTTAAAACATAAAAAAAATCTCAGGCCAAAATCGCAAAATAAAAATTTTGGCTTAATTTTTTTTTTAATTACACAAAATCGCCATGATGTGAGGCGATTTTTTAAAGAAATCCGCCACAAGGGGTGGCGAATTTCTTTTAACAATCCGCCACAACAAGTGGCGAGTTATCAAATCATAATTATCTCATTTTTAATTATGTTTTAATTATGTCATAATTATCAAGTAAATCATAATTATGTGACTTCAAATTTCGCCACCATTTGTGGCGATTTCTTTTTAAAAAACAAATTCGCCTATATTTTTAGAAAGAAAAAAAGGAGAAAAAACCATAATAATGTCATTTTAATTCACATTATTTTTTTTCATGACACCATAAATTATAATATCGTATTTTTGGAACACAAATATTTCTTAAACATCTTACATCTCATTACTTTCTATATTTTCAAAAATAACCAAAAAATTAACATGGAAAAATCATAATTTACATTTTTTCAAATATTTTCAAAAAAAATAATTTTCCACTACAATTAGTTCAAAATTATTTCTACTACATCACAAACACAATAAATAATAATATTTATATATTGGAGTATATTACATAACATAATTATTTTAAATAAAGTGGCTTATAAAATGAGTTAAAAAAACATAATAATATATACCTTATTCAATTCGTTGAAATCTTAAACCTGAAAATAAACAAAACAAATCACATATTACAAATAAACACAAAATTTAACATCAATAAAACAAAATAAATAAATAAAAAGGAAGAAACAATCAAAATGAATTGCAACTCGCCATTAATAAAAAGGAAGAAACAATCAAAACATAAATTTAATATATTACACAGTTTAACATATTACACAATTAATGGCGAGTTGCTTTTGATTAATTTTTTTTTTCAACTCGCCAAGAGTATGGGCGAGTTACCATTTTTTATATATATATTTTTAATTCGCCAAGTAATTGGCGAGTTACCATTTTACAATTTTTATCCGGCAACAAAATTGGCGAGTTATCTTTACAGCAACAAAATTGGCGAGTTATCTTTACAGAAATAAAATATGTAATTTTTTCATAATTCGCCCAGGGTAGTGGCGAATTTATCAAATCTCGCCTACTTCCCTAGCGACTTAGGTTAGTTCAACACTTTCTTTTTTTTGGATCAAAATAATACGCAATACACATTTTTAAGTCATTTTCGAATTTTTTCGCTGTCTCTCCCCCTCTCCGTTTGATGGTTACCTATCAAACGGTTTTCGATTTTGTTGCTTTCTTATCGTTTACAAATCATTTCACACTTTACAAACACGTCATCTTACAAAGTTGTGCAGTAATTCTCCGAAAATGACACCTCACGGATTTTTTGGTTTTATGATGGGAACTTCAAAAAATTTAAGATCCACTAAGAAGGTACATGTAAATGCTTGTACTCTTGAAAAAATTAAAGTACCAAAAAAAGTTATAAAAAGTTCAAGTAGTAATAGTGTGTAGTATTTAAAAAAAAAAAAAGAAATAAGTAGTGATTAAATATTAAAAGAAAATTAGAAATTGAAAAAAAAAAGCCTAATTTTCAAATTAGGCTTTTGTGAAAAAAAAAACAGAGAGAAGTAGTGATTAAATATTAACTTTTCTTTTCCATAAAAGTAAGAAGACAAAAAAATCATTGTTTGTTTTTCAAATTTACAATATTGTTGGTTGCTGATTTTTTTTGTGACCTAAATTTTAATTACAAAAATTTCGGGTATATCCTTCCTCAAGACTGTTGGTTGCCATTGGGATTACCCTCAACGCAATCTGGCTCGCCGACGATAGCCTGGCCAACCGCTCTCCAAGAGAGCACCTTCCTAGCCTTATCCTCAATAAGCTCGACTGCACTAAGGACAGAGAAATTGATGCTTTCATGGAAATCACCTTCCTCGAGCACTTCCTCAACAATGCGTGCCTTCTCACACTTATCTTCATCCTGAATCTGTTTCTCCAAAATTTAGATTACATCTGAGAATGACTGGCCTTCAATTGAGGGGAGGCCTCCCCCATCGCCTTGTGGTTACTCGAGGCGAGCTCATTTAATGCAGGATTGATGCAGTTCATATCGAAGTTTTCTCAAATAGCTCCAGACAACTGGAGTTGTTCCACAACCTTCTCGAATCTAGTAGTAAAATCTTGCGCACCTTTGAGGATGCACGCACGCTCAAAGAAAGGCCTTCACATGAACCTATTTACGACCTGCACATCGATCTCTGGGACCTTAGCCTCAAGGAGGGACCATGCTCGAATGCAAGCTCGCCAAGCAGTTTTCAAAGCCTCTTTGTGCAATAGAGTTGCCAAGCTCTTGACTTGTCCCTCCAACTAATTGCTCGATTTTCCCCGGCAAATTGCTCAATTATTTAGTAGAGGCGACCTCCTGATCCACAAACTTGCGAGCCTTCTTGTTGGCTAAACGGACCTTTTCGGGGCCTCGGGGCCTCGTCAAGCTCACTTCTGAGCACAACATTCTTCTGCTTCTTATCCTTGAGTTCTCCTCTTGACATGACCCTAAGGTGGAGGCATCGCCCTCAACTTCCTTGTTGAGTGGGGGCTTATGTCTGTCTCCTCGAGACTCCTAGCCAAAGTTCAGGAAATAAAAATATTATTACCTATGTGCTCAAAACATCCTTCCTCGACCTCTCGCACTCACCAAACAAGGAAATTTCTCCTCGAGACGCTCCTATGCAACCCGATTGTTACCATAATTTCCCTGTGTGCTCAACATTCCCTCCTCGAACTACCGCATTGGGAGGTGTTGGGGGGAGGGCCTAATTATGTACACTATATCATTAATTTAATAAAAAATATTACTCCCTCCGTCCCATATTAATTGTCGTTTTAGAAATTTTTTATTGTTCCATAATATATGTCGTTCTCACATATCAAGAAGAAATTTCTTAATTTTTTCCTGATATACCCTTAGACTTTAATTAATATCTTATACAAATTAATTTTTAAAAAAAATCAGCAATTTATTAATTATGGGTGATTCAATTCCTAAAAAATCTCCCAATAACACTAATTGTCTTTCAATCTTCCATATTAATGGTTATTTTCATTATGAAAATCATTGGAAAGAGATAAATGGTTGATGAAATAGATATTAGTGGCGTAATTTATTAAAAGGGTATTTTGGTCAAAATAATATATAATTAATGTTCTTAATCTATTTTCTTAATTCTTGTGCATAACCTCAAAACGACAAATAATATGGGACGAAGGGAGTATTAAAATTTGGATTCGTGCCTTTAACGGATCAGATTATTTGATTCCATATCCAATTCATTTATTTTGAATTATGGATATTTATAATTGAATTTAATTCATTAAATATTTTAATTGGTCGAATATGCTAAACTTTGGATCATATTCAAATAAAATTTGCTCCATTGACTTGAATGTTAGGTGGGCCAAATTTCCTTTGGTATTAGGCTGATAGCATTGTGGGCTTTTCCAAATAATAATTTCTTGAATATATATATATATATATTCAAAAACTTTAGAGGTATTCAAGTAAGCATCATATAAATGCATATGCAATTAGTCTCATTTAACTTTATTTTGTTAATATACAATTAAAATACTTTTTATATAAATTTATGTAAATATTTTTTTATTCATGTTAATTCAAAAGAACCCAACATTTATATAATATTTTAAAACAATAGATTAAATTTTAATTCAAGAAAAATAACAAAAGTAATTTTTTTTATTTAAAACAGTTATCATTTGCGTTAACTTTAAGTAATTAAAATTATTTTCTCACTTATTTGTAGGTTAAATCTTTAAAAATTTTAATACCTTAATTATACCAAAATTAATATTAAAATTGAACATGTTCTATTACTAAATAAGTATTTAAATACACTTATTTATTGATTTATGTCATACCAAAAATTAATTTATTTTTATGAAATTAATTATCTTTGATAAAAATTTATGAAAATTTATAAATAAATATATTTATTTCCCATATATTGACACGAGTGCTAAATACTACTTAGTTACATAATTAGGTACACAATTTTTTTTTATTGTTGTACGAGCATCAATTCGGACTTTTTGTAATACTTTTCGCGTAATATCTTTTGTTACATTGGCTGAGATTAAAAAAGAAAAAAAAATCTACAATAAAAAAAGTTGTGAATTCTCTTTTATAATCTCAACCTCTCATTATGTGTGATGTATACACGATCAGCGTGACAAAAAAGGTTACAAGTGTTAAAAGATGTGGATTGAACCAGCATTAGCAGCTCAACTTGGATTTGAACATTTCATGCCAAATTTCCCGTCTTTCTATTTCATTTTATATTCAAAAAATTTTATTCGTCCCAGTGCAAGACTTCGATTTATTGATATGTTTACATTTATGTTGATGTTGGTTGATATAATTGACAACTTATTGGTTTGCTTGAATCGGAACTTGGATTTTGTGTCTTTCCATATGATGTGGCCCAATATGCCCGAGGCCACGTCGGCGCCACCTCAGCCTAATCCGCCAATTGAAGGCTGCCAGGTGTCAGATCGATCCGACCAGGATCGCGTCATTGCCATATATGTCCAATCAGAATACATTAGGACGCACTGCCGCCCAAGTGTTTCCACGGAGTCCATAGCTCCTCATCGGGATGTTTGTCCTCCTCGGCGACTATTACCTCGTCGGTTACCTCCCCTTTCCTCGATGTGGTCCCAATAATAACGACCTCTGACACCGGGTGTACTCCACTGACACACAGTGTACCCGACGCATCCCCGGCACGTACCAGGGAATATTCCTGTACGGATAACGGGGCTGGGCCAGTGTTGCCCTAATCCGGCCCATTCGCCTCCGGTTACTATTATAAATAGTACCCCTTTACTATTCATACGGTAACGATTCACACAAATTACATCTTTACCTTCCGATTTCCTGCTCGAATACTGACTTGAGCGTCGGAGGGTCTTCGCCGGAGACACATCCGGCTAGATTCACGTGTGTTCCTTCCTTGCAGAATAGGACCCCGACCAGCAACTTGTACACCTTTGCTCGGAATTCGAGAAGACTGTGAACACTCACCCTCGGATCATACCTTTGCTCGGAGTGACCTGTTCAACGGACCGATTCCGACACCATCACCATAGTATTTCAAAATTCAAAATTTGCGAGTTTAGCTCAGTTAACCTTTTCTATTGACGTCAATGTGAGGTACGATGGTTGCGTCAAGATGGAGACCTCCAAGGGAATGCGCCTTTTTTGGGATGGAAATTGTGAATATTATTTATAAGATTTGGGATAACATTTTCTATAAGTTTAGTCATGGGTATTTTAGACTTGTCATTGATCAAACCATCATAACCCATCATACTTAGATACTTGCGGCACGTCCAGAGGGCAACGCTCCGAAAATTAGATAAAAGGATATCTCACCCTAATTGACCCGTTCTTTGTCAATCTATTTGTTTCAAGATTGGACTATAATCTAATTGGGACTTCGCCATTTGCATCTTCAACCTAACAAATTAATTAGGTGAAAAATAACAGAACATGATAATAGTTTTATTTTCTTTATCATTTTTGTTTGTTTTTCTCACAATAAAAGCAATCAAGCTAAAAACAATAATAGTAACCAACACTAATATTTTTTAGCTAATTCCAGCAAAAAAGAGCAGAGCTCTTGAGGCTTTGTTAGCATGGCCATATGACCAGCCCCTGCTATTGAAATCACATCATTTGGAGGGCTCTTCTCAATAATATACCTCTGGAATTCTTCATCCATAACCTCGTCATCCTCGCATATTACGTAGCAACATTTGATTTTACCGTATTTTTCTTGTGATAGCAATGACTTGTTGCCCAGTTCCCCCATGAAAAACGAATTTGGTCTGATCAACATCTTGCCTAGTTCCAAATCCTGGAAAAATGAATAGTAAATTGTTGTGAAAAGGAGACAATATTAACAGTGGCGGAGCCAAAACTTCAGGATCAGGGGGCACTACGCACTTAACATTTATGAACTACTCATAATATAAATAAATAATTCAAAGGGAAAAAAAACTCTGCTGCACATTGAAGGACGACCATGGCGTGAATTAAAAGACATTAAGATTGTCACTCAAATTTAAAGTTATATGTGTAACACACATGAATTATATATGGTTTCGTCACTGACAGCGTATATGATTTTGTTTGTTGCTATTATTGTAATGTTTCAATGCTAATTACGAATGATTTTCAGTATATATAAGCAAGGCAACGACCTCCGAGGGGCAGTATTTGTAAAGCTTGGCTGCCATGTAATCTGGACCGAATATAGCTGAAATTGGCAGGTTTTGCGACGCTTCATCCAAGGTAAGCTTGCAATCCATAAGAGATTCTTTTGAGCACCTTCTGAAGAACTGCTTTCAAACAAGTTGATCCAGAGCAAGTCACGTTCCAGAACAAGCACAAAATTAATTAAAACCAAACTACAGTAGAACAAGTCCAAAAAACTCAAAATCGATTTATTCAGGCCATGTTCGATTTATATGATATATTTGGAGACGAATGCCATTGCATTTAAGTAACCAAATATATTTTTTTTCAATCGTCACTACCAAAATAGTCCTAGCTGAACACACTTACAGGACACTTTTTCAAAAAAGTTTCCATAGTCTAGTAAGGCACTTCTATAAAAACTGTCACCATACATCAAATCAAGTGAATATGGCCCAAAAAGGTAATCGAATTGAACCTTTGAAACTAACATGATTAACCAGTGCAATGTGTATAGATCAGTTCAAACCTCCTGAACAAGAGTTGCCGGCGGATCTCTACAATTAGGCATGTAGGCCGTGACAAAAACCGCTAGCGATATCTTTCCGGGGAAATTTTCCATCGCCAGAGAAATCGGAATACCACCGTAACTATGACCAACCAATATCACACTATCATCATCAGGCAGAGCAGCCATGAAATCCATCAATGGCTGCACATAATCGAAAAGGGAAGAAATCTGGTGCAGCTGCTTATGGTGAACTCCACATGCCCCTAGGTCTAGTGCACTCACTCTGTGTCCATTCGCCTTGAGCAAGCTTACAAGTTTGTACCAGCACCAGGCTCCATGGCAGAACCCGTGTACTAGAACAAAATGCTTCTTTTCAGTTTTCTCAATCATTTCTGCTTCTTTTTTTTTTTTTCTTGTGAAAATTTGGTGTTCTATTTTTTGTCGGTAGATTGGATTTCTTGTTTTGTTATTTATACTAGTTACTAAAGGGCACACGTAGTAATTGTCAAATTGATGACATTGCTTGAGATAAAATTTGACTTTAATTGCAGAAGTTTGAAGCCATTTAAAACATGCACTGACCCGTGCGAACATCTTGTCTAAAAATCTTTCCAACACATAATCAGGGATGGCAATGGATCGGGTTTCACGGATCTCCGACCCGGACCCGACCCACTCGGGGCGGGTTTGAACCCATATAAACGGGTTTGGGACGGATTGCGGGTCTAGAATTCTAGACCGTACGGGTTCGGGTCGGGTCTCGGGTTTAAGTAAACCCGATCCGAACCCAACCCGTATATATAAATATATTTAATATATATAATATAAATATATAAATAAATAAAAATAAAAAAATCTTAAAAATTGAAAAAAATTTCAGATCTAAAGTCTAAACTAAACGAGATCTATTCATCCTTTCATTCCTTTGATTCATTTCCCACAATCCCATTATCCCACTCTCAAATCTCAATCTTCCTGAGACTCTCAGTCAGTCAGTCGTCTGCCCAGCAACCCAGGCTGGCTTGAAACTGCAATCAGCCCAGCCGCGCTCCACTGCACGGTCCGCACACCCAGCCGCGCTCCAGTCTCCACCGCACCGAGCCGCGCTCCACCGCACCCAGCCGCGCCCAGGTCCGCCGCGCCCAGCCCCGCAGAGCCCAGCTCCGCCTCGCCCTAGCGCCGCCGCGCCACTGCCCAGCAGCGCCCACCGCCCAGCTTTGCCGCTCCACTGCCGTCTGCCGTCTGCCTCGCCAGGAGTAATTGTTGTTATCCTGATTTCTCCTAAATTAAGTTTTGAGCCCGTGAGCCGTAAATATAAGTAGTGTTTATTGAAGGGAAATGAATATCCCTTGTTAGATTTCAATTCATTTATAGCTCCATGATTTACTATAATTTTTTTTTTAGGAAGGACTTAATATAAATTATTTGGTGTTCAAGCATTAAATGATATGTTGAAGTTGAGGATATGTTAGTGTTGAAGCATTAAATATATAATTCACTCCTATTAGTTTGGTGTTTAAGCATTAAATGATATGTTAGTAAAATTGATATTGGTTGGCCAAACTCGAGATTCGATCCGTCAGAAAAATTTGGACCCGGGACCCAAGTTAGGTTCATGGTACGTGTCATAGTTTTTGCCCATGTGTTGTGGTCGTTGGTTTTCTTTTTCATTAATGCTGTCCAAATTTTTGCAATTATTTCAACATTTACGGCTAAAGCTTGAAAAATGGAAACTTTCCTTCGCCAGAGAAATCGAAATACCATCGTAACTGCGACCAACCAATATCACCTTATCATCATCAGGCAGAGCAGCCATGAAACCCATCAACGGTTGCATGTAATCGGAAATGGAAGAAATCTTGTGCAGCTGCTTGGGGTGAGCCCCACATCCCCACATGTCCAGTGCACTCACTCTGTTCCATTGAGCTTCAATAAGCTTACAAGTTTGTATCAACACCAGACTCCATGGCAGAGGCCGTGTACTAGAACGAAATGCTTCTTTTCACTTTTCCCAATCACTTCTGTATTTTTCTTGCTTTTCTTACTCTCCTTTTTAGGGAAATTGGAATTTTTGTTATGTTATATATGCTAGTTAAGAAGGGTAGTACTAGTAGTAATTGTCTAATTTAAGACATTGATAAAGATAAGATTTGTCTTTCACTAAAGAAGCGGGATTCTAAATCATGGATATATAAACTAGTGTGTAACATCTTTATATTAATCAACAAGTGTTAATGAGTTAAAGTTTGGTGCATATTTTCATTTTGTCTACCACATTTGATGTATAGTACAGCAAAACTATAGTCTCACTCAGTATTGATATGCTCTTGTCCTATTATTGACCAGGATACGACGAGCTCGATTAGGCATAAAATGTACAATAATTGGACATAGACACTTAGTATATGGACGTCAAGCAGATGGGTCATATTTATGAAACAACACAAAATGCAGGGGAAACAAAAAGGGAAAACAAAATGAATAATACAATGGACGAAGCATTGAATGCTTTAAGATGAGGAAGGTGGGGGCCTGAAAAATGTGGTTACAAGTGGATGGCGAGCAATCAGACATGATGTACACCTATAGCTCATTTGCTACCACAAAACATGCTCTGTTCTGGGAATAAGAACCTGACACGATTGTTATTTGTTCATCCTCACCGGCTTAAATAAGAAAACTCAACCACTTGTGCCGACAAACGTGAGAAATAGAAGAGCTTCAATCAAGAATGAAACTAGTTCGTTGAAACATATTTTTGCCCAGAAATGAGGAATTTTTTTTTTTTTTTGAAAAAAAAAAAAAGGAAAGAAGAAAAAAGAACAACAAAGAACTTGATCCGAGAAAGGATATAAAGCAGTGTATTTCCAAAGATGAGCAATTTGATATGTACATAACACCGTTCCGTTCCAGAGTATCAAATTCCACTTCTGGATGTAATGTAAAGCTCTCATTTACAGTAACTTAACCTATAATATCAACAGGGGGTGGAACTATTTGAACTCCTGAACAAAGAGATGGAAACCGGGAAGGCAGCTTGAGGGCGCTTTGTGAGTCAGCTGAGCATTGTTGGATGCCCGGTTTGGAGCATCCTCTTGAACATGTCCATCCCAAATGCAGAATCTGATGAACTGAAAGAAGGCAGTACATAACTTAGCAGCTTTATACTTGGCTTCGGGCACCTCTAGTAAGACACAATAGCAATAACATTGAAAGAGACGGTGATCATTGGTAATAAGCACAAAAACCCAGTGTATCAATCAATCTAAAACTCGGCCAACCACATTAACCAATTTCCCCATACCACAAGGAAGCCATATGAATAATTAATTAATAGCACAGACCTCCCCTTTATAGCTACACTGCCAACCAGGAGAAAGCCTTTCCTATATTTTTCGTTTCTCTGTCTTTCCCTTTTTTTTTTAAACCAATAAATCAGGATTCTATTTTCACAAAGAAAAAAGAGACAAGAAAAGCACTCCATGCTGTCAAGAAAAAGCACATTCCCTAAACCCAATGATGGCAATCAATACCACAGAAATTGCAAGACGGACCTTTTCTCACCTGAATGCAACTAGTTAAATTCAGTGCAGTGGAATTTGGTACCATTACTAGAGCTCTTAGACACATTGCAGTAGCTAATGATATAGTCAACACCAAAGAAAAGCTTCAAACATTTTTCAATAAAGATACTCAGAGAAACCAAAATGTTTGGATTAAGCCATGTGGTATTAACATTTGAATCAATTTTATTTGAGAGATGCTACGTATTAAGTAGCTCATACGTGAGCAAAATAGCAAATATGTTACATGTCAAAAGAAATATTGCACAACAGATGCTGCTCTATCTCCAGTCAAACTATCAAAGGTCTAGACTAATAGGGCTGGGAAGCTCATATCAAGCATGAGAATTTAAGTAACTATCATGGTTTGCATTGAGAAGTAACAGAATCAGCCCCATTTAGAAGATAATGTCAAGCTAGTTTCTGTCCCGTCTCCTCCCCCTTCCCTGACATTCTATTTCTCTCTTTTTCCCACATTTTTCTTTCTCCTTTTTAGATTTGAAAATCATATTAGACAATTTTCAACTGTAGTTTCTATTTACTTACATAAAAACAAACAACAAAACATCCTCACTAGTCGAAACCAAAAACAAGAAAACATCCTCAATTTTTCACAAAATCTTGGGATGATTGAATTATTCAGAGTGAAAATCCGGCCCCTTTTGTGATTCTCCAGAGTTGCGAGGTCAATTCTCTCTCTCTCTCTCCAAGCTCACATGATAGGACCTTCAATTTTCAAAGATTTCAAGCTTGTACAAGGTGGGAATATCAGTTCTCAACGATTTTAACTACCAGTATATAGTCACAACTAGATTAAATTCAATATGAAAGGTGAAAGATAAATTAAGACTCCAAATCTTGCCTCTGGATATAGCAAGAGTCCATTTCTTCCAACAATAATCAAATAGAAATCCATATGAAAATCAAAGGTCGAAGAGACGCATTGAATGATAAAATGCAACCTAAACTGAATTTGAATCACCACAGCAAGCAAATGACAGAAGAAGGAAATACCTTGAGATGGTAATTTCATAGGGAAATGAGATGCCTTCAAGGTTTGGTATTGGAGGAACATGATCCTTCTTTTCATTCACAAATTTAATTATCTGAAACAGAACATCACGAAGCGAATTTTCTAGTGCTGCACGCCGAGCACTCCTTGCCTCAGCTGCAGTATCTACAGATATGCACTAGAGAATGAACTCAAAACAGTTTCACTCCCAATAATTTTTCTTTTTTTTTTTTTTTTCCATTATGAATCTCTTAACCAATGCATAGAATATATCATACCTCCAGGATCAACTACTACTTTAGAAGAATGAGACTTGCCAGAATGTCCTTTTGGGTGTTGGGCCACATTCAAATTTATGTACCATTGTTCCCAGTATAGGCGTTCAACTTTATTAGTGAACCAGGTAGCCTGTTTGTTTTTGACCTCATAGAAGGATAAACATATCTGCATCACTACACATTCATTAATGAATCTGAACAAAGAATGCAATATCAGGAAAACATATAGACAATACAGTATTCAGCGAAGAATGTCCATCTACTTATAGAATATTAAAACAGTCCTTGCTACTGTTAACACAACAAGTGCAACTAAAACCTCCCAGTACCTCAGCTTCATTAGCTCCCACAAGGCTCAACATATCATCCCCAATTTGTCACTCATTTATGACCTTTCCAATAAAAATTCATCGAACAATTGAACGTAAAGTTATGGATTGAGGCAACCAGTTGCACCTGATTTTTCTTGTTTGGGTGCTTTTCCACCTTATCTATGAATTGGTCGATCTTCTCATCTATTTTCCTCTCAAGTTCCGCATCACCACATTGCACCTGCATAATATCAAACATAATTGAGGAGCGGCACGAGACCAAATTAAAATTGCATTTCAAACGGAAATAAGTTAAAGGCATTGTTCATTGAAGAAAAGCACTATTTTACATGTATATTAGGTAAAACATAAATTGCATCCTACTGAAATGGTAGATTTGCAATTTTAGTGAGAAGGATAGTTGGCAGACTTGACAAAAGGCCATATATGTTTATGACAAACTATTGGGCCAAAACAACACATTAAATCCACACTCCACTTGGGAGATTAAATCTCCATGGAAAGGAGAGTCAAAGTCTTAACTTTTGAATGAGTAACCAAACATAGTCGAGTGCTAAAAATGCGTCAGACACAGCTTTGGAAACCATATTAAGACCTTATTGTGAACGAGAAAAATATAGGAACCTTTTGAATATAAGATCATACTTCTCAAACTCAGCAAAGTAAAACACAGAACTTAAAGCAAAAAAAAATTACTCATTAATGAACGTCAAAATATTAAGCAGAACTAATGCAAGGTATCTAAGGGAAGATATTATCTGAAAGAACTTTAAGAAACTTAAAAATCACTTACATATGTAATCTCAAATAGCTCCAAGTCGATATCTTTTGGGCGCACTAGCCCTAAAGCTCTGTGGAACAAAATAGTGTGTAGAATGCCTGCAATCAAATTTCACCCTATTAGCAGTCCCTATGCACCACTAACAATACGAACCCCTATGCACCACTGACAATTCTAACCATAGCCAACTGAAAACTCCAGTAATTCCCAATGAATCTCAACTTTTTTGAGAAGTGGACTGATGATAGAGACAAATTTAAATTGCCAATAAGGCTTTGCCCACGTAAACAAGTTCAGCTCCCAAAATTCAAGACAGATTAGGTGCCTATATTTGTCTATTAAGCATTATTTTCTAAGATTACACATTATCGATACTTGTTAACGGCTTGTTGTTGGCTGCTATAGTTCATTTCTAAATAAGGCTACATTTCAAAACAAATGCCTCCTCTGCTTTCATAACTATTCATGTAAACATCAAATCCTCAATATTAAGACCTAATCTGATTGCAGAGGAGAATCAAAAACCGTACAACGAAATTATCACGGCTAAAGCTCTGTTTACTCTCTAATTCACCAGCAAATAAGAGGAATCATGACAAATAAAAAAGGTAAAACAAAAAATAAATAAAATGAGGAATCAAACTTACATCGGAGTACTTCACGTATCTCGAAGTGCTCAACATCCTAAAACAGCAAGTAAAATCACAAAATTGAACATAAGAACTCCAATTAGTCGTATGCTTATATATACACACATAGTTAGATACAAGCTCATAGGAGACTTACGAGTTCATTGAGTTGGCAAACTTCACAGTTCATTGGGATCGCCGGCGGCTCGAAATCGGACAGCAATTCGATCGGAGAGAAGTGAGTCCCCGATTAATGGTAGCGTATACAGTTGTGAAGTTCTCAAATACACACAACCTCAGGATAGAATTTTTTAATTACCCAATTTCGACGACAACCTTTTCAAGCGACCTGATTTCAAAAATTTCTTTCTTTTAGCCCTAGTTTGAATAGTAATTTTATTATTATATTATTTTTTTGTTTTGTAATAATTACTTTGTAGTCTTTATCGTTTTAATAACTTCTATTTAAACCATATAAGTTTCAAAATTAATTTTTAAGACAAAAAATTATAGTAGTAAAGACTAGATTTTGCATTTTAGTCTATCCTTATTTTAAAATGTGTAATTAGACATAGTAAGACTAACTCAGATCTAGAATGTGAGATCTTTTATAGATAAACAATTAAAAATTGAAATTAAAACTTATAAATTGACCTGCATAGGAGATACTGAAAAAAAAAAAAAAAACTATAGACACGTTACTCATATTCAAGAAAAAGATATTAATAGTCATAATATGGCTAGAATTTTAAATTAATAGTAGATGTAGTTGGTAACATATCTAATCTGACAAGTAATATTCATAGTGATCTACAAAAATTAGGCAAAATCGAAAATATTGATCTAGCTGAAAAAATTAAAAAAAAAATGATGGAAGGCTTAGTTAAAAAAGGCATAAATACAAGAAACAAAAATATTATCCCTGGGGAAAAAGAAAAAACTCCTATTGAAGTTAAAACAACTCTATTCAAAAGAGCTAAAAAATTTCAAAAGCATATCTTAACAATAGATATTGCAAAAGAAAAAATACATGAAGATTTTTTAGCTTATAAAGAAATTGAATATAAGGAAATTGATAGTGTGGACGAAAGGAACAAATATCTAAATCAAATACAAGTCTTATATGAAGATTATGAAAATACTTTTCAAGAATTTGGATATGTCTTAAACATAGACACAGATGATGAAACTTCATAAATTGAAGAATTTTACACAACAAACGTAGTGAATTTTGATTCTGAAGAAAATAATTATGAGGAAAAAGACGATAATGAAGTATATATAGTTTTTGATTCTAATCCAGAAACAAAACCTATGTTTGAAGAAGAATCTTCAAATATAGACGAAATTAAAGTTAAAGAGGAAATGCCTAGTACTTCTTCTAATAAAGAAGAATCATATAAAAATAGCATTGCTACTCATGGAACTTATTTAGATTTCAAAGATAACCACCCTAAAGACTATGGAAAAAAAATCATAGATAAATAGGTACAATCTTTAACTTTTGTAGTAAACAATTATGAAGGATCCTGGTCTAAAGAAAAAAAAAATAGATTATACTACTGGAACTATCCAAGGAGATGTGTTAAATTGGCTAAGAGGTTGGAAAGTCTGAAGAAGGCCAAATAGAAAAAAACATAGTTATTGAAAAAAATTGGATTTAATAACAGTATTATGAGATTTTGCCTTATTAATAAAAGAGCAATTTATTGGAATAAAAAATTCGGATACTCATTTTAAAGAAATAAAATAAGCTTTAACTAAGATGAAATTTTGCAATATCTGTAAATACACAGAGTTTGTAAAGCTTTATATAAAAATTTCTGGATGTTTAAAGCTAATGATATGGCACGCTGGCTTGATCAATTTTTTCATAAACTCCCACCTCCATGGGAGGAATTATGTGAAAAATAATACCTTGAGTATCTTGAAAATATCACAAGTTAAAGATACTTTGGGATGTAAATCTCGTTTGGTTATAAAGTAATAACCGAACATTGTTTGCAAAGAAAAGCTCAAAAACAGGTCAAAACACAAATGTCTAAAACTAGTGAAGGGTAAAATTATTGTGATACAGTCCTTAATGAGATTTGGAAAGTTGGATGTACAACCAGTACATCATATAAAAGAAAGGTAAGCATTATGTGTTTAAAAAGTGGACAAAAAATGAAGCAAAGTTTTTCCTCAAACAAAAAGTATGCTCGAACGAGTAATAAAAGGAAGCCCACTAAGTTTCAGAAAACATGTAATTGCTTGTTTTGCAAAGAAAAGGAGCATATAGCTCCAGAATGTCCTAAAAGAAATCCTAGGGACATAAAATTTTTAGAAGAAAATGAATTAGAGGTATGTCTAGGAGAAGAAATATTAGAGGATAATGATATTGTTTATGAAATTGAGTCTATATCCTCTAAAGAAGAAGAAGAAGAGGAACAAGTATTTATGATAAATACTAAAACTCAAGAAGAGAATTTCGAGTCTGCTCCTAATGAAGAACTAAGCCAAATCAGGCTTCGTGATGTAAGAAAAGAAGAGTTAACATTAGATAGTCATAAACTGGAAAAATATAAGCATTTGAAAATTGAAGACTTATATAAAAAATTCTAAGTTTAAATCTTGGCAAGCAGAACATTTTGAAATGTGTGAAGGAATTACTGAAGCTAGGGCAACATCAAATGGTCAAATAGAAATTCAGATATTTGACAAAAATAAAATCAAAAGAATTAAAGAAAAATATCGTAAAGTCAAATTCATTCATATTGGAATAATATAAATACATATTATTCCTTTATTCAAGTGTGGAATTGATTCTCCAATTCTTTGCATTGTTCAAGATAAAAGGTTTCATGATCTTGTCTAATCACTAATAGGAGGAATTCAATCTAATTTGGTCACTGGAGAGATAATGCTCAGAGTAAAACCAAATTATTTTATTTGAATACAAGATAAATGTATTCAAAATACCATAGTCTTGAGAGTTTAAAAACAAAACATCAAGATTAGAGGAATTCATAATGACTTAAGAGTCTCATGAAAAGTTGTTCACCAGTTTACGAGTGATATTTCTATAAAAACCAAAAGTATTGACTCAAACATAATTGAGCTTTATGAACCAAAACTTTTGATACAGGGATCTAACCAAAACTCATAAATTGAAAAGATCTAAGTCTACCAAAAGACTGGTTATCTAAAAATTTCACTGATGCAAAGTTTGAAAAATAGCATAGCCAAATAGAATTTCAAGCTTCAAGAAACACCTTTTATTTTAGAGATAATAGAATTGTTGCAGGCAAAAATCATTCAAGTATGACTCCAAAAAAGAAGCAAGTAGTTCTAAAGACAAAGAACCTATAGGGATAAAAAAAAAATGCCCAATTTCCTATTATACCTATTAGTAGAAGACTTGAAGAACAAAAATCAATCATATTTGAATAAATAGATCTTAATTCTGAAACAATCCTTTTTTCTTGTAACCAAAATAAGAGAAAATATTATTATATAGAAATAACTTTTGATTTCCTAGGCTATAAACTATATAGTCTACATGCCCTTTTAGATGCAGGAGAAACATCTTTTGTATGTCAATCAAATGCCATACCTAACGAATTATGGCAAATGATGACAAATTCAATTGCCTCTAGAAATGCTAATAACACCACCAGTCTAATAGAATATAGAACTAAAGATATTCTATTTACAATAATGACTAATAAAGATCACTATAGAAAAAACGCCGAAATCTGACGGAATATTCCCCCGAACTTAAGTCCGGGGGAATTCCGGCGAACTGAACCCGACTCTTTTTTTTAATTTTTTTTTATTATTCCAGCGGAAAACCTGGGAAAAATTCCCCTAGTTTTTTTAGAAATTTTATTTTTCTATTAAATTTTCTGGCGAAAAATCGGGGAAAAATTTTCTCGATTTTTTTTCAACTTTTTTTTAAATTTTTCTGTAGAACATTGGGGGACAATTTCCTCGATTTTTTTGACTTTTTTTTTAATTTTCTGGCAGAAAACCGAGGGGAAAATTCCCCCCTTTTTTAATTTTTTTTTAAATTTTCCAGCGGAAAACATGGGGAAAATTCCCCCGATTTTTTTGGATTTTTTTTTAAATTTATGAAGTCATATATAACTATTATTATTTATACTATATTTTAATTATTTATAATATATTTTTTAAATTTAAAAAAAATTATAAAATAAAAGAGAGTCTTACTTAATATATAGTATATATATATATATATATTTAATTTATGAGTACAAAGTTGAACCCCATTTGGATGCTTTTATTTTTTTAATTCTTTTTTTGCTAATTCTATATGTAAATACATACATTTATTAGCTGTTATTATTTATACTATCTTTTAATTATTTGTAATATATTTATGAAACTTATAAAATGAAAGGGGTCTTACTTGATACATAGTGTGTGTGTGTGTGTGTGTGTGTGTGTGTGTAATTTATTGGTCCAAGGTTGAACCCCATTTGGAATGCTTTTTGTTTTTTAAAATTCTTTTTTTGCTAATTCTATATGTCTACATGTGTACAAATATACTATCTTTTATATAGTACATATAATACATATTTTTATATAGTATCAATGCTATCTTTTAACAATTATTATTTATGCTATCTTTAATTATTTATAATATATTTATAGGTATATATAATACATATTTTTATATAGTATCAATGCTATCTTTTAACTATTATTATTTATACTAACGAGTCAGGTGCCACCTCACTGTGGCATGTCAATAAATGCTTCCAAAGTGCCTAAGTGAGGAGTTGATGCCCTTGATATGATGATGGTCCTCGAAAGAGCTTACAAGATAGCCGTTCTCGAGAGCTCCTCAAGGCACAAGAATGTTGTTCTGGGGACCCTCGAGGGGACCCACGGGCCTCGAAAGCATCCTACCATGTTCCTAAGGAACGGGGAGTTTATGGGCATGAGGGGGCCCTCGAACGCATCCGTATTGAGGACGGGATCCCACACTTAGCCGTTGCACGGCATGACATCCAACAGGGATGCGTCCAGCTAGCGATCACTGGCAGGTCTAACCTACCGCCACCTAACGCGTCCCAGTGGTACATGGGTCCATCCCATCAGTTTCCAACGCATTAAATGTCAAGTCATAAATACAATCATTGGTCATAAATGCCTAAGATACACATTAATTGCCAACACGGCTCCTCATTAATGAGAAGTGAGAGCAGTCGCCAATAGGAACCATGGAGGGGACAAAAGGTACATGCCGGTACGACTATTGTCATGAAAATGACTGGCCCCCACCAACCATGTCACATCCGGACTCCTCACTCTCATATAAAAACCCTCACTGGCTCTCCACCCAAGGGTAAGGAATTCATGAGATTCTCACACTCTTGATAAGCAAGATAGCTTCTCACACACTATTCATCTTCTTCTCCAAATACTGACTTGAGCATCAGAGAGCCTACGCCGGGGCAAACTGGCTAGTCTCACGTGCGTTCCTCCCCCTTTGACAGGTGGGCCACAAGCAAGATCATCCCGGAGTTTATCATACCCCGACACGTGATCGAACCATAAACTGACCCCATCATATACTATCTTTTAATTATTTATAATATATTTATAGGTATACATATATTTATATATTAATTAAAATAAGAATAATAAAACAAATATATAATAAGTATAAAACAAAACAAAACAAAACTTATCACAACTTCAAGGAATAGCCTGGTGGTGGAGTGCTTGCATTAAACCTCGAGGTTACGGGTTCAAATCCCCGCAGTTACAAATATTTGAATATTTTGAGATACTATTCCAACGGCAGCGTAGCGGTGGCGCGGGTCCAGGGGCGGCGCAGGTGGTGCGGCGGCAACGACGATCGAGGTTGCAGTCCGGCGGACATCCGGGAGAATATTCTGCCAGAATCTTATCCAGGGGAATTCTGGCGGAATCTTTGCCGGATTCTGTCTGGCGGCAGATTGCTTTTCGGGGGAATTCCGGCCGAATTCTGCCCTCCGGGGGCCTATTTTTAGGTGGAACGAATTCCCTTGGAATTCCGTTGGAAATTTCGGCCAGAAAATGCCTTTTTTCATGTAATGGATAAAACAACCTTTAGAATTTCCAGACTATTATGTTTTCCTCAAATGCATGGTGACATAATTTTAGAAAATAACTTTTTGTCTCAATACTTTCCAATAAGTATATCTAATGAAAACTTTTTAATCACGGACAAAAAAAAAATTCTTATACAATTCCGTGGTTACAATCTCATTCCTTTTTATACAATAAAGGATTTGTGTCAGTCAAGCGTGGTGAGACAAATCCAATTCTAGATTTAGAACCTATAGAAATAAATAAGTTAGAAAAATTACATTGGATTTATAAAACATTAAATCCTAACTTTTCAAAAAATTCATTATTAATATGGGAAAAAACTCTCAGGTTTTGTGAGCTAAAATTGAAAGACAGTGAAAAAATTGTTACAGTTAAACTAACGATCTATACTAAACAAGATACAAATGAGTTTCAAAAACATGTAAAAGAGTTACTAGAAAAAGGATTAATAGAAGAAACTGGAAGTTCTCATTCTATTCCAATATTTTTAGCAATGAGACACAGTGAGGTAAAAAGAGATAAATCCAGAACAGTAATCAACTATAAAAAATTAAATGAAAACTTAGAGTTTGATGGATATTTCATCCCTAGAAAAGATTTTCTAGTTAATCAAACTAGAGGAGCCAAAGTGTTTAATAAATTTGATTGTAAATCAGGATTTTGACAAATAAAACTAACAGAGGAGTCAAAACCATTAACTATTTTCTCTGCTCCTTATGGTCATTATCAGTGGATTGTGTCATTATTTGGAATATGCAATGCTCCACAAATATTCTAAAGATGGATGGATGGAATCTTTAAATACCTTAAAGATTTCTGTTTAGTTTTATATTGATGATGTTCTTATTTTTTAAAAAACACTTGAGGAACATAAGCAACATTTAGAAATTGTATGCAAAAAGTTTAAAGATTATGGGATAATTCGAAGTCCCAATAAGATAGAATTGCAGAAAGTGAAATAGATTACTTAGGATTAATAATCCTAAGTTCTACAGGAATAGTTCTTGAAAGAGTTACAAAGTCTTTTAGGTTTGCTTAACTATGGCAGATAGTTTGTTAAGAATCTTTCTAAATGGGAAAATCATTTTTAGAAAAACTAAAAAATGCTCAGAAAAATTAGAAAAATATCAATACTAAAATTGATTGGTTGATGAAGATACAAAAAGATTGCAAGAAATAAAAAGTTTTTTCAAACCAAATTTGAAGATCTATTTTCCAAAAGAAACAGATCTACTGATTTTAGAAATTCATACTTTAGATATAATTTGGGGAGTAGTACTCAAAGCTGTGAATGTATTCCAAAAGGATATACAAAAAGAAGATGATTTACTACAAATACTCAAAGAACAAAAAGGTTCTGATGAGTTAATTTGTGGATATAATCCTAGTAAATTTAAATCTAGTGAGTTGAACTATATGATTTTTGAAAAAGAAATTTTAGCCATAAAAAAATGGTATTAAAAGCTTTCAAATATACTTAGCAACAGTCAAGTTTCTTATTAGAAATGATAATAAAGCTGTCAAAGATTTTCTAAAAATGAAAAAGGTTAAGGATAATCCTAAAAGAGTAAGTTGGTCAAATTATATCTCTTAGTTTTCTTTTGAAGTTGCTCATATTAATTCTAATAAAAATGTTCTTGCAGATTATCTTAACAGACACCCAAATGGATATTAATCTAATATATCCTTTTGCATTGCCACATAATAAGGGAAAAAGACCTGCTGCCTCTAGCTCAAAAGGAGTAAGAAACTCCGCACCCAGAGGGACACCGAGCATGATTCCAACTAATCATTATTGGTATCCTCCAAACCATCAATATTGGTATATCCCTAACAACCAGTCTTGGTTCACCCCTTAGGACTAGTTTACTTCATAAGATAATGGTGGTTTAAGCCAACTTAACCATTGGAAACCAATGTTTACTTTGAATGGTGTTAAACCCGGGTAAACCACCATGATCCGGGATAACTGTTGATTAGGACAGTATAATTTAACTTTCAAATTGGAGAGTTGGAACTAACTGTCATTTTAACAAGAGTATGAAAATAACCACTTTGACCATTACTTAGGTTTAATTACAACATATGCCATTCCAATCACTGATAACATTCCACCACCACCCTTCCTTCTCCATATCCAAACCACGCAGTGCCATGGCCTCCGCCGGAAAAAAGGTTCTCACCGACCTCTCTTCGCTCGTCAAACTCTACACCGACGGCACCGTCAAGCGCCTCGCTGTCCCTCCCCACGTACCCCCCTAGCCGGAAAACCCCACCACAGGCGTCTACTCAAAAGACGCCACCATTTCCCCACACATCTCTGCCAGGCTCTACCTTTCAAAACCCACCCCACAAGCTCTAAATCTTAGTCTACTACCATGGCAGTGGCAGCGGGTTCTGCCTCGAGTCCGCCTTCTCCTTCCTCGACCACCACTACATCAACCTCCTATCCCCACCGCCGGAGCTCTAATCATCTCCATTGAGTACTGCATCATCCCGAGCATCCCACCCCGGCAGCGTACGAGGATTCATGGGAAGCCTTCAAATGGGTCTGCTCCCACCACCTCAATCAAACCCAAATTGGAGAAATAGGGCTTTCAACAGAGAATTGGATTTGAGCAGAGAAGGAAAACCTGACTTAATTTGGGTTTAATGGAGAAGGGGCAAAATTGTAAATTTGACATTTAATCACTTCAAAAGAAACAAACAAGGTAGACAAAATGGTTTTTTTTGGACAAATGGTATTAAAATAACTTTTCAAGTAAACAATACTATTGGTTAATTTAGACCATTATTTAAACTGCCACATACTTAACAGTGGATAAATCCACCACACAAAGTAAAGGAGGCCTTACAGTTATGCTAATGCTATTAATAATCTAGCTCCTCAAAAAATTGAAGAGCCAAAAGAATTTTATAATCCTGGAATTGATGAAAAATTTTATGAGCCTTTGAACAAAGTATGGAAAACCCATATAATGGAAAAAAGAACTGATTTTAGAAGAGTTATGACTGAATTATCACAAGAACTAAAAAAATCTTGTGACAAACTTTAATTTATTAAGATAGATTGCAATATGCATAATTCTAAACATGAACTTTGCAGAAGAAAATCATAATTTTGATCGAATTAACTTAACTAGGAATTTCTTATATGCCTTAGAAATTGAGGTACACAATCCTCATTTAAACAGATTAGGAAGAATTCCTTTTTTTGAAGAAGTAAAAAGAAAATTGCCAATAGAAGTCTTTGAAAAAAAAAAAATTCAATGGCATGATTTCATGAATCAAGGATTAAACCATTTCTTGAAAAAGAATTTTTGTTGACATATTTTCAAAAATGTCATATCAAAAGGATCAATTATGATATGCAATTATACCCATTGTCACTTGAAGCCATTGAATTGGGATTAGTTTGTCAGATTACATTCAATCCCATGGAACCCATGCAAATTTGGGAGTTGCTTGTTGTGATCAAATACATGATCTATGAAATTCCTGAAGAATATACGAGAATCTCTCTCACATTCAAAATTATAAGTTCTATTGGATGGGAAAAAAAAAGAAAAGTTTTTTCAACCATACCAAGTTTGGATTTTGGAAAAATACCAATACCAAAATGAACCTGAAGATGAAACATATCTTGGAGAAGCAAAAAATGAAGAAGAAATCCTTATCTAGTATTCAATTAGATTATATGATATTTTTCCAAATATTCAAAAAGAATTTGAAAATACTCTTGTTAAAGAAAACAATTCAAAATCAAGTTTGGTAACTGATGGAAGAAGGTTCTTCAAGACCTCATTATTTACTCCTTTTAGATAAAATTGTGGCGAAGTTAGAAAGTTATTTTTTGACATAGCCACACTTCAAGTTGTTGTCCTAAAAATTATAATTGCAAATTTTAATGAATATTGGGAACAATATGAAGTTGAGTGGGCATGCTATGCTAACGAAGACATGGCTAGGAGTGAATATTGAAACACATTGGATTCCCCAACAAGACACAATATTGAGAATATTATGGAGGGGTAAAACTACAGAAGCATGGTAACCCCATTCAAAAAAGAAAGCTGGCGAAAATAAAGTTTCACTTGAAATCTACAGACTTTACTACAAAAAGATGAAGGAATCTACATTGTAATAGCACAATAGAATCTCAGGCTCCACTTATCTCTTATTCAACAAAATTGAAAGGAGGCTTTGGAGTCCGAAATTTGCCTATAAAAGGCATCAAAGAAAAACACATATCTCTGCACTCTCTTGAGAATCAACAAAGTTTCTCTTAGATTCCATTTCCATTTTCTTTGTAATATTTTTAGCTTTGTATAAGAACATAAAAAGGTATTCTATCATTCCTTTTTAAATTGTTCAAAATTTGTTTAATTCCACTAATCAGGCGCACTCTGTAGCTCTGGTATCAGAGCCTTGTTAGAGGATTGATCCAGGAGTCTACTCCTGTATCCAAATTGTGTTCAAATATTGTAAACATGTCTAAGGTATGTTAATGTTTACATAGTTAAAATATTTTGTGCTTATTTGTCATTTATTTAAAATATTTGTGGCTTTTATGTAATTTGAATTTTTATAGGACCAAATCTTGCGTGCTTAAATCTTTGTTGGACTCAATTGAAAATTGAAACAAAATTTGAATAGGAGGCCGCATGTTGTAAGTGCGATTTAAGGTTAAAAAAGGAAAATCTTTACCAAACAAGGGCATTTTAAAAAGAACAACAACTGCAAAACATGGTATTATAAAAATTATTTCCATCATCAGAGGATGAAGAAAAAAATAGTTTGCAATATATTTCACTAAATAGATCATTATTTTTGAATATGATTTTTGATCATCATTATTTTCGAGTATTAATCGTGATTTTATGTTTATAACAGACTGATTACGCAAAACCAACAATCATTAGAAAAGAGAAGAAAATAGATTAAAGCCCATTAATAGTAAAGTGGACTTGGGATTCAATTGTCCAATAAGACGCATACGTGGGCTTGGACTTGGAATTCTTGGACTATATAGAAAATGGAAAACGAAAATTCATAAATTCAAATGGGTCAGACTCCTGCAGTAACCACGACCAACGACCACAAGCAATGGAAATCAGAAATGAATAAATTTGACAAAAATAATAAATTCTATCGGGCCAGATTTATGTAATGTCCCTCGTCGATTCCTGAAACAAAGATTGCATCTCTCTACTTGTTTCTGTTAATCCAAATATTTTTATATTACATTTACCAATACACGTCATCAGTGGTTGAGATTAAAAAGATGGGAAATTCTAGCCTAGACCCAACTCGATCGAACCAATGTTAATCATGTGGCGAGTATTTTACATTTACCCTATGAATTGTCGATAATTTAGGGAGAGTGACCAATCACTTGGTAAGTGCAATACACATATGACTTGTTGAGTTCGGTCAAACCAGGTTCGGGTTCGAATTTTTCGGAAGGAAGATATGCTATTACATGTGATTGGTGCAAAACTAAAGCTGGTGATTTCATGCAGTTGCTAGGCCAAAAAACGTTGTGCACTATTTATACTCAATGTGTAAATGTAACAAATATCTGATTACCCCCTCAATTAAGCCAGATTAAGACAAAATGCCTTTTCAAGTCCCATAACGAGGATTATTAGCTGGGACAATCACTTTCTTTGAGTGGGGAATAGATGTTAACCTTCGTTAATGTCAATCACAAAACAAACAACTTTAAGAGATCAACTTTGTCAACAGTTAACAGAAAAAACCAAATTTCTAAAGCAACATGATAATCATGATTAGCAAGTGGTAATTAAGCCGGCTGAAAATAAATAAATCGAAGGTGAGCCCACATCTCATTCATCAATTCTTCTCATGTAAGGATTCTTGATATTGCATGAAATTCTTTATGTCCAATCAAAAAAAATGGGACCACCTTAATTTGTATCTTTCTATGGTATGAATGCACAACTCCTCAACCATGATTGGAACTCCAAGTTTGTAAAAGCTCATTTGGATCGGTTTTTCTCATCAATATATACATATATATATATATATATATATATATTGAAAAAAAACACTTCAAGTAAAAAATAGATATTTGGTTAGGTTCTTTTTTTTTAAAAAAGGCAAAAGTTATGAAAAAAAAAGTTCGAAAGTGTCTTTTTCTGAAAGTTATATAAAGTATTGTACAAAAAAAAGGCAAATTACGTCTACACTCCTTGAGATATAGTATAATTATAAATTAGTCCCTCTTATTTAAAAAATTACAAATATCTCCTCGAGATATATATTAGCTCAACAAACTTCATCATTTATCAAGGCGGAACATAATTGCGAGTTATATTTTTATTGTTTTAGGCGGTATTTTGAGATTAAATTCATATGATTTTAACAAGTTCAAGATATAAAAGTTATATATGAAGTCAATTTCAATTAAAAAGTAGCAATGGTATCAAATTATTTACGGAGATGATGTTCGGTAGTGGTACGACGGTATAAAGTGAAATCATTTTGTGAAAGTTGATGGAATAACGAAATTGATTGAGGGGTTTTGCTATGTTCGACAAGGCGCATCAGTTGGTGGTTCGGTTGGCTACTACAATTACAGAAAAATTATTCTTTGAATATCTCTATTAATATTTACAAAAAAAATCCTAAATTTCAAGGGGATATTTATAATTTTTAAAATAAGAGAGACTAATTTATAATTATATTATATTTTAATGGGCATCAACATAATTTAAATAAAAAAAAACCTTTGAAACCACTCTTAGTTATTATATCCAAATAAAAAATTAATGTATTTATTTTTTAAAATAAAGGTTTTATCGTTACAGCGCGACTCAACAAATTTCTTTTGTTTAAATATATCCGAAGGGGCCTTAGACTAATATTGTAAGTGTGAAAGCAATTGGGAATGCTTTAATTATGAGATTTGAATTAGAAGCAAAGTTAACTATGATGCCATATTCATATTTAGGAGAATCAATTAATTCATGTCTACGTGCTGTCTAGGTCAAATTTTATCGTTGGGACGTTGGACCCCACATGCTGTCATTCTTTTTGGAGAGGAATGTAATAGCTTTCTACCACTAAAGTTTGTCTCTAAAATTTTTGTTGTTTTCTTAATTTATCATGCAAAAGCACATATGACATTTACAGAATTAGGATCTTGCACTTCTTTTATCGAGGACAATCTCAATTTTCAGTGACAAGTTTTGTTAGATTTGATGGGGCAGATCAAATTACACCTTAATTTGTACAATCAATTAATCTTTCTGGACTGTGGTAGAACTGGTCCAGAACCATTTTTTTAACTGGGATGACATGTGAAAAGTGTCACTAATTGTATCTATTGATAATATTTTTTACTACGTTACTAATTAATTAAATTTACTTGATGACAGTAATCGGAACGGAGCCAATGGGGGCTAGTAGTAGCGGTCACACTCCTTCAATTTTTTAGAAATATATTTTTTAGTATATATATTTATTAGAATTTTAAAATTTTGCCTCCCCCCCCCACTCCCAAAAAAAAATTATTTTTTATGTAAGTTATATAATAAAAGTTTTAATTTTTTCTAGTTTATTTTATTTTTAGTGATTTTTTTTTACCTAATTTTATTTACCATAATAATTAAATTCTCTCCATTTTTCTTTCCTCTCTTGTTCTTTACTCTCTTCAAATTAAAATATTAAAAATTTTATTAGATTTTACTTCTTTCTTCTATCCTAATTAAAACATCAAAAATTCTTTTAGAATTTTTTTTCTCTCACAAACCCTACAATATTCAATTTTTTCTCCGAAAGCAATATACAAAAAGGTATTGCGTATTAATTTTAGAATTTATACATTTATTTATTTATCTTTTTTTTATTGATTTTGTGTAGAGTCATATAGATTTGAATCTTAGGATTGTTAATATGAATCTTGATAGCTGTTCAATATTAAACTTAATGAATTTTTATGTTTATTTATTGAGCTATTGAACTTGAATGAATCTTACTAATTTGACACTTCATATTTAATTGGGGGTAATTTGGGGAATGTAATGGTGGAGAAAAAAAGAAAAGATATTTTTTGAGTTTCGAACATATTCTTGATTGTGAGGACAAAGAAAGAGAAAAAAAAATCTATTTTAATACTTTTTAATTTGAGTTTTGATTATATATCATTATGTGGGTTTATATCTATTTTAATACTTTATTAGTTTTGATTATATATCATTATGTGGGTTTATGTCAATTTTATTGAGTATTGTTAAAAAATTATTTGTTAAGTATTTTTTAAAAGTAATTCATTATCCACTATATTTGCTTCATTTGAAACAAAGAATAGTCTGTTTTTTTTTCAGTATCATTTTCTATATATATTGTTTTTGATCGCAACACTTTTTTTTATTATTATAGCACTTCTAATTGGTTGTATAGGCATAAATATGATGACATTTGTTATTTTATATATTAATATTATATATAACCATTATATTTATACATTTTAATAATTAATGACATCGAAAAAAATTCACCTCCTCTCAATCAAATTCTTGGCTCCGTTCCTGATAGTAATATTTATTATGTCACTAAATGAGATAAAAGGTGACAAGATTTAATATGTTATGCTGTCATTATGTAGAATTAGTTAATAACACTTTTATAATAACAATTTAGTGACAAGAAAGTTGTCAACAATATGAATTTATGACAATATTTTCCTTGTAATAAAGTTGGAATCATAGGGGTGTCACTAATTATATTTAAGTTGTCACCATTGATATTGTGAACATTAATTTTGTCACAAGACAAGAATTTTTAAGATTAAATGTATATAATTAGTGATATCTTTTCTATTGTCACTTATTATGGCATCGCAAATTTGTTTTCTCTGCAATGTAAGAGGACCTTTTATTCTAATAATCATCATAAAAAATTGATAAACTTTAAAGACAAATTTCATTATGCCTTTAAATCTTATAATTTGTTGCTAAAATTTGTATGTGTAGGCAATTTAAAAATTGCAATGGCATTACCGTTCATTAAAATTGTCCAATAATTAAAGTTTGTTTTACGTTACATGGGATAGATAAGATACTATTTCTCCTGCTTGAAAACAAACACTCTCTCATAAGCAAGAAAAAGGGGGTTAATTGCAATTTTGGTCCCATAAATATACTTTAGTATTGCATTTAATGTGTTGCATTTAATTGCCTTTTAGTATTCATGTGTTGCCTATTTTGCATCCAATTTTCATGTCTGTCCGTTGGCAACAAAGGCAATTTCCACCTGGTATTAATGTATCAGCATTTATGCTAGCTGTCTCCAGCCCCTATATATAGTTACCTCCTAGTTCCCTACAAGACACACAACAAAACAATCCAGAAATAACAAGTGTGTTTGAAGATGTTCTTTGGAAAGACTGATCATTGTGAGAAATACTATATTTCTCTAAGTGCACCTTTGGTCGAGTAAAATTGAAAATACAATTTGTTCTTTTCGATATTGTGTGCTTTTGTTTGCATACAAATATTTGAGTTGAATAACTATAGAAGTGAGGTTCAAAGTAGCAGTGCAGTTTGGAACGAATCTCTGGACTGTCTTATCCTAAAGAAGTATCGTAGGTCCATCGCACTGGTTAGTGGAGCGAATATATCTTTAAGGCTAACCGGCTCAACCCTCCAATTTAATTATTGTAATACCAAATAAATATTGATAAGTTTACTAAACTCTCTTGTTTATTTATTTGTATTTGGCATTGTATAATTGTTTTTGACTACTGTGTCCTTCAGTACAGAAAAAACGCCGGATTCAGGCGGAATTATTTCGGGGGAATATTCCGCCGGGAGTCAAACCGGGGCAATTCCGACGGAATTTCCCAAATTTTTTTTTGAATTTGTTAAATTAAAAATCGGAAGAAATTCGCGAAAAAATTCCACAAGATTTTTTTTTTGAATTTTTTTAATTAAAAATCGGGGGAAATCCGGGAAAAAATTTCCCTTGATTTTTTTTGAATTTTTTAAATTAAAAATTGAGAGAAATTCGGAGGAAAATTTTCTCCGATTATTTTTTAATTTTTTTAATTAAAAATCAGGGGAAATCCGGGGGAAAATTTCCCTCGATTTTTTTTTTTGAATTTTTTAAATTAAAAATCGGGAAAAATCTATTTAAAAATTTTCCCCGATTTTTTTTTTGAATTTTTTATATTAAAATCCAGGGAAAAATTTCTCCTAGTTTTTTTTTGAATTTTTTAATTAAAAACCGTGGGAAATTCGGGAGAAATTTTCCCCGATTTGTTTTTAATTTCTTTTAATTAAAAACTTAATATTACTATTTATTTAGGCAAAACAATAAACAAGCTTGGAAGTAGTTCAATGGTAAGATATTAGATTTGTATCCAAGAGGTCCCAAGTTTGAGTCCATGCAACAACAAAGTTTATTTGAATTTTTTGAGAGCAAACCGAGGGAATATTCTGCAGGAATTCTGCCGGAATATTCAGACAAAACTCCGACGAAAAATTTCCCCCAAAAAATACCACGGGATCTCTGGCGGAATATTCTGCTGGAGCAATTTTTTTTAAAAATAATAATAGTATATGTATAAAACTAAAAATAGGAACATAACTAGAAAATTGTGGAGATATTTTAGTGACAAAGCATGACATATCTTTCTTAGAGGTCCTAGGTTCAAATCCAACTAACTACAAATATTTTTTTTAAAAACACTCTTTAGGGAAATATATATAATTTCAATATAAATGATGTTAATATTACTTCTACTATTTTGTTTCCTTAAAAATTGGGATTGTTCATTCAATATTTTTTCTCTTAACAAATTAAAAGAATATATACATATGTTTATATAGTATATGTTCATATAGTATATAGAATATATATATTTATATAGTATCAATACTATCTTTTAACTATTATTATTTATACTATCTTTTAATTATGTATAATATATTTATAGGTATACATATATTTATATTGTATATATATGTTTATATAGTATATATAATATAGATATATATATATTTGTATAGTATCAATACTATCTTTGAACTATTATTATTTATACTATCTTTTAATTATGTATATAATATGCTTATAGGTATACATATGTCTATATAGTATATATAATATATATGTTTATATAGTATCAAACTATATTTTAACTATTATTATTTATACTAGATTTTAATTATGTATGATATATTTATAGGTATATATATGTTTATATAGTATATATATATTTAACTATTATTATTTATATTATCTTTTAATTAGTTATGATATATTTATTGGAATACATATGTTTGTACAATGTGTATATATATGTTTATGTAGTATATATAATATATAAGTTTATAAGAATCAAACGAATATTTATTGGTATACGTATGTTTATATAGTATATATAATACATGTGTTATATAGTATCAATGCTATATTTTATCTAATGTTACTTATACTATCTTTTAATTATTTATAATATATTTATTGATATACATATGTTTATGTAGTATATATAATACATGTGTTTATATAATATCAATACTATATATATTTTATATATTATTACTGATACTATCTTTTAATTATTTATAATATATTTATTGATATACATATGTTTATACAGTATCAATACTATATTTTATCTATTGTTACTGATACTATCTTTTAATTATTTATAATACATTTATTTTGTTCTTTAAAATTGAAAAGAAAGAATGTTAAAATAAGAATAATCAAATACATATATAATAAATATAAAACAAAATAAAATAGAACACAACCCCCAGCAATAGTTTGGTGGTGAAGGGTTGGTCATCCAACCTTGAAGTACGAGTTCGAATTCCCTCAATTACAAATATTTGCACATTTAGGGAGTTACTATTCTAGCGGCGGCGGCAGCGATCGGGCAGTGGCGGGGACTGACGGCAGCGACGAGCTGGCAGAGGTCCGGTGGGGCGGCGACAGCAGGGCGGGGGGCGGCGGCCATTTTTTCCAGCGGACACGATTTCACCGGTTTTTTGCTGGATTTAGCAATTTCCGCCGGATTTTCATCGGATTTTCCCCTTGAAATTTGCCTTTTTTCCTATAGTGTTTTGTCCAAAAACTATTTGTGCATTGTATTTATATTTTCGAATTAATCCACTCATAGGAATATCTTGTCTTTTGATATTCTAGTTCATTATTTTTCCAACACATAGAAAACATTACATCAATGACATGGTATTTTGATAAATAGACATCCAAATTTCTAATAATGAACTAGGAAAAAAGCGAAAATCGCCACGGAAGTTGGCACATTTTGAATTTATGTCACTCGGTTGACATTTCATGGGTTTTTATCCTATAATTTTTGAAATTTGACAAATTGCCACTACAAGAAAATGAGTAAATTTATGAAAATATAATTTGTGATAATCAAAAAGTTATCATTAATTATATATATTTAGTGACAATAAATTAATGTTGTCACAAAATATAATTTCCACAATATTAATAGTGACAACTTATTGTAAAAAGGTGGCAACATAGTGCAAAAGTAATAATTAGAGACACATCTATTGTGACAACTTAGTGGCAATGAAATCTTGTCACAAACTTCTAATAACAATTTTTATTGTCACCAAGTTGTCATTCTAGATGTGTCACTAATTATTAATAGTGACAACTAAAATATTATTTTTTGTCACCATTGAGTGATAGTGTGACAATATAAAATTGTTGTCACCAAAAAAAATTAATTAGTGACAAAGTAGAATGTATTGTCACTTTATACAATTATTGGTGACAACTTTTATATTGCCACTTTTAAATCTTATAAATAATGTTACTTTTTCTTGTAGTGTGCATTCTATTTACACCTGAATTTCCCTTTTGAGACGTGGATCAAATTTGGGAATTTTTTAAATTTTTTCTGCATTTTAAATAATGTGGCATCCTGAAATTTATTAGAAAATAGGATGAATTTTGTCAAATTTAAAAAATTAGAGAACAAAAATTCAAACCGTACCAACTTCCATGACGATTTTGTATTTTTTTTTCATAATAAATTTATGGGGCAAAAATAAGTAATTGATAATACTACACAATAGATTTTATATTATTGAGACTCTTTTGTTTCGATCTAATTTTTTGAATTATGATAGTGGACAACTGAAGTTGCATTGCACATATTGGACAACTGAAGTTGCATTGCACATATTTAATTAGACTAAGTGGAGCACTTGTCCCTTTATTGTCTTATCCAAAATTAAAATTGCCTCCTGGAGTGAGATCTTATGTTGCCGTACAGTCTACCCCATAAAAATTTGCCAACGCCAAATCATAAACTCATTCAACTCATCAACAAACACAAAGGCAAGCCCATCTCCTAATTCTCCGTTATTCTCTCTAATTTGTCACTTATCGTAATGCACAAGAAAATTAATCCTACAATTCTTACCTTTCGCAGATTTTTTTTTCTTTTCAAAAGAACAAAATAACCATAGCATTTCTTTTTCTTGTTTTCAGAGAAAAAAATATGATTGAAGTGATCGCCGGCGGCGCCGCCACAGCCACCGCCTCCGAGAACCTGAAGTGCCCCATGCAGCCTCGCAATTTCTGCAAGAATTGCCGCCGCTACTGGCCTAAAGCTGCCATAACCGTGGCGGAGCCGCGGAGTGTTGCTGGAGAGTCGGGCCTGTGCAAGCTTTAAACTCGTTGGAAATAATAATCTTGATTTTTGAAAAATTAGTAATCATGCATTGAGTAAAAGTTTGTCAAATTTGGGTGGATGAATGTATAGTTTTTATACGGTTAAAGTATATATATATATATATATATATATATGTGTGTGTGTGCATATTTATTATATATAACGGAATAGTCTATCTAATGTTTCGACAAGTATTGGCCTAAATATCCAACATGTGTCAACATTTTTATCATTAGATGGTAAATTTGGTCAATTTAATAGAAAATATTCTACAAATAAATATGTCTTGGCATATACTTCTAAAATTATACAACAAATATTACTTTTCAATAAATATTATTTGACAACTCCTTAAATTTGGATGGTTGGTTTAATTTGTCAATTTGAGATATTATTTTATTCTATATTTAATTTCTCTTTCCTTGAATATAATTTTTTTTAATTGATAAATGAACTTCAATTATTGTGAAATTTTAATTATGAATTTCCATTCTCAATTTTCTTTCAAAAATCAATCTAACTAATTATTTCCTTCATTCTCCAGATCATTCAAATTTTATTAACTTAATCACTCTTTTTTAATATGCACTTTTTCATATTTATTTCTTTTTTTAATTTTATATTTTCCTATTTATTTGACACGACGGTAAAAAAATTTATCTGAACCATAAATTTGAAACACGATGAGGAGATCAAACGTCCCCTTCCCCATGTGAAAATTGATGAAGATTAGTTGTGTGTGCTTTCTTCAATCATAACATTTTTTGATAAATTCTTCACTTTTCATCCCCAATGATTTTTAATGATTAGTTTTATTTGTTATATTATTTTTATTTATTTATTGGTACTTAATTTTTGTGATCATCTTTTTATTTTTAAAATAATATCAATGTTATTGTATTTTCATTTCTTTATTCTTACTTCTACTTCTAAATTTTTTTTTGTTATACCATCTTCATTCTATTTAGATTTTTTTTTTTTTTTTCTGACTGGGTTGACAAGATTTGTTTGATTTATTAGCTAAATCTATTTCTTTATTTCCAAATTGATAACTCTCTCATTATTTAATATTTATTTTTTTCCATATCTTTACATGTTTCATATTTTTTTACCTAATTTTCATTCTTCAAATTCAAGTTTCTTTGATATTTTTTTTTAAGATCCTTTTATTTATTTGGTTCATTCAATTCACAATTTAAGTATTTTATTTATCTAATATTCAAGTTGTTATAGATATATTTTCTCCTTCTGTCTTTTTTTGTTGTCATTCATTTTTTTTTAATTCATTTTGTCATTAATTTATTACTGAAGTTCGCCATTTATTTATTTGAATTTTTATTTTATTCGCATTTTCATTTTTTACTTTGTACTTAAATTAAGCAATTTATTGGATCTTGATTGGTACCCTTTTTAAGTTGATCAAATTCATCATTTATTTATTTTTTTTCCCTCAAGGTCTTTATTTTTAAAAATATTTGCACTAAAAGTAGTCATTATTCAAATAACAATTTGTTTCATTTTTGTTTTCACTTTTTTTGTTTTTTTTTTTCATTGTTTTTGTTTTTTTTCATCTAGATTTTGTTTTCAATATTTTATTTCTACAATCATGTTTCGATAAATATATTTTAAGTAATCTCTATAACTCTAAACTTTTGCATTTTTTATTTCTCATTATTTTATTAGTTAAATGCTTTATTTGTTTTGTATTGATCTCTCTCTCTCTCTCTCAACTTTAATTTTAAAGAATTGAGTAGCTATGTTGATCCCTTGCACTCAATTTTTTTTTATTTTCATTTACATATGCGTGAGTACTTATGTACCTATAAATTTGGATTTTTTGGAAAAATATTTGTATATGATTTTATTAACTAATAAGTGTTGAATTTATAAAACAACAGAAAAAACAATTTCTATAAATTTAAAATTTATTGAGATAATTTTAATATTATCGCAATATCTTGATTGAATTTTCATTATAATTAATATTTTTGTAAAACAACAGAAAAAACAATTTCTATGAAATATGCTAATTTATAAAAATTAATTAATGATTGTATCAATTTGATATATCGGAATCAAACTTATAAGTTTTTTAAGCAATAATATCTTATGTTGTTTAATTGTTGAATTGCATTAGTAATTTGCCATATCTAAAATCAATTGATTTTATTTAAAAGAAGGGTATAATTGATGAGAAAATTAATTATTTATTCTTTTTTAATGAAATATGTTGTATATTTGAACAAATAAATTACAATAGGAAATATTTAATTTTTTTAAAAAAATGTATATATTAGGCACGGTTTTATCTGTGGCTAAATTTGGGGGACAAAAAATTCCCATCTTGGCAACGGATAAAACCGTGGCTAGGAAATATTTTTAAAATTTTTTTAAAAAAATGTATATATTAGCCACGGATTTATCCGTGCCTAAGTCAAAATTTTAATTTTTTTTTATTTTAAATGGCCCACTTAAATCGATCGATCCTACATTTGAGGACTTAGAAAGGTTTGAGCCATTTCAAAATCATATTATTTTCATCATGATTATTATATTTTCTCTTCTTATGAGTTAAATATTAGATTTTGTTTAACTAGAATACATTTTTCTCTTTCAGTAATATATATGAATGACTTCGTAATTTGGTATCAATGTATGCTAAGGTCAATTAATTTGTCACAAATTATCAAAAAAAGCACTTTATTTGGTATTTCAAGCAAATTGATTAGTTTTCAACATGTATTACTCCAATCGTACGGTTCCGTCTAACCTAATTAACGAAAACGCCCAATTTGAAAAAAGTCAACATAAATTTTTGTCTCTTGGCCATGGAAAAATCCATGGCTAGAATTTTTTTTTTTTTTTAAAAAGGGCATTAACCACGGTTTTATTCGTGGCTAAGTATAATTTTTTTTTAAAAAAAAATCGGTTGGCTTAGCCACGGATTTTTCCGTTGCAAACTCAAAAAAAAAATTTTAAATTTTAAATGGCTCACTTATATTGCTCAATCTAACATTTCGAGACTTAAAAAGGTTTAAGCAATTTCAAAATCATATTATTTTCATCATAATTTTTATATTTTCCCATCTTATGAGTTAAGTATTACAGTTTGTTTAACGAAAATACGTTTTTCTCTTTCGATGATATATATGAATGACTTCGTAGTTCGATATCAATGTAGGTTAAGGTCAATTAACTTGTCACAAATTATCAAAAAATGGACTTTACTTGGTATTCCAAGCAAATTTATTAGTTTTCAAGATGTATTACTCCAATTGTACAGTTCCGTTTAACCTAATTAACGAAAGCACCCGATTCAAAAAAAGTCAACATAAATTTTTGACTCTTAACCACGGAAAAATCCGTGGCTAGAAAATAATTTATTTTTTTTTTTAAAAAGGGCCCTTAGGCACGGTTTTATCCATGGCTAAGTATAAAATTTTTTTTTAAATCGGCTAGCTTAGCCATGGGTTTTCCATGGCTAAGTCAATTTTTTTTTTAAATGCCCAGCTTAGCCACGAAAAAATCCATGGCTAAGGCCAAAAAATCCGTGGCTAAGTGCTTGTATATAAGCAACACTTAACCATTTTCAGATCTTGTTTCTTCCCTTCCCCCCCAAAGGTACCCTAAACCCCAACACCCTCCCCCCACCCCATCCCCCCAGTCTCACCTCCCTCCCACCCCCGCGTAGTTCGCGTTTCCCCCGTCCTCCCAGCAGCCCCTCCCACCCCCCAAACAGCCCTTTCCATCCCCCTCCCCCCTCCCAAAGGCACACACACACATTAATGTTATGTTTAGCTTTTTATTTTTATTTTATTCGTTGATATGAAATTTTAATTTTGTTTGTTTTTTTAGTGTATTTGACAATATTTGTAGGTTGATATTATATACATAATTTGTGGAGGTAAAGTTTGAACAAGGTATAAATTGCTATGATTTTTGTTAAGGTGAATTTTATTTCGAACAAGTTTAGATTATGAATTGTTATATATGAACTAGTTTGTTTGGATTAACCATTGTTATGAACATGTTTGGATTATAGATTATTATGAACAAGTTTGTTTGGTTTAGGGATTCTTATGAACAATTTATGTTGGGGTGAATTTTGTTGTTGAGATGGGGTTAAAATTGGGTGAAATATGTCTGATAGGAAACATGTTGAACAATGTTTGAAATCATTTGCTTAGTTTTAAGTCTTTATGGATTATGCCATTAATGAAGCATGTTGAACAAATATTAATGACATACTTGTTCTATCTAGATATGAAGTCTAGCAGCGATGTTAACTTACCTTCGTTTTATATTTGCAAAATATGGATATACGGAAAATTCGAGATTGGATGTATAATAGTTTAACTGTTGATCAAAAAAATTACATCAAACAATTTATGAATGGTCTTAATCAGTTTATTCAATTCGCAACTGCACAACCGCATTATATAGCTGATAAAGGCCTTATTAGATATCCATGTTCAAAGTGTACTAATACAAAATATAAGGATACTAGTAATGTGCATTGCGATTTGATGAAATTTGGGTTTCAACCTGTGTATTGGTATTGGACTTCACATGACGAGTTAGCTCTTGAAACTAAAAACGTGAAACTCGGTGGTGCTAGTCTTCGAATCAGGCTAATTTTTTGTATGAACCCAATAATTATGAGAATTTGGTATATGATGTTATGGTGTAAATTCCTTTTACCTTAGTATGCATTATCGTCCCAATTCGAATATCGAAGTGAGTCATGATACTGAGATTGAGCGAAACAATGAACAATATCCTAATATGCAAGTTCAACAGTTTTATAACATATTAGAGGCTGCGCAACGACCATTGTGGCCATGTTGTGACACTCAAACGGAGTTATCAATGACTTTTCGAATGATGTCATGAAAGTCTGACTACAATTTATCTCAGGTTTGTTTTGATCGAATGACAGAACTTATGAAGTCATCAAATCCGACAGATAATTATATTCCTAACAACTACTATGAAGCAAAAAAAATAGTTAAAAAGTTAGATTTAACATCGGTTAAGATTGATTGTTGCATCAAGGGGTGTATGTTGTATTATAATGAAGATTCATGTTTAGATGAATATAAGTTTTGTAGGCATTTAAGATTTAAACCATCTAAGAGAGGTAATAGGAATCGTGTTCCTTACAGAAGGATGCACTACATGCCTGCTACTCCAAGATTGAAAAGGTTGTATTCTTCTTCAAAATCAGCGGATCAAATGAGGTGGCTTCATGAGCACAGAGGAGAGCCTAGTGTTATTTGTCATCCATCTGATGGTCTGGCATGGAAACTTTTCAATTAAAAGCATTTTGAATTTGCTGTTGAGCTACGAAACATTACGCTTGGATTATGTGCCGATGGATTTAATCTATTTAATCATATTTCGTCGAACTCGTGTTGGCCCGTAATTGTTACTCCATACAACTTGCCACCAATATTATGTACTATAACACTGTATTTATTTTTGACATGCTTGATTCCGGGGCCACGCAACCCGAAGAAATTATTAATGTGTACTTGCAACCTCTAATTAACGAGCTGAAAATTCTGTTATAAGAAGGAGTTGAAACGTATGATATTTTCAAAAGGCAGAATTTTCATTTACGGCCTGCCTTAATTTGGACAATCAATTACTTTTCCGCATATGGGAAGTTGTCGGGATGGATGACATCGGATTGATTGGTTTGTCCTATATGTATGCGACAAACAAAGGGATTCATACTAAAAAATGGTGGGAAGATTTCTTGGTTCGATTGTCATCATCAGTTTTTGCCTGAGAATCACCCATTTAGACAAAAACAAAGACGTATTTTTCAAAGGACACCGTGAACAATCAAACCCTCCGTCAGTAATGACAGGTGATCAGACGTGAGAAGAATTACGTGGAATGCCGAAAGTTATTGATATACCAGTCAAGCGTCCAAAATTGCAAGGATATGGAGTTCATCATAATTCGACCAAACAAAGCATTTTTGGGAGTTGCATATTGGAAAGACAATGTGGTCCGCCATAATTTGAATGTAATGCACATCGAAAAAAAAATTTCGACAACATAATCAATACTGTTATGGATATTAAAGACAAGACAAAGGATAATGAGAAGGAAATATTGGATTTAGTTGAGTATTGCTGGTGACCTGAGTTGCATTTACAAATAATGACTAATGGTAAGGTGTTAAAACCAAAAGTTAGTTACACTTTGACGATTGAACAAAAGCGCGATTTATGCACATTTGTTTAAGCTTTGAAGATGCCTGATGGTTATGCATCTAACTTGAGAGCTTGTGTTGATCAATCGAGACTTAGGTTGTATGGTATAAAAAGTCATGATTGTCATATGTTCATACAACGTTTACCCCCAATAGCATTTAGCGCACTCTCACAAAATGTTTGGAAGCCTTTAGCTGAAAGAAGTCAGTTCTTCAGAGATTTGTGTTGCGTAGAGCTTCGTGAGGAAAGATTGTCGCAGTTGGATAGGAATATCCCTTCGATTCTGTGCAAATTGGAATGCATTTGTCCTCCATTATTTTTTGATTCGAACACTTATTGATATACTTGCCTTTTGAAGTGGCGATGTGTGGACTTGTTCAATATAGGTGAATGTATCCATTCGAGAGGTAATATTTTTTTAAAGATTTGCCTAGCTCTATTTTTCTTTTTTAAGATCCCAAATGAATTAGTAACTTTGTTGTACAAAATACGATTATAGATCCCTACATGACTTAAAAGGTATGGTGAAGAATCAAGTAAGGGTAGAGGGCTTACTATGCAAGGCGTACTAGGATAATAATAATAATAATAATAATAATAATAATAATAATAACTAATATTATTATTGTTATTAATTATTATTATTATAAGAAGGAGAATGAGGAGGAAAGATAGAAAACACTAATAATAATATTAATACAATTTGTATTATTATTAAAATAGTTATTATTATTTATATTTTTATTTTTTCATAGGAAAGAAGAGGTTTATTCACTTTTTTTTTTTGTTTGATAAGTTGCAATCCATAGATTTTTGACTGATGTTTTTACCATTTGTTTTATATAAATGATAATTCAATTATTATATGAATGAGATGTAAATTAATTAGCCGTGCTTATCTTTACCTGACTATTTACTATTTAATTTGTCAGATAATTCGCCATTTGCATATATATGGTTAGGCTAAAATCCTAAAACTCAAAACATGATTACTTTGTCACTTTATGTGTGAAACTGCAAGTGGAACGACAAAGTTGTGTATTTATCTTTTGGCATTCATGGTGATGTGTACTTAATTGCATATACTTGAGAAGATAGATTAATGGCATGCAACAACTTTTCTCAAATGATGCTTCGATTTTGGGACTAAACCTCCCTCAATGGAAATGGCTTATCTTTCGGTTATGTTTGTTATCTAAGGCCTTCATATGTACAATAATTTTTGTTTCATATTTCCATAAAGTATTAAGATTTTTAACAAACACATATCAACGATGGCTAGCAAGTTTGATTTCATTGAATAAAGGATTAATTACATCTACTACCCCTCTAAAAATACGAAACTACAATTAGTCCCTCAAAAATTTTCAATATTACCAATCCATACATTGAGAAATTCCAAAATTACAAATACCACCTGGCCAGCCGGTTGCACAACAAAAACAGCTGACGTCAACAAAATTCTTAATGAAAACTCAAATATACCCTTGCTCTAATTTTCATACATTTTTTTCCATGCATGCCTTTTGTAATATAACTAAATTGTAGGGGTGGTATTGATAATTTTTAAATTCCTCAGGATATGTCTTGGTAATATTAAAAAAAATTTAGGGACCAATTGTAGTTTACAATCTTCGAAGGGGTAATAAATGTA
Source organism: Petrea volubilis (assembly GCA_026212405.1). NCBI lineage: Eukaryota > Viridiplantae > Streptophyta > Magnoliopsida > Lamiales > Verbenaceae > Petrea > Petrea volubilis. The sequence goes on along the minus strand of CM047872.1, from coordinate 6,848,208 downwards.
ATTATCCCTAGACATAAGTACTTAAATTAAAAAATGCAAACTTAAATATTTAAAAGTTTTATATATACAAATAAATATACAATGTATAAACAAGGGACAACCTCTTCTTTTTAAAAACACAGTGTACCCTGCACATGCAATAGATTGATGGTGCTTGGAGGTAGCTATGATGGTGGTGAAAGTATGGTTCGTTGTGGTGAGAAAATTGGTTGTCGGTGAGAGTATGACCACCGGGGAGAAAAAATGGGAAGAGAAAAGAAGAGGGGTCATATGCAATTTTGGGGGAAGAAAAAGGTGATTTTTTTGATGGGGCTCCAACATTAGCAATAGATGTAGGAATCAAAGCGAGTGTTGTAAGACAAGTTCATTGGTATAAATGCCGGTCGGTTGGTCACCGGCTATGGGTAGATAGGCAGAGACAACAACCATGGAAAGAAAGAGGTTGACCGGCAGCTAAATGATAGCCAAGCGAGTTGACTTTGATAGATATGGAAAGCTCCGGGCAGGCCAATCACGATGCTATGAAATTTGTCAGATTTCGGCAAGCTTCGTCTGAAACATGAAATTTGACTCTCTTTGACCGCCGGTCAAACGGAGTTTGATGGTGTTGATTGGGGTGCCATTGAAAAGTTGAGATAGTGACGGTTCAATTGTCATAGGTTTTGTTGGTCTTTACTAGCATTTATTTTTTAGTTTATTTTTTTTATTTTTTCAAAGTTAAAAATTAGGAGTAAGACCGAAAGTTCATGAAAAAATGATCGAAAATCAGCTGCTCAGGGGGGTATTAATAATTTTTAAATTCCTCAAGGTATATCTTGTTAATATTAAATTAGCCACGGAGTTTTTCTGTGACCAGATCCGTGGCCATTTTTTTTGGCCACGAATTTTGGCCAAATCCTTGTTTTCTAGTGGTGTTGACCGCCAGTCAAACGGATTTTGATGGTGTTGACTGGGGCGCCATCGAAAAGTTGAGATTGTGACGGTTCAATTGCCATAGATTTTGTTGGTCATTACTTGCATTTATTTTTTAGTTTTTTTTTATTTTTTCAAAGTTAAAAATTAGGGGTAAGACCGAAAGTTTATGAAAAAATAATCGAAAATCGGCTACTCAGGGGGGTATTGGTAATTTTTAAATTTCTCAAGGTATGTCTTATTAATATTAAAAAGTTTTGGGGACCAATTGTAGTTTTCAATCTTCCAATGGGTAGTAGATGTAATTATCCCAAGTTAAAAATTAGAGGTAAAACTGGAAGTTTATGAAAAAATGATCGAAAACCGGCTGACCAGGGGGTATTTGTAATTTTGGAATTTCTCAGGGTATGGATTGATAATATTAAAAAATTTTGGGAGAACAATTGTAGTTTTGTATCTTTAGAGGGGTAATAGATGTAATTAAACCTTGAATAAATTCACTAAAACAAAATCAATTAGAGGCTAAAAATATTGACGATACATGTGTAAAATATCCCTAAATATCAAAATCGTAATGATATTTATCATATAGAGATGGTGCTCCAATATGAGGTGATTTTTTGTTTGTTGTTCTTTATAAGTTATATTCAAAATTTCTTTCCTTTTTTTTTTATCTTTTTTAATCATGTTAAAAAATTTTATAAAGAATCCGCAGTTCTAATTGCATAAGTTGTATTATAATTTCTTTATCATTATCATGCATAAGGAAATGTTAATTTGACTTAACATTTGAGTCATTATACATTATCTGTAATTATTATTGATTTGTTCCTAAATTCTATTATGTTTCCACTTTTATTAAAATTTGAAGTCGTTTTTAATGCAACTATATTATTTATTGAATTTTAATTATTATTTCATCAAATAACTAATCATCAAATTCATCGTGCGCTAATGCGCACGGGTGTAATACTAGTATATATACACACACACACACACACACACAAATGAGTCTTTTGGTATGTATTGAAGTAGTAATTTGTAGCTTAGGTACTAGTTTAGGTTCCTATTAATTGATAGGGATTTTGTAAATAACTGTATATAGAATGATAATGTTAGTAACTCAAAACCCCTATGAGGTTTCCTTTAATTAAAGGAAAAAGAAAATCTATCGGTCGAATTGGAATTATCATCATCAAAGCTTGCTTCTATGTTACAAAGTAATAGAATCTATCGTTAGTTAATAGCTACAATTGCAATAGGTCTCAAAACTGTCCGCTATATCCAAAAAATTTCCTTTTTCAGGTTTTCTTCAAATTTATGTCTCTTTAATGTTAATATTAGGAGGTAATTATAATTTCAATAAATAGAAATTATTAAATAATCTCTATTATTAAATAAAGGCGTTAGTAAAAAGACAAGTGAAATGACATAATATTTGATTACTCTCTTAGGCCAGATTAAGACAAAATGCCTTTTCAAATCCCACGACGAGGATTATTAGTTTGGCTGTGTCTTCCTTTTGAGAGAATAGATGTTTAGCTTCGATGTCCATCGCAAACAACTTTGAGAGATCCACTTTGCCAAACAGTCAATAGAAAACCAAATCACTAAAGCAACATAATAATCATGATTAATTAGGCTGAAATTAAATAAATCAAATGTGAGCCCACATCTGATTCATTAATTCCTCAGATGCAAGGATTCTTGATATTGTTTAAAATTCTTTGTATCCAATCAACAATATGATTCTTTTTCTCTTTTTTGTCATGGTAAATTACAATCCTAAACTTTTTTATATATAATATATGTATGTATCAATTTTTTTTGTAAGATCTCTAGGGTTAATTGAATTCTTTAGTTACATCTGGCTCCGCCATTCAATAAAAGTAAAACTCAATTATCGTGCAATTTTCATGTGAGGAGAATCAATTTAACATGGGATTTAATTTGTCTACATGTTAGGCACAAACACACTTAAAACTTGAGTCGTCACTACAAAAATTCATGATCTTCAATGACAAATTAATACATTATAAATTTAGTCATTTAGGTGGATTTCATCTATAATAATTCCGTTAATAAATGTTTTATCACTGATTATTTTTTTTAGTTCTATTTGTATTGAATTAGGTGATCACTAACTTATCACAAATATATTAAATTTGTAACAAATTCACCCCGTCACAAATTTTTCAATAAGCGAGTGGAGTATTTTCTTGTATTAATAGATGTAGTATCGCACATCGTGTCGGACATGACTTCCACTAAAAGAGAAAATAATATTATTAACAAAATTTAAAATTTTTATTCATAAAAAAAGTATTTTCTCTTAATACATGTATTATCGCACATCGTGTCGGACACGGCTTAATTAATTCCCCAAACACTATTGTGGGCATCAGATTTTTTTTTTAATCATATATATATATGGACAACGGACTCCACTGCTGTCGTTCTTTTGGAGAGGAATGTTGTACGTAGCTATCAACCACTAAATTTTGTCTCCAAAAATTTTGTTGTTTTCTTTATCATGTGAAACTGTGACATTTATAGCGTTATAGATCGTGCAGTCCTTATCGTGGACATGTACAATCTCAATTTTTCACAAAAGTGACAAAAGTTTTTTCTACATTTGATACATAAGGCAGAAACATTACTTATTTTGTATAATCATTAATTAATCATTCTATACTAAAATAGATCTGTTCCACAATCAATATTTACTTCAAGTATATATTAAAGAATATTTATTTCCAATACGAATTGGAGAAGCTTAATGGAATGGAAAAATATATTTAAATGAAATATTGTAAAATGAATTGTAATGCTAGGGTATATTGTTACTTGATAGTTAATTTCCATGAGAAGAATAATGTATGTGTAGCCAATTTTTATGCAAATATTTCTCATATGAATTTGATTTTGGACCCGGCTGGCTCATATATCAAGTGATTTAAATTAGGTCATATATTAATTTATTTTGAAAGAATACTTATTTGCAAAATGTAATTTAGATTATTTGATGTATGGATGTGCCCGAGATTGAGTTTAATAAAGAATTTTCTTTCTCGTGTTGTAGATTTCTTTAACGCAAATATGTGTGAAATGCACGCACTACGCATACCTTGTTCAAATCTTCGGCTATAGTAAGGATGTAGAGGGAAAAAAAAATTATTTTTGCAAGTCCCATATATTGTTAGGCTCTATTTAATTTTGATTCTATTAAAGACGAATATCTCGTTATATTTCACATCCTCCAATTTTATTTTACTTTTAAATTAAGGTCCTCCTGTACTAACTTTTGGTAAATTAAATTCACATTATTGACGTGTTAGTGAAATAATTGAACACGACAATTCAAGAACTTGGTAATGTAACATGATAACTAACAATATTGAATATTTTCATTATTATAAATTTAAAATTGTTAGCTTAAAATCCAAGAATTCAAACATTACTTCGATTGTAATAATGAACTCATTGTAAGTCTTAAAGCCTGCCACTATGTGCAAACCTCTAGAACGAACCAAATCTAATCTCGATAACTGGAAATTAAATGAAGATATTTTGGAGCAATCAAAATGGAGGGCCTAAGAAGATGTCACAAATTAATACAAATTGTATAACTTGCGAGTCCAATCAAGGACATAGCACATGGCACCCTTTCCCATAAACATGATATGTGGTATTCCTGCAGGGAGGATATTTGTCCATTTCTTGTTGATAATTAAATATTAATTAGAGTCCGGTGTTGGTGGGGTTTCTTAGAGCTAATTGTTTCTTTTTATAATTGAATTTGTAAAAGATTTGACTGTGAATAGTTGAAGTAGCATTATACGAAAGCAACCCTGTCAGTAATAAAAAATTTATAACAGATAAGTTTTGTTAAATATTTATAGTATTTGTGATTTAATATTAACAAAATTTAATATAAACAAAGTTATAAAAATAATCAATGATCGATAAGACATTTATTAACCAAATTATTATAAATAAAATCATTATAAAGATCAAATTTATAATAAATTGATTCGTCGGTAAAGGAGGGCTGCAATCTTGTCTTGTTAACATTTAAAGAAGAGCTCAGTGATGGTTTGTTTTAATTGTCGATTATTTTTTATTTAATTAATAGTTCATGAACTACCTCACGCATGGGCCAAAAAAAAAATTCCTTAGTTACATTGTATTGTCACTCAAATTTTATTTTTCCTTTATATTCATAACAAACAACAAACTAATATATCAAAAGAATAATAACAATAATAATAATAACAACAAACTAAATTGAAATATTTAGATTGTTTCTTTATAAATTTTTTTTTAACTAAAATTCTTATACCCTACATAATATATAGCCAAAATTCTGAACTGCCGATGTCTTTTCAATCATCAGACTTTGCTTCTTGGCGTTTGGACTGATCACTGAATTCTTAGCGCTTTAGGCTTTACCGATTTATCATTGATGTTATGAAAGATTGGGTACAATAATCTAATTTGCACCAATGATTTTCGTCAAAATTCTTGTGAAAATACGTTAATTATTGCAGCATCCAAAGGGGAATTCAGAAAAGTAAATTTTTGTTTCTTTTTTCGTGCCATATATTTATTTTCTAAAATTGAAATTAAATATTTCTCCCAAAAATATAAAAATACATTCGTCGTCTATTCACATAAAAAGCTATTTATAACCATGATTCCATCAAATAGGAATATAAACACTCATATCATTCAATTATTATTTTAATACAAAAATATATTTTTTTATCATTGCACTAAATATTATAAAATAATATTAAACTTAGCGTACACCAACCTTATTAAGAATATATATACATATAATATATATATATATATATGTATTCTTCCCACACATTGCTCGAACATTATCCAAATATTTTTACCCAAAAGAATACCCCAAATGTCGCTTCAAAATAAAACGAAACATTGCATAATTCTTGCACGGAATAAAGAATTTTAAGTTCTAGCTAGGGTTGTAGCCTGCAGACTAGCTAGGAAGGAGGCACATCAATATGGTGAACAACGTACAACAAATTTTTTAATCGACTACATGCAATCTTTCTTTGTTTTATCTTTTTCTTTTTTTTATATATTTATTTATTTAATTATTTTGAACAACATAGACATGGGTCCACTCGAAGAACCATACGAATATTTGGGTTTGAGCAGCTGTTAATGATTTCGTTGAGTAATGCTCCAAAAATAAGATCGATTTTGATTAAATTTACAAATTAATCTGGATTTTAAGGTAGTAATGTCGTGAGATTTATATATTACTATTTTCTTTTATCAAAAATTGAGATTTATTTTATTAAAGTGTACTCAACACATGATATGGTATCATCATGTGTCGAGAAATGACTCGAGAAAAATGTGTGTCTAAGTAAATCATGATTTAAAGTTAAAAAATACAAATGGTAGGTACCTATTATTTATTGTAGGTGCCAGATAGTATCCATATATTGGGAATTCCTGTAGGGAATAATTCTAATTTGGAATTCGATTTGATAACATTCAACAATTTATACAATAAATTTGGTTATATTTGTTATGTTGTTAATATTAATTTGCTTGAGTCGGATATGAACTAAAATATCCTTATATAGGATATATTCTAAAGACCTCACTCCTAAATAACACTACTTGAAATTAATTTGATTATTACAAGAAACACAAAATTATATCAATCATATTTATTAGAACGATCGATGTCCAGTACAACAATACGTAAATAATATATATATATATAGTTCTTTTTGGGCATTCGAATGATTAAATCTAATTCTAATTTCAAACATCCAAATTTTAAATTATTTGATACTTAGTTAAGTTATTTAAACTACTTCAGTCATACACTAAATAAGCCAAAAAAATAATAAATTGCAGTTAGAAATCATCCATGCCACTTTTCAATGAAAATTTATTTCACAATCAAATTAAATTCAAATATCATTTCAATTTCTGAAGGAGAGAGAGAGAGAGAGAGAATGTGTCGATCTTAAGTAGAAAGATGGAGGGAGGCACGGGACAAAGAATCAAAGTATGAATTATTGACCGAATAATTATGCAAGCGCATAAATCGGGCCGTACCCACTTTCATTCATTCTATTTGAAAGGTGAAAAAAGGAACTGAATTGGTGACGGACCCAAGAAAAAGATTAATTGCCGCATAAAGGGAGACAATATTGGTCCCATCTACATTCCCTCCCAAGTACCCAATGACAATATATCGAATCACTCTCCCGCTCTTTCACACGCACACATTACATCATAACTCTTCTACATGCATATAAACAACTATCAAAGTCGCGTGACATAGCCATTCGGCTTAAATTTACTAGATTATAATCAGAAATCTTGTACTAAAATTCTGAGAATGCAATTATCCTTAATATAAAAATTATGCACTTAAATGGTCTGATTCAATTCAAATTTATATTTAATTGGTGTCTATCGGTGCATTGAACAGCTAATTAATTAAAACTATATCCATGTCTTGTAAGTAGCATTAGCTACTATTTATTTTGTTTGGCACAATAGGTTGGGTGCGGTATTTATTTTGTTTTGGCACAATACGTTGGATGCGGAATTTACATTTGCACTAAAAATATTTTATTCTTCTAATCATGCACTAATCAGTACATAATAAGTGAATTACACTTATCATATAATTGATATATTTTGAAAAGAGTGGTCAATCATATAACAACAATAATAATTGCTATGTAATTTGTTGGGTGTGACTAAAATTTTATCTACTTGTATATGTAAGTTTGTAACATTGAACACATTTTATGTTAGGAATTAAGTTATAAAATCTTACATGAAATTGGATAATATTCTTGGTTTAGTCAAAACGATTTTTACTATTAACTTGATGCTCCAAATTTAAAAAGGTCCAAGGGTTAAGGAAAAATAAATGCGATTTTCCTCCGAAATATAGCTACCACCTACATATACGTGCATATAAGCGTAGTTTTCAATGGTCGCCCATTTATTATAACTTTTATATGAAAAACTTCATGTTAATTATTTGGATAGTACCTAATCAATAATTTAGCCATTAAATTTGAATATAATATAATATAAAAAATATTAAAAAATAAAATTATAACATCATTATATATAATTTAATGACTAAAAATACAATTGGATATTATTCAAATGAATAACATCTCATTCCCACTTTTATACTCTCATATAATTTGCACATTTTGCTGAGCATGACGTGTTTGTTTTTATTTTCATTATTATGTGGATTAAGAGATAGGGAGACATGGGAAAGTTGTGTTGGTTGTTTATTGTATGAACATAACCACTCTTTTTCAAAATGCCTATTCCAAATGTTAGACTAAGTCAGATCTATATATAGTACTAATCATGTCATGTCATTCACAAGACGTCTTAGGCTTGTTAGTTGATTTTCGAAAAAAAAAATTTCGAACTTGATTTAATCGAATTCAGTAAATTATTTAATAGGTGTATTATATTTATCAAGTGATTGATCATTTTTCCTAAATTATCGACCATTCACAGAATAAGTATAAAATACTCTCCACGTGATTAATACTAATTCGATCGAATTGGGTTTGAGTTAGAATATCACCTTGATTTTCTTATATTAATCATTATTTCATGGAACTCTGGAAAATTAATCATTATATTACGTACAGCATCAATTAATAATGACCTAAAAATTATATTGTAGCTGATTGATTAAATAATTCTACTACATATTTAGCTACCTCCAGATCAACTATATTGTAAAACATAGTTAACTTTCAATCTTGAAATGATTCTGAAAGTTCTTTTTTTTTTCGATAATTAAAATGATTCTGACGGTTCACTTATAACTTTGTGGTGCCCAACAAACTGTTCCTTGCAAGACTCTGTGTGTGTGTGTGTGTGTGTGTGCGTGATATAGCGTTATATATACGTATACATGTGTGTGTGTGTGTGTGTGAGATGTAAACTTATATGTGTGTGTTTCCGGGCGAAAAGACTAGACATATTTGAACTGGGGTTGCGAACAACCAGCTCATATGATGTGCTGACATTATTACCATAACAGGGGTATCAATCACGACCGTATTACAAATACTGATGCTTATTCCTTTCCGAATTTCGTATATATGGACGCCCTTAACATTGAGCAACATCAATCATTCAATACTATCTATCAGTTATATTCCTGAATATACATGTATAAAATTGATTATCTTCTTTTTCAGAAAAAAAAAAAAGCAAGCATAGTAGAAACACACACACACACACACACATATATATATATATATGTATGTATGTATTGATTTATTTAGATTGAAAGTGACAGAGCAGAGCGTGTGTAGGACTGTGTGTGGCCCGCATGCAAAAATACGAACAAGACGATCAAAAGAGGAACAAGAGGAAGAGATATGAAAAGAGAGCCGAGATATGAAAAAAGAGCCCGAGAATCGAGGATTTCGCCAGAGAGGAGCCAATTTGGATTTTTTTGTAATATAATTGTGTAATATTTTTCACTATCAAAAAAACCAAAAAAAACCTTTCCTTCATCAATGAAAGTTTTGCGATAGAGAAATTTTATCAAATTTAAAGTATTTGTGATTATTTACTAATAAAATTCAATATAAATTAAATTTAAAAAATAATCAATGACAATAAGTCAAGTACTAGGGAATTTGTTATAAATAAAATTCATCACATACACTTAGTTTACATTAATGTATTGATTTATCATTAAAAGGCATACATTATCGTAATGTTTTGCTATACCTACCAAAATGCACCATGTATTTACTTGAACGATTGAAATTAAAAACAAAATAATTGAAGAAATTATATGAAAATATTACACAAGAATCGAACTAGAGAGAAGCACTATTGTTTGATTTGCATAATATTTTCCATCCGGGCTGCCTGACCAATTCGGATCTTTTGTAATACACCATTTTTTGTTGCACTTAATGAGATTAAAAAAGAAAATTTATAATCCTTTATATTTATCTGTAGTATAAGAGAAGATGTTAGTATGAAAATATTACACACTGTAGTTTGAGGTGGACAATATTGTAAAGTCGGGGTGCCCGGGCAGCACCAATCTGACGTCGTTATCAGCCCCCACCACCGTATAAAAACTATAATAATGGGTGGAAAAAGTCACTGAATCAATAGTCTCTCTGTGGTTTTTTCGTTATCAGAGACATAAAGATCTCCGCCGGATGGCACGCGCGGTCAGGTCTGGGTCAGGTGTACGTAATATATCTGCCTTCTCTCTCTCTCTCTCTCTCTCTCTCCTTGGTTTGTGTAGTTACAAATTATCCAAGCCACTGCAAAAACAACATGCAGTCAAATTATAATTAAAAGGAAAGATATAAGATTATTTATGGACTGTTATTGTGGTTGGTGGACGTGTATACAGAGTGTGTGACTCTCCATTTATGTATGGACCCGAGCCTAGCTTATAATATTATTGAAATGTCACTAACAATGAAGGGAAAAAAACAAGCATGGGTTTTTGTTATGGTGGTCTTTTTCCTTGTTAGCCTTTTTTATCCCCCTTTTTTTGTCATTCATTTTATGTTTTCACTCTCTTTTTCCACAGTCCCACACTAATCCTTTACTCATCAATTGCAGAATTGTCTAATAATTTAGGGAATACACACACTAAAAAATTTCATAGATTCAACATCTTATTAACATCAAGCGGTATGCTTTGTATATTCATAATAATTATTCGGGACGCAATCAAAAACTTCTATCTATTAGGGTTAGTTTGAATTTATATAGAATACAAAAAAATTATTATTTTGGGGGGTAAAATTAGAAAAATTAATAAAAGCATACGTAAAATATGATTTTATATGTATTTGAAATGAAATGATTGCACCTTCCAACTCCTGCACGTCGAATTCTTGAAGAAATCCATGAGATGGTTCAACAAGAATTATCATCTCTCTTATAAACAAGAAAATTAATTTCTATTTAATTTTTGGGGTTACTAGTCAGCAATATACAAAGATATTGCATTATTGGGATGAATCTTCTGAACATTCACACTTATAGCGACACTTGGTATGGTATGCTTGACCAGCTTTTTGTACATTGACTGGGTAGTGGGCACGGGTTACATCACCCAACTATGGCCTCATTACAGTAGGTAGAGATAAGCTTTGTTAGATGATTCTTAAATGTGTTTTTTTATTTTATTTTATTTCAGATGGATTATAAGTTGATATTATATTATGTGTTCAGCAGTGGGATTCCCATTACGGTAACATTAACAAGACTTGATCTTCATAATTGTTTTCATATGGAACACACAATATAGAATAATATTTCTTTCGTTCCAATTTCATATAGAACTTTATGATTTGTTTTTGGACGGAGTTTGTCTTTCTTTCCTTTTATTCCCCCAGTAAGTAATCTATTAGAATCAATCGATTATATCAATATTTTTAAATGAATAACAAATTTTACAATTAATGTTCACCAAATATAAAAAAAATTACTATACAGTTAGAATAATAGCTGCATTTATGGATAATCAAACCCACAACCTAAAAATTGTAGAATTTCCACCTTACCAATGAAACAAAGCCTCATTGGCGAGCTTGTTTCTAGTTATTAAATTACGTTAGTGCGTAGTACGTATGGTAATTAAACTCGATTTGAATTTGAGTTTTTCGATATTAATCATAGAAAAATTGCGACATGGCGACTAATTGTCATGAGAGTTCTATACTTTGATTTATAGTTTTGGAGTTAAAATTAAGTTCCAAATTCAAAATAATAAATTTATGGACCAAAAATGAATAATATATATATATATATATATATATATATGTTAATAACTTTTTACGTTGTGATAGTGGAATTCATATTCACTTAAGCTACATTTACATGGAAAGATTTGAATTTGATGAAAAAAGAAATTAAGAAGAATGATTTTAAATTACTTCATATATATTAGAAGATTCAGATGAACCCACCACACTATTAAACTTAAGGAATAGCTCAAAATGAGGGTTTGAGAGTTAACTTTTTGAAGTTTATTGTAACACAAAATTATAAAAACGCGACCCATTAATTTACCATTGTGGATTTGGAATTCTTACATCCAAGCTCATCAATCCTAACATCCAATAAATGTGAGTTATTTGAATTTTTTTTTCTTCTATAGAGTGTTCTCTTAAATACAAACCATTCCAATATTAACATTTTCTGCCTAGCCAACACGACGAAATGAAAAGTTGTACACAAATAATACAAAATACTATTATTTTCCCTAAGTTCTTGCAATTAGTTGAGATGTCAATCCACCATCGCAGTGAAAGTCCATTAAGAAATAAGTTGTGACATATGCACACACTTACGCGCATATATATATATATATATATATATATATATATATATATATATAACACATATTTGTCTTGAATGAAAGCGATTTATTATAATTAATCGAATGCATTAATATTTTCAAATGGAGAATAAATTATTACAATCATGTGATCATCAAATATCAAACATATTAGATTATTACATAATAGGAATAAATTAATATACAATTAAAACAAATATACGTATTTACAAAAATTTAAATTTACAATTTAAAAATTGTAGAATCTTCATCTTGTCAGTGAGGCAAGGACCTCATCAACCAAAATAAAACTATCAATCATTAACAGTATTAGCAATTTTGAGTGACACAGTCAAAACTTCTTCGCTAGTGAACATCATTACATTAAGATCAAAGATTGATTCAAGCACACGCACAAAAGTAAAGCTTCGCAAAACAACACAAAGAGAAATCAAAACTCCCCCACTCGTGTCGCAAAACAGTCGTCGCAACTATAATTGCCAATCATGCACTCTTCTTGATCGTGTGTTCATGAATGATGGGGGCCCATTGAGGCCAAATTCAAGCCATAAGTTTCGGTGGGCAGTGCAATTTCTGCTAATTGATGTGTGCGTGTGTGTGTGGATCAGCCCCTCTTCTTTGAACTCGTAATCATTGTTTTTCAAACACCTTAAAGCACGCACCCCCCCCAATTAAGATTTATTATGTACCAAAATCTTGATTGCTCTCATCATTATAGATTCCTATGCTCTTATTGCCACTTCCAACTGAAATAATCATTTTTAATAACATCACCTCAATTAATTAATGAGACTTAATTCAATTGACGAAGTTGATATTCTAAAATATTAGACTCGGTTGACCACCAAAATGTGTGAATTTAATTTTGTTCTAATTTCTATAGTTGTTTGTTAATTTTTTCTTTTTGTGGGATTGTAATAGTGATTGATATGGATTACCTCCTCAGGCACAGCTAGTAATTTGTTCAGAGATTCAATTTTTTGGGATTAATTAGAATTGAATAGCATGCTGGTCTGGACGGCACTCTTAAATTGCTTTATTTTGTTCTCTGTTTATAATTATCAATAGTAGCATAACAATACAATTAAATTTATATTGTGCGGCACGTGTTGCAGAGTTGTATCGTAAGTAATTGGCCCCAACCTCGGCCTGGAAAATTCTAGGTGATATGACATTTCACAATAAAGCATTTGAATTGGGACAGTTCCATGACGAGAACGAAATTGTTTCGGTGAAAAAACGTGACTCGTGTGTTTTGATTGTATTGATTTGCGTAACCCATCAAATAATTACAGTTAATTTGAGGAGACTAATTAGTGTTAGTATTTTCAAAATTAACACGGGATTAATAGTGGGGGAGAAATTCTAAGAGGTATGTTTCTAACAAGTCGGCAGCTGCAAATATATATGTTGAAAATTGCTTTCTACTGCGCTGGTGTTCCTTGACAGCCCCTGATCATAGGTTTAATTTTCATGCATATAGGCTTTCCTATATTTAATTTGCACTACCGTAGGATGCTGAATAATGTGATAATTGTATTTGGTTTGTATTGTTAATGTATCTGTGTGAAATGTATTCAATCATAGAATTAAGATTTATTGGTGTAATAATTTATTAGGTGTGTGATTAAATTAGGTTCGGACAAAAAAATAATTTAATAGTAGTTGAGACTAATAAAGAATTTGAGTTCACATTTAGCACAATCTAGGCCGAAAATAATAGGTTCAAATGCTAACCACCAGGCAAGAACTCTAGCAAATTGTAAAGGTTTAATTTTATTTTCTTATACATTTGCTAGTGCAAAGTATCGTTTAAGGCAACAGTCAATGTGAGATGGTTGTACCCCATAAAATGCTATAGGTTGGTTATTTGCTTTGACTAATTACATTCTCCCAAATCAAAGAGTGGCATTCCTTCCCAACACCAACATTAGAGATTCAAATCAATACCTCGCTTTTATATCAATTGTTAGGATCAAACGTTTACTATTAAACTAATCATAATAACTAACAACAGAGACATAACTTTTTTTCTTTATACATTTGCTAGCCCAATGCATCGATTAAGGCGACAATTGCCATAGGGTGGTTGCTCTCCCATGAAGCATTGTAAGTCTGAACAATTAATTTTCAACTAGTTATGCTCTCTCAAATCAAGTGGTAATGCTAATATAAATGTAAAAAATGTTCACTTCATGCTAATCACATTTCCAATATATGATCTATACTAAATGTCTTTTCTTTTTCCCAATCATTTGAATTTATAAACCACTAAAAGGAGGGGAAAATAGAAAGGGTTTATGACAATATACTAAGTCACAATATAAACATGGTTACAATTGTACATATTATAAAGTGATGATAATTTTATTTTGTCACAAATTAAAGTTTAGGTTTAAATTGTAACCATTGACTATTAAAGGTGTCTTGTACTGATGTTTTTGTAATAATGAAAGTTTACGCACCAAGTTGTCACTTCATTAATTGTCAATAATAACAGCTCAATTTCTAGTTCTTATCACTAATTATATCATATTATATATAAATATATGGATATTTGTTATTTATGAAACATATTGTTACTTAATATATATGGATACTATTAGTAATAAGTTTACATTATTACATTTTTTTTAACATTAACATTATACATTTTTTTTAAGTTAACAAATCTATTGTTCACTAATTGAGATTGTGTGTCCACGTCAGTGACGTCCAACCTAAAAATAGAGATTAATTATGGAAAAATTAAAATCAAAATTGCTAATTTTAAAAATTTACAAAACAAAGGAAAATTCTTGTCCAGACCCGACTTGACCACACCCAACCAATCATATAGCAAGTATTAATACACTGATCATGTGATTGATCACTCTCCCTAAACTGTACACCAATCACATGGCAAGTATAAAACACTCACCACCCAACGGTGTAAATGAATAGGATTGAAATTTGCATTTTTTTTCCGTAAAAAATACTGCATGTAGATATTGAATCCAAAAATTAATGGGTAGAACAGAGTTGCTTAATAGTTGTTTGTATCGTGACAAGTAGATTTATTCCTTGCGAGGCATGCACCGCATATTGTCCTACACTAGCTAAATAATTGAAACAAAATAAAATGGAATAAAGATTATCCATCTGGACCGTCTCAAAAAAAAAAAAAAAAAAAAAAACAACTAAAATCCAAATTTAAAACCATTTATTTTCGAGGGTAGACAAAGTGGTCTTTGTCCCTTTATTGTTTTATCCTATATTAAAGCTATCTCTCTCTCTCACTGGCTTGAGATCTTCTGTTGCTCTACCCCATAAAAATTTAGCCTCAACAAATCATAAACCCATTCAACTGATCGATCAACAAAAAACAAAAGACCAAGCCACCAGTTCCTCCATTATTCTCTCTCACTACAAAACATCTACTTTTATTCCCTTTCTCAGTTCCAAAAAAAAAAAAAAAACCCATCTTTTATCTTTTCTTGTTTTCCCATTTTGCTTCTGTGGATCTTCAAAGAAGCTCAAAAAGAAGAAGAAGAAGAAGAAGAAGAAGAAAAAAATGATTCAAGAGCTGTTCGGGGGAAGCAGTGTTGGCATAATTAATGGCGGCGAAAGATCCAAACAACCAACCTCTCCCTCTGCTTCACCCAATTCTTCTTCTGCAGTCGGTGGAGCCGGAGGCGGCGGCGGTGCCGCCACGTCCACCACCACTTCCGAGAACCTCCGGTGCCCCCGCTGCGATTCCTCAAACACGAAATTCTGTTACTACAACAACTACAACCTCACGCAGCCGCGCCATTTCTGCAAGACGTGCCGCCGCTACTGGACCAAAGGCGGCGCGTTGCGCAACGTCCCCATAGGAGGCGGCTGCCGGAAAAACAAGAACACCACGATCACCGCCGCCGTTGCTAAGTCGAGCGCCGCTGCAAAGCTGAAGACAGTTTCGACCGAGATCGGAAAATCAGGCCTCTTCGGTGGTTACGAGCACTCGGATGCCCTCTCCGTAAGCCCCATATTATGGGCCTCCTCTCAAAACTCCCCATTTCTGTCCATACTCAGAGCAAACCAAAACCAAAACCCTAACCCTAACCCTAATCATCTGCCAAGTTCAGTGTCCGTGAAGGACGAAAGTTTGGTGTTTGGATCTTTTAACTTGAGCTCAGACTCATCCGTCTCAAACGGTGCAATGAACGCCCGGGCCTTTGGCGTAGACAATCTTGGCCCGGCCCACTTACCCTCTATGGGACTGTCAAGTTCTTTTTATAGAAACCAAAATCAAGGGTTCATCAATGGTGAAGTTCAGAATACCGGGCTTCAAGAACTCTATCAGCGGATGAGATTAACGACGAGTTGTTATCCCGAACACGCACCGGTGATTCTTGGAAATGTAGCTTCTGCAACTTCTTCATCTTCGCCCGCTTCAGCTATTCTGGAGTCAGCTCCGGTTGGAACAGGTGAATTGGGCTTCTGGAATGTTCCTAACCTTTCTTGGCCCACGGATTTGCCCACGGCTAATGGCGCTTATCCGTAATTAAGATGTTAATTATCTAAACAAATGACATGTTAATCGTCTCTAGCTTATAGTTTCGGTTTAGAGAAGCTAGGGGACTTGGTGCTTTTAATTTCTTAATATTTGTGTTGGTTTATTTGGGGTTGTGGTATATGAATATGACTGTAGTTTTAATTACTTTGTCCATTTCACTTTCCTTTGAGGTGTAAGTGTGCTTGGTGTATTGAGAAATTGCGTGGATGGAATATATATTTAGGTTTTTATTAATTATATATGTTCATGTTTGTCTGTCAAATCAGCAGTACTAGTGTAATTTTGTTATCTGTATTACGTGTATAATTATTTTCTTGACATGCGAGAAGATTCACTTCGCACTAAGAAGATTTTGAGAATATATTTTATTTCTAGTTGTATATATTGACAAGCGTCTTCTTTGAATCAAATGCCAATTTTATATTATTATAATCCAAGTTTCGAAATGTTAAAAATATAAGTATGTAACATCTTCTTGATATACTCAAAGTAGTGTTTGTGGGCACATTGTGAGGTGAGCGTGCTGGTGAGTAAACATATGGAGATTCTTGACTTGTTTCTTTATGAATTACTGTGAAATAAAGTGATATATATGAAACAAGAGTTGAAGCAGCCTTTTGTGTAGAGTTTCCTGAAACCTGCTACGTGATTCTCACATGAGTTGTAAGGATTCTATTCCGACTGCAAACACCAAACAATTAAACCAGATAAAAACACTTAACCCCCAACTATGATCTTCTGTACCATACGAATTTTTACGAATTACACTTTATTATATAAATTTTATTTTTTTCACACTATGTGAAAAATGACCATAATTTGGGAGTTAAGCATTTTTATTCCTAATTAAATTTACTTCATGTTTATTGCACAGGATTATGATATATATATATATATATATACATATTCTCTGACACAAGTGAAAAAATTACATGTATGCACGACTTTAATTATATAATAACCTTCAACTTTGGTTAATTACGTGGCGCCCTTGATTATATACATATCCGATTGATTAAATGTATACATTACATATGCATGCATGTACGACTGGGATATACAAAGGAGAAGGTTTGAAATTATAGTAATTCATCTTACCTCTCTTCTCATTTCACGATCATCTATTTTGACAGTAAAAGTGTATCGTGTATTATGAATGTATTTGGATGGTTTGAAACTAATCTCTATAGTAGAGATATCATTACCAGCACTGCTAAGTAAATTAAATCATAGGATGATAACTATCTTCGAGTCCTTATAATTGTTCATTATTAGCCCTAGCATGCAATGTCCCTAAAATTAGCATTATCAATGTAGTTTTAAGAACCATAGATGAGCTTAAGTTGATGCCTGGCTCATGCATTTACAAATTCAATCGGAATATATAGTCCACTCACCAATATTATACATTGAATGTGGAGAGAGAGAGAGAGAGAGAGAGAGAGAGAGAGATTGTCGCGTGAAGGAAAAATGAAATAATATTTATCCTAATTTCATCTGTGTCCATCTATATGTGTATCATGTATTGATAAATATATAGTTATATATATCGATATATATATATATATATATCCTGCATAATGTTTACATACTAATATGACTTGGAAAGGTGAGAAGCTGAGTATGGACAATCATAGGCGTTTGGCCCAATTAATCTTCAGTCCTATGAGGAAAATTCTTACCCAAACCCGGCTTGGCCGCACCCAACTAATCATATAGCAAGTGTTAATATACTTGTCTTGTGATTGGTCACTCTCCCTAAATTGTACACCAATCACACGGCAAGTGTAAAACACTCATCACCTGATTAGTCAGGGTGTGGCCGAACCCGGTGCGGGTAAGAATTTCCCGTCCTATGATAGGGATTGCGAAAAATGTGATTTTTGTTTGGTAAGTTTACTCTATTTGGCTTTCAGATTTTCTGTCCATCTATATGAATGTTTGTCCTTTAATTCTGAAAAAATGACAATTTTAATATGATTTTTGATGGAAAATTTTAATTTTGCTGAAAATGCATACATGGAAAATTTTTGGGATTTTTTTTTTCCAAATTTTATCTCTAAAATTACTAAGTTGGCCTAAAAGGTGGCATTAATTTTTCAACTTCGTCTATTTTTAGACAAGTTTCGACAACTTGGAGAGAAACAATAGAGCATAATTAATTAAGTTACTAATATTGTTGTTTAAAAAAAATTGATGCAGAATTAAATCTGCTACACTCCTCCCACTTTACAATTTTCGTATGATTAAACTTGTATTTCTTTTTTTCTCATAAAAAAAATGGAAAATGTAATTAAGAGTTCAGTAAATTAACCAAATGAAACCATATATTCTATACTTCTATGTATGGTCAATATGAGCAATATCAAATTAATGTTTTGTTGGATTTAGCTCCGCCGTCCAGAAATTTCGCCTGAATCCTACTGTTTACAGATCCGGGACAACCTAATGGAATTAAACAGGCCATATGGTTTATTATTCCCCATGGGCTAAAGCCCAGTGAAAAGAAAAATTAAATATCACTATTTTCTTTCTTTCTTTTTCTTTGTGTGTGTGTGTGTGTGTGTGTGTTGGTATGCGAATTATAAAGATCCAATGACATTTACAACATATTTCAGTGATATCATGGATTATAATATTTATAAATGTTAATCAAGCCTAATAAGTTGGGTTTAACTTAAACCCAATCTATGCAATATTGGGTTTGTCGTGAGTGTCCAACTCATCAAAGCATTAATTCATTTATATCTGCTTTAAGCCAAGTTTGGTATAAGAAAGAAAGAAAGAAAAAAAAAATTGACAATTGGCATTACTGCTTTAGTGAAGGAAATAACAACCAGGAGCTTCAATAATACAACATTGATAGATAAATTGAAATGAAATAAACATTTTATGGTCACCAGTTTATGAATGATTAAAGCGAGTAACAATGGTTACTAAACTAAAACGGACGTATATGATCCACCACCCCCCCCCCCCCCCCAACATCGATGATTTTCTTCTTTTTTTTCAAACAGTCACACCCTCGTAACTGATAAAAGAGAAACAATAAAAGAAAGCATTTAACAAGAAATAAAAAGATTACAATCGAACACTGATAATTGGAACCAATTAATTAACTCTTAGCCGCCTTGCCGCAAAGCAATGCATTATCTGGAATATCGTATTCGGTGTAGACGCTGCGTTCATCGTTCCACACTCTAACGTAGAGTTCTTGCCCCAGATATCGCCTCGGCCATATCGCAGATCTCAAGTTCCACATGCCCTTGTTGTCCAATGACACCAATATCGCACTCCAAGAATAAGGATACACCTATGAAACAAACACCAATTTTGCACATATTTCATCAACATTTATCAACCAGTCGAGTCGAGTCGAGCTTCAAATATTGTATATTTCTAGTGCCTTCCCACTTGATACTTTACTTTAATCGAGCACTATTCGTCTTTGGTAGCATGTTATGTAACATTTTTTCACACTCAAGTATACGTGAAATGTCTGTGAGTATGAGTATGGACAGAGCAAGAAATTCTTGTTTGAGATGTGAGATCAAATTTCTATAAAGTACAAACGTTATTTCTATTATTTAAGAGGGGGGAAATCTTAAATTTTAAAAAATATATATATAAAATTTAGATCAACTAAATTTGAAGGAGGCTGATTGACCCCCAGTCCCTAGCTCCGCTCCTGAGTATGTGGTGGCATTATGGAAAGAGAATGTTTGATTTTTTATTTTAGGGTCTCAAACATTTTCTCTCTTCCCATATGTGAACCACTTAGTTGTTCACTTATCGTGCATTACTGCTATAACAGTAGATGTTACACAAATGTGTTGCATAAAATTGGTGTGACTCGGTTACCTGAACTGTATGTCTGGTGGGGGCATCATTTAAATTGTAGAAACGTCTCCTCAAAGTAGTATTCCACTTCCCGCTACCAAACCTGGATCCAAGAAACAAGTTGATTACTATAATTACTCAAATACAACAGCTATGATGTATGACGTCAAAAAAATAATGGCCTTAATAAATATTACCCAACAGTCCAGAAATCATTGCCATCCAGATGCCAAGACTGAATGGTGGATTCAGTATTTTGGAAGATCATTTCAACAAAATCGTGCAAAGTGGTAGCTATAACTCCGGTCCCGAGAACTTCCTGACCGGGAGGTGGATTGTCCGCGGTTGAGTTTAAGGTGAACACACCAGGGATATTGAAATAGTCTGCCAGCTTCAATGGGGTCTCTGGATTTATGTAGGAAATCTTGTTAACTGCATATCTCAGATTCCCATTAATTTTAGCATTGGTATTTTCTAGCACAATTGTCCTCACAACTTGAATGGTCCCATAGTGAAACGACCCCTGCGGGTTAGGCCTCGCTGCATTCGCAGTCAAATTCCATCTGAAACCCAAAGAAAGCTAAAACTTAGTCCTTTTGTCACACCCTGAGCCTGCTCAGGTGCTGAAATCGGATTATATATTAGCTATTCGCCCAAAACGGATATATGACGATACACGTGAATTGAATTCTTTTACCTGATAGTTCTGGCTTGCTTCATGGACCAGTGGACCTGGTAAGTTGGTGCGATTGGTAGCGAGCCGGAGGCGGCATTTTTGGTGCCTTGATAGTGAAGGACTGCAGTTGCGGTCAGTGTAGGCTTGGTGAAACGAGTCGAGGCCACGATGAAATAGTCCTTATCTAATTGGCTATGTAAGGTGGCCAAGAAAGAGCTGGATTGCCCCACATGAATGTCCAGTGATTCATACGTTTCTTGCATCGTGTGGGATCCTTCACATTCCACCAGGAGCAGTGTGTGGCCCTGGATTCTGAAATTAATTGAAGTGGTCATTCCCACGTTCGACACCCTAAACAAATACGTTTGCCCTGAATTTCACAAAAATAAGGATCAATGACTAAGTAACGAAAGATGTTACACGTTATGTTACACGTCAATATTTACCTGGGACAAGTGTAAAAGAAGACAAACTGGGTTGTCCGTTTATGAGAATGGCATCAGGTAATGGTAAAGGGTTCCCCGAGTCTAAAATTTGTTGCAATTCCTGCAAGCCAAGGCCAAAATTAAACTTAGGCAGCTTAATCATCGAAAAAAAAAATAATAATTAATTAATATAAAACAACATATATAAAATGAACCTTGTGATCTTTCTTCCACCAGTCACTGACGAGGACTGTGAATTCCTGGTAAGGCTTGGGATATGGGACCGGAATGATGGACCTGGCCAAGATATTGAAACCTCCGAAGCCGCCGGCAGCCCGGTGCAGCAAAGTTGAAGGGAAGTAGTTATAGGTTCCGATTTGATCCTTCATTTGCATTCTGTATGTCCAGTTTGTGTTTGGAGGAATCGGACAATTTGTCCCAAGAACACCATCTTGCCATGACTCCTTCCTTTGTTTGATTCCATTCCTGACCACGTACAATTCAGCCGTTACGTCAATGTTTCTAATAAAGTACTTATAAATTATCACATCATTTGTGCAAACGCTAGTATTCAGTGTACTACTATCCCAATTACTGGAATTAGAACCCATGACCCTGTCATCTTACAAGTCCAATTTATTATACGACAATTAAAAAAAAAAGAAAAAGGACAGGTTAAAGAACCGACCATGTGAGGAGAAGAGGTTCATCCAATTTGTTCTCAATATCGACAATTACATTGTCATTTGTGACAACGTTAACAGTAGGGCCTGGAAATTGCCCGTTAATAAGAATTCCCTGCAAAGTTAATTCACAATAATGGAAACAAGAATGTGAGAACTAAGTCATACAAAATTGGCATTAAAATTATGGTATAGTAAGTAGAAATAAATTTAATTACCCTTTGCTTGACACCAAGAGGTGAAATTTCTCCATATTCCACTACCCAATTAAGATACACGTATGGGTCCTCAGCCGTTACATGATTCGAACAGGCTAAAAATCCAACTAATAATTGCAGGACAATAATGGCCTGTCTCATTTTAATAATAATCCCTGCTTTTTATGAAAATTTAAACAAAAATTAGTACAAAAATTATCACAATTAATTTGACATAGGCTTAGAACTTGGGAAGAATTTTAATAATGAGTAAAGGAAAATGTATGTACTTACAAAAACAGGGATGAAAAATCGGGCTAGGGATATAGGAGGAAAATAGAAAATGTAGCTTAATGAGAAAATGACAAGTGCTGGAAAGACTAAGTTTATATAAGAAAGTGAGCCCGCCAAGAAACCTATTACCAATTGCAACTTGCCACTCGGATTTCGAGAAGAAATCTAAAGCTCATTTGCGCCGCACTTCTTGCTAATTAATGCTTATTAAGTTGTACATAATATTTCTCAACTCTTAGTTTTGACCTTCACAGTTTTTAATCTATTTGACTAGATTTCTTGCAAGTCACAATTCTTCAACATAAAGTAATTTATTTAATTTAGTCCAATGAATTATCTTACCATTGTATATTTCATAAGCTGACTTACTTCGTTAGTTTAGAAAAATAAATGAAATTGAGAAGCGTTAAGAATAACAATTCACGTTATTGTAAAAGCATGTAAGAGTCGATGTTATATAATCTTGCAATTAAATTCATTATAAGAATATATTTCCTCCAATGACAAACTAATACATCATCAAATTAGTTTTTGTAACGAATTTCATCTATATCAATATCATTAATAAATACATTGTCACTCGTTATTTCTTTAATTCTGTTAATATTGAATTATGTCACTAATCCATAACAAATATTTTAAATTTGTGATAAAATTCTCTCAATCATAAATTCTCTCAACCCACCCGTCCGCCGTCTAATTCAAATTTAGGGCTTATTAATGGAATTTAATTGACATATAAATTAGGAGACATTGGATAATTTCCTAAGTTATTCGATCTTAACTTAAATATGAATTGTCATTAGGACTTGTGTATGTTGTTGCACTCGTACGCTAATGAGATTCGTCGGTGGGGTGAGCTCAAGAGAATTGTGTGAAAGGAAGCGAGAAGGGCGCAGCCAAGAACGGATCCATATTAATTGGACAATTAACTGGGTTTAGTGAAAAAGTAATAATTAATTAGTTAATAATAAGGGTAAATATTATTAATGGGAAATTAAAGAGCAGTAAGAAAATTTTCACATGGAAAGCAAGAAGCGAAGACAATGGGAGGCTTCTGTGGATCAAGCGTAGTGGCACCCTCATTGGGTTTCGAGGTTTGGCGGCAAATTTAATTACCTCTCTTAATGTCCATTTTGGTCAAATCATAAATACCATGATAGCATAAGGGTAGGAATAATTACGCTTAGACCCCCTAATTTTTGGAGTAAATATGCTTATATTTTTTGAGCTTTCTCTAATTATAAAAATCACCATGACGATCAACATTTGCTTCACAGTTAAGAAGCTTCCGAGGTCTATAGCTGGATGGTTATGGAAACAATCCTTGTAATCAACTTTCGTCTCAGGGTTCGACTATCTAAAAGAATAACAATATGAGTGATTTCTATAATTATACGAATCTCAAAGAATCTATATATAATTAGACTAATATGAGGGGGTTTAGACATAATAATACCATCTTTTCTATCTGAAGTTTTAACTAGATATGCAATTTATTTATTTTAAAAATGTTTATTACTTTGATTTCACAATATCTGGCGTTTTAGCATGTTAGTTTTATATCAAAATATCTATCATTTCACAAAAACTAGATAGTTTTTAATGCATTCTTTACAAATTTTATCCTCACATAAATAACACTCATACAGTCTATTGAAGTCAGTATGTAATGCATTATTTGGGATTGTGGTAAAATTTCAATAAATCATTAATAGGGATAAAGTTGTCAACTACAATACACTCTTAAATTTTCCTTAATCTGTGTGAAAAACCTTAAACAACAGATATTGTGAAAACAGCGTACGCCATCGATTCATAATTACAGTTGCATAAATATACTTAAATAAATTTAGCCCGAACTGTGGATTTGATTGCTTACTATTTATAGTTGGAATTGAATTTGAGGGCTCTTTATTGAGAATTGATTGTAATCTTCTTGGATATCGCAAATTCTTGATAACATTTTGTGCTCTGGGAATTTTAATTGTAGAAGCAAATTGATCAGAAACCCCTTTGATTTGCTTAACTCGATACATGTATAATTGCCAAAGAACAACTGTACCTTACATATAAGAGAAGGGCACTTCATTATACACTGGGAAAAGACACAAATAAGCACACAAGTATAGTTGAACCGAATTAAATTGAAGCAAGCTGGTTAATGATAGGGATAAAATATTAATTAGACAGAGTAAATTACAAGTTTCTTAATTCGGAACCATAAAGCACACTCTGCGATTTTTCCTCGTACCTCTTCCTATTGAAACCTCATTTCTTTTAATTGTTATTTTACTTCTTGTTTTGTACTAAAACTTTCATGATAAGGCACCCAATCCAAAGGATTTTGGGTTCTACGTGAAGTTACCCCATGTGCGTATCACATGACATTAATTGAAGCAACAAGGATATCTTTAATTGGTTTTCTAAAACAATTTAATGAATCATTTTTCTCCTCAAATTTAAAGATATCTAAATTATAATTTAGAAAAAATTCTGTTTAAAAGATTGTATTTTTAGAAAAATAATATAATAAACAATAACACTATAATCTTTAAAAATTAATTTTTAATAAATAGATTTTTCTGCATGTGGATTAGCAAAGTAAAACTATTTAATAAGTAAATAATATATATATATATATATAACAATTTAAGAAATTTAAGGGTAACTTTGTCCAAAGGAAAGTTAAAAGTTAATGATCAGGTTTTTGAGAATGAAAATTTGATGAAATGGGTTTATAGGATTGAAAAATTTATTAAAGGATTATTCATATATGAAAAGTAATTTTAAGGGACTTTAATAATTTATTCATAGCTAATAATAATAGTAATTTATTTAAAGAAATCATAGTCTTGGATGAAAATAGCTTCATCTAGTTAGCTATATTTCCACCGTAATCTCATGCAACCTTATTTGAAGAAATGAATGCCTCTGTTTCTTAATCACTTCAAACCTGGATTAGAATTTGGCATTTTTTTTTTTTTTGAGAACTGAATAAAATATAAAGAAAAAGGACAACAATGAAATATGTGGACATCCATCAGTAACATATTATCCCACTAAGAAAAGATCCGACTTGATTTTGACCAAATTTTCAACATTACATTGACATAATCTTTAGGTGCTTGAAGCTTCCTCAGCTCGCGCACGGAAAATTCTTCTCTGATTAGCTATTTGGGTTCTACACATGTATTAAATAGTTTAAATTCAATCATATATTATCTATATTTTATAATAAAAATTAATATATAATATATGATTGAATTTGAATAATTGAGTGTATTCACCTAACCCACGGAAGAATCTCTGCTCTCGCAACATTCATATTTATACACATACACATACACACACACACACTCAATCCATGAAAAAATCTCTACTCTGGCAATACACACACACGCACACACACACACACACAAACTCATCCAAAGAAAAAAGTGGAGAGGATCAGCATACGCGCACTCATTTAAAGGGGAAAGGGTTCAAACGCTACACACACATACGCACACTCATTCAAAGGGTGAAATGGAGAGGATTAGGCCTGTCATTGGGTAATACCCAGCCAGACCCAAATCCAACCAATACCTAGTAGAATACATCAAGCTCAGACCTAACCCGGACTTGGACCAAACTTGGTGGGTCACTAAGTCTGGGTAAAATTCCAGACCCGCTTGTTGTGGGTCGGGTTAGGATTTTTTTCTTGCTTCTGCCAATATTTTGTCCAGTTTTTGGTTAAATTTGACAATACTTGACTAAATGGAGTGCAAATTAATCCATAATATTTAAGTAGTTTGTATTTTATTAATATTTAATTTGTGTGTTTGAATGGTACTAATTCATCTTCTTTTGTGTGTGGTTTCATTCAATACCTTCCACATCCACTTCAAATCAATGAGCGATCTTAATTCGATTATTAATTAATTAAAGAAAAGTTAAATTATTTTTAGTTTTAATTAATTGTTAACGTATATGCTTGGTCGGTGGTTATCTTGTCCGTATTCATGATAATGTCTTTACTTATTTAACAAGCATAACTTGGAATAAAATTTGGTAGATAATGAACTAGTCAAATTTGAAGTTTCTAATTTATAGAGAGAGGGGGGGGGGGGGGGTTGTTATGCTAGATTAATACTTCTTAAATTTTAAAATTTAATAGATGATAGTATTGGGTATTAATCGGGTCTGAACCCAAGCCCAGACCTAATGAAAAATTTTTAATGGGTATGGGCATGGGCATGGGAAAATAAATGGGTTTGGATTTGGGTAAAATTGTTACTTTCTGAATTTGGGTGGATATTGGCCTAGAGAAGATTAGAAGGTTCAAGCTCAAAAACAATCTCAATTATATCAGGTTCAAACTTCCACCATTGAACTATAAATCAATGACCTCGCAGTACTGACGTACATTATTCAACTTTCATAGTTTTAAAATGACTGATGCCTATGAAATTGTAGAAAATGTATGTTCCTTGACTAAAAAAATTTATACGACTTCATATCCAAAAGCAGTTAATTTTTTAATACTCAATTATACGACAAATACTCTTTTAAAATTATGAATTACCAGGATCAAATTTTATTACACAAAAATCATTATTATACAATTTATCCCCTTGTCAGCCCCCATACATGGTCTTACGACTTTGCGGAGACCTATGTTTTTGGTAAACAGTCGCCCGGGCCGAGATTTCTTATGGGCACAGGCATCCCAGGTAATTCAGTCTTATGGTTTTTCATTATCTGCATATGGCCTTTTTTTCCTAGGTGCTCATTTTGTATGTGCTTTTAGTTTAATGTTTCTATTCAGTGGACGTGGTTATTGGCAAGAACTTATTGAATCCATCAATCACTTTTATACTTCAAACAAACTCCAAACATAAATTTGAAACCAAACTTCCGACATTATAGGATTACAAATTTATATGATAAATTAAAGGCAAAATTACAGTTACCACTCCTAAGGTATACCAAAATTACAAAAACACTCCCATGTATAGAAAATTACCATTGTCCCCTTAACTTATACACCATCTAACGATTTGCATCTGCCATTAAGATGACGAATGGTATTTTGGTCAGAACGAAATGATTATTATGCCCCCAGGGATATTTTTGTTATTATGTATTATATTTTGGAGTACATCATCGTAATTTGGTGAAATCGCAGGACATTCAATGCAATATTTCTATTATTTTTATATAAATAATTGTGTATATATATATATAACTTAATTCAAACTGTATATATTAAAATATAAATTTTCAAATATATTTATTATGAAATTTCAATTTCACATCTATATCGTTATTTTTAAAATAATTGTTTTTTCTTTTTTGAAAAGAAGAGGAGAAAAAAGATAAAATATTATTTAATATAAATTATACAATTATTTTTTGTATGGAAAATTAAGAAATTTAATTATTGAATAAATACTATTATAACTATAATTTACTAAATTACAAATAAAAAAATATTTATACTTACATTTACATAATATATAAATACATTTACATAATATAGATTTTATATGTACTTTATATGTATATAGATATAGATTTAGAGAAAGTGAGAGCACTAGCGGCGTAGAGAGAAGAAAAAAAACTGTATCTTATAGATTTATAAGATTTTATTTTGTTCAAATATCGTATCTTATTCACTACAATCCTTTTGAGAAGAAGGGAGAAAAAAAAAAGATCTTGTCACCGGATGCTATTGCGCGTGATATAAAATGCTTATTTCAAAATATTTGATTAGTTGTACAAATTCTTATGTTAAGATGTTCAAGTAAAATTTCTATATTTCCTCTCTCAAAAAAAGGAAAGAAAATTCAGTAGCCTGGACTCGGTCTGTGTCTAGGGTATTATGAACGGTTAACTTTGGGCCTGGTCAGGCACGGACCAACCACCCTCCGAGCCTATTATGAATATGTATGGGTCCCTACTTCTAATATTTTAAAGCCCAAGTTGACATTCCAAATTCTATACACTTTGCTACTTCTCAACATACAAAATACTTATCCAAACTTGGTTACCGAAACCAACAAATCATATGGAGCAAACTAATTAGTCATTTTTCTTGAACTATCCTAATAAGTGTAAAACATCGGCACGTAATTAATACTGATTCGATATATGTGCTAGAACTTCCCCCCATTTTGAGAACAATCGCACAAATGAAAACAAGAAAATCAAATTCTTCTCGTAAATTACTAATAGTCCAATTTTGGCAACACTTTCTCAAGTTAATTTGGACTCCAAAGTCCAAACATTGGTTGTTGCTGATTCGTCGTACATTAGACAGATGATTCCAATCAAAGCACTCAACTCCATCACACATAAATATTCAAACTACAGAAAGCGTCGGTCGAAGGCCATCCAAACTGTTAATTATTACGTTTGAATAGACAAATTTGAAGAGCCAAATAGTCTCCCTCTCAGTGTATACAAGCAGTCAAGCTTTCATGACTGGAAAACAGGATAAATTACTAATGCTCTCCACAATTCATACTAACTACTTAAGGATGTGCACGGCCGACGGCTTTGCCACAGAGCAGAGCATTGGTCGGTATGTCGTACTCGTTGGCAAGACTTGGAGTAGGATTGTAAACCCTCAGGTAAAATTGCTGTCCTAGGTATTGCCTTCCCCACATTGCCGACCTCATGTTCCACATACCTTGGTTGTCCAAAGATACTAGAATAGTTGTCCAAGAATTTGGGTATACCTGCAAGAAAATTTAACCAATGGTTTAATGAGTTGTTTCATCTAAAAGTTTAAACTATTAAAAATGAGAACTATTAAATATTTAATTTCTCTAACTATCATGCACCGGCCCACGGGTGGGAGCCTGCAGTGAGACACTGGCACAATGGGCTTCTCCAGTAACTAGCTTACGTTCGTCCTTACTTCGCAAAAATAGTAACTGTAGGTTGCTAGAAGAGTCCATTGAACTTACTATAAACCATTTCAAATTTCTTCATACAATTGATCTCGATAAGGGTTTTATAACTTTACCTGAGTAGCATGCCTGGTCAATGCATCGACAAGATTGTAACTCTTCCGGCTATCTTGTGTCCACTGTCCTGCACCATATCTGTTTGATGAACAGAAAGCACGATTACAAAATAGAAACTCGAGACCTTTCACATGTGAAACAAGTTGTTTGTTAATGTAATGACGTACCCTACAACCCAGAAATCATAACCATCAAGATGCCACGATTGCATTGTGTCCTCGTTGTTTTGGAACACAATTTCAAGAAATTCATGGAGAGAAGATCCCAACACAGACGTCGCTAGGCCAGCACCACCACCTGATGGGGCACTCTCGATAGAGTTGATGCTGAAAACACCGGGGATGTTGAAATAATCAGCCAGCTTCAGAGGGGTGTCCGCATTGATGTAAGAGACCCCATTGACGGCATATCTTTGCTTGCCATTGATAATAGGCGCTGAATTAGCCAGCACAATTGTCCTCGATGGTGTTATCTTTCCATAATGAAATGAACCCTGAGGATTAGGCCTCGCTGCGTTTGAGGTCAGATTCCACCTTAAAACACAAGATAAATGGAAAATGAGCATTTAAAAAAAAAAAAAGAAATAAATACTTTTTAAATAAAAGAGAGAAGAAAAAGATCTTCATGATTGTACCTGTAGGATCTAGCTTGATCAATGGACCATGCTACTTCATTAGTTGGACCAGATGGGACGGGTCCAGAAACAGGAGCCTGAGAGTTACTGTAGTGCAACACTCCAGCTGCAGTAAGGACTGTTTGTGTGAACCTTGTGGATGCAACTATGTAATAGTCTTTTGGGGACTGATTCAAGGTGACCAGGACAGTCACAGATTGACCGACATGAACATCAAGAGAATCATAGATATTCTGAAGGACGTGTGACCCTTCAACCTCAACAAGCTTCATTTTATGCCCCTGAATTCTGAAATTGAACGAGGTGGACGAACCGATGTTCGAAACCCTGAACATGTAGGTTTTCCCTGGAAATGAAGCTACTGTCAGCATATACAGCTCAAATAAATTGCAATTTCTACGTCAGTTACAAACACTAAATCTAGCAATTTTAAACCATAAAGGCTGCATAAGAGACCTTGATCACCACTGAAGGAAGGACGACCCTGGCCATTTATAAGGATCCCATCAGGGAAAGGCAGGGTTTTGCCTGAATCCAAGATTTGCTGCAATCCCTGCAAAAACATAACCGTAATTACTAACACGCACATGTATATGTGAATTTTTAGGTTTTTAGGGCTTTGTAATGAAGTCTAACCTTGTGGGCGGTCTTGTACCAATCACCAATGAGCAGGCTGAAATCTCCATCAGGCTTCGCATATGGAACCGGGATCACCGATCTAGCGTAGACGTTAAGAGCTCCAAAGCCTCCACCAGCTCTGTGCATTAGAGTTGATGGGAAGTATGTATAACTTCCAATTTGATCCTTAGTTTGGAATTTGTATGTGTAGTTTGAGTTTGGAGGGATGGGACAGTTGGTTCCATAAACACCATCTTGCCAAGAATTCTTTCTCTGTTTGATACCATTCCTAATTCGTACAAAATCAATATTGTTATGTCTTATAGCTTAAACTCTGAGAAATCTCGTTTAAACAGAAAACAAAAATGATTCTTGAGATGACTTGTTGAAAACATGGTCTAGGCTTTGCGATTTATGATGGAACTAAACAATGGGATGTGTTCTGAACTGTGATTTTTCCATTTCCAACAAAATTTTCACTGTACATATAATTTTTTGTTTCATTCTGAACAAAAAAGACGATTTATCTTCGTTTTCATAATGCGCCCCATCATAAATTAAATGATTATTTGACATAAAAAAAATAAAACTACTACACAACAACAACAAAACCTCCAAATTACCAGTATCACATTTAAATATTTTGTTCACCCAACAATGGGATCCACAAATTAAAACCATTACAGTTAAATAATGATTTCAAGTTTAAAATGTGACTCAGAAATTATACCCCAGGAGTTAGACATTTTACACAAGACCAAACTCAGTAAAAGAAAACAGGATCTAAGAATCACTGGTATCTTTTTTATGGTAAGTAGAATCACTGGTAATTTGGTAAAGAAAGCAACCAGTTTCGATATTCCTAAGTCCTCCCAACATAAACACTATATGGTTCCTGATTGATGACAAGTTGACAACTACAGAGAAAGCAAAAACATAGAAAACCGACAATAACAAAAAAATATGTCATATTCAGATTAAGGAATGTGACTCACCAAGTCAAAAGGAAAGGCTCATCCAACTTGTTAACTACGTTTATGATTAAGTTGTCATTGGTCACAGCAACAAGTGTAGGACCTGGAAATTGACCATTGATGAGGATCACCTGCAAACGCAACCATCAAAATCTCATTTTTCACACACGCGCGCGCGCGCGCTCGAGGGCAGAACATGTGAACCATTAGTAACCTGCTGAGAAGTGCCGAGTGGGGAAGCATTTCCATAAGTGACAGTCCATGTGTAATACTTGTAAGCATCCTCTGCTCTCACGCTTAAAAGTGACAAAATTGCAACCAAAGATAGCAAAACTGCTCGCCCCATTTTCACCTACGTTACAAAGAATGGAAATCTGCAAAATGCCCACATCCCATTATCAGACATTATTAACTCTCAAGTAAAAATGCAAAAAATTATTACTTCATCGACAGGAAACCTTAAAATCTTCAACTATTTGAGCTAATAGCTTACTCACATTATACACAAAACTGAAAAACAACAAGAAAATGAAGAATCTTGCTAAAGCTGAAAACTTGTGACAACCCCAGAAAACAATATCCTCAGATCTGAAGTGGGATTTAACAAAAGAAACAAAATGTACACATTAATACGTGGAAAACATGGCAACGTACCAGGTTTCAGCGATTAAACTAGCAAAGAATAAAAGAATGTGTGTGGATCTTTCTCCAAATCTGTGTCTGTTTAGAGGGATTATTGCTCCTCCAAAGAGGGTTTAGCCCAGTGATGTGTGTGTATATATATATAAATACATATAAGTAGATAATCAACTCTGACAGCGGGGATTTTGAAAAAAGAAAAAGCTTTCACCGGGTCCCCTGTCTGATCATTGCCAACTTTCACATGCGGCACTAAATTCACGCGTTTCCGCGTTATTATGATTAAACTTATTTCGCTTTTCGGAAATTTTACTGTTAATTTGAGTTGTGTTTATTATAAAACAAAATTAAAACGACAAAAGCGGCGGTTGGCTATAAATTGCCAGAAATCTCGCCGCTCCTTAATGGTTTATTGATTATTACTCAATAGCTGTTTTACTGTCACCTTCTTTTCCAACAGTGCTGGTGCTTTTCGGGTTTTTCTTGGGTTTTTAATTTCATGTCTGTAGAAATTTGACTAGATTGATTTTTCTTACAAGTGTATTGCCGCGTATTGTTTGAATTTCTACTTTTTGTTTGGCCTAGATTTTCTGTCTTATTTCAAGAAATTATTAATAAACAAACAAGAGGATAATTCTATTATATTCGCTTTCATATATTATTTTTAATTTAATGAAGGAATCATAAATTGTTAGTGTTATATTTAAATATTATTTTTAATCAATTTTATCATTTCAAATTATCACATTTGGATACTATTTTCAACATAATAATTAAGAATGGGACTAATTAGTAATTATCATCCAATGTTAATTACATTCGTAGAAAAAAAAATTATGACACAAAAATAAAATTATTTTTCCCCAATAAAATTAGAAAAAGAAAAAAAAACAACAACATCAATAGAAACTATTCATGGATGTTGCAAGTTGTTCATAGCATTCAAAATTTCATCAATCACTTATAAATTGCTTACTTGTCCCTCTTTCTTTCAATGTAGAATATCAATTTGCACTAATATTGAATAGTCTCCCCTTTAAAGGTGGTTTACAATTCAATAAATTGACCTAATCGAAGTAAAATCAAAAATTTAATACGTACCGGATATCGAACCGAAAATTCAATTCACTATTTGGTATAAATATTTCAAAACACTCGGTGTTTAGTTTGCTATCAATCTTTTGTGTCAATTCATTGAATCGTGTTGAATACAGATTTGATTTTTATATATAATTAGTTTTTATTTTATTTAGTTAGGGTTTTTTAAATTTATGTTTTGTTTGTGAATGGATCCTAATGATTTCGATATTTCGTTGCTTTAACTTTGTCTAGCTTTTCATGTGCTTGTTGACTTGTGATTTGAGACATGACCTTTATTTTATGTTTTTTTTTTTTTTTTTTTTACTTTTCATTGAAAATTTTGGTTAGTTACTGAATCGAAAAAAAAAAAGAGCTCAATAAAAATCGAAATGAATTGAGAAATCCACTTTGATATTCAGTACTCTAATATGACGTACTAATATTTTAATTTATCAAATTTTCAGTTCAATTTGATACTTTGATATAGTATTACTAGATGCATTGTCTTATTCCCCTCAACTGTGAGCTTTTTCTTGTGCCCATTCCCCCTTCTATGGAAGAGCCTATTACCAACTCCACTCGTAAGCCAACCTTACTTGCCTTAGAGTACGTATTTTCTGTTGCTCTATCAGTCCTGTTAAGCTCACACATGTTTATTCTTTCATGTAGAGCTCCATCT
Source organism: Petrea volubilis (assembly GCA_026212405.1). Classification (NCBI taxonomy): domain Eukaryota; kingdom Viridiplantae; phylum Streptophyta; class Magnoliopsida; order Lamiales; family Verbenaceae; genus Petrea; species Petrea volubilis. The sequence continues at coordinate 6,813,603 of CM047872.1, read as the reverse complement.
TACAAATTCCACTTAAATCTCTTTAAAAAAACTTCTTTTTCCACATGCGGGCAACATGCATGGAAGTATCAACCATACAACATCCATACTCGTCCTTGACCCAAGCCAAACCATTGGCTCTTACACAACTTGTTGCGGGGGCGGGGGTTGGGGGGAAGGATTCCAAAGTGAAGTCCAAAATTTTGAATTAGGACACCAAATCTTAATTCAAAATCTTAAGATAATGGGTCTCACTACAAAAAAAGTAAATTAGTTATAAAATATAAAAAAATATTATCAATAATTGTATTACGTTGCAATGCTTTAATTATATTTTGTTATTAATTAAATTTCTTCAATGATAGTGACAAAAATTAATATTTTAATTTTTATAATTGACAATTAATAACACCCCCATAATAACAATTCAGTGACATAAAAAGTTGTCACTATATATGATTTTATGACAAGATTCAATTGTCACTAAATTCTCACCGAAGTTCACGGGTGTATCACTAATTACAAATGTTGACACCTTAAATACTATGTTGTTGCCACTATTATCTTTAATTAATCAGTAAATACGTTTAACAAATTATATATTCCCACGATTCTATAGTGTTGTTTCTTAAAATTTAAAATTAAATAACATAAACTATTATAAATACACACACTGATACACACATACGTGGACATATGTATGTGTGTTGTGTGTATTTACTTCAATTTAATTCAAATATGCTCTTAAATGATAATTTTCCCTTGTACTGAAACATATAATGGTAGGAAAATATCTCCAAAAGAAATACTCTAATTTATAGTTGCATGCTACAAAAGATGAGCACCAAAAAATTTATAGAGAGCGAGGCTTACATCATTACATGAAAAAAATTACTAAAAACACAATACATCATTCATTAAGTAATAATCTATTGGCAACGAACATCTTACGACTTAACGAATTATCAAATACCAACTTAAGACGTGATTTTTCTATTTTTTATGTTTTATTTTTTATTTTTTTGCGAGATTAATGATGATAACATTTTTATATGAAAAGATTCGTAGATAATTCAATATATTTATTCATAATAATACATTGCAAAACTCAAGATATTCATAAATTGGTTGTTTTCGTAAGCAACCAAATGTTACAAGAATAAGATATTTATTAATAATACGACGCATCTATCAATAATTGTACATTATTAAAGAAATAATATACTAAAAAATTCACTTAAATAAGATAATAATCCAGACATCTAGCAAGACCTAAATGCAAGATCCACGCATGCAACAATTTTAGACCAAAAAATTAGAACAATATCATGTTATTCAATCATATTTAAGTGATCATATGAAATTAAAAACTTAGATTGGAAATTTTTTTTCAGACGTAATTGGATCTTGTGTAATTATTGGGCTGAAGATAGATTTGAACACGGGGAAGCGAGCCACCTTAAATAATTTCATATTGTACAGTATTCATGAAGTGAGGCTCAATTCAGTGTCAGCGTTCACATGATGCATGATTGATTTAACTATTTAGTATATCCTATTTGTTTTCCCAACCTTCAATTTGTGGTATTTATCTTATTTAATTCTTTTTATTTTTCTCTTTTCTATTGTATTTTTTTTACTTTCTTTCTTTCTCTCCTCTCTCATCTCCTTTTATACTTATTTTTTATAATTGATTTCATTTTAATTTTTTTTAATTTTTATTTATCATTAATTTTTTAACTTTTAATTTTAACTTCTTTCTTCTTTTGGTTTTTTGTTTTAAACATCATTAATTGTATACCTATTTATAATTTCTTTTTTTTATTTATTAAATCATCATACGTTGTGTATTTTTTTTATTTTTTATCTTTATTTTTTTTGTATTGTTTAGTGATACTGACACACTTTATTATCGCTCAAGTTAAAAGAAAATGACATTTTTTATTTACCATTCCAATTCTATTTTGGGTAATTATATTAATGTGAATAAGGATTGAAATAATTTAAGTTGGCTAGAATATATGACAATTTAAGTAAAAATTAATTATAAGTGAAAAATTAAATCGTCACTAATTTCAAAAAATTAATGATAAGTGAAAAAAATTTTAAAAATAAAATGAAATCAATTAAGAAAACAAATATAAAAGGAGATAAAAGAGGGAAGAGAATACAAAAAGAGACTAAAAAAAAATTATGTTTTAAGAGAGAGAAAAATAAAAAAATTAAATAAGACATATCTCAATCCAATTTTGCTTTTATGCTTTTTTATCTTTGATTCTTTTACTTTACTCTCTCTCTCTCTCTCTCTCTTCACTTTTCTTTTTTCTGCCTCTCTCTCTCTCTTCACTTTTCTTTTTTCTGCCTCTCTCTCTCTCTTCAATTTGCTTCGCTGACGGCCCCATTTATATATATGTATCTTTTGGACCCGTCATGCCCTACTATGGAAAAAAAAGGAGAAAAGGGAAGAGAGAGAGAGAGAGAGAGAGAGAGAGATTGGCATTTACAATCAGCGGTGAAGTAAGAAAGAGTGAAAAAAAAAAATCAAGTTACAGCTTAACAATGTGTTAACCATTATATCTACCCCGGGTTTTTATTTGTGTAAATTTTTCATATCAAGTGGTTTAGTTTAGTAACCTTGATACAAACTCATATCAAATTAATTATGCAACTTATTATCTTTTTTTCAGAAAAATAATTCAAAAAAAAAAACTCATAATTCTTTGCAGCTCACCTCGGATCAAATTAGATTCTAATTTCGTAAAGGTATAGCTTTTGTGATGTGCAAGATACGCATTAAACCAAGTAATGACGATATGTGTTTGAATCTTAACCGAGAAGCTAATATTGTTTACTTCACAGGAGATAAAAACTAATTGATACTCGTCTTTTAGAAAATAGTTATTTTATTTGATGTTAAAAGTACTTAAGCTAACTCATTAATTTTTAGTTATGGAGTATCGTTTTTATTTTATTTACAATTTTAACATTATTGTTCTTTTAAATCGTAACATTTGTCATGTCATCAATATTATTCAGTTACTAGGTTGAACTACTATTTAAAAGCATAACAATGTCTGTTTTCACATATTTTAATTTATTTAATCCATTTCAAATAAGTCAAAATTATTAACAAAAACTGCGATATAAATGTAATAATAGTTTAAACACAGTAGCAATGATTCTTCATTTCTGATCAAACGAAAGGCAAGCAAAAATAAATAAATAAATAACAAGTATAAACACTACAAGAAAAAGTAATATTATTGACAATATTTAAATGTGACGATATAAAAGTTGTCACAATTGATTGTATAAAGTGACAATACATTCTATTCTATTTTGTCACTAATTAAGTTTTTTTTTGTGATAATAATTTTTTTTGTTGTCACAATATCATTCAATCGTGACAAGAAGTAATGTTTTAATCGTCACCATTAATAATTAGTAATGCACCTCTGGTGATAATAAAAATTATTATTAGGATTTTGTGATAAGATTCTATTACCACTATATAAGTTGTCACAATATATGTGTTATCAATTATCACTTTTGTACTATATTGCCATCTTTTTATAATAAATTGTCACCATTAATATTGTGCATGCTATATTTTGTGACACTATCAATTTATTGTCGCCTAATGTATAATCACTACAAATTTACTTAATTTCTTGTAGTGAAAAACCAATAAGACAATATTTTGGTTTCTAACCTTATAATTTTGGTTAGTCCCAAATCATTGCAATAATGAAGTGGGTCCTAAAGAAACAAAAATAGTTGAAAATTAGTGTATATATGTGCGTGTGTGTGTGTGTGTGTATTCAAATTAAAGAGAGAAGGAAAAACAAGATAGTGGGAGCAATGAAGAAGAGTAATAAAATTCTTTGAATGGTGGGACTCGCCCATGTGAAGTGCTGATTCTAATTGTATATGTGTGGCTTTAATTTCAGCCATAATCGTATGTAGGGTGCCACACGGTACGATACTTGACTTCTCCTGTTATAGATTCATTTTCATTTCTTTTATTATTTATTTATTAATTTTTCTTTATATTCATTATTAAGAAAGAATATAAATCACCTACAGATAGATACAAGTACAATTCTAGCAAATTACTCGATATTAGGGCATGAAGCCCTCACCATGCTAACAATTAAACGTGCACGCACACATACACCATGTACGAAGAAGCCAATTTTGTCAACAAACAAAATATACATCTTAATTTTTCTTAATTGTCTCATTTCACAAATTATATTCAAATTGTCGTATATAAGTATAAATACACGAGGGTATTTGAAAGATCAGCACACACAATGTTCATTAATTCCATCTAATTAATATTACGATTAAGTAGGGGTCAACCTTAAATTAATACGCTTAATTTACACGTAAAGCGACTCTGCGTTATGATACTGATTATAGATGCCAAATGCATGCAGTTTGACATTTTAGATTTTACGAATCATGCACGTCAAATGATTATGGTACCCCGCACAGTATTTGATATATATACATCAAACACTATAATATTCCCTCCATTCCATAATAGTTGTCATTTTATGAATTTTTTTTATCCCATAATATTTGTCGTTCTACATATCAAGAAATAATTTATTAATTTTTTCTTAATATACCTTTAGAGTGAGAGATTAATAGCTGATGAGAGAAATTAATAATTTAAATTATTAAAAGGGTATTTTAGTCAAAATAATTTATATTTAATATTTTTAATTTATTTTTTTAATTTTTGTGCATAATTTTAAAGCGATAATTGTTATAAGACGGAAGGAATAGTAACTTTTAGAAGTATCCATAAATGGTAGGTTTTGGTGAATAACGATAGCCGCAAAGCCTTCCTAAGTTGATACAAAGTCTTTCTTTTTTTTTTTTTTTTGGTTACAAGATACATAGTCTTTATGTGCAATAATAATATTGACTAGTGAGATAAAGAAGCATTAATCTTTGGGCAAGTGGGTTGGGCCTGTTAAGTATTAACAGCTGTTCATTTAGTAACCCCGTGCAGCCATTTGTCCAAGTCCACTTTATCTTATGTAACTTGTAAGAAGTTTAAACTCGGCATTAATCACCACCATATATGGACAGTGGGCAAGTACATGTGCTTTTATGTCCTTAAAATTAAGATGCTTACAGGGTGAACTGCTTTTCAATGAGATGAGAGGGAGAAGAACTTGTTGGCCAGACTGTGTGATTCCCATATGTTGTTAACAATGAACTTTTCTTCAGGCGAAGGTAATGGAATTGTTCCCCACATGACCCCATAATTAATATACCCTGGTGGTTAATTGTTACCTTTCAAGATGGGCTAAGTTGTACACTACTCCAACTTTGGATAAGCCCCAGGTGCTGGACTTACATACAATTCGGTTATGTAGCTTTTTTACTTGGGCCTCAACCAAAATACCCGTGTCAAGTTTTTCACTTGGGCCTCAAGTTGATCAAACACATTGCAAGTGATCTAGTAAACCATAGCAAGGCACATTCACTATATCAGTCATCAGAACCCAAACATAGATTCAATTAAACCAACACGCAACACAATGCCCTTCTAGTATTTTTAGCACTTTACTTATTGAACAGTTTTGTTAGAACTATGTAGTAACTTTGCACGATAATACTAGAAATATTCCGTTTTTCTCAAAATTTGGGAGAGAGCCTGCATGGCTTCCACGTCGCTGCTTACACGACAGTACGTGTATTGCTTCAATCATCTTGTTTCTCTTATTCGTCTTCACCCTATCATAAGTTTCAAGACCTTTTTACACTACTCTGATCACTATTCTAGCTTTCGCCGCTCTTACTCTTCATCTTTTTCCAGGTTTGATACTACACCACAAAACCGAATCACTTTGCTGAGTTCAACCATGTCTGATACATCGGAATCTCCACCATCCCCACCAAAAGTTGATCATCAGGTCCACAGCGACCCAGGTCTCCCTCCCTCTCTCTCTCTCTCTCTCTCTCTCTCTCTCTCTCTCACACACACACACACACACACAAAACTCATTTTGATTTCCTTGCTGCAGATCTAATCAGCGACATAGTGCTATGGAGAAGGAAGCAACTTAATCTCCTCATCCTTTTGGCGGCAACTGCGACATGGACAGCTATGGAGGTTTACCAATATAACTTCATTACTCTGTTTTCTTGGGTAGCCATAGCCCTCGTTCTCTGCTTGTTCTTTTGGGGAAATATTCATCGCCTCTTAAAAAGGTCAATCAATTTTTCTTTCTTCCTCTTCTTCTGTCTGTTCCCTCGATTAGCTAATTCTTTTTCTGTTTTTGTGGGTTTAAATGCAGAAATGCCCCTGACTTGTCTGAATTAGAAATCAGCGAGGAGACGACCATGGAGACCGCGAAAATATTCCGACAACGTGTTGAGGATGCTTTTCGGTTGATGTTCCATTTGAGTGCTGAGAGAGAATGGTTCGTGTTTGTGGGAGTTGTGGCCTCTCTATATCTAATGTCTGTGGTGGCAAGGCACTTGGATTTGCTTACAGTTTGCTATATAGGTAAAACATATTATCTTGTTATGATTTTTTCTTTATATTTTTGTTGTTTTTCTCAATGACCGTGTGATGATATTTTTTGTTGCTCTTTACTTTTGCAGGACTGGTTGGAGTGATGACGGTACCTGTGATATATATGAAGAATGAACATAAGATAGGAGAATTTGGAGAAAAATTTAGGATGAAATCACAGAGGTTATATGGCGTGATCAAGGACAAGTTGCAGAAAATAAAGAGCAAGATTGTAGGCCAACACAAAGAGCTAAAGGAGAAGAAGATGGAGTAGCCAATTAATGAGTTTTTGCTGCCTCTTTTTTCCTTTTTGTTTTTAAAATTTTGCTAAGTAGATTGTAGAGTCTGGACAGTCATTGGATCTACAAGTTCTTCTTGTGCGAGTTTTTTTATATGGTCTAATTCTTATGCACATATAAGGGAGTGGCTTATAGGAGTGCTTTCAACGAAATAGTTTATATAATAACTATTTATTAAAAGGAATAAACCATAGGATCCATGGTGCAATGGTAGCGTGTCTAACTCCAGATCAGAAGGTTGCGTGCTTGATTAACATCGGTTCTATTCCCCGATCCTACATGGGTCCAAATTATTTTTTCATTTTCGAAAAACTGAATTAGGCTTAAAAATTAACACTGAAACAACGTCCGGCTTGAACCCATCTAGTCCGGCTTGAACCCATCTAGCATGTCGGTAAAACCCTACATAAATTCATTTCATCTTTACCTACACACTATTTATAGTCTGAAATTTTAAAATTTATTCATACTCCATTCAAATTCATGCTAATACTAATGTATAAATTAGAGTAGAATTTTATCCGTTTATACTCGATGGGTAATGATAAGCAATAGGCATGTCAACGGTGTTGTGATATTACAATAAATGCAAATCTACAAGTAACTCTGGCTACTATACAATAAATGCAAATCTAGAGCACAAGATTTTGCCACATTGCTGGCTACTTTATGCATAACAGCGAAACTCCCACTCCAAGCAACATTGAAAAAGTAACACATACACAGACTAGCCATCCACGAATAATGGGGATGTGATACCGACAAGAAGTTACATTACAAAACTTCCAAGATCAAAAATAAGACAAAAATACAGCGGAAACACAAGTAGAAGAGAAGTCTCAACTGATCAGATTTCTACAAACAGAAGCAGAAACATACTCTTCTTCCCGATACGCTTCTTAGTCATATGGGATTTGAATATAAGCCGCATCACACACAAAAGGAATGTCAGCATAAATCCCAGCAAGGGCGAACCTAATGCACTCCAACACTGTGAACAAATAGGCGAATGCAACGGCCATCCAAAAATGCATTCCAATCTTACCCCAGTACACAGCGAGTGGCATCCAACGGCTCACGGTTCCAATAACCTGCAAAGCAATCTCGAGCAGCATACCCATAACCACATGGAACCGAAAGAAATGGGGCCATTCTTTTCTCCTCACTACTCCAAGGTAAGCGACAAAGAGATAAGCCATCAGAAACCAGCTCGGCAATCTTCCTAGAGCTCCCAGAAAGGGATAAGTGAGAAATTCAAAATCTTCCAAGAAGGGATGTAGGTGATATGCAGTTCGGCATACATCCATGTCTCGTGCAGAGGCATAAGATATGGGAGGCATGCCAGAATTCTCCACCACCATCTCGGTTTCTTGATCATGGCAGGGAATCTGTAGCTGTAAGGCATATCTTTGGATGCTCTTGGAGAGAATGGTAGCATACGCCGAGTGGGTAATTTCAGGATTGTGTGTGACCTTGTTCTCCATGTAAGAGTGGTGTGGACGCATCGGATAGATGGAAATGCCGGATGCCTGCACCGATAATCCAAAAATGAGGCATCCAATAATCCAAAAATGAAAAACAACGACAAAAGACATGGCCATAACTACTTGGACCTGAACAATGTGCGAATGTTTGGATCATGGTAAGCTTAAACAAGATTTCAGAAGACATTTATTATAAATTCAGAATAATTCACTAACTTCATGAGGATCATATATCAGAGTGCTTCTCTCAGACCATGCCACCATAATTGGGCTCTCAGAAACTGGTCACTACACCAATTATCCAAAAACAGAGAGAATTGGTGTGTCAAGACAGAGCAAGGCATTGACACCAAAAGGAACAGTTCGGTCACCAAAGAGATCAAATGTGAAAGTAGCTTAATCAAAGGACACTGCATAAATACCACAGCAAGGTAACAAACGGAGACGGAGAGACAGGGGGCAAGAGGGGGCCGTCAACCCCACCCCCCCACCCCCCACCAAGTCAAGTTTATGTTAAGTTAAAATTTACATGTATTGTTTTGAAAATTTTAAATTTCGTTCCCCCAAATCATATAAATAACTTTAATATTTTATGGAAATTTAACATCATCACTCCAAACCTAAAGTTCTGGCTCTGTCCATGGTGACAAATGATAAAACATCTTAGACACTAGCCTTTCCTTAGGGTATGAACATTCCCAGTGTAACAAACTAGTTTAATAAACTAACTTACACATGATTCTAACACCAAACTACTTATGGTACAGAAGATGTAAGCCAATACCCATCCCCATTTCTAAAATGCAATTTCTTTTTCATGAAACTAAGGCTGCAGTTTAATTCAATATAGACATACCTAAAGAAGCAGAGGCCTTAAATTTAGGAAGAGGTTCCCATGAACTTCTACCACAGAAAGACACAATTTTCTTGTGAGAATTAGGGGCCCCTGAAATTGCCGAGTTGTAAGACCTTAACCTACACTCCTTGTTTTTATAAGGGAGCAAATTAAAAACCCCAGAATTCAAAGAATGTCCATTAAGAATCATTCTCCAGCTCTGAGTTCAACTTCCGCCCTATATAAAGAAACAAAGTAATTTCTGTAACATTTGATAAATCATTTTCAAAAATGAAAAGCCAATCATATGAGCTCATAATTCAAAGGCTAAGGTCAGTATTTACCTCTGAGAGCGTGAGAAACGCCGCACTTAGATGAGCAGGGGCCGGTACGCCGTGGTCGGCGGCGGACGGATTAGCCGTTGGGGGAGGCACGGAGAGGGTGTGAAGACGCCGGGGTTTGTGGATTGGCAATCTCATTTCTGCTTCTTTTCTATTTCCCATTTCCTTTCTTTTTTATTTTTAGTTGTAGTGTCAAATGGTTAGTCCGGCTATGAATGGGTCAGCCCAGCCCAACTAAGGCTTTGATCAGTTAATTTTTCCCATTTTGAGTGAGAAGTTCATTTGAAAAATAATGACAATCCCATATCAAGTCGGATTTAGATAAAATCTGAAAAATGTGAATCGAAATTCAATTATCTTTTCTATTTAGGCGTCTTTACTAATATTATATCAACAATATCATTAATTTAATAAAATATAATAGTAAAATTTAAATTCGAATCTTTAAGGGATTGGACTAATTAATCTCACATTCGATCCACTTATTTTATAGGGCAAATGTCATATTTACTCCATAATATTTTATTTTAGTATCACTTTGGTCCTTCAAATATCATTTGTGACCTTATTGTTCCTGAACTTATAAATTTGTTCCACTTTAGTTCCTTTGATGAATTTTTCTATGAGTTTTGGCCTGAAATGGTGTCATGTGACACGCAAGGGACTAGTTTAAGTGCTAAATTGTCTTTTTCTAATTATACAATTCAAATAAAAAAATTGATTTACCACAAAATGAAAAAGGCAAAAAAGTTGTTCTGATAAGCTAGATAACGAAAAGAAGGTAAAAGGCTAGGGTTTTCTTCATCTCTCGATTGACAAATTACCTGTAGAAACCTAAGTGAAACTCAACTAGTAGATTGACAATTTTACTCTTAAATTAGTCACATGCATTATGCATATCACATGGCACCATTTTAGGCCAACACTTGCTGGAAAATTTATAAGAGGGATTAAAGTAGAATAAATTTACAAATTCAGGGACTGTGGTACTTTAGGGACTAAAGTGATGCAAAAGTTAAACATTAAGGACTAAATATAACATTTACCCTATTTTATATTACGAATACTTATAATTGAGTATGATACATTAGAGATATTAATTGGTTAAATATGTTAAAATTCAGATCAAACTCAAGGCAAATTCGGATTAAAATCTTCTCTATTGGCAATCCTACATGATGAACCCATATCCGATCTCCACCTGGTGGCCTCCTGCACAGATACTGTCCCTCCTGCTGGCCATTAAGACGGCGAACCATCAGGCCAGGGGGGTTTTCAAAACGCGTCTTATGCAGTGGAGAGGACCCGGCACCTATAAGGCGCTCAAACACCTCGTCTCCACTCGATGTGGGACGGATTACGACCTCATCATAAGCCCCCCAGACGAGGGCTTGAGAACCATTCGGTTCCCACAGACGGCGCCATATGATGAACCCATATCCGATCTCCACCCAGTGGCCTCCTGCACAGATACTGTCCATCCTACTGGCCATTAAGACGGCGAACCATCAGGCCAGGGGGGTTTTCAAAACGCGTCTTATGCAATGGAGAGGACCTGACACCCATAAGGCGCTCAAGCACCTCGTCTCTACTCGATGTGGGACGGATTACGACCTCATCACTACAATCACGAGCCAAACCCTTTGTCCCACCCTAATCTTCCTCTAGGTCTTATTTTTATTTTTGCAGAATATTGAATATTTATAATTTACACATTATTTTTTTTACGTGTTTTTTTCTTCAAAATATTACTCCAACTAAAAATAATTCTCATAATATGACTCCCTCAAAAATATTTCCCATATTATTACACATATTGGCACATACATTGCCGTTTAGACAAAAATTTATTAGCTGAATTTTTTGTTTTTTTTTCCTCTACTTTTATAAGCCCATGAGAATCTATTTTTTTTTACATACTTTTCTGAGTTCTAGCTAGTTTTTTCATTAATTTTTTTAATTTATCTTTTTTTAAAATATTTTTTAACTATCATTATATTCTTAACATCTGAAGAAAGATTGATATGGTTTGAAGCAATCTCCTCGGGCATGGTTTGGTAGATTCAGTGAGGTGATTATTGATTTTGGTCTTCGTAGATGTGGAGTTGCTTAATTTAAACATCAAATTGTCAAATAATAGTGAAATTATAATAAGAGTTTATAACTTTTTTAATCAGGAAGGTATTATTAATTAATTGTGTCATATCTAAACACAACCGATGTTATAGATCTTAGCTTGAAATCTAAATTCTTATTGGTTGAAAGTGTGATTATAGTACAAACGATGTTGCTTTTGTTTTTAATAGCAAAAAATTAAAAAACGAAAAAGAATGATAACTTTAATGATTTATTCACAAAATAGAAGCAAAATCTAAAGTAGTTTGCATCATTATTGAGAAATTAAAATAAGAAAAAAATGTACCATAGTCCCATATGATTTGGCAAACTAGCATGCTAAACCTTGGAGTGTTTTAATTATTAAAATAAACCTTGTGATTTCAAAAATTTATTCACAGCCCCCTATGTCATATTTGTCAATATTTTTAATCGAAAGGACGAAATTACCCTTGTATATATACTTTTTTTTTCTTCTTCTCATTTTTCTTTTTTCTTTTTCCCTTTTTCTCTCTTCTTCCTTCATATCTTCCAATTCCAATCAACTCTTTATTCTCTCCATCTTCTGTCTCACCCATGATCTCTCCTCTCATATCTCTCAATCTCGATCTCTATCTTTTTATAATGGTAGCAAAGTGCGGCAGCAACAGCATCGGTGGTGTGGTGGTCGCGGATGACAGTGGTGGTCTGATGGTGGCCGGTTGGGCAGTGGAGGCCCTCTCTCTCTCTCCCTCGCTCTCGATCTCTCTAGGGGTCTCCGACCTTTTTGTGGTGGTGGTGGGGATGGTGGAGGTGGTGGTGTATTTTAGAAGACAAATTAATTTTGGTTGCATGATTTTATTTTAGAAGAAAAAAAAATTAATGTAATTATTTCCAAAAAAAAATAGAAAAGGGCTTTGTAATATTTTGGAACCCTGAGGGTTAAAATGTCATTTTATACCTAAAAAACGAAGCACAATTCTCACTAGATGTTAGTGTATAACACCACACGTTAGGAAGATCTGTCAAACTTGATTTTTATAACCATATGGTTTATTTTGACAATTAGAAAACTCCAGACTTTAGCGTGTTAGTTAGCCAAGTCATAAGGGACTAGGGTGCATTTTTTCTTTAAAATAATTATCATAAACTATCACATATTTATAACATAAAGGATCAAATTGTGACGAATTAAATTTTAGGAATTACAATAATTCTAATATTAAACTTTAGGGGCCATTAATGACATTAGTCCTTTATTATATTTTCAAGGGAAGTTGTTAGATGAATTTGATGTGGGTCTCAACAAGGTACACAAAAGTTAAAATAAGCTACATGTCATGGATAAATGCTTTTTATTAAATATATATAAGGTAAATTATACTTTTTAGTGTTGTAATTGAAGTCAATTGGTACATTTGGTTATGCATGTTTTAATTTTTTTTGACACATTTGTTCGTAATTTGATAATTTTAGTCTTGGGGTCCAATAACTTTGGTCCTTTAATAATAAATTTGGTCGTTTATTTTTGTAATATTGATCTACACTTAATTTTCCAGTCCAATTGAGCATTGCCAACAACATGTGCCGCTCACAACAACTTTACTGCCCCAATTACAATATGAGATATCAGGAAGAAAATGCGAGCTCACAAGATTAACTTCAACACAGAAGGCATCAATTAAACTAGTAACAATTTGTTAGTACCGATGTTCGTGTCCAGCAACTCGATTCAGGTGTTCATAAAAATAATTTAAATTAATGATCAATCAAAAAAAAAAAAAAAAAAAGAAAGACAATCAACATGGAAGGTTGCTTTGTCACCTATGGTGAATTTAATATATGTAGTAGACTGTACAAGTGAAAGAAGTTAGAGTAGCCGGGCCATAGACGGCCAAAAAATAACAAATCCGGAACAGCTTGTTTCCTAGTGATCTCCATGAAGTAGCATGATATTCATGAAACTTTGGTATAATTGGTCCAAATTTGGGAATTGGAAGGAATATCAGCTGTCTCTCTCCTCAGAGACCTATATATATTATATACACACACACACACACATATCTATTTCTCGACAAACAACCTCATCCCGTAGAGATACTAGAAACGAACACACACAACACACACACATACACACACACTCAGAAAAAGGAAAAAAAAAAAAAAAAACTTCTTTACGACTCAATTTCCTGCAAGAATATCATGATTGTGATGACAAAACGCTCTAAGAAAGAAGTATTTAATTTCTTGTCGAATTGATTGTGTTGCAACTAATGGGAGGTGTGGTGCAGGGGGCTGCCTTGGGAGCGGCTTTTGATCTGCTCTTCACATCCGTTGTCGAGGCAACCCAGAGAGTCGCCCGTTTCAGCTCGGACTTCAAACGCTTAAACTCAACTCTCTGTTCAGTTAAGCTCGTCATTGATGATATTGACAACTTCAACAGATTCTTGGATCGCCCCCGTCACGAAACACAAACTTTTACCAAACGCTTATTGGAAGGCGAAGAGCTCATCCGGAAGTGCTCCAAGGTGAAGTGCTGGAATATTTTCAAGAGGTTGTACTATTCCAAGAAATTAAGCAAGTTGGAAGCTCTGCTATTGAATTTCTTTCAGATTAATGTGGCGGCCCTTCACTTTCGGGAGAGTAAGAGGATTTCTGTAGTGGTGAGTCATTTGGGAGAGAAGATGAATGAATTAACCACAATGCTCAAGAGAAGTGAAATTGTTGCCTGCAATTCGAACAATTTCTCACAGACTGTTGATGGATTTGAGGAGATTCCTGTGAGCTAAAGTTATGCCTTGGTGGGCAAATCAAAGGTGCTTTTACACTCTCATGTCGACTGTATTTTGAATTATGTAATTTCGGTCACTGGTGGTTTAAAGCCTATTCTTCTTTGGGGGCAGGGCGGGGGATGATTTGCAGTGGTGACATGCAAGTGCGGAGGTGTTAATACAGATTAATGCATTTGGAAATGAATAAGCTAAAAGTTAATGCGGTATATGTTGAATGTTCGCTGATGGTTCAATAAGCATGTAAATATGAACCCAGATATACCTATTCTTGTCTCTAAGACGAAGATTGTATTGTGAAAGGATAGTGATATTCTGTCTCAAATTGTGTGCCGTTTGAAATCTGATTTAAGAATGCATGCTCAAGTTCATGAAGTTTGAAGTTTTGATCTAGTCATAAAACCAGAAAGATAAGATATGCTGAAGCTGCTCTGCATATTTGAAGAACTTATCATTGTAGTTCCTTAGCCTGATCTAGCTGTGTTTTAGTGATAATAACTTCTTCACAACTGTTGCGAGAACTCAAACTGAAGCTGCAAACAATTACATCTCCCCAGAATATGATGATAACAATAAGTTAGTTTGAGGTAGAAGGAAGAGATTATGCTCTCCGTATGAATGATCTTGCCAAAATTAGATGTCCTGGTTTTATATTCTTGGGATGTTTGTCAAGATCTCATGGGTTTGTCTACGCTAATATTGATGGCTTAGATTTAATCTATAAAATTTTAATGAGCCTATGATATTTTTAGTTCTATTTTAGTAAGTATTTTTCTTTTGGATCCGTTGTGTCATGCTATATTTGGGTTTATATATGTATATATAAAATTAGCCCACTTTATTAATAGGATGGAATGGGTCCGTCAAAGAGTCTAACACAACGATAGGGGAGACCCGACTTAGAGGCTTGGCAGCTATAGGTTTCGCTGAAATTAATACAAGTAATGAATTATGCACCCCCATCAGTTGTTTTTTATTAAAATAATTTTAGGCATTTGCGTCGCGCATATCCAAATAGGTAAAATGCAATTTATATCCCTATCATATGCCTAATTAGTAAAAAAATTCTTTGAAAAAAATTAACATAAAAAAATTCATGTTTTTTAACTGTGTATTTAGCAAAGGAAAGAACACAGATATAAAATTTTTTCTCTCTCTCTCTAGAGGTGGTTTGTATATATATATATATATATATATATTATGTGTATATGTATTTAAAAATATTTTATTTATATATATATATATATGATGTATATATGTATTTATAAATTTGAATTAATATATTCTTGTTTTTTTGGTAAATTGAGTTAATATATTAAAATATAAAAAGAGGGATAAAACTATCTTTTTATCTTTATTTTACTAAAAATCAATTCTATCAGGCAATCAGTATAAATTGCAGTTTATTGTCATGTTCACGCAGCTTAATCCCAGATTGAGTGGGGGCCGGGCAATTGAGAGATTTGGATTACTTCAGGACCGTGCGATGTCACTAGCTGTTGAACTTAGTCGAGCCCAAAACGACACCATCCCACTAATGGGTTGTCAACTGGAAGGCGCAACACGTGGTGGCAGCTCTAGCATAGGATCCCAACTAACATGTGACGGGTCAGAATGATTCTGGGAGTAACAAACTCTAACGGTTTTGCAACTCGCACACACCCAAGCAGAGGAGAATCAAATCCAATCCAGATTTTGTCCTTTCAATTTATTTTTGTTGATTTTATTTTCGTCTTTCATCGTACATTGATGTATAAACACGCTCGTTGGTGTTAATTGAGGAATATAAGAAAGTTGTCCCAACATATCCCTTCTCCTCCTTCTCTCTCTTTCTTTCCTTCCCTTTTTCCCACCCTTGTTCTTTCCCTTCCAGAATTCCTTACATAAGATCAATAACATTAATCTACCATGTTAATCCAACCAATCCATAAGTGATAACTTGGCATTAGAGCATCGATCCTTGGTGGCTCTAGATCCAAAATATGGCGGAAATAATCAAGTTGAAAGATTTGTATGAAGCTCAAAGAAAGTTTGAAACACTGCAAGCTGAAGAGAAGAGTAAGATTAAAGAATTGTATGAGCTTTAGAAGAAACACGAGCCTATAGTGGTTGAAGAAAAAGCTTTGAGAGTAGCAAATGAACATCATTTGCAAGTTCAATTGGAGCATCTGGCTTCCAACCAAGATGAGCTCAAGAAATCTATTAAAGCTATGGAAGAAATCAATAGGATGATGTTGCAGCAACTTCAAAGTATAATCGAACAAATGCACCAGTACAACAAAGGGACACTAGTCCTGGTTGAGGCCCCAAGCTCACAAGATCATGAATCCACATCCTAAGGGAACTTTAGACCAACTGAAAGAGGGGAGACATACACGGCTAGAAGTCAAGGGAGTTTTTCATCCCTTCCCAAAATAGAATTTCCCAAGTTCAATGGGGATAATCCTAGAGTGTGGGTCAGGAAGAGTACTAGATATTTTCAGTTGCTGTCCAGCATACCTTGAGATCAGAAAGTAGCCCTAGCTTCAATATACTTGGAGGGAAAAACAGAGCTATAGTACCAAAGCTATCTAGAAGGAAGTAGAATGCCTAACTGGGAACAATTTGTCAAGGCTGACCCCGAACTGATGATAGGCGAGTTCAACAAATTAAGTCAAGTGGGCACATTGGATTAGTACCTTGAGAGATTTGAAGAACTCAAATTCCATCTATTAGAGTTTAACAAGGACTTTTTTGAGGAGTTTTTCACAATAAGTTTTATCAGTGGTCTTAGAGAAGATATCAAGGGAGCTGTGATGACCATGAGACCTCAAAACTTCCACCAGACTATGTCATTAGCCAAGAGACAAGAGAGCACAATGGATGCCATTCTTACAAGAATCAATACTACCCATAAGCCATCCTTCCAAGCTTGAACTCCCTACAAACACCCCTTCCCGAACCCAACGCTATATATGTAAAGAATATATGTAAATACTATGCATTTAGGAAATGTATTATAAGCATATTCCTATATTGATTAGGATTCCTAGATTGATTAGGGTTTATTCTTTCCTTTTTCGTTAGCATTGTACTTGTATATATATCACGTTATTAGACTGAATAAAAAATATGAGAATTTTCTCTTCCAAACTACATGGTATCAGAGTCAAATCTAAAAGAATAGAGCTAGGGTTTCGTAGGTCAACCCCTTACAGTGGTTTTTGGTTCTCACCTCCAGCATAGGGAGGACCGCCAACCTAATATCGGCCGATCCCCAAAATCCGATGATCAGAAGTGGTGTGCGTGTAACACACGCACCGATGGAAGGTTTTTGTGCCGTTTCAGGCGCCGGCGCGTGGGGGCGTATGCGTGGCCGGAAATTTTTCCGGCCGGTTTTGTTGGTATCGTCTCTCAATTTTCAGTCGTCTCGTACTGTAGCTACTGTTGAGTTACTGCAGCTACTGTTACTGTAGCAGTTCCACCGTGTTGTTGCTGCCCTGTTTCCCATTGTCTTGTTGTTGTCCCTTTTAGCACAATGGAAGAAAATAAAACTATGATCACATATGTGGTCCCGATGATGACCAAAATCACTGAGTACAAACTTAATGAATCAAATTATTTGGATTGGAGTAAAACAGTTAGGGTTTATTTACGAAGCATTGAGAAAGACGATCATCTCACAAAAAGTCCACTTACGGATGATAAAAAGAAGGCGTGGCTTAGAGACGATGCCCGGTTAGTCTTACAAATACGGAATTCTATCGATAGTGAGGTAATTCGATTGATTAATCACTATGAGTATGTTAAAGAGTTGATGGATTACTTAGATTTTTTATATTCTGGGAAATGGAATATTTCTCGAATGTATGCCGTTTGTAAATCGTTTTACCAGACAAATAAACATGATAAATCCTTAACGGCTTATTTCATGGAGTTTAAAAGAATTTATGAAGAATTGAATATCCTGTTGCCGTTTAGTACTGATGTCAAGGTTCAACAAACTCAAATGGAGCAAATGGCTATTATAAGTTTCTTGGCAGGTCTTTCTTCAGAATTTGAAGCTGCTAAATCTCAAATTCTCTCGAGTTCTGAGGTTTCCTCCGTACATGATGTTTTCACTAGACTGCTACGAACTGAAGATACCCCCTCTCCTCAACCTAGCAGTGCCTTTGTGAGTCGAAATAATATTAGTCGAAAATACAATAGAGATAGTAATAGAGAACGAGGAGGAAACAATGCATCTAATAATCAAACATCAGGAGGCGTTATATGTTTTAATTGTGGTGAGCCAGGTCACACAAAACGTTTTTGCAGACAGTGGGGTAAACAGTTTCAAAGGAATCGATTAGCGAATGTTGCGACAAGCTCACCCTCTGAGAAAATCCCGGATACAGCAACATCATATGAGAAAACGATGCTTGTCTTTGCTGATGAGTTTGCCAAGTTCTATCATTACCAAGATTCATTGAAGGTATCATCTACTCCTATCACTTCTATTGCCGATTCAGGTAAACTCAATATGTGTCTTATTTTCTCCTCGTCAAAATGGGTCATTGATTCTGGTGCAACATACCATATGACAGGTAATCCTAGTCTTTTTTCTACTTTTAAGCCACGTTCATCGTCTTCGAGCGTTACTTTAGCTAATGGGTCAAAATCTTATGTTCTTGGGTCAGGCACTATTCACCCTACCCCATCAATTGTCCTATCATCTATTTTGAGTATACCAAACTTCTCTTTCAATCTAATCTCTGTAAGCAAATTGACTCGTGCCTTAAACTATTGTATCTCATTCTTTCCTGACCATTGTGCATTTCAGGATCTTATGACGAAACAGACTATTGGTAGAGGATTTGAATCTGGAGGTCTCTACATTCTAGAAACTCAAGTACCTAAAGCCATTGCTTGTTCCAGTGTTTTAACTCCATTTGAGGAACATTGTCAATTAGGTCATCCATTTCTACCACTACTGAAGAAGTTATGTCCTCAATTCTATAGTCTAGGTTCATTAGATTGTAAGTCGTGTCAGTTTGCGAAACGTCATTGCACTTCATTAAGTCCTAGGGCCAATAAACAAGCTAGTTCTCCTTTTGAGTTGGTTCATTCTGATATTTGGGGTCCATGTCCTATTGTGTCGAAAATTGAATTTAGATATTTTGTTACTTTTATGGATGACTTCTCTCAGGTTACTTGGTTATACTTTATGAAGAATCGTTCGGAATTATTCTCTCACTTTTCTGCCTTTTGTGCCGAAATACGAACCCAATTTAATATTTCTGTGCAAACTTTGAGAAGTGATAATGCTCAAGAGTATTTTTCAAAAACTTTTTAAACTTATATGATTCAGAATGGAATTATTCATCAATCTTCATGCCTTGATACTCCATCTTAAAATGGAGTGGCAGAGAGAAAGAATAGGCATATTCTTGAGACAACTCGAGCCCTTTTATTTCAAATGAAAGTCCCTAAACATTTTTGGGTTGATGCCATTTCCACAGCTTGTTTCTTGATTAATTACATGCCATCAACCGTTCTTAATGGTGATATTCCATATACTGTCCTTTTTCCTACCAAGTCTTTGTTTCCCATAGAACCTAGAATATTCGGTAGCACATGCTTTGTTCGTGATGTTCGTCCCCATATCACAAAGTTGGATCCGAAATCTTTAAAATGTGTGTTCTTGGGATACTCTCGTCTTCAAAAAGGGTATAGGTGTTATTGTCCTAGTTTTAATCAATATGTTGTATCTACCGATGTTACTTTTTTAGAAAACACTTTATTTTTTCCTATGTCTACTACCTATCGGAATCAGGAGGAGGAAGATGATTTGTTAGCCTATACTATAACAATAGTCTCTGAATATCCACTAGTAGCTCCAACACTTGTGGCCCCTGTATCTACTGAACCACCTATCGTTCATGTGTACTCGAGAAGACAAGAGCCTTCGGATACACATCCTATACTAGGTCCTTCGACATAAAATCCTGATACAAATGATCTTGATCTGCTTATTGCTCTTCGAAAAGGTAAATGTTAATGCAATTATCCCATTTCTTCCTTTGTCTTTTATGATCATTTGTCCTCTTCTTCTTGTTCATTCATTGCTTCTTTAGATTTTGTATTTGTTCCTAAAACTGTTCGGGAAGCATTATCTCATCCTGGCTGGCACAATGCTATGATAAAAGAAATGAATGCGCTAGATGACAATGGTACTTGGGAGTTGGTTGATTTGCCTGATAAAAAGAAGGCTATTAGATGCAAATGGGTATTTGCAGTGAAAATGAATCCGGATGGATTAGTGGCTCGTCTTAAAGCACGATTGGTGGCTAAGGGATATGCTCAAACCTATGGTGTGGATTATTCTAATACGTTCTCACCAGTTGCTAAATTGACTTCTGTTCGATTATTAATTTCTATGGCAACTACTTATAATTGGCCCCTTCACCAGTTGGATATCAAAAATGCTTTCTTACATGGTGATCTTCAGGAAGAAGTATATATGGAGCAACCGTCTGGGTTTGTTGCTCAAGGGGAGTATGGGAAAGTTTGTCATCTTCGAAAGTCATTGTATAGTTTAAAACAAAGTCCTTGAGCTTGGTTTGGAAAATTTAGTGAGAGTGTTCAATGATTTGGGATGAAGAAGAGTAAGTGTGACCACTTTATATTCTATAGGCATTCTTCAGCTGGCATCATTCTTCTTGTGGTTTATGTAGATGATATTGTCATTACTGGGAATGATGATGAAGGAATTTCATCTCTAAAGTTCTTTTTACATACCTAGTTCCATACGAAGGATTTGGGAAAATTGATTCATTTCTTAGGAGTAGAGATTACTAGGAGCAAGAAAGGTATTTGCTTATGTCAAAGGAAATACGTATTGGATTTGTTGGCAGAAACGGGGAAGTTAGGTGCCAAGCCATGCAGTACTCCAATTATTCCTAATCTGCAGCTTGCAAAAGACGATGGCGAGTTGTTTGAAGATTCTGAAAAGTATAGGAGACTTGTTGGGAAGTTGAATTATCTTACCGTAACTCGTCCTGATATTGTTTATTCCGTTAGCGTTGTTAGTCAATTTATGACTGCACCTACAATTAATCATTGGGCTGCATTGGAACAGATTTTGTGTTATTTAAAAGGTGCTCTTATACGTGGTATATTGTATGGAAATCATGGACACTCTAGTATTGAGTGTTTCTCAGATGCAGACTGGGCAGGTTCTAAGAGTGATAGAAGACCTACAACTGGTTATTGTGTATCTGTTGGAGGGAATTTAGTTTCATGGGAAAGTAAGAAGCAGAATGTGGTATCCAGGTCAAGTGCAGAATCAGAGTATAGAGCTATGGCACAATCTGTGTGTGAAGTTATGTGGATATATCAACTCTTGAATGAAGTTGGTGTTAAGGTTTCATTGCCAGCAAAGTTGTGGTGCGACAATCAAGCTGCTCTTTATATGGCCTCTAATCCAGTGTTTCATGAATGAACTAAACATATTGAAATAGATTGTCACTTCGTTCGTGAGAAAATTCAAGAAAATTTGATCTCAACGGGATATATCAAGACTGGAGAGCAACTAGGAGATATATTCACAAAAAGTCTAACAGGGGTTCGAATTGATTATATATGTAACAAGTTGGGCATAATTAATATTTATGCTCCAACTTGAGGGGGGAGTGTAAAGAATATATGTAAATATTATGCATTTAGGAAATATATTATAAGCATGTTCCTATATTGATTAGGATTCCTAGATTGATTAGGGTTTATTCTTTCCTTTTTCGTTAGCATTGTACTTGTATATATATCACGTTATTAGAGTGAATAAAAAATATGAGAATTTTCTCTTCCAAACTACACAACACTCCAAAACCCATACATTCCACCAAAACCACCAAACAAACCAACTAATGAAAATCATTCCCCCAAAAGAAGGCTGCTCACCGTAGCTAAAATAAGAGCTAGAAGAGAGAAAAATTTATGTTACAACTATGATGAGACCTACACACCGGGACACATGTGCAAACTTAGACAAATCTATATGATCATGTCTGAAGAGGAAGAACAAGCGTATACAATTGAAATGAGAGGAGAGGAAAAGGTTGTGAGGAGTTGTTGGCAGATGATATGACACTATCCTTGAATGTAATGTCTGGAAATACTGACATAAACACACTTAGGATTAGGGGAACCGCTTATGGGAAGGAGATTCAAATATTGATTGACGACAGTGGAAGAGCACACTATTTTTTGGATGAAGGAGTAGCTAAGAGATTAGGGTATCATCTTGAGTACCCCACCCCCATGCTAGTTAGTGTTGCCAATGGGAGTAAAATGGTAAGCAAGGTGTGTTGCCCAAATTTTACATGGTCTATTCAAGGGAACTAATTTAATAGCCTTATAAGAGTTACATAGCTGGGAGGATGTGACATGGTGCTAGGGGGTGATTGGTTAAGAGCAAACAACCCGATTGAATTCGACTATGAAAAATTGAATATAACCATCTCCAAGCAAGGGAGGAAAGTGGTCATGAAAGCTATCACAGAAAAGGCACAACTTAAAGTTAAATTTAGCCAAGGCTTTTGGGAAGCTTTTCAAGAAGGGGAACATTGGGATTATAAGGCAGTTGTTCTTGGTAAGAATGGAAAAAGCAGCACCAAATGAAGACAAGGTTGAACTGGAAGGACTACTCATAAGATATCAAGACGTTTTTGTAGAACCTACAAGCCTACCACCTACAAAGCAGATTGAGCATCAGATTACTTTAATCCCCTGTGTTGCACCCAAAAAACAAGTCCCTTATAGGTACTCTCATACTCAGAAGGAGGAAATAGAAAGCATAGTGAAAGGAATGTTGGAGGCGGGGATTATAAGACCTAGCCAATGCCCCTTTGCTTCACCAATCTTGTTAGTGAAAAAGAAGGATGGGCAGTGGAGGTTATGCATCGATTACAGATACCTCAACAATCTCACCTTGAAACACAAGTTCCCAATACCCATGATTGATGAATTATTAGATGAACTATATGGAGCACAATACTTTTCAAAAATAGACTTGAGGTTGGGGTACTTCCAAATTAGAATGAGAAAAGGGGACATCTTCATGACAAGCTTTGTAATTCATCAAGGGCACTATGAGTTCTTGGTAATGCCATTTGGCTTGTGTAACGCCCCAGCTACCTTCCAAAGTCTCACGAACCAAGTCTTTTCAGATCATTTAAGAAAGACGGTCTTAGATTTTTTTGATGATATTCTGGTAAAGCAAAACCAAGGAGGAGCATTTAAATCATCTTGATCAAAAAAGTTTGAAATTCATTTTGGATCAAAGAATCGAAACAACGCTGCAACATAAGGGAATGACCAAATTGATGGGGCTAGACTATGAAGTACAATATAAAAAGGGGAGTGAGAATAGAGCAACTGATGCTCTATCCAGAAGGAATCAAAAAGAGGCTGCAGTCCAAGCTCTTATAGTGACTATACCCTACTGGATTGTAAAGATCCAGTCAAGTTATGAGAATGATGAGCACTTTCTAGAAATTATCCAAGCCATGACAGTGGATGAGCAAGCTTATGCTGACTATACCTATACCATGGGCTTGTTGAGAAAAGGCAACAAGGTATGCGTGGGCAAAGAAGGAACAACTAAGGAGAAAATCACTCGAACAATGCATGACTCTTCATTGGGTGGTCATTCAAGTATAATTGGTACATATCATAGAGTTAAGGCCTTGTTTTTCTGGCCTAACATGAAAGATGAAGTATACAAGTGCGTAAGGGAATGTGATGTTTGCCAAAGAAACAAAAAGGAACATCTCCTTTACCCGAGCTTGTTGCAGCTATTGACCATTCCTGAACAAGCTTGGTCACATATTTGTGTGGACTTTATAGAGGAATTACCTACATCTGAAGGTAAAAACTCTATACTAGTCGTTGTTGATAGACTCACTAAGTACGCCCACTTCCTTGCACTCACACATCCCTTTTCTGCTGAACACGTAGCCAAGATTTTCTTGGACAATATCTATAAGTTACATGGTGTCCCCGTGAGCATAGTCACTGATAGGGACAAAATTTTCACGAACACATTTTGAAAATCACTCTTTTGGCACACAAGGATATCCTTAGACATGTCTACTGCCTATCAACCCGAGTCTAATGGTCAAACAGAAATGGTAAACCACTGTTTGAAAACTTACCTCAGGTGTATATGTCACTGTAAGCCTAAATAGTGGAGTCGGTGGTTAGCTTGGCTAAATATTGGTACAATACCAATTTTCACTCAAGTTTTAAGTTCACCCCGTTCTAGGCTTTATATGGCTATCCCCCCTTCAATTTTCCCTTAGGACAATATGCACACACTCAGCACAAAGATGTCAAAGACTGGGTTTAACACCGAGTCAGTGTCGCACCACAAATAAAGGAGAACTTGGTGCAAGCTCAGAACCAAATAAAAATTTACGCGGACAAGAATAGGACAAAGATAAGTTTTCAAGTGGGAGATGAAGTTTACCTCAAGTTGTAGCCATATTGACAGACCACAGTGGCTCTTAGAAGGAATCTCAAGCTAGCCCCAAAGTATTTCGGACCCTACACCATCACACAAAGAATAGGATCAGTAGCTTACCAACTCAAGCTACCCCTAGAGAGTCAAATTCACCCAATATTCCATGTTTTCTTGCTTAAGAAAAGGATCGGGACTAGGCACACACCTTCTACTAGCTTACCAAATGTGGACCAAGAAGGAAACTACAAAATCTACCTTGTCGCCATGTTGGATAAGCAGATGATTCCCCGTGATAATACTGCGGCCCCCAAAATCCTGGTTCAGTGGGCATACTCTACTTCGAAGCAAGCAACATGGGAGGACTTTAGCTATATCCAGAAGAAATTTCCCAGTTTTGATCTTTGAGGACAAGGATCTTTGTCAATGGGAGGGCAATGTCACGTTCACGCAGCTTAATCCCAAATTGAATAGGGGACGTGCGATTGAGAGATCTGGATTAATTCAGGACCATGCGATTTCACTAGCCATTGCACTTAGTCAAGCCCAAAACGACACAGTCCCACTAAAGGGTTGTCAACTGGAAGTCGCAACACGTGGCGGCAACTCTAGCATAGGATCCCAGCATAGGTTGACGGGTCAGAATGATTCTGGGAGTAATAAACTCTAACGGTTTTGCAGCTCGCACACACCTAGGCAGAGGAGAATCAAATCCAATCCAGATTTTGTCCTTTCAATTTATTTTTGTTCATTTTATTTTCGTCTTTCATCGTACGTTGATGTTTAAACACACTGGTTGGTGTTAATTGAGGAATAGAAGAAAATTGTCCCAACATCTCCCTTCTCCTCCTTTTCTCACCTTCCTTCCTTCTTTTTTTCCCCACCCCTGTTCTTTCCCTTCCAGAATTCCCTTACATAAGATCAATAACATTAATCTAACATGTTAATCCAACCAATCCGTATGTGACATTTACTTATATCCAAATATGTGACAACTCGATATTGGTATTTATATAATTAATTTAAAATAATTATGTAATTGTTTGGTTACTTTATAATCGATTTGTTTAACAAAGCTAGCAATTAGAATTTAGAGTCAAAATTTCATCCTATTTTGGTTCCTTTATGTTAATTAGTAAACTTTATGAAAAAAAGAAACGATGGAGGATCAAGTGAAGCATGTTCTAATTTAGAAAATGTCAATAGTGAGCACGTAGACAAGGTGTTAGATGTTAATAACTCTTCTCTAACTATGTTCCACTAAAAAACCCAAAAGGAAACTGTTAGATGACCATTGTATCCCTAGGTAAAGGTGGTACATTTATAATATTTTCGAATCATACATTGTTCTAATATTTATATCTTGCAACAGAGCGCTAAGGTAAGGTATCACCACTAAAATGATGGAAAATATGATGTGTATTGAAAGTATGAAAGGTAATTATTTTATGAACTTAGAGAGTGTTTGGCTAAGCTTATTTTAAAGAATTTATAAGCTTGTAAAATTTATAAGATGTTTTTGGAACTTATAAGCTCTTATATTTTATTTTAAAAATAAATTCCTAAACTATTTGGATAAAATAAAACCCTATAGCTTATAGGCTGTTATTTTGTTTGGTAAAAAATAGAGCTTATATGTTTCTTTAAATGTAATGATGATCGAAACAAATAAAATAAAATTAATTTTATATAAATAAATATTGTTTTGAAATAGTAGAAATGTAATTTTGAAAAAAATAAACATATTTATGTTATTTTATCTTTTAGTATTAGACAGTTTATAAGTTGTTTGGAAAAAAAAAAATTGGAAGGAGCTTACTTTTTTTTTTTGAGCTTATAAACTTTTTAATTAAAATAATTACCAAATACTTTTAAAAAATTTATAAACTACCAAACAATTTATAAGATATTTTTAGGTATTTATAAGCTCAGCCAAACACTCTCTTAATCTTAATCTTAGGGTTCTTGTTATTATACAAGTCCACTTGTGTTAGTTCAGGAAATCATTTTTATTCAGTAATTTCTAATGAATAATGTATCGGTCAATTTCTACGGAAACAGTTTGATGTATGATTGAGCTTCATTGAGTAGGGGAAATTTCCTGGGAACTTAGGTCTGTACATCTTTGTAGCCACTGTTTGTGTATATAATAAACAAACCGAATCAGCCAAAGACAGCACACACACAGATTCAGTTATAAACATCCGTGTTTCTCCAGGAAAAATTCTCTACCTGAATTCACAATATTAGTAGCAAATTGAAATACTTGAGGCCCTCGCAAATTACTCGTCCAAGATTCCCAATCGTTCTTGATTATTTCTTAACGGTAGGCCTGGCCATGGCGGCAGGTGCTGCCCTGGGGGCGGCTTTTGATATGCTTTTCATATCAGTTGTTGATGCTGGCCAAAAAGTTGCCTGTTTCAGCTCACGCTTAAACCGCTTGAACTCAACTCTCATCCTAATCAGGCGTGCCGTTGATGACGTAGAAGACTTCAACAGAATATTGGAGCGTCCCCAGGACGAAACGACGGCTCTTACCGATCGGTTATTGCAAGGAGAGAAGCTCGTCCGCAAGTGCTCCAGGGTGAAGTGGTGGAATGTTTTCACGAGACTGTACTACTCCGTCAAATTAAGTAAGTTAGAAGCTATGCTATTGAATTTTTTTCAGATTAATGTTGCGGCCCTTCACTTTCGAGAGAGTAAAAGGATTTCATGTGTGGTGAGTAATTTGGAAGACAAGATAAATGAATTAACCACAACATTAATACTCAACACAACTGAAACTGAAACTGGGGCATGCAATTTCGAAGATTTAGCAGAGATTGTTGTTGGAAATGAAGGAATGGAACTCGAGGATGGTGAAAATGCGGTCGAGGTTTTGGCTTCTGAAGCTTGTGGAGAAATTGGGGTTTCTAGCAGTATGCCATCCATGATTGACAAACTGAAGATGCCTTAAACCCCCTTTACATATTAGTTAGTCTTGATCCTCTTGGGTTTAATTGTATTTTCAATGGAGTATATTTAGCTTACTATGGTAATTTGTTCCGCCGGGGTGGGGGGGGGGGGGGGCGCGTTTTTTGTTACAGATCATGCATCTTGAAAAAAGAAAGAAAAAAAATTGTGGCGTTTTGAATATTTTCCGATGGTTCTACTATCAATAAATGTGAACCCTGGGTTACTCATCGGCACCAATACTGCGGTGAACTTTATTCCTGTCTTTAAGACAAAGATTGTGCTCCATTTGTGCAACCATAATGATACTCTGTTTTTGATTGTCCTGTCTGAAGTGTGGTTAAATGCAGCACACACAGTGATAATCAATTACACAAAACTTGAAGTTCCAATTCATGTATAAAATCTGCTGCTCCTCTTGCATATTCGGAGTATATGCACAGTCCTATCAATATCACCATATGTGTATCGTTACAATCACTTAGCCTGATAATTGGCAGTGTCGTTCTCTAGGTGTTTGGTGATATATCGTCTTTTTTCCAATCATCAATCTCATTCCAACGGACCACAAATAACCATCAACCGCTACATTTTCGAGGCAACACAAGTCCAATATACCAATAGAACTGCTTCTTTTGCAGACAAAGCTTTGCAGGTCCTCTTAGTTTTCTGGTCTGGTCCCTGAGAATCCCTAATGGAGAAATTCATTGTTAAATGACGAGGAACAAAAGTTCAATTACATCTGGATATATATCTCTGTTTTCAAGATTCATTACACATACTTTGAAGTTGGTGAGATGTCTCGAAGCTGGGAAACTTTTTTCCACACTCAGCTTTTGAACATGGGATTTGCTCTGTCAGCGGTAGTTTGTGGCATGGTAAAATGCTGATGCTTGTGCTCCTATGGCTTAATCTATCTTGGTTTCAATGGAGAGACCTTATAGAAGACTTGATCAGTATATACTTGAACCATTATGCAGCTTGTGTACTTGTAAATAAGTTTTTTTTTTCTTGCCACTGTATTGTTGAGGCACCCTGGGTCTCATGTTTAAAGTTGCGACTAATATGCATGCACCCAAGTATAACATATAGCAGTCTTTGAATAGAGATCTTTAAATTAATTTGTAATATTTTTCAATTCTAACCTTTAGATGACGCTATCATCGCAGGTTGCGCTACTGCTAGAAGAGGTTCTATATCAAGGATTGTATTCCCCATTGCTGCTGTCAAAAATATGTGGAGAAAAATGGATGATTTTTCAGATGAAAGTGCGTGCGCATCAGCTTTACCCGTTTTGGAGTCTTCACCACAATATCTTGGTAGATTTCTCACTTGGAAAGGTAATTAGCACTCTCTTTCTCAAAAAAATGCATATATTTGTGACGATTGGAAGTAGTTTCAATATCATTTTTGGCGGGCAGCCACAAGAACCTGAGCGGCATTTGGTTCCTTCAGGTGGGGGATCATCTGGGTTCCAAAAATCATTTTACCCTTCAAATGTAAAAGATATAGATTTATTCAAAAGAAAATTAATTTACAGAAATCATCCTTTAAAATATCCATGTGAGAGAGAATGAGCAACATACAAGATTCACAAAGGAAGGTTGTGGGTTGGCGCCACATTTTCAAGTTCAATTTTCTCATATTCAACCATGGTTAAGACCTACAGAGGAGCAAGGCTGAGGTTTGAAGCAATTATGTATTTTGAAAAATAAATAAATAAATAAATAAAAGGAAACCAAAGGGCACCTATTTGCTCCAACAGAGTTCAGTCTGGATTTTGTACTATACTACAGAGTAAGATCTTCTATCATACTCGTCAACACACGTTGTGGACGATTGAGATATGGAAAAAGATTTTTTTTTTTTTTAAAAAATCATATCATAAGTTTTTGTGTTTGTTTATTTCATATCCCAGATGGAATCATTTAGTTTTATGATCATGACATAATCAGAGGGCTCTCTGTTTATGGCTACTTGTTAATAAATGGAGAAAATGATTTATGGTGCATGTACCAGAAGCTGGGATATGCTAGCTACATCTTTGTTATTGCATCCTTCAGCTGGCTTCGCCATAAGATTATAGTTATTTTCCTCCTCCTTCTCCTTTGCAAATAGTTAACTTTTTTTCCTAACCTTGTAATTTTCGTTTATTCAAAAAAACGCAGACGATGATCCGAATTACTGCAATGGTCAATTGTGGAGGCAAGCAAGACAGAAATCTAATTTGGCTTCTCAATATTCATGAATATCATGGCAATGATGATGGACAAAGGTATATGTGTCATTTTTATGCATTTTGGTTTCCCCATTTTGATTTGTTACGGATTTACAATTATTTATAGGAAAATCTATCATCCACTTTGGACAACTTTCAGCAGCCAAGAATACGAAAATACTGTTTGATGTGAAGACTCTAAAGTTGTTTATTTTATGGATAAAATTTGAGTGATTCGGTTGGATGGTTTGAGTATGAATTTTACTTCTTAAACATTCAATTAAACGCTCGTAACCAAATCATTCCAATTTTAACCATAAATGTGAATCCAGGTTTAGCCTTATGCACCAATGCCACTGTCAACTTTATTCCTAATCCTGTCTTTAATGACGAAGATTGTACTCCATTAGATCAAAAATTGCTTGGTTTTTGAACTTTGGGATTAAGAGAGGGTTTCGAATGTGTGTAGATGCTGCTCAGAGTTACAGGCAACAAAAAAGGTTCTCTTGTTTTACTATACGGTGCTGTGCAATGGAAACACGTGTATTCTGTATTACACTTGATACACTTCATTAGGTAGTTTGGTTGATGTCTATTAAGAAGTTTGTGTGTCAAGTTGACACTTTTAAAAATTTATGGCCTAAATTAGTACAAATCAACAGCTTTAAAGATTAAAAAGAAAAAAGAAAAAAGCTGTTTTGCCCTTCAATTGCATTCGTCTCATAATTTCTAGTGTACCAAAGAGGTTTTATCTCTTTAAATTGTAGTCATTATTCCATTTTTTGTGGCCCACGGGCAATATATAGAGGTTTTATTAGGTATTTATTAAAAGGTTTGTGTTAAATTGTTTCTTAGAAAATTCAAGGCCCAAATGGTAGGAAATAAAATATTTAAAAAAGACACACAAAGTCTTTGTACGCATTAGCTGGATAATACTTTGTATCGAATTTATCTGTTAACAAACCCCGCCCAGCATCTGAGGTGCAATGGTAGTGCGTCTGACTCACATCAGAAGGTTGCGTATTTGATTTGCATCTGGTTCAATCCCTCGATCCTAATACGGGTTCAACTTGTTTTTAATTCATTTACAAATAAATAATAAACGCTTCTCAATGCTCCAACAACCACCAAGTCGGTTCATTTAGGATTTAGAGAGTGTTTGGCTAAATTTATTATAAACAGCTTATGAGTTTGTAAAATTTATAAGTTTTTATATCTTATTTTAAAAATAAATTATTAAAATATTTGGATAAAATAAAATCTTGTAGTTTATAAGATATTTTTGGAGTTTATAAATTATAATTCTATTTGATAAAAATGAAATTTTATAAGCTTTTCTAAATGTAATGATGACCAAAAAAAATAGTAAAATTAATTTCATGTAAATAAATATTTATTGAGATATTAGAAATGTAATATTGAAAAAAATAAATATATTTATGTTATTTTATTTTTAAACATCAAATACCTTATAAACTATTTCAAAAAAAAAAATTGTGGGAGCTTGCTCTTTTTTGGGGAGCTTATCGCTCTCGACAGCTTATTTTTAGAGCTTATAAGTTCCTTTAGTGAAAAAATTATCAAACACTTCGAAAACAGTTTTGAACTCATAATCAGCTTATAAAATATTTTTAGAATCTTGTAACTTAAACCAAACACTCTTTTAATCTAAACACAAACATCAATATTTAGACTTTAGAGTTCAGCAGTCGACATTTGTTTCAATGGGACGCACCTGAAGTTATTCTAACCATTTAATAACAAATCAACAATTTATGAAACCATTAAGAGAAACACATTATGAAACCAATAAGAATAATTATGTATGAGCCTATTTTTACTTTTTTGAACATATTCTAACCTTTGAACAGACCAACAATTTCTGAAACCAAACAGAATAATTATAATACTTTTACTTTTGAGTTACTATTGATGTATGTAATTAATCAATGAGTTTATACATATGTCACATGTATAATTTATTTATTTTTTTCTTTTTACATAAAAATTAATGATATAATAAATAAATAAAAAAAATCTCAACATTTCTGAATTGACAAGAAATTAAAATTGTCAATTAATTCTTGGCGTTGCCATTAATGGGAGTCGCGGTGCAAGGGGCGGCTTAGGGAGCTTTATGCTATGTTTGGATCGAGCAATTTGGTGAGAAAAAGTATAAAAAATAAAAAGGATAAAAAATAAAAACAAAGAATATTATCGTTTGAAACTAAAAAAGAAAATTCTTTTTATTTACCTTACCAAAATTCAAAAACCAAGCACAGGGTTAATATTTGTTGGGAGAAACTAATAGGTGTCGTCATAAAATCGACACTAATTAAGAACAAGAGCAGCTTGTATTTTCTTGAAATTACTAAAAGACCAGATTAAAGTCCCTGGCATATTCGCGCATTAAAATAAATAATATCATAGAACTAATAAATGGTATACATTTAAAATCCATAATTCCAAAAACTATCGGAGTCCAGAGATGTTGCTCAGTAGTGTATAACACTGTTGTTAATGTATGAAAAATAATCGATATGATATCAACTACTATTTGAAATTTTTTAGAGTTATAATATGATTGATTGCATGATTAGACATTGTTTTCTTTTTTTTTTTATTATTAAATTTAGTCTCCCTTTCTGAAAGCTTGTCTTTTGAATTTATGAAAAATTTCGCATGTAGAAACTATTATTTATTCTTGATCCATATATCATTAAAAAGACCTTAACGTTTAAATCTGGGTGCACTCGTTTATTTTTGAGGAAAAAACATAATTCTAGTACTTTAAATAACTATTTTTTATTATATCCGTGATCAAATAATACTTTTAAAAAGAAAATGGTACATCTTGAAAATTTTATTTTTATCACTGTAAGAAAGTATTCCATTCACTAACGAAAAATTTATAACGAAAATATCTCATCATAAACTTAAAGTATTAGCGAGATAATTAAATGTACATAGTGTTAAAGAACAACGAGTCATAAGATATATACTAATGAATTCGTAAATTAACAAAATCCATCGCATAACCATATTTTGTGACATGTTTCACTAAATGTGTGGTGGATTGTGATAATATTGTATCCTCGCTTGTGTCCGCGTCCTGGGATTATGAGTGAGCTAGACTGAGTAAGTTGCTGGCAGACATTTATCTGTCACGAGATGAGTACATATTGACAAAAATTGTAGGCAATAACAAGTTCTCTCGTTTCACTATAAAATTCTTTGATAGATAGATTGGGTGTTTGGGTTCAATTCATACACTTAATGATTCAAATTCGACCACATTATATATATATTTTATTCTAAAAAATAATTATATATAAAATATGATTAAATTTGAATAGTTGGGTATATACATCTAGTTTATTGAAGAATTTTTCCGTTTCATCCCATGCCATTTTAACAATGAACATTTTATACCCTTTTTCTTGCCATAGCGATACATATAGTTTATACTACACTTGATACACTCCATCAATTAGCTTGATGGGTGCAAATATTAAGGATATGTGTCAAATTTGATATATTTAAGCAGTTCATTTAAGAAGTTATGGCCCAAATTAGTTCAAAAAAAAAAAAAAAACCGTTTAAGATCAAATACTCGTTTGAAACTTTGGTATCATAAATTTTTGTAAATGATGAAACAAGCCTACATTTATGGGATCATATCTTCGAAAATGCAAGACTAAAGCTTGTTGCAAATTTTCGAAAATGCGAGAATTGGATAACGTAAATGATTAAAACCACCAGAGGAAGTACAAGTCAAAAAGGCCCTAAATTAGAAATTTTCTATCACGTTTCCCAGTGAAACCTCCCAATTCAAAGGTGCACACAAATTGGCAATCGTCCGAGGATGGGATCTTAATTGCCTGCACAATTTCCCACGTTAGATCTTTGGGTGGTCCAGTCACGTTTTATCGAAAACGTTTTAACTTTTTCAGGCCATGGCCAATTCCTACCAAGTCTCAAATAGAATAAACTGGGACTAAGCTTGTGAGTCAATAGCGGGGCCCATGTTGATTAGTTGACCAATCATCGTCGATCAGTCATCGTTAGAAATTTGTGATATATAGTTCTCTAAAAAAAGCGTAGGAAATTGAAAAATGTTTCTGATCATACTATTTTCAATTCGTATGATATTAATAATTACTTTTGTAGTACATTAGAAGTATTTACAATTTAGATCAAGTTAAATTTAACATATGTTTTTGTGAAATTTTAACCCCCCACCAAAGTTTAGAAGTATTCACAATCTAAATGAGCTAAACTGACGGGTGTAGTCATTGCTCTTGAGTATAAACTGCACTAAATTTTACATATATATTTTTCTAAAAAACTTTAAAATTTGCCTCTCAAAAATAAAAATTTAATGTCGTGCTTCAAATAAAAATTTCTCATTAGAACTTTGTTTAAGAACCAAGTGGCTAGAATCGTAGGCGGATGACTGATGCCCAATAAGGGTCCATTAGGGACAAAAATAACCGCATCGTACAATTTCCGAATTGCTGACTCAACAGCCAATAGGCACAAAACCAACTCCATCTAGCGGAAAGTTTCCTATTTTTTTAATACTGGGACAGTCGGATCACCCCACCAAAAATAACCTTCTACTGCCCATCCCGACAAGTATATATACCGCCTCCATCGCCCCACCAAAAATATGAAACCAAAAAAACACACATCGTACCAGTACAACTCCTCTGATTTCATCATTAATGGCCGGAGGCCTGGCTGCAGGGGCTGCCATGGGGGCGGCTTTTGAAGGACTATCCAAATCAGTTGTCCATGCCACTCACAAACTTGCCCTTTTCACATCAGACTTGGAACGCTTAAGCTCAACTCTTTCTTCAATCGAGCTTTTCATCGACGACATTGACAACTTCAACAGAATCTTGAAACGCCCGCAGCACGAAACGGAAGCCTTCACGAAGCGCTTAGAGCAAGGCAAAAAGCTGATCCGGAAGTGCTCCAAGGTAAAGTGGTGGAATGTCTTAGCGCGGCTGTATTATTCCAAGAAATTAAGCAATTTGGAAGCTTCGCTTTTGAACCTCTTCCAGATTGATGTGGCGGCCCTTCACTTCCGAGAGAGTAAGAGGATTTCATGTGTCTTGACTACTTTGGAAGAGAAGTTGAATGAATTCGCCACAATAATGGTCGGGAGAAGTCGAAGTACTGAAAGCAATTCCGAAGATTCGCCAGCAGAGATTGTTGTTCCAAATGCAGTGGAGTTTTTGGCCCCTAAAACTTGTGGAGAAATTGTTAAAATCGAAGGTTCCTTTACATATTGATCAGTCTTGATGCTGTTGATTGTATTTTGAATCAATTTTTACTATTAGGATTTAGGGGTGGAGGGAGGGTTATTACTCTTTTTGAATATTCTCTGATATTGGTTCAACAATAGATAAATTATGAATCCAGGGTACCACGCTGAACTTTATTCCTGTTTTTAAGACAAAGATTGTACTCCATTTGTGCCAGTGTAATGATGTTCTGTCTCTGTTCATCGTGTCTGGCCTTGTCCCTAAGTATCCGAAATGGAGAAATTCATTGTTCTGGGTATCTCTGTTTTCAAGATTCATTTTGAACCATTATATATGCAACTTGTGTATCTGTAAATACGATTTTTTCTTGTTACTGTATATGTTGAGCAACTCTGGGTCTCGTGTATAAAGTGGCTCTTCATATCCATATGCATCCAAGTTTAATATTTTCCAATTCTAACCATAAGATGATGCTGTGCATGACAGGTGGTCAATGCTGTGGGGGTCAGGCTGGATATCCCCTAGATGAAATGCTTATAATTTGGGGCATGTTATTAGGATGAAATGACTATATTTCGCTTTGCTCGAAAATATGTGGAGAATAATTGGATGATTTTCCAGGTGAAAATATATGCACAGTTGCCACAAATCTTGGTAGATCTCTCACTCGACAGGTAATTAATTATCCGTCCTTCTTTCTCCAAAAAGTGTATGTTTTCGACGATTAGAAGTAGTTTCAACATCATTTTACAGGCTATCCACGAGAACGAGAGCAGTATTTGTTTCTTTCAAATGGATCATTTAGTCCGTGACAATCGGAACAAACCGGCAACCTGTGAAATAACTAAATGGACAAAATGAACTATGCTGTATGCAACAGAAACTTGGATTGGATATGTTCCTTGTGTCATTTTCTCTGCTCCTTGCATATCAGGACCGGTATTAACATTGCTGTATTTTGTAATTGCCATAATTGAACCATCTTTTCTTCTTTAATTGTGGCTAGTACAGTGGTCCAAAAATACATGTAGACCGTGGCTTTTTCCTCTTCTGTCCTACTCCTGAAAGCCAAAAATTAACAAAGATTGTTCAGATCGTTGGTGACAAAATTTTCTTCTCGATACTCCCCGAGTGATGAAGATGCAATCGAGTTAAAAACAGTTTTGATTTTAAGAGATCTGCACAAGAGATTATATATATCAGGGTCCATATGCAAACACGATCACTTCTCGTCTTCTGCTATTTGCTAAAAGATGAGAGACAATCTAGAATATGAATATCGGCACTGCCACCTAGGTTGATTTTAATATTATGGAATCTAAATTTAGAATGCCAGAGTCAGCCGATTGGAGATGGTCACCAGCGACGGTGAAGAAAAACAGCGTCTTTCCTAGTTATTACCAGCAGCAAGAAGAATGATGATCAGCCCATCGAGTCCCTCCTCCGAGACACACACACACACACACACACATATGTGTGTGTCCGTGTGCGTATAGTTGGCAGTGTAGTCCCTTGGCCTAATAGTTGGCAGTGTAGAGTTGTGTTTTAGTGATAATAACCACGTCACAACTGTTGCAAGAAGTCAAACTGAAGCTGCAATGGTAGCTTGATGTAGTTGGAAGAGATTATGCCCACTTTGCAATGTATGAATGATCTTGCTAAAATTACATGTCCCCTTTTTATATTAGGTCATTTGGTTTTTACATTCTTGGATCATATTAAGGATACTTGTCAAAATCCTATGGATTTGTCTACCCTAATATTGAGGTCTTAGATTTAGTATATAAAATTTTAATAGGCCTATGATATTTTTAGTTATACTTTAATAAGTATTCTTCTTTTGGGCCTATTATGCCATATATATATATAATTTGTAAACATCATTGTATATGTGTCATTTTAGGCATTTTGTTTTCCCCAATTTAATTTGGTAAAACCTTAAAATGGTCCTTTTGGGTCCAAAGTGTAAAACTCTTTCACTATGGATCACAAATCTAAACCCCTGATATGATAATTGGGCTACGGCAATCATTTGGTTGGATAATGCTCCGTGGCATACCTACTTCCACACTAAGAGACTTATGAGTTATCCATATTCTCATTCACCATATTCACAAATCTTCATGCCCTTGGATTTGATTGTATTTTGAATTAAGTGATTTTGCGTAATTCGGGTGATTTTAAAACTTCTTCTAGGGGTGGAGGAGGAAAGTTAAATGCAAAAATCATATATCAAATTTATTATTCGGCTTTTTGTATTTAAGTTTGTATTATACTATCTCTCTCTCTCTCTCTCTCTCTCTCTCTCTATATATATATATATATATATATACTATTATATATTTGATAAAGGTATTTGACCCAAAATCTTTCAATTTTGACCAAATTCTAATTTTTTAGAATTTTGAATTTTTTAATTAAAAAAATTGTCATTAGTTATCTAATGGGGTCTCAAAGTGTTCTAAAAATTTAAAATTTGAATCTATTAGGTCTCTTAATTTGCATTAATTATTAATTAATCTATAACTCTTCCCCAAAAAATGTTGTTTCTTTCCCCTTTCTCTTCCCCCCCCCCCCCCCCAAATAGCCTTAATAAGACTTCTTCCATTATAATTCCTCAATAATATACAAAAATCTACATTCCCTCACTTATCATCCATTCTTTGTCTCCTTTTGATTTTATAGGTATGTAATTTTATTTTCCTAAATTTTTACTATTTTTTCTTATTGTTTATTCAACTTTATAACTTATTTTGTCTTTGTTATCCTATTAATATTTGTTTTTCATAGTGTTAGATTTTTTTTTTTAATTTCGGTATCATTCTCCATCTTACAAGTACTTTAGCACCATTTTATGTTCACATTATGGAATTAATCATATTGGATATCATTTCTTATTTATAGATTTGTGCTTTTGATTTTCATTTAATTGGCTTTCTTTTTTACTTTGTCATTAGTTAATTTGAGGTTTATTGTATTTGGCTTTTTAACGTTTTAAAAATTTATACGAATTTATTGGTTTGTATTCTTCTTCTTTTTTTCTTTTCTTTTTTTTTTGTATAAAAATCTATTTGGTAAAATTGACACATCTAATATTTTCACCTGTTTTTGTTTTTCAGGTTTTTATTTTTCTTCTTCTTTATTTTTTTTCTATAAAAATATATTTGGTAAAAGTTGATATATCTAATATTTTCCCTTATTTTTGTTTTTTTTTATTTTACTACGGTTGTTATTTTACATTATGTGGAAATTTTCCCCCTAAGAATTTGGTAGTTTTTCCTTTTTCTTTTAATATTATATTTAGGAATTTTTTACTCCTTTTTGCACAATTCTCACTTCCTCTAATTTATTTTTAGTTATCTTCATCTTGGTTATACTTTTTTTTCATCAAAATTTTCTTTATTTTTTATTTTTTCTTTCGGCACCAAAGTGCTTGGAAATCATTCAATTACTACCCTTAATGTTTATATTTTTATTGGTACATAAACGTGATCTATTAACTTAGAGTAGCTCATAATTTATCTTTCATAATTTTAATATATCTAAAAAATTTATTTATTACTTTAGTTTTGATAACATATTTAGATTGTAAAATTTTTTTTTGGCATGACAATACTTTTCTATTTTAAAATAATTAAAAGCTTCAAATATAAATAAAATATTACTTATTTACCTATTGAACTACATTGAAAATTATTTAGAGTAAATGTTATTTTACATAAATAGAATATTTTATTTTTATCTTTTTATGCAGTATAATAAATTTTGATATACGTGCGTAGCACAGGATACATACTAGAATATATATATATATATATATATATATAAGTGGAATATATCGTGCCTATATAAAATGTATTCATCCTAATGGAATTTATGAATGAAATAGAGAAAAGACAGTAGAAGATTTGGTGTGCAAAAATCGTGCATTTTAAAAATAAATAAGGACTTGTAATTGACTCCTAGGATGTGCTGGGCCATCATCCTTAGAACGAAACAATTGATGAAGTACGATAGAATTGTGACCATTGTCTATCACATCAAATCCAGCAAAAAAAATTACATACAAAGAATCTTCTGTTGGGTAAGAATCTTAAATCTGACCCAATTTCTTACATAAACAATAGTATATATTTATGGTTAACGAACAATCATATGTACTCCTTTTTAGGGCTGTCAATGGAATGGGATGGATTTTAATCCGAATCTAATTTGAATTTTAGCATAGTTGATCGATTAAAATATTTGATGAATCAAATCCGATGATAATATCCGTAATTCGAAACAAATGGATTGAATGTTAAATCAAGTAGTTCAACCCGTTAAAGATTCGAATCCGAATTATTATAATATAATTTATTAAATTAATACATTATATATAATATAATAGTAGTAAATATACTTCAATAGAATATAATATATGTGTCATTATAATTAATAATATATTTATTATTTTCCAAGGTATTTTTAACAAAATATTGTATAATTTTCATACATATTCTAAAATATTTTTCTACTTTCTTTAATTTTATTTTTAACTTTAAATTCTTCAATGTTATTTAGTGAAATCGGATCGGATTAGATCTTTTTATCGGATCTCAGATCTATTTCAGATTCAGATTCAAAATAATGAATGAAAATCCTATAGGATTTCAGGTCGAATTCGATTGTCCATACTTATAATCGGATTCGGATCGCATTGATTTACTCCAAATCCGACCCGTTAACAACCCTACTTAGAGATATATAGCTCAGGGGGTGTACATGGATCTTCTAACTTAAGAATTATCTTTAACTAACAATATTAGCACACTCGATGTATATGCATAATAACAAATAATATAATATAATTATATATTAAAATCTTGTTGGTATCTATACTATCAAAATAGTTTTTAATTATTTTAATAGATTTATAAAATTAGTGTTAAGTAAAAATAAAATAATTTAAAATAAAATATTAAGAAAATAGTTACAAAAAAGTAAAAGAAAATTATATTAAAGAGTAGTAAGAGATGAAAGATGATAGAGAGAAAGGAGAAAGAGGGAGAGAAAGTAAGAAAGAACATGAAATAGGAAAGAGGAGAGAAAAAAATTTAAGAGAAAAAGAAAGAAAAATGACAGACCAAAAGTGGTTACTAAATAATATTGTTTCTTTATATAATATTAGCGATAAGTGCACACTTGATGCCTGTGCAAAATAAAAATAAAATATACTTTTATTATGTATTTAAATTTATTATATATAATATAAAATTTTATCACAATAATTATAAAAAAATCAAATAAGACTTAATTGTATAACTAAAAGTAAATAGAAAAAAAAATATAGGATTAGATTGGATAGTGGAGATATTCATCAAAAAAGAAAAAGATTGAATAGTGGATAGAAAAGAAAGAAAAAAACAAAAAGACATAAATAGTTGATAGGAGAGAGAAAAAAGAGGAGAGATTAAATGGTGGAGAAGAGAGAGGAGAGATAAATTAAAAGTCAGACCAAAGATATCAATCAGTTATCAGATGGTGCAATTGTTGTATAAAAGAGTATAAATATATATAATTAAATTTGAATGACCATTCTAATTTTCTTTCGAAACACTCTTTTTAGTGCACCTCATGATTTTTTTATTTTAATAATTACTTGCATTATCGATTATTCATAATTAGTGGGTGCACCCCCTAATTCTAAAGTTCTAAATCCACCATTGTGTAATACAATTGCATTGGTTTGATTATTAATCAAATAATTGGCCGCAACAAACAACAAATGCTGAGCAAAAGCATTTTGCAACCCCTTAAACACACATTTTAGCACTTTAAGCCCTCAAAAAATAAAAATTAACACATTGCATTCTTACTTTAACACTTTTTGGCAAGTGAGTCCTCAAATAATATTTTGATCAATTTCTTATCAAAGATGCACTAAATAAGGGGTAGAGATATCATGAAAGAATTGCTACTCCCAACTTAAAGGTTCGTATATGTATTACTTTGTCGAAATTATAAATATGGTCTATTCTACATTAATTCTCCTCAAATTTTTGTAGCAAGTAAAGTTTGGTCCAAGCTCTTTAGTCTTTGTACTCCATAAAAAAACATGATTAACATTAATTATTAAAACTAATATAATTTATAAATACCTAAGAATAGTATATAATATGTATATTATTCTATTATTTGTTATATTTATTACATAAAATTATACCTATTACTTAAGGCGGGATTTCTTTTTAGAGACTTCAAACTTCGTCCAACAGTCTTTTAAGAAAAGGGAGAACGAGAAAATTAACTATTAGTATAATTAAAGGGCAAAATTCTGGTATAATTTTTTTCTTCTTTTTCGGTATCTAATTCATGTACTTATGTTTCTTTTTTTTAAAATTAAAAACAAGTTTACATCCTATTATTAGATCAAATAAAGATAAAAAAAAGTACACACAAATAATTTAATGATTTATTTTAGAATTAATAGAAAATGATCAACTTAAATTTAAATACCTTATGCAAACTAACTACACGAATTTTCAGCAGTATTTTTATTGATTGTAAAATAAAAAAAAATGACTAATTTTAGGACCATTTTTAGTGGTACGGTGTAAAACAATTCTTCTTTTTTCTTTCTTTTTTTTTTTTGACTGAAATGTTATCCGACGACCTAATTTGTCAATCACTATTAAAGTGATGGTGAAATGTTTTAGTTTTTGTTTTAAAGGTGAAAAGTATTAAACGGAGTGTTTTTTAGGGTGCATAGTTTTTTTCACTCATAAGCCGCTTATCAAGGTGTTGGAAATGGACTTGATAAGATGATATTTTTAAGGCGTAATTTAGGATTGAATTATTTCAAATGATAATTTATAGATAAAGTTCAAGGGAAATATTATTTATGTGTAAATAAAACTGTGTAAAATATCCCATATCGGATATATTGGTCTTGAATGTACTAGTATTTATATGATTAGGTGTTATTCTAGTGTTAACTAAATAACCAAGTACTGCATATGGACAAAACCCACACACGCCCCCCCCCCCCCCCCCCCGCTCGACCCGGCTCCGGCACCGGTCAGTGAGGTGAATATTTCTTTAAGGCAAACCGACTCAACCCGGTGATTCAGTCGTACCTTTTCAAATAAATACTGATAAGTCATCTGTACTTTTCTGTTTATTTATTTGTTTACGGCGTTGTTTAGTTTGCTTTTGACTATAGTGTTTATACTGTAAAACTGTTATTGTATTGTATCTATATTATCGATTAAATCCATCCATGATAATATCGAATTTTTAGATATTCTGTTCAATTGTTTCCAACACAAGGTCTACAACAACCAACAAGATGCATATCAGAATTTTTTTTTTAAAACTCATTAAGAACAAATCAACTATTTATGAAACCAATCAGAATAATTATACACAATCGTACTTATATTTTTGAACTACTTTTGATGTATATTATTAAACAACGAACTCGTTCGTTGCATAATATATAATTTATTAATATTTTATTATTGACATATATATTAATATAATAAATAAAAATAATGAGCAGTGATTTATGCATATCAGAATTTTTTGATCTAATGGCGTATAATCTTCGCGATTAAAGACAGGATTACGAATAAAGTTGACAGTGGCATTGGTGCACGAGGCTAACCCTATAAGTCAACTTTTACGCATATACGTGCATTTATCATGGATCAAATGATGTGACGTTGAATATTTGTGTGATATGTATGATAAAATTTTTATATGAATTTTTAATTATATTATTTGTAAGTTTGAATAGCTTTAATAAATGCAAGGTGGAAAAGAATATGCGTTATTAATGTTGTTGTATCCATATTAATTGTGAGAGAAAATTTGTGAAATTATTATGAGCTTTGCAAATTAATAAAGCAGTTTAAGATATAATAAATGAAATAGCATCAAAGTCAATTCAAGCACGGATTCTTCCAAACAATTTAATTATTAAGCAACTATTACAAACGACAATAACGACCAAATCGGCTATGTATAGCCCAAAGTCCTAACTAACTAACTAGGAATAGAAAGAATACATGCTAATCTACATTATTATCCTATACATGCATAAAATGGATGAATTTTAATTTTCCACATAGTTATTTGAATGAGAGAAAAATCAGTAGGAAAAATAATGAAAAAATAATTGTAATATTTTCCTTTCATTTTTTGTCTAGTTTTGGGAGGGAAAAAAAATTGGTGGCCCTATGCAAATTTTTTTTATTTCATCCCACTTTTTTCACCCGCAATCAATCAAAGA
Organism: Petrea volubilis; assembly: GCA_026212405.1. Classification (NCBI taxonomy): domain Eukaryota; kingdom Viridiplantae; phylum Streptophyta; class Magnoliopsida; order Lamiales; family Verbenaceae; genus Petrea; species Petrea volubilis. The sequence goes on along the minus strand of CM047872.1, from coordinate 6,770,043 downwards.
AAAATGATTTCTTTCCTATCATTTTCCTTATTTTCCTTCCTCTTCTTCACATTTTCTTCCTTACCAAACAAACCATAAAAGTGGCATAAAAAATCCTCGTGTATTACACGTGTCTTGACTTAGAAAAGTATTGTGTTTCAACTACTCAAAATAACCTTTTTACCTTTATAATTTAATTCTATTTATTTTTTATTGTTTCATTTAAAAAAAAAACATCAAAAAACAAACCCATCCCCCCACCCGAGAAGTTGTTCCTCATATTTTTCCTCAACTAAATCTTAGCCCTAGCCCAACCCCCGCCATCCCGCGGACGCCCACCTCCTTCCTCCACCACCACCATGATCTCTCTCTCTCTCTCTCTCTCTCTCTCTCGATCTCTCTCTAGAGGGCAGTGGTGGCGGCTGCAACTATTTGTTTATAAATGTATATATGCAATTTTTGTATATGTATATATTATGTGTATATGTATTTAAAAATATTTTGTATATGTATATATACGATGTATATATGTATTTATAAATTTGAATTGATATATTCTTTTTTTTTTTGGTAAATTGAGTTAATATATTAAAGTATAAAAGAAAGAATAAAACTATCCTTTTATCTTTATTTTACTAAAAATCAATTCTATCATGCAGTGAGTTACATTTGAAAAATACAAAGCTTTTTATGTTAGTGTTTTGTTTTTTCTCACAAGTTTGTTTTTTTTTTTTTTTTGGCTAGTTAGCCAAGGGGTATAAATCGCAGTTTACTTGTATCCAAATATGTGACAACTCGATATTGGTGTTTGTATAATTAATTTAAAATAGTTATGTAATTGTTTGCTTACTTTATAATCGATTTGTTTAACAAAGTCGGTAGTTAGAATTTAGAGTCAATTTCTACTTATCAATAACTCTTCTCTAACTTTGTTCCACTAAAAAACCCAAAAGGAAACTATTAGACGACCATAATATCCCTATTCCCTAGGTAGGGGGGGCGATACATTTATAATATTTTCGAATCATACGTTGTTCTAATATTTATATATATCTTGCAACGTAGCGCTAAGGTAAGCTATCACCACTAAAGTACGAAAGGTAATGATTTTATGAACTTAGAGAAAGTTTACCTAAACTTATTTTAAAGAATTTATAAATTCGTAAAACTTATAAGATATTTTTGTAGCTTATAAGTTCATACATTTTATTTTAAAAATAAATTCCTAAATTGTTTATAAAATAAGATCTTATAGTTTATAAAATATTTTTGAAGCTTATAAGTTGTTATTTTGTTTGGTAAAAAAAAGAACTTATATGTTTCTTTAAGTGTAATGATGATAAAAAAAAAATTAAATTAAATTACTTTTATATAAATAAATATTATTTTGAAATAATAGAAATGTAATCTTTAAAAAAAATAAATATATTTATTTTATTTTATCTTTTAACATTAGACAGCTTATAAGTTGTTTGGGAAAAGAAAAAAAAAAGTTGAAGGGAGCTTACTTTTGTTTGGAACTTATAAGTTTCTTTATTAAAAAAATTATCAAACACTTTTAAAAAAATTATAAACTACCAAACAACTTATAAGATATTTTTAGGAGTTTATTAGCTCAGCTAAACACTCTCTTAAACTTAATCTCAGGGTACTTGTTATTATATAACTCCACTTATGTTAGTAGTTAGTTCAGGAGCTCATTGTTCATTCAATAATATCTGATGAATAATGTATTGGTCAATTTCTTTAGAGAAGAGCAAGGTATAACTGTTAGAAATTTCCTGGAAGGTCTCCAGCCGTCAAAATATTAGGCACTTTATTTGTCGGCATTTTTTTTTGGGATAATTACTCCGACCACTCCTGAGATTTGGTCTAATTACAAATAACACCCTCTTGTATCGAATATTATCAATACCCCCCTGTGTTTTGTTGCCGTCTTACAATTTTCAACTTTCGTTATGTTGACTAACGGTCAACATTAGTAAATCCACTTGAACTTCCAAATTTACCCTTTTGAAGGAAGGAATGATATTTGAACAATTATAAATTGACCCTTTTACCCGTATGACTAATTTTATGTTTTATATTGAATAAATAAGAAAATATATTTGAATATTTTTTATTTATAATGTGTATATATATATATACATATTTGCACATAATAAATATTCATACATAATATAAATACTGTATTGTGATAAAAAATATATATATATTTGCACATTTTTTAAATTTATATACATAATATAACTATATATAAATATAATATACATAAATATATACATACATAGATATAATATAAAAATTATTTATAAATATATATACACACATATCGCCCGCCGCCGCCGCCGTCCGATCTGGAGCGAGAGGAAGAGGAGAGAGAGAGTGAGAGAGAGAGAGAGAGAGCTGAGGGAGTTGAGAGAGAAAGAGAGATACAGCTGAGGGAGATGAGAGAAACCCTCCACCGCCACTGCGGCCGCGTCAGCCGCTGCCCTCCATCGCCGCCGCCGCCGCCCGATCTGGAGCGAGAAGAAGAGGAGAGAGAGAGAGAGAGAGAGAGATGAGGGAGTTGAGAGAGAAAGAAAGTACAGCTGAGGGAGATGAAAGAAACCCTCCGCCATCTGTGCCAGCGTCAGCCGTCGCCCTCCATCGCCGCCGCCTGTGCCCGCCGTCCTCCACCGCCCGCCATCTCCACCCGCCGCCGCTAGAGAGAGAGAGAGAAAGAGAGATCAGATCTAGATCTCAGAAAAAATAAAAAGAAAAGGGAGAAATGTTGGGGTGGCGGGTCTGGTGGTGTGAGTGACGGAGTGAGGGCGAGGGCGGCGCCGGCGGTGCCAGTGAGGCGGCGGTGCGAGGGCTGGGGTGGAGGGGGGCGGTGCAAGTGATGGCGTGAAGGGCAACGGCGGTGGTGGCGGAGTGAAGGGCAGTGCGAGGACTGGCGTGGAGGGGGCGGTGGTGGCGTAGTGAATGTGGTGGCAGTTGGGTGGTGGGGGTGGGAGGTAGGGAGGGGGAGTGGGAGGTAGGGATGAAGATAGGTTTTTTTTTTTTTTTTCAAAAATATTAATAAAGGGTATTTTAGTCAATTTAATCATGTATCTATTTTTTTATTTTTTTTAAATAAAAATTATTTTAAATATTCAAGGGGCAAAATGGACATTATATATTTTTCGTCTATTTTACAAATAAATTCATAAAACATAGGGGGGTATCGGTAATTAACGATACAAGGGAGTGTTATTTGTAATTAGGCCAAACCTCAGGGGTGGTGGGAGTAATTAACCCTTTCTTTTTTCTTTCTGGGTAATTTTGTCGGCATTTCTGAACACTATATATAGTCCACAAACCGAAACAACCAAAGACAGCACACACACAGATTCAGCTATGAACCACCATGTTTCTCCAGGAAAAATTCTTTACCTGAATTTACAATATAAGTAGCAAATTGACGAACTTGAGGCCCTCGCAAATTACTCGTCCAAGATTCCCGTCGTTCTTGAGTATTTCCTAATGGTAGGCCTGGCCATGGCGGCCGGTGCTGCCCTGGGGGCGGCTTATGATATGCTTTTCACATCAGTTGTTGATGCTGGCCAAAAAGTTGCCTGTTTCAGCTCACACTTAAACCGCTTGAACTCAACTCTCATCCTAATCAAGCTTGCCGTTGATGACATAGAAGACTTTAACAGAAAATTGGAGCGTCCCCAGCACGAAACGGAAGCTCTAACCGATCGGTTATTGCAAGGAGAGAAGCTGATCCGCAAGTGCTCCAGGGTGAACCGGCGGAATGTTTTCACGAGACTGTACTACTCCGTCAAATTAAGTAAGTTAGAAGCTATGCTATTGAATTTGTTTCAGATTAATGTTGCGGCCCTTCACTTTCGAGAGAGTAAACGGATTTCATGTGTGCTGAGTAATTTGGAAGACAAGATAAATGAATTAACCACATCATTAATACCCAACACAACTGAAACTGAAACTGAAACTGGGGGATGCAATTTGGAAGATTTAGCAGAGATTGTTGTTCTAAATGAAGGAATACAATTCGAGGATGGTGAAAATGCGGTCGAGGTTTTGGCTCCTGGAGCTTGTGGAGAAATTATGGTTTCTAGCAGTATGTCATCCATGATGGACAAACTGAAGATGCCTTAACCCTTTGCATATTAAGCAGTCTTGATCCTCCTGGGTTTCATTTTATTTTCAATAGAGTATATTTAGGCTCCTTTTCATTGTTGTATCTTGGGAGGGCGGGTTTGTTGTTGTTGTTTGTTACAGATCATGCATCTTGAAAAAAAAAATAAAAAAACTGTGGCGTTTTGAATATTTTCCGATGGTTCAACTATAGATAAATGCGAACCCAGGGTTACTCATCTGCACCAATACTGCGGGGAACTTTATTCCTGTCTTTAAGACAAAGATTGTGCTCCATTTGTGCAACCATAATGATACTCTGTTTTTGATTGTCCTGTCTGAAGTGTGGTTAAATGAGTGATGTTCAATTACACAAAACCTGAAGCTCCAATTCATGTATAATGTCTGCTGCTACTCTTGCATATTCGGAGTATATGCAGTGTCCTATCACTATCACCATATGTGCATCATTACAATCACTTTGCCTGATAATTGGTAGTGTCGTTTCATAGGTGTTAGGTGATGATATCTTCCTGTTTCCAATCATCAATCTCATTCCAACGGACCATAAATAACCATCAACTGCTACATTTCCAGGGCAACACAAGTCCAATATACCAATAGAACAGCTTCTTTTGGAGACAAAGCTTTACAGATCCTCTTAGTTGTCTGGTCTGGTCTGTAAGAATCCCTAATGGAGAAATTCATAGTTACATGACGAGGAACAAAAGGTCAATTACATCTGGATACTTTGATATATCATCTTTGGGAGTTGGATGTTCAAGTCATGGGATTTGCTCTGTCAGCGGTAGTTTATGGCATGGTAAAATGCCGATGCTTGTACTCCTATGGCTTAATCTATCTTGGTTTCAATGGAGAGACCTTATTGAAGACTTGATCAATATATACTTGAACCATTATGCAGCTTGTGTACTTGTAAATAAGATTTTTTTCTTGTCACCGTATTGTTGAGGCACGCTGGGTCTCATGTTTAAAGTTGCCACTAATATGCTTGCATCCAAGTATATTATATAGCAGTCTTTGAATAGAGATCTTTAAATTAATTTGCAATATTTTTCAATTCTAACCTTAAGATGACGCTATGCATCGCAGGTTGCGCTACTGCTAGAAAAGGGTAAATATCAAGGATTGTATTCCCCATTGCTACTGTCAAAAACATGTGGAGAAAAATTGGGCGATTTTTCGGATGAAGTGCGTTCGCATTAGTCTTACCCATTTTGGAGTCTTCACCACAATATCTTGGTAGATCTCTCACTTGAAAGGTAATTAGCAGTCTCTTTCTCAAAAAAAATGTATATTTGTGACGATTGGAAGTAGTTTCAATATCATTTTGGGCGGGCAGCCACAAGAACATTTTCGGCATTGGTTTCTTTCAGTTGGTGGATCATTTGGGCTCCAAAAATCATTTTACCTTTCAAATGTAAAAAATAAAGTATAGATTTCTTCAAAAGAAAATTAATTTACAAAATTCATCATGTAAAATATACATGTGAGCGAGAATGAGCAGCATCCAAGATTCACAAAAGAAGGTTGCTGTTGGTGCCGCATTTTCAAGTTCAACTTTCTCGTATTCAACCATGGTTAAGACCTACAGAGGAGCAAGGTTGAGGTTTGAGGAAATTATGCTTTTAGAAAAATAAATAAATAAAAGGAGGCCAAAGGGCCCCTATTTGCTCCGACCAAGTTCATTATGGATTTTCTATTATACAATCGTATAATATCTTCTATCATACTCGTCAATACATACTGTGGACGATTGAGATATGGAAAAAGATTTTTTTTTAAAAAACAAAAATTCATATCATAAGTTTTTCTATTTCTTTATTTCACATACTAGATGGAATCATTTAGTTTTATGATCATGGCATGATCAAAGGGCTCTCTGTTTATGGCTACTTGTTAATAAATGGAGAAAATTATTTACATTGATTTATAGGAAAAATTATCATCCACCTTGCACAACTTTCAACAGTCAAGAACACGAAAATACTGTTTGATTTGAAGACTCTAAAGTTTTTTATTTTATGGATAAAATTTGAGTGATTCGGTTGGATGGTTTGAGTATGAATTTTACTTTTAAATATTCAGTTAAGCGCTCGTAACCAAATCACTCCAATTTTAACCATAAACGTGAATCCAGGGTTAGCCTCATGCACCAATGCCACTGTCAACTTTATTCCTAATCATGTCTTTAATGGCGAAGATTGTACTCCATTTGTGCAAGCATAGTGACAAAAAATTGCTTGGTTTTTGAACTTTGGGATTAAGAGAGGGTTTTAAATGTGTGATACACTTGATTAGGTAGTTTGATTGATGTATATTAAGAAGTTTATGTGTCGACACTTTTAAAAATTTATGGCCTACATTAGTACAGACCAACAACTTTAAGATTAAAAAAACAAAAAAGCTGTTTTGCCTTTTAATTGCATTCGTCTCATAATCTCTAGTGTACCAATGAGGGTTTATCTCTTTAAATTGTAGTCATTAGTCCTTTTTTTTTTGTTTTTTTTTCCAGGCCCAAATAGTAGGATATACAAATAGTGAAAAAAACACACAACGTCTTTGTGCGCATTGGTTGGATAACACTTATTACCGAACATATATGTTGGTTTTTGTTTTTTTTTGGTCAAAGAACGCTTTTCCATGTCTCCAACAACCAGCAAGTCAAGTTGGTTCATTCAGGATTTAAATACTATTCGGTTAAGTTTATTATAAAAAGCTTATAAACTTGTAAAATTTATGAGATATTTTTAAAGTTTATAAGCTCTTATATTTTATTTTAAAAATAAAATTTTAAAATGTTTAAATAAAATAAGATATTGTAGCTTATAAAATATTTTTTGGAATTTATAAATTATAATTCTATTTAATAAAAATGAGATCTTATAAGTTTTTTTAAATATAATGATGACAAAAAAAAAAACTAATTTTATGTAAATAAATATTTTTTGAGATAGTAGAAATGTAGTATTAAAAAAATAAATAAATATATTTATATTCTTTTATCTTGGAGCATCAGGCAATTTGAATGCTATTTAAAAAAAAAAAAGAATTGGGAGAGCTTACTCTTTTTAGTGGAGGTTATAAACTCTCAATAATTTATTTTTAGAGCTTATAAACTTATTTATTAAAAAAAGTTATCAAATATTTTTAAAAAATATATAAATTTTTAAATAATTTATAAAATATTTTTAAAAGCTTATAAACGGGCCATACACTCTTAATCTAACACGCAAACATCAATTTAGACTTTAGAGCTCACATTTGTTTCAATGGGATCCACCTGAGGTTATTCTTATCTTTTAATAACAAATCAACAACTTATGCATGTTGTTAATCAATGAGTTCATATACACGTCACATGTATAATTTATTTATTTTTTCGTTTTACATAAATACAATATTATAATATAATAAATAATAATAATAATTTCAACATTTCTTAATTGACAAGAAATTAAAATTGTCAAATAATTGCTTGTGTTGCCATTAATGGGAGGCGTGGTGGTGCTAGGGCAGCTTAGGGAATTTTATGTTATGTTTGAAACAAGAAATTTGGTGAGAAAAATATAAAAAAATTAAAAATGATCAAAAATAAAAATAAATAATACTATTATTTGAAATAAAGAAAAAAAAATTCAATGGAGAGGCTTTATAGAAGACATGATCAGTATATACTTGAACCATTATGCTGCTTGTGTACTTTTGTAAATAAGATTTTTTTCTTGTCACCGCATTGTTGAGGAGCCCTTGGTCTCATGTTTAAAGTTGCGACTAATATGCTTGCATCCAAGTATACCATATAGCAGTCTTTGAATAGAGATCACAATATTTTTCAATTCTAACATTAAGAACACGAAAATATGTTTGATATGAAGACTCTAAAGTTGTTTATTTTATGGATAAAATTTGAATGATTCGATTGGATGGTCTGAGTATGAATTTTACTCTTAAACGTTCAGTTACAATGCTCGTAACCAAATTACTTCAATTTTAACCATAAATGTGAATCCAGGGTTAGCCTCACGCACCAGTGCCACTGTCAACTTTATTCCTAATCCCGTCTTTAATGGCGAAGATTGTACTCCATTTGTGCAAGCATAATGACCAAAAATTGCTTGGTTTTTGAACTTTGGGATTAAGAGAGGGTTTCAATATATAGAGGTTGTATTTAAAATTAATTAGTTGAGTTACCTTGCGTCTTAAACCAGTTCATACTTGTTCACACAAATGTTGGAACTTTCAGTTTCCATGTTGTCATAATGAACTTCCATGGATTTGAAATGTTTCTTTTTAGAAAGGATAATTAATTAACCTAATACCTTAATGTGTTGTTAAAATTCATTTGGAGAAACTTTGTTTCGGCAATCTCGCTACTTATAAGAAATGTGATTGGAGAACTCTAAGATTACATTAATATACATACATACATACGTACATATATATATATATATATATATATATATATGTTGGATCTATATTATTTTGTCACTCACAATGGTTATAGTAGAGCTATGAAAAGTTCATGTGTTTGCATCGAAATTAATCTAAAAGATTTTTCATTAGCCTTTTCATTATCTTGTGCGTGTGTGCGCTTTTTCCTGCCAACTTTAAGGCTTTGTTTGGTTCTAAGATTTTAGGAGGAAAGAAAAATGTTAAGAAAAAGAAAAGAAATTATAAGAATTTTAAAAATTCTTTATTTTATTTGGTTGTTAAAGAAAATAATAAGAAAAATAATTTTTTTAGAGAATTGTCTTTCATTTTGTTTGGTTATTATTGTAAATTAAAGAAAAATATAAAACACACCCAAAAAAAAATCCAAACAATCAATTCATTGTATAAATACAAAATATTTGCATGAAATATATCCAAACAATCAATTAATTTGAGTAACAAAAATCAGATGAAAGCTTGAAAAGTAAGAGAGGGCTAGAAAAAGTAACAAAATTTTTCCTTCATTTTTCTCGCCAAATTGAAAGGAAAATATTTTTTCTCAATTTATGTTATTTTTTCTTTCTATTTTCCTTTTCTTTCCATTTTCTTTCTTTTTTCCTAGTAACCAAACAACGAAAAATATTTTTTCTTTTTATTTTCTTATCCTTTCCCTCCTAAAATTCTAGAACCAAACATAATATAAAATTCGATCAATAGCGTAAAGAGAGTACATTGCTTTTAGCTTCACAACCCAATATACTTTTTACCATGGTCAAAAATTAGCTGGAAAGATTTCATATAACTTTTTCAATTAAAAAAAAATTAGCGACTCAGTAATATGTTTTTTTTTTCTATCAAAAATTGTTAAAATTAAGTTCAGTTTGATGATAATATTTTCATTAATACACTCGTGAATTAATCTTATCTCTTATTGAATCAAATATTATAGGAATTGTCGTTCTATAATACTCTTATCATTTTATAATACCTTCAAATAATTAATAAAATTTATGTAATTAATAAATTTTAAATTTAAATATTTAAAATAAAAATAATAAAATTTATTCAGTAGACCACCGTATTAATGGTCTCTAACTTAATATTCAGACAACAATTTCAACGTTAAAAATTTCATCATCCTCAAAAGTATGCATTAAAACGCACTTAAAAAAGGGACACCTGTCCTTTATAATTTCCTAGGATCGGAGTAGAAGATAAGAATTTGAATGTCATCATCTTAATCAACTTATGGTTCTTGTATACCCACGTCATCACTACATGGGATCAGCTTTTTGATACTAGCAAGAGCACATCAATTTTTTTATAATTCAAAAATAATTAAGTATTTTTTTTTATATAATCAATTCGAAATACTTATAAATATCGATCAAAAAAATACCTCGACACATCCTTTAAGAGGTTTGTTAAATAATTTCTTAGAAATTCCAAGGCCCAAAAATATCTTAGAAAAACACACAACGTCTTTGTCCGCATTAGTTGGATAACACTTAATGCCGAACATAGATACGCATTGTTGGATAACGCTTAATAAACGCTTTTCAATGTCTCCAACAACCACCAAGTCCGTTCATTCAGGATTTAGATAGTGTTTGGTTAAGTTTATTATAAAAAACTTATAAATTTGTAAAATTTATAAGATATTTTTAAAATTTATAAGTTCTTATATTTTATTTTAAAAATAAATTTTTAAAGTGTTTAAATAAAATAAGATATTGTAGCTTATAAGATTTTTTGGAGCTTATAAATTATAATTCCGTTTGATTAAAATGAGATCTTATAAGTTTTTTTTAAGTGTAATGATGATAAAAAAAATTAATTTTATATAAATAAATATTTTTTAAGATAGCAGAAATATAGTATCAGAAAAAAAAATATATATATTTATATTATTTTATCTTTGAACATCAGGCAGCTAATACGTTATTTTAAAAAAAATATTAGGGAGAGCTTACTCTTTTTCGGAGAGATTATAAGCTCTCAACAATTTATTTTAAAGTTTATAAATTTATTTACTAAAAAAAATTATCAAATATTTTTAAAAAATTTATAAATTTTCGAATAATTTATAAAATATTTTTAGGAGGTTATAATTTCAACCACACGCTCTTAATCAAAAGACACAAACGTCAATTTAGGCTTTAGAGTCTACGTTTGATTCAATGGGACCCACCGGAAGTTATTCTATTCATTTAATAACAAATCAACAACTTTTGCATGTTATTAATCAATGAGTTCATACGCACGTCACATGTATAATTTATTTATTTTTTCTTTTTACATAAATATAATATTATAATATAATAAATAAAAAAATAATCTCAACATTTGTGAATTGACAAGAAATCAAAATTGTCAATTAATTCTTGGCGTTGCCATTAACGGGATGCGTGGTGCAAGGGGCGGCTTAGGGAGCTTTACGTTATGTTTGAATCGAGGAATTTGGTGATAAAAAAGTATAAAAAATAAAAAAAGATCAAAAATAAAAATAAAAAATATTATTATTTAAAATAAAAAAAAATTATTTACCTTACCAAAATTCAAAAATCAAGCACAGGATTAATATTTGTTGGGAGAAACTAATAGGTGTCGTCATAAAATCGACACTAATTAAGAACAAGAGCAGCTTGTGTTTTCGTGAAATTACTAAAAGACCGAATTAAAGTCCCTGGCATATCCACGCATTAAAATAAATAAATCATAGAACTAATAAATGGTAGACATTTAAAATCCATAATTCCAAAAACTATTAGAGATGTTACTCAGTAGCGTATAGCACTGTTGTTAATCTATGAACAATAATAGACATGATATCAACTACTCTTTGAAATTTTTTAGAGTTATAATATGATTGATTGCATGATTAGACATTGTTCTCTTTTTTTATTAAATTTAGTCTCTCTTTTTGAAAGCTTGTCTTTTGAATTTATGAAACATTTCGCATGTAGAAACTGTTATTACTTCTTGTTCCATATACAATTAAAAAGACCTTAACGTTTAAATGCGGGCGCACTCGTTTATTTTTGACGAAAAAAGCATAATTCTAGTACCTTAAATAACTAAATTTTATTATATCCATGATCAAATAATACTTTTAAAAAGAAAACGGTACATCTTGAAAATTTCATTATTATCACTACAAGAAAATATCCTCTTCACTAACGAGAAATTTATAACAAAAATATTTTATCATAAATTTAAAGTATTAGCAAAAGAATTAAATGTAAATGGCGTTAAAGAACAATGAGTGATAAGATATGTACTAATAAATTTATAAATTAATGAAATCCATCACATAATCGTATTTTGTGATAGGTTTCACTAAATGTGTGGCGGATTGTGATAATATTGTATCCTAGCTTGTGTCCGCGTCTTAGGATTCTAAGTGAGTTAAACCGAGTAAGTTGTTGGCAGACCGTCAACCTGGCAAGAGATGAGTACATATTGCACTGAAATTATAGGCAAAAACAAATTTTCTTGTTTCACTGCAAAATTCTTCGATAGATGGATTGAGTGTTTGAATTTAATTCATACAATCAATAGTTAAAATTCGATCATATTTTACATGTATTTTATTTTAAAAAAATAATATATAAAATATAAATAAATTTGAATCGTTGAGTGTATATATCGAATTCATGAAAAAAAATTCCGTTTCATCCCACGCCATTTTAACAATGAACACTTTATACCTTTTTTCTTGCCGCAGCGACACATATAGGTTATATCACACTTGATACACTACATCAATTAGTTCAATAGGTGCAGATATTAAGAATATGCGTCAAATTTAACACATTTAAGAAGTTCTTATGGTCCAAATTAGTTCAAAAACAATACGTTTAAGATCAAATACTCGTTTGAACCTTTGGTATCATAAATTTTTGTAAGTGATGAAACAAGCCCACATTTAGGGGATCATATCTTCGAAAATGCAAGAGCAAGCTAAACCTTTGTTGCAAATTTTCGAAAATGCAAGAGTAGGATAACGTAAATGATTAGACCACCAAAGGTAGTACAAGTCAAAAGGTCCCGATGGAAATTACCATCTTAGATGGAAACTTCCGTCTCATTTCCCAATTAAACCTCTCATATGAACTACTCAAAAAATACAACATTGTTTGTTGTTCGACTTAAAACTTGGTGCATCTTATTTGTCTATTGAAGGGAGTGGCAGAGTCGGCAATTATTTTTAACGAGGTCAATGTTTGTTGGTTGATCAATTGTCATCGACTGTTAAATTTTCGACGGTTCAATCATCAAAAATTTATGATGAATAGTCCTCTAAAATAGCGTTGGAAATTAGAAAATATTTTTGACCATATTATTTTCAATTGGAAAAACTTCCGTTGATATTAATTTTACATATATTTTTTTAAAATTTTAAAATCCTCCTCCCCCCCCCCCCCCCCCAAACAAAAAAAAAAGTGCTTAGAATGTTCACAATCTAGATGAGCTAAATTAGTAGGTGTAATCACCCTCCTTGAGTTTAGATTGCATTTTATATATATATATATATATTTTAAAATTTTAGATTTTTAAAATTTGTCTCTCAAAAAAAAAAAATTAATCTCGTCCTTCAAATAAATTTCTGATCTAAAATTTGTATAAGAACTAGGTGGCTAGAATACAAAGCTGATGACTTATGCTCAGTAAGGGTCCAATAGGGACAAAGAAAAAAACCATACAGTACAATGGAAAACTCTAGTCCGATTCTAATTTGGTCGAATCAATATTAATCATATGATGAGTATTTTATATTTGTCCTATAAATAGTTTATAATTTAAAGAGAGTGACCAATCTGTTGGCAAGTACAATACACTTACTATATGATTTGTTGGGATCAACCTAACTAGGTTCGAATAAGAATTTTCGTCATACAGTCAAACCAACCCACGAGTCAACCCAACTCAACCCATATTTTTAAGGTTGCTTTGAGTTTGACTCATTTTCAACCCAACCCATGAATTCTTAGCTCTAACCCGCTATTTTCGTATGAGATTCATACTGAATTGTCGTGATGAGTCAGAAATTGTCACCCCTAATATCAATTGACTCAATTCCACCTCGCACCCGGTTCACATGCACCAGGGTGCGAACAGTGCCAAAAAGTTTTATAGTTTTTTTAAATGATTTTGTTTTTTTTTCTCGCTTTTAGTTCACAAAAAATAGAAAATAATTAAAAAATATGAAAAGAAAAAAAAAGAAAGACAAAAACTTTATTTTGGATTTTAAAAATTTACTAAAAACTGCAACAATTAAAAATAGAGAAAAAAAATCATTTTTTTTGCCTTCCTTTTTTTTTGCAATGTTTTTTTTTTCAGATTTCTTTTTTCTTTTTGTAATTTTCTGTCTTTTCAATGAAAAAAAATTGAAACTAAAATTTTGAAAAATGCAAAGCAATATGATTGTTTTTTCCTTTATTTTATCTTTTATAATTTTCTTTGCAGGATTATTTTTTATTGTTTTTACTTTTCTTGCTTTCTAAAAATAGGAACACAAATATAATAAAAAAAAAGAAAAAGAAAGAAAAGAAACTTCAAATAGTGCCAATAGTCACTGTTTGGTACCCGATGCATGTGTACTGTGCGTGGGTGGAATTAACGACAATCGAAGCATGAAGTTCCCCACCAACACACACCTGCAACTGCCCATTCCGACGAGTATATATACGGCCTCCATCGCCCCACCAAAAATATGAAACCAAAAAAACACACATCGTACCGGTACAACTCCTCTGATTTCATCATTAATGGCTGGAGGCCTGGCTGCAGGGGCTGCCATGGGGGCGGCTTTCCAAGGCCTATCCAAATCAGTTGTCCATGCCACCCACAAACTTGCTCTTTTCACATCAGACTTAAAACGCTTAAGGTCAACTCTTTCTTCAATCAAGCTAGTCATCGACGACATCGACGACTTCAACAGAATCTTGAAACGCCCGCAGTACGAAACGGAAGCCTTCACGAAACGCTTAGAGCAAGGCGAAAAGCTGATCCGGAAGTGCTCCAAGGTGAAGTGGTGGAATGTCTTAAAGCGGCTCTATTATTCCAAGAAATTAAGCAATTTGGAAGCTTCTCTTTTGAACTTCTTTCAGATTGATGTGGAGGCTCTTCACTTCCGAGAGAGTAAGAGGATTTCATGTATCCTGACTACTTTGGAAGAGAAGATGAATGAATTCGCCACAATAATGGTCGGGATAAGTCAAATTAGTGGATGCAATTCCCAAGATTTGCCAGCAGAGATTGTTGTTCCAAATGCAGTGTAGTTTTTGGCCCCTAAAACTTGTGGAGAAATTGTTAAAATCGAAGGATCCTTTACATATTGATCAGTCTTGATGCTTTAATTGTATTTTGAATCAATTTTTACTATTAGGACTTGGGTGGAGGGAGGGTTCTTACCCTTTTTGAATATTCTCTGATATTGGTTCAACAATAGATAAATTCTGAATCCAGGGCACCACGCTGAACTTTATTCCTGTTTTTTAGGGCAAAGATTGTATTCCATTTGTGCTGCAAGTGTAATGATGTTCTGTCTCTGTTTATCGTTTCTGGCCTCGTCTTTGTTTTCAAGATTCATTCGTTTTGAGCCATTACATATGCAGCTTGTCTGGATATCTCCGGCCTGCCACATAGAAAGCCAAAAAGAGGCTAAATATGCCATAATATATATATATATATATATATGTATATACACACACACAACATCTGTGATTTCATCTTACTCTTTGTTTGGAGAAATTAATGTGTTATAATTCATAAAATTGATCCTAAGAACAAGAGCAGCTAGCTAGCTAGCTTGTGTTTTCTTGAAATTACTAATTGACCAAATTAAAGCCCCTGGCATATTCGTGCTTTAAAATACATAAATATCGTTGAATTATTAAGTGATAGGCATTTAATATCATAATTCCAAAAACTATCTGAGATGTACTCAATAGTGTATACTACTGTTTTTAATGTATGGAAAATAATAGATATGATATCAAATACTATTTGAAATTTTTTAGAGTTATAATATGATTAATTGCATGATCAGACATTGCTTTCTTTTTTATTAAATTTAGTCTCCCTTTTCTGAAAGCATGTCTTTTGAATTTATGAATTTTTTCACATGTAGATACTATGATTTGTTCTTCTTCCATAAGGTTAATGGCAGCGCTGGCATCGGGGCTGTTGTGCGGGACAATGTGGGGGGACTTTATTGGAGCAAGGGCCGATTGGGTGTATGGGGGAACGGATGTCTTGACTATGGAATTCAAGGCTCTCATTGAGGGGCTGAATGGCGAATCCGAAGGCAGGCATATAGTGTGATAGTGGAGGGGGACTCATTGCAAATGATAAAATTCGTTAGAAGGCCAAATTTGTGCATTTCCACTTACCGGGAGATGGCGGAAGAATGTGTGCAACTCATGGCAAAGTTCCAGCATATCTCTTTTGAGCATGTTCGACGTTCGGCTAACAATGTAGCACATTCGCTTGCTCATTTTTCCTATTGTAACTTAACTAGTCTAGAGGTATGGGGAGGTGAACCTCCTGTCTGCATCACTCAAGCGTTGTACAACGATAAGTTACAAGTTGAGAAACGAATTCCAAGATATTCCTGAGATTTTCTGATAAAAAAAAAAAAGGTCTTAACATTTAAATTTGGATGCACTCATTTATTTTAGGAAAAAATATAAATTAAATTAAATGACTATAATTTCTTATATTTGTAGTCAAATAATACTTTTTCTTTGCGACGAAGAAGGTAGGTGTTGAAAACTTGATTCTTATCACTTGAAGAAAGCATCCCTTCAATAATAAAAATTTGTAACATAAAGATTTTGTCACAAATATAATGTATTTGTGATGTAATATTTGTGACGAAATCTAATGTCAAGGGTGTTAGAAGTAACAATCAACTGCAAATTATTTATTAACGAATTTGGATTGAACGAAATTCATCACAAAACTATATTTTGTAACATATTTCACTCTGTGTGTGACGGACGGATTTATTAATAAAGATAATGGTAGAAGGTAAATGAAGATCGCTTTAATGGAGATGTAGGAATTAGTACAAAAGACACTTTATCTTACCAGTTATATTCCAGAATTAGTACAAAAGACACTTTATCTTACTAGTTATATTCCAGTAGCTTGATCATAGTTATATCCAGGAGTAGGTATCTATCAAGGCACAAAAGACACCTTATCTGGCTTATCTTACTATGTTCCACTAAAAAACCCAAAATGAAACTGTTAGATGACCATAATATCCCTAAGTAAAGGGGTTACATTTATAATATTTTCGAATCATACATTGTTCTAGTATTTATATCTTGTAAAGTGGCGCTAAGGTAAGGTATCACCTCTAAAATGATGGAAAATATGATGTGTATTGAAAGTATGAAAGGTAATTATTTTATGAACTTAGAGAGTATTTGGCTAAGTTTATTTTAAATAACTTATAAGCTCGTAGAGTTTATAAGATGTTTTTGAAGCTTATAAACTCCTACATCTTATTTTAAAAATAAATCCTAAACTGTTTGGATAAAATAAAATCCTACATTATATTTTTAAGAAATGTAGACGTAATTTGTCCATTATTTTATAAACTTAATCTTAGGGGACATGTTATGATATAACTCTAATTATTTTAATTCTCTAAATCATTTTTTACATATAAAAAAAGTTTCACTTACATCAATAATTTATAATGAATAAAAAGTATATTAAATTAAAACGATATTGTAATTAATTTTTTTTTTTTTCGGAAACCACAACATTGTAGTTTTTGGTACATAGTAAGTTGACACCTCACAGTTCCAAAAGTAATACAAGTTGTGGAGCATGTAAATTACTAGTTTCATTTAAGATTAGTGTAAATTACTCTGTTCTCAAGGTTCATTTTGAACCATTATGCATGCAGCTTGTCTGGATATCTCCGGCCCGCCACATAGAAAGCAAAAAAGGAGGCTAAATATGCCATAATTAATATATATATATATATATATATGTATACACATACACACACACACACACACACACAACATCTGTGATTTCATCTTACTCTTTGTTTGGAGAAATTAATATGTGTTATAATTCATAAAATTGATACTAAGAACAAGAGCAGCTAGCCAGCTAGCTAGCTTGTGTTTTCTTGAAATTACTAAAAGACCAAATTAAAGCCTCTGGCATATTCGTGCATTAAGATAAATAAAATCATAATTCCAAAAACTATCTGAGATGTACTCAATAGTGCATGGCACTGTTGTTAATGTACGGAAAATAATAGCTATAATATCAAATAGACAAATACTATTTGAAATTTTTTGGCGTTATAGTATGATTAATTGCAGGATCAGACATTGTTTTCTTTTTTATTAAATTTAGTCTCCCTTTCTGAAAGCGTGTCTTTTGAATTTATGAATTTTTTCACATGTTGAATCTATTATTAATTCTTGTTCCATATATCATTAAAAAGGCCTTAACATTAAAATTTGGAAGCGCACATTTATTTTAGAAAAAAATATATATATTAAATTAAATGACTAAATTTTATTATATTTGTAATGAAATAATACTTTTTCTTTTTGACAAAGAAGGCAGGTGTTGAAAAGCTGATTCTTCTCACTTGAAGAAAGTATCCCTTTAATAATGAAAAATTTGTAATAGAGAAATTTTGTCATTATTTGTGACGAAATTTAATGTCAATGGTGTTAAAAGTAACAATCAAAGGTAAATTATTTATTAACGAATTTGGATTGAACGATATTTTATGGCAGATTTCACTAAGTGTGTGATGGATCGAATTATGTATAAAGCAAATGAATGCAGATGTAGGAATTAGTACAAAAGATACATTATCTTACTAGTTATATTCCAAAACTTAGCACAAAAGACACTTTATCTTACTGGCTTTATATTTTATGCTAAAAAAGCTCTCTCGCTTCAGTATTTATGGTCCAAATTAGTTCAAACCAACTACGCGTTTTACCCTTTGGTATCGTAAATGCTTGTATGCCAGAAGGGCTTTTGGCTTGAATGAATTGTAGTGGATACTCCATTCATTAGTCTATTATGTGAATAATATATAAATTGATGTTGCATAGGTAAATATTAAACAAGTTTGACTTAAATTTGTAAGACTGTTAAGATTAAAGAAATCTTTTGACCCTTTAACCGCATTCAGTTGCACAATATTTTGTATATTAAAAAAGGGCCTTTAAGTTTAAATTTTAATAACTGTAATTATTTAATTGTTTTATGTCACCATGTGAGCCGCTATTTTGTTTCTTGTCTAGCATCAGCTATCTAAAAACTATAAATTATACTCCCGCATTTCCATTTTGTTTTTGTACGAGGATTAAGAAAAATAATTAATATTCATAATTTTAAATTAATAAAATTAAAATACCGTTTTAATTAATTAATTAGGATAGAATTCTAAATGCCCCCACCTATTAAAGTAAAAAGATAGGTCTGGGAATTGAGTAGTAGAGTTGGCTATAATGGGAAAGGTTGATTTAATGAACAGTGAGAAGAAAATTCCCAGAAATTGTATGTCTTTGGCTCGTGAATTGGGGTAGCTAAATCGACCATAACTTTTCAAGGGATTTGTGGAAATGATTCTCGCCCTTTAACATTCCTTCGGGAGCTTTTTGTGATTGCCCTCTGCCCTGTTTTTAGCAACGTGAGTTTCTTATTTTATCAAAACATGGAAAAAAAATATTCCAATCTTGTCTGAGCCACATTTTTAGTGCAACCTAGGATGCACCTGATGCTGAAGGAATGACTTAGGAACAAAACCAAAAGAAAGACCAAGCCGTGGAAATAGAAAAGAGAATGAAAATACAGCCAAGGAAAGCAGAAGTTCCTCGCTCGTGGAATGTCAGTCTATATAATAAGCACTCTGCCATGAAAAAATGGCAGCAATCCAGAAAGCATGGAGAAAGAAACATACACACAGGGTTACTACACTCACCCATGTCCTTGAAGAAGAATAATTACAAGATTATGATGATCATCTGAAAAGCAGCATCAATGGCCGGATGCCTGGTTGCAGGGGCCGCCTTGGGGGCGGCTTTTGAACGCCTATCCGTATCAGTTGTCCATGCCACCCGCAAAGTTGCCCTTTTCAGGTCAGACTTAAACCGCTTGAACTCAACTCTCTCTTCGATTAACCTCGTGATCGATGACATCAACAGCCTCAACGAAGAGTTGAAACACCCCCACCACGAGACCGAGGCTTTCACCAAACGCTTATCGGAAGGCGAAAGGCTCGTCCAGAGGTGCTCCGAGGTGAAGTCCTGGAATGTCTTCAAGAGGCTCTACTATTCCAAGAAATTAAGCGATTTGAAAGATCTGCTTTTGGACTTCTTCCAGATTGTTGTGGCCGCCCATCAATTTCGGGAGAGCAAGAGGATATCAGTTGTGGTGACTCGTTTGGAAGACAAGATCAATGAACTCACGACATTGATGCTCAACCGTACTGCTGAAACTGGCGTACCCAATAATTGTTCCAACGAGATTGATGTTCAAAATGCAGTCGAAGCTTGTGGAGAAAATGTTCAAATTGAAGGTTCCCTTACATATGTTGATCAGTCTTGATGCTGTTGATTGTAAATTTTAGGTTATTTTAAGCAAATTTTTACTATTAGGGGTAGGGGGAGGCTTAAAAAGATCATTGATCTTGAAAGTATATATACAATTATTACTTTTTTGAATATTTTTCTGATATTGGTTCAACAATAGAGTAAATATGAATCCAGGGTTGTGAACTTTATTACTGTCTTTAATGACAAAGATTGTAATCCATTTGTGCAAGTATAGTGATGATCTGTCTTTCATTGTCCTGTATCAGCAGCTTGGATATTCTCTCTGTTCGTTGCATATCATGCTTGAAATAAGCATATTTCATAAATTCATGTGATTTCAAGTATGTAAATTAAAAATAAAAAAAAACACACACACACACACACACCCCTTATCGAAATGTAGGATTTTTAGGAACAATCTTTCACTAACTTTATCTACCACCTTTCAGGCCTCTTTTGGTCTGAGAATGCTCACAATATTGAAGCACACTCTTATATCACAGCTTAATAGGCAAAACTAAAGTGTATTTTGATGTATATTTTGCAAAAACAAAAACTCAAACTCCTCTCTCTCCCCTTTTTTTGCACAAAAATTGATAGCCCTCTCACCACTTTTGTAGTCCATGTTTCGGAAGTTATGATGGTGGGAGTTATTGGATGGTTAATTTTCAAAGAAAAATGGCTCCCCCAAAAACTTGATATGTATATCCATTTTACTATAAATGGGTTCTAGTTATGGGTTGAAGTCAGTCTCATGAGCGATCCATTTAATTCTTCCAACAGGGCAAGTACTAGCATTGCTGTGTTTGTAATTGTTGTAACAAACCAACTTTTCTTGCTTTTTTTTGCTGCTACTACAGTTGTGTAAAAATACCTAGTTTGATGGATGCACATGCTAAGTTTGTGTTCAAAAATTCACGGCCTGAATTAGTACAAAACAACACAACTTTAACATCAAATACTCGTTTTACCCTTCAACTACATTGGTACCATGATTTTTTGTGTACCAAAAACCACTTATCTGTGTAAATTGTAGTCACTACTCCTTTTTTTTTATATAAGAACAATATATAAAAGTTGTAGTTGGTACATGTTAAGAAGTTTGTGTTAATTTGATTACTAAAAATTTTAGGGTCTAATAGTATAAAATAAAAGTATTGAGATTAATACGAAAAGTCTTTACGCTTTAGTTACGTAATGCAATGTATATTATAAAGGGTCTATCGGTTTCATTTTTGTCATGATTTTAAATGTTTTAGTTTATCAGTAAAAAGGTGCATAAGAACTATAATTATTTCTTGTTCATTTATTTATTAAATGTTTATCTTAGTCATTATGATTGACAATAGACCAGGACTAATGCCACCTGGGACATGAGACGCAATGGTAGCACATTAGATTCCAGATCAAAAGGTTATGTCTTCAAGTCGTATCTGGTCCAACCTTTTTGCTTAAAAATTTGAGACTATGAAAACAGGAATATCTCTCGTGATTTAGATTCCTTAAAAATTTTTAGGGTCAAACTCAAGTTCATATAAAAAATTTAAACTTAAACTCAAATTTATTCAGCTTATAAATTTCTGTTTAAACTCACCACAAAAATTTTGAGTTTGAAGCTTGGCCATTATAGTCCAGCCTATTCAAGCTCGAGCTCAAAGTCGGGTTAACCTCTAGAGGTTACTCCAAAATTAATAACAAGTCCTACTAGAGGTTAGCCCGACTTTGAGCTCGAGCTCGCTCAAATAAGCTCGACTATAATGACCAAGCTTCAGTTCAAAATTTTAATGTTATTGGGGTTATAACTTAGTGGTGGGGGTTCAAATCGGCACCAGTGCAGTCCTGAGTTCGAACCCTCTTATCATCTCCCCATTTTCCCTTGAGTGAATGTGTGCGTATGTGTGGGGGTGTCTTTTCAATTGACATTTATAGTGTGTTCCGAGTTTATTGTAATAATATATATATATATATCAATTTTAATATTTGATATGCATATATTATAAAATTAAAATATTGTAACAAGTATTTTGGATATATATGCTAATACTAAATATATATATATATATATATATATATAATTTTGATACTTGCACATCTAATATAACCTATATTATTTCTAATATATCTTAAAATAAAAAAAATAAAAAAAAAAACTTGTGAGCTTGTTCACAAGCTCTTAAACACTTATTGTTAGATTTAAACCTGACTCGCGGATAAACTCAAACTCGATGAGCTCTTAAGCTGACTTAGTTCATCTTCCACCCTTAATTTAGGTTACACAAACAAATCCATAGCTTTTTTTTTCCTTTTTTATTTGAACGTCACTAAAATTCAAACCCAATTATTATAGTGTGAAAAGTAATTTTATGGAAAGCAATTTAAGTGAGAAGGACACGTGTAGGACCCACACTATGGACGATTAAGCATGTATTCGGCATAATAAGCTTATTCTCTACCCGGCGAAGCAATTGATACAACTGGATTGATTATCTTCTGTTTCAGCTAAAAGTATCTTTGACTTTGTATCTTCATTCTTGTAGTCGCTTTTTAATCACCTCTTTAAATAGTTTGTGGTACCTCCGTGCGGAAACACCTCTTTTCATGTTCATTTTCATGTTCATGTTCATGTTCAATTTTTTTTTTTCCCCTCTTTTTGACTTTTTTAATACATTTTTGTACGCGTATATTGTTGACATAAAAATTTTGCATTTATCTTATCAGCTGTCTGTATACATATGGTACAAATGTCAAAATTTTAATCTCTATAAAATCTTGATATTATTATTGTTATCATCATCATCTACCTTCACGTGTGTACCTTCACATCACATGTAAATATATTGCCGCGTATCCAAAAATACCGTTGTAAAAACATCACACACACACCCGATTGCAAGTGTTCGAGCTGCTTGGGGCCCTCACCAACGTTTTCTTCAGTTTGACAAGTTCAACTTGATGTTAAGATCCTTGCAACGCCCAGAAAACCCATGTAGGCAGATAAATAGAGATTCAGCTAAATTATAACCATATATAGCAATATCGACTGGGACTCTATAAGAGCTCCAACATAACCAGAATACAAACAATAGCTTACGTGTACAAACAACAGAAAACACAGGAACCAGTACTAAAAAAGAAGATAAAAGTAGATAGAAGCGTGAGTCAGAGACTCGGACGCAGTGTACACTTCTATATAATAACCGTTAGCATTGCCTCCCATGCATTCGTCCACTCCATTTTTTTTTTTTTTCTTTTTCTCAACAGAATGATACAGAAAATTGTACACAATACCATTCCCATAACTAAAAGGGAATCGACACACTGAACCACAGCCCAACTCCCAAACACATTTAGCAGACAGATCTTTCATGCAGTAGTGTGATATACGCCAGGATGATTCTTCCGTTTTCAGATTCTCGATTGATCTTCACCATAACAGACGAGCCAATAGCAATCACATTGCATAGATGACCTCTCCACTGCTGTCAACATCAAGGTCAGGATCCGAATCCAGGTCCTCCATCTCATCATCCATCATGTCCAGAT
Organism: Petrea volubilis; assembly: GCA_026212405.1. Taxonomy (NCBI): domain Eukaryota; kingdom Viridiplantae; phylum Streptophyta; class Magnoliopsida; order Lamiales; family Verbenaceae; genus Petrea; species Petrea volubilis. The sequence continues at coordinate 6,746,344 of CM047872.1, read as the reverse complement.
TACACAGACCAACAGGAGGTATGGTGGCTTCCGAGATTATCTGCATGATGACTTCCAGGCTCTGCATGGGTTGGTCTGGTTCTTCAAACTGGCTACCCCTTTCATCCATCAGATCCGCAGGAAGGTTTTTTAGAAACCACACGTGGTTCCTGATCTCCGGCATTGTGATGCGCTGACCAAGCATTTATTTGTTAGATTAGCATAAGATTCCAACAGTGACTGAAATATTATATACTTTACTTAAATACTTACTAGATTATAGGACGCTGTCTGATTAACATAAAGAAACCAAGGACCAACCAACTTGCAACGCTTCAGAGTTTCAAATGTTTGCCCAAGTTTGTTTGAGAAAGCAAAACTTCTTGAATAATGAATCCTATTTCAGGGAAACAAATCTTGGTATTCTTGATTCTCTTCTTTTTATGCCCTTCAAATTACCTATTTTAATAGATAAATGTTTTAAGGATAACCAACCACACTTAGTTTAGGTAACATCTCAATTACTCTCGAATCTCGATCATCATGTAGTGTTTCATAACAACTCATTTTAGGTCAAGTGATCCAGACCACAATAGGGCTAAAGCTATCTTAGTTCAAAGCACTGCCAACAAGTAGAATTACTTTTAAAATTCAATCAAGAAGATCCATTGGTTAATCAAAAACCAAGAAGCTTGAATATGAAAGCAGAAATGACTAACCTGTGCAGGGTCTGCTACAAAGATCCTCGAAATTAGATGCCGGCATTCCTCTGATATTTTAACATTTTCTGGAATGGAGTACTGAACGTTTAAGATTCTCTGTATTGTCTTCCGGAAGTCCTTGGGTTCTTCAGGATCTTCAAAAGGATAGGCACCAACCAGCATAACATATAAAGTCACACCACAAGACCACACATCTGCTATCTGAAGCAAATACATTCCTGAGTCAGAATCTTATCTATTATTGAAGATCAGGAGGACATGATAAAAGAATGGTCATTCATAAAGGAGGGTATCCGCAAGCCCCTGCCACCAACAGGGGGAGAAGAAAGGGGCTATGTCAACAGCTATAGTATTCCAAGTCATTTGATGCAAGATAGAGAAGTTAATTCACATTTCAGGGAAAATGACATTAACCATAATCTTCTACTGTAAATACCAGCTTTATTTATATTATATTATCCTGAAAACCTCCCACCAGTAAGGATTTGAGTTCTGACATCTCTTCTAATGTTAAAGATCACCAATCATCCAATTCCCATATGCTTAATGTAGGAACATATCGTTTCCCCTTGATCAAAATATAGAACCAGAAGAGGGGGGGGAAATGCATTTAATAAGTTAACCTCCAACTCGCCAACCACCTTTGTGGCAACATGGCATCACCTCTTGTCTGTCCAAGAAGAGGTCCTGAGTTGAAAACATGCTCCTCCAACCCCCCAATAAATATATTATTACAAGGAAAACGGTTAATGTCCAACTCAATTAACAGTTATTTCCACCCTCCACATGGCATTAATATCATCAAATTCACAGAAGATCTATGCTAGGAATGTTAAACCCCACGCCTCCTTACAAGGATACACAAAACAACTTCTTAGGATATTGTGTTCATTTTCCGAGGCAGAGCGACAAAGCAATGTCCTTAGAATCAACCTACAAAACATACGATGCCCTGATCATGGCTGTAAAACAGAAACTACGGCATAAAACTAAAAAGCAATTCGGAGCATGCCTCCAGAAGAGAGAGTTAAATTTCAACTCCATCAAGCACAACAATAGAACGGAGATAGGTTGTACAAAGCATGGAAAATAGTGAAAAATATAGGACTGTTTGGTCAACATCCACATCTGTTTGGCTACAAGCACAAGCTACTAATAATCTCACACAGCATATTACCAGCATTGCGCAGTATCACAGCATAGATGCACAAGTACAACCACTATTTCCCATGTTTGGTTAAATCATTTCAAATTCATTTTTTCTGTGCCTATAAGGATATCCAGCAATTCTCCAAATGAAGCCATTGTCCATAAGTAAAAACAGTTTCAAATGTAACCAAGCATATTACAAGTGCGGGTGTCAGTAGTGTATCAGAGTAATGCAACCTCCAGTTGCTCATGTTTCATTAAATTAGTTATAAAATATGTAACCAATATGTGTGGCAAAAGGCATTAGTGTTCTCCAAATGGATTATGGACCCGCATTCATTTCGAAAGATATCCTATACATCTGGCCATAAACTGTAAATTTCTGTTGAGAAGGCAGTTTATGGTTGTACCTTGCCATCATACTCTTTCCTAAGTAACACCTCAGGAGCAATATAAGCAGGAGTTCCCACTGTAGATTTAGGTTGCGAATGCAGCAAAGGAAGACTGCACAAGCACAAGAAATCAGGTAATGAATCAGAAAGCAGATAACCATATTCTAGAAGCAGGTGAACAAAAAAGACTAGGGTTTCCAAAATATTGTTAAGCTGATCAAAGTTGCTATAAATTCTGCATCCCAGATATTCAGAATACTTAATCAGAAGGAAGTTAAGAATTTCATGATATTAAGATTACCTTGGAATACCCAAAGTCGCATATCTTCAACCTAGGAGCTGGGCTTCCATCCAAGAGTGTGTTTTCCAGCTTCAAGTCCCGGTGACATATTTGCTTCATCAAGAAATAAGACAGATCAACCATAGATCTTACATAGGGCTGAATTAAGAAATAAACTTCCAAAGAGAACAAACATTGTGATACCATTGAATGGCAGTAGCTGACCCCAGATATAAGTTGTTGAAAAAAGAAACGAGCCTGCATGGCAAACAAATCCAAACAAGGCAATAAATAACCCTAAAAGCGACACACATCATACAAAACAACCATGCGAGAGAAATTCAGAACCTCGTCTTCATTGAAGCGTCCCTGCATTGCATATGCGCTCAAACAATTCTCCTCCAGATGCATACTCCATCACAATAGCCAGATGAGTTGGCGTTAGAATCACCTGAAGCAAAATATTGAGAATATAACTCACAAGGGAAATTAGGAAGTCAAGTAAATTCCAGAGAGAAAATCAGTGACAACCTCTCTAAATCTAACAATATTAGGGTGCCTTAGAGACCTGTGATTGATAATTTCTCTCTGGACATTTTCATCTATCTGCAATAAAAATTAACCAGATCAGTCGTAGTTTGCAATTAGTGAAGCATTATTAAATGTGACACCCCCCACCCCCTCAAAGCAAAAAACACAAAAAGAACAAAAGAAAAAGCAAAAGATAAGGAAAGGAGAATGGGGTGGAGGGGCAGCCCAGGGTGAAGAACTTGGTAGAACCTCAAAAACAGAAGTTAGTCCAGAAAAAATAACATTTCAGGGAATGTCATGATGGACAAGGAGTAACACAAAGAAAAATAACTAAAAAAGGACTCCAGGCAAGAGGATAACCCAGCGAAGTGTTAAGAAATATGCCCATCACAAAGTCCATTCAACTGAAAGTTGCCACTCATTAGCAGCAAGAACTAGCTAAATGGTTGCACAAAAATAGCCAGGTCACATCACAATGACCAGACCTTTGCTGCTCCACATATCAAAAAGAAGAACAAAGGGCAGCAAACCCTTTTCTTTTAGTACTATCAGACTTGAGGTGAAGAACTAGGAGGGTTGCTACAAGTGCTGTGCAGAACACATATATGTATGTACATTAGGGATGCAAACGAATCAAGCCGTCTCAACACATGTTCGAGCTCGTATAATTATCGAGCCGAACTCGAGCCCGGAAGTTCTTGTTTGTAGGCTCGCGAGCTGGCTTGCGAGCCTTTAATATTTTAATATTTATTTAATTTATATAATATATACATATATAATTATAAAATCCTGACCAAAAATTAAAAAAAAATTATAAAACCAAAATAAAAACTTAAAGTCAAAATTAACATTGGTCAAGATCTCGGCCCCATCCTTGTCTTCAATATTTTAATATTTATTTAATTTTATATAATATATACATATATAATTATAAAACCCTTACCAAAAATTTTAAAAAAAATTATAAAACCAAAATAAAAACTTAAAGTCAAAATTAACATTGGTCAAAATCTTGACCCCATCCTTGTCTTCTCTCTCTGTTATCTGTTCTGCGCTCTCTCTCTTGTCTCCCTTCTCAATTTGTCTCTCCCGATTCTCTCTCTTTTCTCACCGTCATCTCTCTCGGCCCTCTCTCTTCCTCTCATCTCTTTCGGCCCCCTCTCTCTACTCTCTCCTTGCTGTGCCATGGGAGAAAAGAGAGCCTCCTCTTCGTCTCCGCCGCTGTGGGTCTCTCACCGCTGCTTCTCCGCCGCCGTAGGTCTCTCGCCGCCATCTCTCCTCCGCTGCCGTGGATCTATGGCTCTATGTCATGGGTTTGAGAAAAATAACGTTTGAGAACTTGGGTTTGAGAAGAGGTTGAGCTCGAGCTTCAAAAAAAGGCCATGGCTCGGCTCATCTCGTTTGCACCCCTAATGTACATGCATGCTCAGAGATATAGCTGTTTAATCATGTGCTCTCTAATTATTTAATCACTGTTGCAGATACGGAGCTCATCCAGAGCTTTACCACAATTCCTGCCATGCATTCTTTCTTTTACTTTATTGGAGGCACTATTTTCTGCAATGGTTAAGCATAAAACTCAGAAAGGATGTAATGAAATGGATCGTTTAGCCACATTAGATACAATAGGCCTCCAGTCAAAAGATTCCTTATATTGACCTAATCGCTTTTAGGGCTCAAAATTATGTCCAAGAAGCAAGTCAAAATACCGTCTATCTTATGCAGGAAAGATGGCTGACTGGAGCCAATAACCTGTCAGCATTCAGATACAGTTTAGTTTGAAATCAAAATATTCAATACCTTTGGACTGAAACAAGTGGCGAAGTCTACAAATGCTTACTCCCTTAGATCAAACCGAATCAGAGAAGTTTCCATATCTCGCAACAAAGTAAACAATTTGCGGGCGAAGGGATGATACTAGAATCGTGCAAAATTGAGCATCAGAAAGTTGTTATATAATAGACATATTTACAAGCAAAAATGTTGTATATGAAAAAGTTGTACCATTTGGAACTGCCAGAAACCAATCCCAGAATGTATTTAATGGTCTATGTGAAGAAGTTTTTCCAAACACGCCCATATTATGTCATATATACAGCTCCTGCCGAACCACTAGCAGGTGAAAATAGTACATAGTAATCATTGACTTATAGGGCAGTACAAGGAGATGTCTGACTACAGGTTTGAATGTACATCATCAAAGGTCCCAGCAGTACTTCTTTATTCACAGAATATACCCATATCATTATCCCTTATAGATTATTTAACAAATGAACTAAAATCTTCAACCATCACAAACTTCAATGTTGCAACCGTATTCCTGGGGCCGGGGGGGGTTGGGGGGGGGGGGGGGGTGTTCGTTCAGCAATCATAATCTAGTGAAGCAACACGAGTACTTGTAAGGGTTTCCAGTTGGAGCCTCAACTTACTCAGAAGATGGGATGGAAAACTTTTGAAAATGGGCCGGAGCTGGAAACTTTCAAGTATAGAGAGAGTTAACTAAAATCTCAATGTAGCTCCCTCCCCCCAACCCAAACCACAAAACAAGAGAGAGAGAGAGAGAGAGAGAGAGAAAGAAAGAAGAAGAAATAACTGTAGACAAATCAAACAACAATAAAGCAAACAGAATAATTTGCAACTTAAGTTACAAAAGTGATTGGACCACCTTGCTCAATGTAAGTCACGGCAACCAGCTCATTACCCGTTTATCCTCATTAGCCAAGCATCCCACTACTTCAGCTTCAATATTCTTAATAAAATCATATTGATCACTAACATGTACCATCAACAGAGTGCTTGAACACTTCTCCTTGACGCTTCAATCCATTCATATAGCTAATTCACACCAGCAAACATCCATAATTGTGATCAATTCACATGACTTAAAACATACCAACGGTCATTAATAGTAAGAAGCACCAATCAGTGGTAGAGATTGGTGAAAGATGAAACAGTTCTGCCCTAGTTTTGATTATCGAGTTAACTGATTTAAAGAGTGTAAGGCAACTACTTACCTTGTTACCACTTTGTGTAGAGAGAGAGAGAGAGAGAGAGAGAGGAGATGCTTTTCACTACACTCGAGCTGACGAAAGTGATATCCTAAATTCCTACTCCTCGTGTACTCTATTACAATAAGGTGAAAAAACAAACGATGATGACAATACGGAGTCATTTGGCACTTAGCAGATGGCAATATATACAACAATTTTCTCTTCTAACAATGATGCATTCTTTTAATTATTTTTGTTTTTCCCTAAGAATTCTGACAGACAACACCACATCCACAACGCCATTATAGGCAAAGCTTGTTTAGGAGTAAATAATGAGTCTTCCCTCTTTTAATCAACCTTGAAATGACAACTGGAGACCCGAAATGATTTGAATCCCAACAAATCATCCTAAGCATTTGTTAGGTCTTGCTCAGCACAACTGATTAACTGCGTCAGCATTAATTCATAGAGACTAACAGTTAATTATTTAGTTGTTTAGTTTAACAAATTAACACATCCCTACATTTTCTTCTTTTCTATTTTTTATTTTTACAACCACTCACATATTCTTCAATAGCAATTTCCAGATACAGTATATATTGTTTCTAAACCACAAACTTCATTCACCAGCTGTATTGACTTTGTGCTGGTTTTGATGCATTGATTCTCAACTTCTTTTGTGCTCACATCACAAGTGATTCTAGACGATTTTGGGAGGAACTTTTAGTGTATGTATAATTATTCTTTGCAGTATTATTCTACATGCACATGAAGTTTCACGTCGAACAATATTTCTCACAAACAAAGACTACTGGAGTTGGGCCTAAAGTTAAGTGAAGGTCAAATGTGTTAGAATAGTTGCTCTCTAAGGCCCTCAGGCCTCAACCGAATGGAAGGACCTGACCTTGATCTTACCTACCACATTCTTTAGGTCAATAGGGGTGGCCTCTACGGGTATCTAGGCAGCAGTCGAGGACTTCTTGAAAACTTCCTGGTGTTCAAGAGAGGTTTGTAGGAGCTCTAGGATGGATATGGAGGCTTGAGTTGTCCTAATAAGTCATAAGTTGCTCATGCCTCTTTACACCAGTACCACCATAACCATGCTGCTCTATACCTTCCTTTACTTGGAAACACGAGCAAGAATCCCATCCATATGGGAGTTCAAACTCTAAAACTTCATAATTTGGGTAATTTGACATTTAGGACGGCAAGTGCAACAAAAGAGCATGTATTATGCATCTCAAAGCATGCTTTAAGCGAAAAATATGGAGTAGAGGATAATCTTTTTTTTTTTTTTTTTTTTTTTTGAAAAGGAGTAGAGGATAATTAAAATGATGTCCACTTGAGGATTATTATCTGTTCCAGTATCAGCGCTGTGGCACAAATGACTACCAAATTGGAGATTATGCAACTTTGCAAGTACTGTTTCTCATATAATGATTTAAGTAGACCACAATACAGAGATATTTGACACCAGATTCAAGTTCAATTGGAGAGAGAGAGAGAGAATAGAAAGAAATAAAACAAACTAAGTTACTATTGAGCAAAGCCAGACAAGAAAAGGAACATAGTTCTGCTACTCAGTCAAAAGAGAAAAAATTTAAGAGCACAGTTCACGTGAGTGAAGCCAAAGAGGAATTCTTCTTGAACAATCAATTCATTTAGCTGTTTTCAGAATGTCAACCATATGTGCTTTATCTTATTTTCAACTATAGTAAATCCATGAACATGCCTTAATAGCGGTATACATCAATTGTATAAAATTCAACTTGGGTTTTTACCAAGTCCAGTAAACATGGAGTAGTAAATTATTCTGAGCAGCTGATTATACCCAATTTAAAATAGCCAAACAAAGCCCTAATTTGCACCCAAGTAAGAAGCAGTTGGTTCCAGAAACTTATACAACCCAAATTTAAGTAATCCCACTCAATCTACTAGTCATAAACTAAACTTGAGCAGCTCAGAAATTGATAAAGAGAAGCGTTAATCCCCTCCAAACGCGAGTTTTCGTAGTATTATTCCCGCCATAAAAGGGGGGAAAAAAAAGCCAGATTTCCACCAAGACTAATCTCACACCAGGTGGACTAAACAAAAAATTCCCACAAATAGGCATTCCATATTTGCACAGACAGGAGTAATTGCGTGCTAAACAAACTCAGCTCCCAATACTTAACTCAAAAACAGTTTCACAAAAAGGCGATAAAAGACACTGATAAAAAATTAATCGACAACCACAAATTAAAAAGGGCGAAATAATCACGAAACTAACCTTGTCGCCTCGCTCGATATACTTAACCGCAACAAGCTCCTTTGTCTGCTTATCTCTCATCAATCGGGCCACCCCGAAGTTACCCGACCCGATATCCCGAACGAAGTCGTACCGATCACTGTCGTGCATGATCGGCATATCCATACCCGGACCCACGGTGATCGCCGCCCGATCCATTTCCAGCTAACACGGTTCACCGAGTTAAAAAAAACCTAAACCCCGTCCTCAAGTATCGAAACTCAGTTCATTCACATTACTCGGCTCCCTAGACGGCGGCGCAGTCGCACGGCTCTGACTGTCCCACAGTTGACCCGGTGGCGGAGGAGGGAGATCGGCGTGCGTTAAGTCGGTTTTGCCCTCGGGAGACGGGATATATAGAGCGTGGAAAGGCGGTTGTTTATGTTCTTTTACTTTTTTACTATTATGTTTTTAGAGAGAGAGAGAGAGAGATTTTTTGATGGGTTTCTGTGGTCGGCGAAGGATGGGATTAGAGTCTCCTCTCTCTCTCTCTGTTATAGCAGTTGCGGGGGGTGGGAGGGGGTCATGGAAAAGAAAGGTGATGTTGACGAAACGGTGTCGTTTAGTGGAAGCTGGGCGACGTAGAATACGACGACGTTCACCCTATCGCGATGCTTCCTGTCATCCGATTGGACAAAAAAAGTTTTGGCCTTTTAGTCGTGGTTTTTTGTTTCTTTATCTCGTGAAATGACAAACGTACCCCTCATTTGGATAAACTTCGGCGTGCCCAACGACAACGGGCAGGGCCCATTTTTTTATTTTATTTTTTTTCTTTTCTTTTGTTTTCTCCATTTCCAAGTTACTGCCTGTCAGCTCTAAATTTTGCGTAATTCATTAATTGGCCAATCCAAAATTGATTTGAGCTGCGGAGGACATTCAATGACACATAAAATCAGGGGATTTACTAATAGTTTCAACACTTGCCGCATAACTCTCATTGGGAGTTTAAAATTAAATGACTAACCCCAGTTTTGACCTCACATTTAAGAGCCGACATAATGTTAAAAATCGGGGTTTTGCTAATACGCTTCACCAAATCTATACAATATATATTAATCATTCAGTCCCATAATATTAATCGTCTTAAATTACTTTACACAAATTAATTATGTTAATAAATAGCTTTTTTTAGCTGAATATATAATAATTTGACAAAATTACTCTTCTCATGCCTCATCAAATTCCATTCAACATAATAAATGAGGATAAATTTAGAGGGGGAGGAAATTAATTCTCTCTTAAAATTTTTAAAATGACAAATATTATGAAACTAAAAAAAATCTCTAATACAACTAATATTATGAGACAAAAGGATACTATATAATTAAGCATCACGCCATTTCACTTTTTCACTCTTTGTAATTTTTGACTACTCTTATTTCCTCATCTCTCCTCTCCAACAACGCGATTTGTTATTTAGATTTTCTATTCATCTCTCGCATCTTCTCTCACCCTCTTTGGAATTTTTTTTGGAATTTTTTTAACTCTATATTCATATTTCTCTTTTATCAAAAAAATATTTTTATTTTTAATTTATTAACTTATGAAAATTTTAATAAACACATTATAAACAATCAAAAGGTAGGATGAATAATAAAAACAACTAAACAGATAAATATTCTATAGAAAGTTTACTAAAAATTTAAATGTATACTACTAAAGTTAAAATTTTTGATTATATATATTTTTTTTCTCGCACACACATCGAGTGTGCCTGATAACTATTATTCTTAAAAAGTTGACATTTGATCCTTCTTCTCCAAATCATGCCTTTTCAATTAATCTATTCCTTTCCATTTTCCATTTTTCGTTTTATTCCTTCATGGATTTTAAAAAATCCGTTTAACAATGGATTGATTATTGATATATAAACAATATGTAGTCTATATATAAATTTATTAGAGTTATTTCGTCTAAGTTTGTTGTGTCAATATATAAATTATATAAGTGCTAAATTAGTTTATTTTTATTTTTAAATCATACAGATACGGATGGAGAGTAGTGGACTATCTATATTATACATAAAGTATTAAACTCATATAATAACTATATTTCTATATTATATATAAAGTATCAGACCCATCTAATAATTATATTTGGTATTTGACAATTTTTTTTTCTTTTTCATCTCTCTTATTTTCTCTCACATATTTTCCACTTAACATATTATTTCTCTTTTTTTTCTCATGTCCCTTTTCTCTTGTATATTTATTTTCATTATTTAATTTACTTTATCTTCTTTATATTTCCTCAATAAAAAAACTAAATTTAATTTCAATCATTTTTTCTTTTTTTTTCATACTATATAAAAGTTATAATTTTATTAAATATTGAATTAAATTATAAAACTCCTGATGTTAAGTTAAATTCAATAAGTGTATTGTATAAATAATCCCAATCAATTAAAAATTTAATGATGCAACGTCATCTAATATCTATGCGTGATTACCGGGAAATATTTGCCCAAAAATCGGCGGCGTTAAGATATTTTCGAACCAATTAAAGATGATTATCCACTCGATTGACATTTGGGGAACGATTAAAGGTTGATATTTTTTTGAATTGCCTTATTTAGAAAATTAGCAGGTTATTGAAAATTTGTCGACGCGGGCCCACGCGCTGGCTATTGATGATGAAGGTTTGAAACCATTGTGGGGGCAATTTAGGTTCACCTTGGATTTATCGATTTTATCATGTTGGAAATTTTTTTTTTTTTGACTACTGTTGTTACCAAAAACTTCGTTATTACCTAAAGTCTGTCAAATTGTTTCGACGCATTATTTTTAGATAAGCAATTTTGTATTTAGACGTAATAATTTAAAATATATTTTTATTTGAAATTACTATACAGAACTTCTAAATAAGCCACTTCTTGGTTTTTTTTTTTAATTTTTGTTTTTTTAATCTCATCCAAATATATATTTCACTGAAGTGCTAGTTTTTCAAAAAATAAACATTTTTATCTTGAAAAAAAATCCATCCAAATGAGCTCAAAATCTTATATCATGAGGGTTGTTTGCTTGACCTTGTGAAGGGACGGATGCACATCCATGCGGGGAGCGAATGTGAAACTTTGATCTTAGAAGCTTAACTTGGATGAGCGCTTTCTTCGGGTTTGGAGAATTGGTGTCTGATATCGAGGAGGCCACAATGTGATTTTCTTAAGTTAAGCTCTTCTTTTGTAAGTAGAATTGCAAATAGAGTAGCATATGAGTTTGATAAATTCTCTTTCAGTTTTTATAAAGGGGCAATGATATCCCCGATATTATCGAATCGTTCGGTCATTCTGACTTAATGTCTTAATAATACCATTTCAATTTTTCCTAAAAAATAAGATTTTAATGCAGTTTTTTTCAAAAATGAAATAAAAGTCATCTAGGCTTTTTTTTAATTGAACAGATGATGATTTTTTTTTTTAATTAAAAAAAGGCTCGTGTAATTTTTAGACATAAAAAAAGTTATTCCAAATAATTTTAAGTATTTTTTTTCAAAAAAAGTAAAAAAAAACTCACTTCTTATATCAAACTTGCTAGTGAAAGTACAGTAATATAATGACACAGTCAAGTGAAATTGAAATACCTAAGCTTTCTTTCATATAGCCGGAATAATCTTGATTATGTGCTCATAAAAGGCAATTTGTACTTGTGAGATGGAAAATGATAAACTGCACTTGCACAATCAGTGTTGACTGCAGGCTTTGAGGGCCTCAATTTGCGGATTTTGGTAAAACGTGTCCACACTAGTGACTTGCACTTTTTATAATTATGATTTATGAAGTCAATCTTCAAAAAATATCACCAACCAAAATCTTTAACTAACTCTGAAGATATCATATTTATTTAATGACTTATGTTTTTTTTTTTTTTTTTGATAATGACTTATCTTTATTGGGCAATTGACTCTATCAATGCGACAATCTGTAGGAAAATTCAAGCGCATTTGAATGTTCCACGACTTACAAAGGATGGCTCTAAAACAAAGTGCATTTGAATGTTCCAAAAATTAAATTTGTGGATGGAATGAACGAATTCTGCAAAGTTGGATATGCTATTTTATAGTGGTTGAAAGATTTGTGTCTTTCGGAGCAAGTAGGCACAAGTACTCGTTCGGAAATAGATCGTGACGTCATCCATATTTAAAGCACATGTCGAATACACCATTTGTGTTCAGATTTATTTGAATCAATCACGTGATTTTTCAGAAAGTATGTTAAATCTGAACAATTCAACTTGAATTCACTTTTTAGGTCGAATTCAACCTAAATAAAACGAGGTAGAATTTTGTTAAGAAAGAACATATCAAATCAGCCCCAAAACCCAAGCTACACTAATTTCATTGAGCTTGTAGTTTTTGGTTCGAATCAATTATAGAGTAGGTCATCCTTCATTCAAAGATTTGTAGTACTCCTGAAGAGGCCGACACTCGATGTCTAACTTGAACCATACCAACTATTTAAATTTACTTTTAGTACAATGTATGTTGGTGACTTTTATAACTTCCAACAATCTATTTGTTTCGACTTTCGACCATTCAAGCAAGTTAAAATAACTTGTATATTTAATTTTTCATCCACTATAAATTGATTTCAAGTAAGTCAATACACTCTTCATATTTATTCATGATATCAATTGCAATTATTTAATTTATTTTATAAACAATGAGTTGAATCCACTTAATTATTGGCTAAAGTTCAATCAACTCCCAATTCTTTTTGCACCAATTTCCAACAGCAATCGCATTGGATATGTCCAATTAATTAGAAAAAGAAAAAGAGGAAGAATTGAGCTCCACTTTTTGTTATGGAAAAAAAAAAGTGCTATTAAAGTGTGATGTTCTGATCAGAGTTGACGTATTCAATATATACTTTAATCTCTAGTGTGGTTTATAAATATTGTGCATGATAATATAAACTATAATTATTTATTATGACTACATATATGTTAGGTAACCAACACGCACAATAACCAATATTTTCAGAACTTAAGATAAAGTTTTTGGCCACAATTTAAAACAATAATTTTTTGTTGTCTTACAAGCGATCAATTATACAGATAAAGAGAAAAAAGATCATACAAATCAAGATTTTCAATAACTGAGTGAAACTCATCCTAAAGGGTGTTATAATAAAAGACAGCAATTCAAAGATGAAAGTTGTAGTTGGCCAATGATGTCTTAACATAGTCATTAGGACTGAGGCCCCAAAACCTATTCCAAGTTTTTTTTTTTGAAAAAAAAAAAAAATTAAACAATCAGGTTGAAAAATTCGATGTGCCTTCCCAATTAAGGGAATGCAACCATGGAATGTTTCTTTCATCAAAAACCGTCGAGATGAAGCCCAATTTAGTTAAGGAATTAATTTTATACAAATGACACTAATGTGAATTATGAAATAAGAGATAAAATATCGTTTTGAAACAAAATATCATATCAGCAATTTAGTCACCACAATCAAACACAAACTAGTGAACTAAAACTCACCCTCTTATTGGACCAGGCATTATGTTTTAGCCACCGTCAGCTCGCAAAATCTCAAAATAATTGACAAGTTACATTTCCAGTGAGGTCCGTACCTAAGTTTTTAAAATGGATCTTACTAAATTAAATTAACATAAACGAAAAAGAAAAAGAAAAATAAGATCATATAAATTAAAATTTTCAAAAATTGTGCCAAACTCATCCTTAACGGTGCCACAGAAGAGCAACAACTCAAAAATGAAAAAATGTATTTGGGGCATGGCGTATTGATTATGGACAAGGCACTCTTCCAACTTCGTGGTCTTCAATTTGAGTCAAATCGGATGTGTGAGAATTAATTTGTTCAATAAGAGTTTATGGTAGTTGTCATTGTATTTGATAATTAGAAATACTTATAACAAATTATTCTAAATGTTAGTGTATTTGTTCAATTAATTGATATGCAATAAATTGCTCCTTTTTCTTTAGGAAAAAAAAAAGGAAAACTATAATTGGATGTAGAAGCTTGACAAGAACGTGCTAAATAAAATGCAACAACTCAGTGCTTACATTTTCATCAATATAATGGAGATTCTTTTTTGTTTTTCAAATTTAAGATTGATTACAAAATTAGAAAAAGAAAAAAGAGTAACTACAACAACTACATGACCGAACATAATTTATATTTCATACGTAGTTAAAACCAATTAAAGAAAGAAACATGAGAATGTAAGTCCACCAATTACATAAAAAATGGCCAATGGCTTTGGAGCCGAATACTGGGAGTTCGAATTTAGTATCAATAAGGTATTGAGTTTGAACCCTATTGTTTTCTCCCTCTTTTTCCTCGAGTGAGTGTGTACGTGTATGAGGGTGTCTTTCCGGTTGACATCTATAGAATGTCTCAAATTGATTGTATTAAAAAAAAATACATAATAAATATAATTGACACGGTGGAGTCCGATTTTGCCACGTCGGTGCCAGCTCAAAAAACATAAAACCAATAGCGGATTGCCATGTGGCGGAAAAGTCACACACGTGACTGATCCCCGACTTGCCACGTGTTTGCTACCTTCTCAGAGTCCAAGTATAGCTTACCTCGTGCCCAATCCTCCAAGTGTCTCAACGAACCTCACCAGCGGATTCTTCGATCAGGGGCCTAACCCTCCTCGGGTGGTCCCCCTTCATCCTCGAAGTGGTCCAAAAAATAACCCTCTGACAACGATTGTACCTGGCGCATCCACAACACGTGTCGAGGAATATCCTCTATACGAACAGTAAGGTTGGGCTGGTCCATCCCTAATCCAGCCTACCCATCTCCAATTTCTATAAATAGCATATCATTACTGTTCACAAGAGTAAGCTTTCCAAATTCACCTTACGCGCTCACCTTCCGAATCCCTACTCGAATACTGACTTGAGAGTCGGAGGGTCTTCGCCGGAGACACTTCCGGCTAAGCTCACATGTGTTCCATCATTGCAGAATAGGATCCGACCAGCACTCATTCACCTTTTTACTCGGACCACTGGGCGAAATCGAACACCTTTACTCAGATTATACCTTTGCTTGGAGAGAAGCCGGTCGATTACCGAATCCGACCACATCAATAATATATTTTTTTACTTGTTTAATATTGATTCGATCGAGTTTTGTTGTAAACTATAATTTTCTAAGATGATCTAGTGAAGTTGATCACTCCCAAAAAATTGATTTATTGTGATGAAAATTTATGTGGCAAAAAATTAAAATTTCATCACAAAAGGTTTTTTGTGACAAAAAAAATTCGTCACAATTTCCTAACAAAATCCCCCTCGCATTAGATTATTGTGACAATTTTTCTATTTTGTCACAAATTATATATGTAATAAAGTGTTATTTTCTCACAAGAAGTTGATTTTTTGTGACTAATATTTTGTCACATATAATCCATTCATATTTAAAATATATATATATATATATATATATATATATCTCACAGCTAGCCAGCTAGCCATCGGCTTAACTAAGCCGAGCGCCAATGGAATGCGTGAGCCACAACCTGTGTGCAACCAATAGTAGTTTTATCTTACGCAATTGAGGAATCAAACCCACATCCTCTAAGATACATAGGTAGAGCTCTACTGTCAGGCTATTGTATGTTTGTGTAGGAAGTTCTTTTTTTTACTTATAATAATGATGCAACATTCTCAATTTATTAAATTTAATTTTGTAAATTTATTTATTAAATAAATTAAATGATAAATGATCATTATTATGTGAGAGACTATATATACTTTGCTTATGTGACCACATTCAATGTGTGTGAAAAAACAAAAGAGATATTATTTAGTTAATTAGTTAAAATTTTAATAGCATAATATTTTTTTGAATTCAGCTTTCTATATAAATATATCTCTCTTATAACTGTTTTTATTATTTGTACTATCTACTTGAAATTTTAATATTTTCATCAAATTTATAACGAGCAAAAAAAATTAATTAAAAATAAAATAAAATTTTTGATTAAAAATAAATAAAAATATATAAAGTAGAATAAAAGTTTGGAAAGAAGAATGCGAGAGATAAGAGGGAAGAGAATAGAAAAAAAGAAAAAATAAGACTATGCTCGTATTATGCTTGTACTTTTAATAAATCGTATAAAATTTTTACCATAACTTTTGAAAAATATTTGTAATATGTACGTACATGTTGAATGTCGAATATTACCTGTCTGTTATTTAACTAACTAAGATTATAAGTGATAGATGATCATTATTATACGTGACTATATGCATATATATATATATATTAAATTATGAGAACAAATTTTATTAATATTTGTATTTTTAAAATTTTTAAAATTTATTAATTTTTTAGCCCCTATAAAAATACCTAAAAATTCAAAATTACAAACAAAATTGTATTTGGGGTTTCTTTTGATTCATTTAAATTTTTTTAGGATATCATGAAAAATATTCATTTGATGTTTTTTGAGAAATTCTTTTATAACATTTATTCATTTAAGTTTTTTGAGCAAATAAGGAAAAATATTAAATTAATACTTTGTGAGGAACTTCTTTTATAATACCACGTTATTAACTTATTGTGAGGGAAAAAAAATCTTTTTTGTAATGAAAATTATATTTCCTCACATTAGTTATAGTTATTGTGAAGAAATTCAATTTGTTTTAAAAAACATAATTTAATGTGATGAAATTATAATTTGTTACATTATAGTATATTTATGTGACAAGATACAATCTTTTCACAAATATTTTGTCACAATAAATACATTTTTTTGTAGTGTTTTTAATTTGTCGCCAAGGCCCTTGCTAATCTCGTCTCCTTCAGTCAGGACCCGCGGCCTGTGGCCATGTGAGCATAGTATAGTACCCCGCCCAGTCCCCATTCATTTAGCAACACGTTTGATTGTGCCGACATATGGTATTTACTGACCAGTCCTTTTTGTTTCAGGTTGATTTTGCGGGATCCGAGCCATCCGCAGTCAATCATCTCTTACACTTAAGTCTTATTTTGATAAGACAATGTTGTCTGAAATTGACATGGGTTCACGAGCCTTTGGTTTTACTGTAACAACAAAAAAAACATATTTCAGGACATTGGATAAAAAATTTAGACAGTCGACAGAAAATGCGACGTGCCTCTGCGTATAGGTTTTTGAGATGGCACTTTTGTGCTAATATTTGATGAATTTCAAAAAAAAAAAAAAAAAAAATTGATAGCATTTTGGTGCTCCACCTCGTTAAAATGGGGATTGTTCTGCTGAGTTGTAACACGCATGTGATATTATCAAGGATTATGAAGCGGGAAATTTTTGTCCCCAAAGATCACATGAATTAATTATATGGCGAGTATTTTATATTTATTATTTTGATTGATGTACAATTTAAGAAGAATAAGGATAAATGTATTAATATTTACTATGAAAAATTATTGACTGTATTAGATTCAGTCGTACCGAAACTAATTACATAACGAGTGTTTTATACTTTTTATGTAATTGATATACAATTTAGGGGGAATAACCACTTACATGACAAATATATTAACACTTATTTATTATTAGTTGGGTTCAGTCAAACTGGATTTGGGCTATAACTTTCCAAGCCAATGTCTAGAGGGTATGGTTGCCCCGCTCCTCTCAAATTTATATCGAACTAGAATTTACATGCGTGTTTTTTAAAGTTTTTAATTTTGCCATTTCCCCCAAAATCACACAAAGACCCTTAAAATCTTATAGGAATTCGACCCCCATTTCCCAAACAAAATTTTCTGACTTCGTCCCTACACAATGGCATCATATGATTTTTTTTTTGATACACCACACACACACTAATCCAAAAGAGAAGCAATAGAACGAGTGTGTTCGAAACCAAAAACTTAGTGGTGTCAGGTTTGAACTCCCATCACCGTGCTACATCTTCAATGTCCACTAGCATCGTAAGAATAGTTATTATTTATATGATTGTATTATTGGTCTATCATTTTTCAATCAAATGAGAGAGAGAGAGAGAGAGAAGATCCTAACAGCAGTATTATGATTTTTTTTTTCCCTAAATGGTCATGCATCATACTTGGGAGACATCATCTAACTAAAAAGGACAGTCATTTGATTGAATGCAAATGAAAGTGAGGTTTTTGTTTTGCAAGGCTGGGCCTGGACTAAGGGATAATTCAAGCCCAAATGTTAGGTCTGGCCCATTTGTAGCAAATACGGGCTTGGATTCACCCCATAGGCTAGATAGGTTCCTTGATTTGGGAAAAAGCAAAGCCGACGTCGCTTTTGGAACACGTGAAATAAGCTCGCTTTTTTAGAACGGCAGTTTGCAGCGCCGCCACTGAAGGCTCTGTTTGGTACCCACAAAAGGATCGGAGGAATTTTTGTTTCTTTTTAAGGAAAAAGCAGCTGTGTGAAAATAGAAATTATAGTTGTGAACTATAAAGATGTTTATATAATTTGACAAAAAAAACAACACATTCACAGTCCACATATATCCATACTTTTGAATTTGACCTATTCTCAAGCAAACGTCAAATATTTCACTCAAAAAGGTTAAGCTAATTGGCCAATATTGGATATACTTGTATGAATATTGGTCAAGCATGATTTTAATTGTTCAACACAAATAAGTCATTATATGATGCTATCATATACTAACTCAATATTTATTCATTATATGACTATAGAGCTTATATTATTAATCTATCCACGAGGCCTGCATTTTCAGTTTTTCCAGAATAAACTCCCTAGCCGACGAGGTCTTGTATTATTGGTAAGATAAATCATCCATGAATGCAAGTATTATTTAATTTATATTAAAGAGCATTTGACTGATTCGTGAGTATTCTTTAATTTATATATTAAAGAGTGTTTGGTTAAGTTTATAATTTTTTTTTGAAGAGTTAAGTTTATAAATTTTTTTTGAAGAGTTTATAAACTTTTAAATTTTGTTTGCCAATTTTTTAAGTAAATGAGTTTATAAATTCTAAAAAAAAAAAAAAGCTCCTTCAATTTTTTTAAAAACAATTTATAATTTGTCTAATACCAAAAGATAAAATGACACAGATATCATTCTTATCTTTTCAATATAATATTCCTACTACCTCAAAAAAAAATTATTTACATAAAATTAATTTTACATTATTATTATTATTATTATTATTTTTATTATCATTATATTTAAAATAATTTATAAATTCTCATTTTTACAAAATAAAATCACAACTTATATAAGCCTGAAAAAAAATTCTTATAAGTTATAAGATTTTATTTTATCCAAATACGTTGATAATTTATTATTCAGATAAGAAATAAGTTTAGCCAAACACACTATTAGTTTATTTTTCTTCATGGTAGTTCATTTGTAATTTATTTGATACCGTAGATACTTGATAATTATAGGCTGTAATAATTTATTTTATAATAAATAATATTTATATAGTTGATTGATTGTAATAAATTAATTTAAAAAAAAAAATTTCCCAAAAAAGTTAAAAAATCCTCTCTTCCCAAGTTTCCAAACCCCAAGAGATTAAAAAACTGAAAAACCCACATAAAACCGGCGTCCCAACAAACCACCCATTACCATTTACCACACTCAATATTCAAACCTAAACATTACCGATAACTGCACGAACCGGAGGGAAAACGGCAAAAATGGTATCGGATTCGGAGTTGATCGAGCGGCTGCGGGAATTCCTCAGCACATCGGACCTCAACACCACCACCACAGCCATCGTCCGCCGCCGCCTCGAGGAAGATTTCGGCATCAATTTGTCCGATAGGAAGGCGTTTATCAGGGAACAGGTGGATATATACATGCAGAGCCAATTCGAAAATGCATGCCAATGATGGTGACGAAGGAGCGGGAGAGGCGGCGGAGGAGGAGGAAGAAGGAGAGGAAGAAGAGGATGATGGAGAAGAAGAGTCAGCCGCCGCCAGTGACTCGAAATCCTCTAGTAGAAAACGGTTGGCTTCTGTGATTGTGTTATCTGTATAAATATATGTATATATTTAACTTATGCGCTTTCAATTTGTGGATTTTGTGTTTCGGTGACTTTGGCTGGGAAGTTTAATTTTTTCTCCTTTTTGAAGTTTTGAGATTACGTGTTGGGTCCTTACGTGATGATGAATTTGTGTCAGATTGTGATTACTGTGTTTACTGTGTGGATTGTTCATTTACATTTACCTACTTGCGTAATATTGAGGAATTGGTCAAGTTTAAATTAAGGATGGAGCACAATTTACTGGATTTAATTTGAGTAATTGAGAAACTTGCGATTTGATTTTTATGTGTTGTGTTTTTTCGCCCCCAATTCGTTGCACTTTCTGACGCTGGAGCTTAATTGGTTAGCTTGGTTTCGCATGCATTAAATTGTGGGTTGTTACTTTCCAAGTTTCGTTTTGAGTGACTGTTTTCTAATGACTTGGCGAGTCTGGTTAGGTTATATCGAAATTTAGCTTATAATTACCTAATCTGAATATTTCTCCAGAAGCACATTTATATTGTTCCTATGGATTGTGGGTGCATTTGTGTTTGTCTTGGTGCTTTAAGCCTTGACTGTGTCTGTTCTTTCTATAAAATGATCAAACTACTTAAGCTAGCATTGGAGCTGGTGTTATAGGAGTTCCATTTTGGTTTGATATAATTTTTAGTCAACTACACTTTGAAAGTCCAACCCTCATCTGTGAATTCAGCCATTGAGATGAAAGTCAGATGAATATTTTTTCTTTAAGAATTAATCATTCCTTCTTATTTCATATTTTTCTCTAGTTTATGGTCAATGAGCAATAGCATTTTTCCTTCTGCATTCTCTACCTTTCATTTACACTGCTGGTTGAAAGTTAAGGTTGATCAGATGTTTGAAAGTACCATTAGCTACAACCAATTATAAGCTTTAACCATTTGCATTATAGTCAGAAGAAGGTGATCCCTCTATTAGTTGCGAGGAGAAGCGTTGGACTCCTTCAATTTGTCAATTCCATTTTTTTCATGAAAAAAGAGATAAATTATTGCAACGGAATCCATTAAAGTAAGGGAAAATGAAGAATCATTGACTACTGACAATTTGGTCAGTTTGGTGTATGACTATTTCATATTAAATGTGAAGTGCACAACAGATTCTAAATATTTCAGCACTCGGTGGGTATTTAGCCTTTTATTATAAAGATTTGTCGAGGGCGAGTCCAATTGCATAATACTTTTTACAGTTGTAAGGGGTAAAATTATATTTTTCATTTGACCTATTTTTTTTTGGCTCTTGTCATGTTAAAACACTTTCTGTTTGTATTCCCTTGTTCTTAAATATTAAGTGGTAAAGAAATAGTTTTGACTCATAAAATCAACAAAGACACAATAGATTAAGGATTTTCTTAAATTTATTCATTTTTCATTTTCTGATGTAAATTGCCCCCTAGAGGCCATAAGCTACCCCCGCCTGTAACAGAGTATATGCACGGTCTGCTGCATCTCTTCAACCGTAAGCAGTTAGCAACCTCTTGACTAGATGCATGTTCAAAGTAAATAATCTGACATTCAACACAGATCTATTTCTTGGCATGAGTTTGTCGCCCTGAAATTGGTTCATTGTAGTTGTATATTTTCATTGGGCTATTCTTATCCAATATCTGTATGTATTAAAGGCAAATTGACAGTTTCTCGATTGCATTGCTTACCATCTGCAATGTCATGTAACGCCATCATTCACTTAGGTGCTGTCCCTACTCTGCTTCCATTGTTTGGAGATCGACCTCTCCTTCCACACCCATATCATTAATAAAATGAGTTATGAGTTGATAGAGCAACTCAAGTTACTTGACATATTTGGTCTGATTCTGTTTTGGTTTGTCTATGAAAGCTTACATATGTCCTCCATCTTGTTAGATCTAGGAAAAAGAACGAGGTCAAGAAAAGAGGTGGAGGATTCACCAAATTATGCAGCCTTTCTCCAGAGCTACAGAAATTTACAGGAGTACCTCAATTGGCTAGGACCGAGGTATATCAATCTAAGGTGGTTTATGATTCATCAGATTGTGTTTGCTATAAAACTTCCGGTATGATGTAACTGCTTTATAACCAGGTTGTGAAACAACTGTGGAGTTATATTAGAGAGAATAATTTGCAAGATCCGTCCAACAGGCGGAATATCATTTGTGATGATACATTGCGCAACCTTTTTGCAGTAGACACCATTGATATGTTCCAAATGAACAAGGCCCTGGCAAAACACATATGGCCCTTGGATTCTGATGGTGGTATGGTTTTTGGCATCTGAGTTCCCTTGATATATACTTGTCTTGAACTGTTGTTGTGCCTTCCTATTTCTTTCCTTATATGTGGCAGAGTCTGCTTAATGTAGATTTATTTGGTTGTACAATTTTTTGTTGGGAACCACTGTTTTTTTGCTTGAAAACACGCTTGAATGCTATTTTAAATATTTTTTTTTGCTGGACAGTGGTGCTATGTGAACATATTGTCATGAACTAAAAAGGGGTTGTAAGACAAAAAAGATTTCATGATAAATATAATGAGTGGTAACTTATTAAGCTGAACTTTTACCTCTAATATTCATTTAAAATTCGTGTTTTGCTATAATTGAAGAAAAGACAAAATAACTAAGGTTAATGATCATTGATGACATGTATTGTCAGACTGATGTTACTACACTTTCTGTCTGGCCTATAGGTTAGAAGGAACGTTAGCTAGAAGGTGACTAAGATGTGGTATAATCCTGCTAGACATCTATCATCATGAGTAAAAATACTTGGTACTTCTGAACTGTAAGGTTTATTGCCTAATGAGGATAGAGGCTTTAGATTAAGATAAAATGTCAATCTTTCTGTAGGATCTGGATTTCCTCTGTGGATAGCTGTAATGCTATGTTTGGAATAAGGATTTTGGTGAGAAAAAGTATAAGGAAAATGAAAAGCATAAAAAATTAAAGCAAAGTGTACCATCGTTTGAAGCAAAAAAATTTTTTCCTTCCTATTTGCCTTACCAGAATCCAAGAACCAAAAGAAGCATAATTTTAGTTAATTTTGTAAGATTATGACAGTGCCATTGGAATGAATATTAAGACCGTGTACAGGTATTTAGAATGGAGAAGGGGCCGTTAAGAAATCTGTATAAAGGTGAAAACTTTTTGAAGCATCACGAATCTTATCTTATGAATTTCTGGTAAACTTTTGGCTGACTGAAAGGACGGAATGTTACAACTCATGTTCTGAGACCTTTCTCTCAAAGTGGCTACTCTTACACTTGAGTCTAATGTTACATTTATCTCAATAGGGTTATATGACTGAGGAAAAGACTTGATTTGAAGAAAGTGGAGGCTATGAGGACTAGAAAGAGATAAAGTCTGACGATCCTATGGGAAATTCAAATAAAATCATGAAAACATTGCCTATGAATCCATTGTCCATTGTTCTGATGAACTTACATTTAATAGGTAAACTGTTTGAGAAACAGTGCTGTTGCTGGAAGACACAAGTTACACCATCTCACTATCTTGCACTCTGAACCTGAGTTCCACTTAAGTAGCTGTGACTCAGTTTCTACTATTGATCTTTTGTTGTATGAATATTTGCTTCCAACATTTTCTATTCCTATACGTGCAGGACTGTTTGGTTATTCTGTGGTTCATTTATGTTAACATGTAAAAACGGGAGCAAAATTCTGAATACCATATTGAATCCTGTGATATAAAGCTTTCTGTCTCGTGGCAAGTTGTCCTATCTTTGGAACAGTTATTCTAATCATATATTAGCTTCCAGTATTAGTTGTTTTCTTTGAACTGACCATCTTCATGATTTCTTTTGATGAAATGTTGTTGAAATCAAGCAGCTTCAGTCAATCCTGCTCCAAAAGAGAAACAACGGAAGCAAGAGAAGGATGAAGGTGGGACTCCTGTCTGAGCTCCTATGATGCTATGTTCTTCCTTAGTTGACAGATCACTTGTTTCTCATAGATGTGATTGCGTTGGACTGTAGCATCCTGCAATGATGATATACTATGTTGGAACAGTTTTAGAATTAGAGGTCCACACCACATTTTGGTCCAACTACTCATGCAGTAATTATTGTTTAGGCACTCGTAACTCTTTTTAAACAACTCTCTATGATTCCTGCATGCTTCTGTTCATTCCTGCACCTATCACATGTTCTAAGGTAAAGTAGGAGGTAGCTAATACTGTGTTTCATTGATCCAGCTATTCTGTTTAACATTTCTGAACTATTTGTGAAAAACGCCTGTTTATTCTGTTTATATCAGATCAAGATGAGCCAAAGAGAAAAGAAAAGCGGCAGAGGGGTTCGGCTTTTCTTGCTCCGCTTAAACTTTCTGATGCTTTAGCAAAGTTCCTTGGTACAGGAGAAAGTGAACTACCTCGGTCCGATGTTGTTAAGAGGATCTGGGATTACATCAAGCTAAACAACTTGCAGGTATGTCATAACAGCAGAACCATACAGTTGTGACTTCATTTGTCGGTGATGTAGTCTTATCTTATGGTATACACTAACATGCATCTTTTTTGACACTAATCTTTTGAGTAAGTCTTGATTTTGATGAATAAGTTTTAAAATAACATTTGAAATTAACTGGGGGCATATCTGTGGCCAGATAAAAAGGTTAACATGTAATTAGCATTCAAACTTCATAGAATCTATGCCATATTATTGAAGATCGGGTGTTGATAGTTTCTCTATTCCTTTTAACCTTTAAATAGTTATTGTTGGGTGAGTGCTGGAATATAGGTCACTACAACAATAGACTGCATTTCTTCTTTCAAGTCAATTTATTTATATTCTTTATGCCTTAATGTCATTTGTGACATTTATTTAATACAAATTAGTTTTTTCTGTACCATTAGCCGCTGGCTATATATATATGCAAAGTGCTTCAGCTTTTTATATTATGTCTCACTTTAGATTTGCTCTCTATTGCCTTCATCTGGATCTTGTGATTAAGGAACCAAGATAGTAATATGAATCCAGCAATACCTCATTCTATTAGTGATAAACCCCAAAATGGCCCTTGCTAGCATTTACCCAAACCCAAAAAGTCTTATTAAGGTTTCCATTTTGGTACTTGATATTTACACACCCATTACTCCTCTAAATATGGAAAAGAGAAAAAGCACAAGCTGTTTTTCATGTATGATGTCAAAAGAATATTTACTGGTCTACACAGTTCCGTCGAAATTGGTGGCAGCATGGCTAGTTGAAAATTATGTGGATGGAACAATCTCTCATTTTCGTTTCTGTTCTACATTCAAACAATCTTTTATTTCCTTTGACTCTTCTGCAAAATCTCAACTTCTGCTCATTCCATTCTCTCATTTATTTGAAGGACCCATCGGACAAAAGGCAAATAATATGCGACGAGAAGCTGAAAGAACTTTTTAATGTAGACACCTTCTGTGGATTTACAGTTGCGAAACTACTAACAGCCCATCTCATAAAGACAGAACAGTGAGTTGCTCATAAGTTGTTTCTAATGAGCCTCCAGTGGCACTGGAAATTTTTTATTATGTTGACTGAAGATGCTTTCTTAGGCTGTCCTCCCACTTTTGCGCCTCTGTCTGTTTATTTTGTTACTCTCCCTCTCTCCCTCTCTCTGTTATATGATAGCATAAAAGGAAAAGTGAGAAAAAAAAAAAAAATCGAATGTTAACTTTCTGACATGCAATCTTGTAACTTGTTCAGTTCTAATTCACCATGCTAATGACAAATGCGAATACAATGTATATCTGGATTATTTTAATTGTCATTTTTTAGTTTTCATGATTCTTCTGGAATTGGAGAAGGCTTGATAAGAAAACAGTTATGGAGAAGGGTGGAATCACTGAATCATGGTGATGGATGGATGGTAAAGTAATTTGTAGCCTGTATGATACATGCAGTCAAATGCAGGTCAAGTGTATGAAATCCATATATTTGCGTTTATTCATGAAGGAGAATTCTCCTCCTTGTTACAGAAAAAGGAACTTCAGTGGTTTGGTTGTTTTCCCTTTATTTGATATTTCTATATCTCCTACAGCTGCACCGATCTTATCCTCTCGCATTACATGAGTCCTCTCTGGTTTATTTTTTATTACATGCTTGACATGGTTAATGGTGAGATGCAGTAGTTTTCATTTGAGGCTCGTATAATTATGTTATCTGTTTTGATCTAATGAGATCATTCTTGCAGTTGTGAAAATTTGATAGGCTTTCTGCTTAATGGTACAAGCATATTCAGTATTGCAATACCACTATCGTTGCTATTTGAAAATAACGGTAACCCTTTGTTGGACTTTCACCACCAATACCATTGATACTGTCCAATTAGTTTGTGTTGTCACTGTTCTCCCGTGCAGTTGTTTGTTCGATGTTATGGGACTTTTATGCTACTTTTGTACCTATATTTTCCCCTTAAAAGGGCCAGGATCGGCGACTGGCACAGTCCCCTTAAATTCTCTTAAAGTAGTTGAGGTTGTCTGTTTATGCTCAGTGGACCCTATAGATTAGCAACCAAAATTATAAAGAGGATTTATAGTTTCCTGGGGAAGTTGAATATCTTTTACTAGTTGTAGAAGTAACAAAATCATATAGTTATGCATGGCCGTTTCTGCCTATTTTTGTGTCTTTATTTTGATCTTCTGCTTATCCAAGCTGGAAAAACAACTCTAACCGCCCTCGCATTTGTGGGCGTGTGCGTGTGTGTGTTCCGTTTTGGGGTGTTTGGGGGCAGGTCTGGGTGTTTTTTTTTGTTGGGGGGTGGGGGTGGGCCGGTGGGGGGTCTCAGTGAGGTGGTTGATGAGGTTGCGGCTTAACTGATCTTGCATCTCATGAGTCCTCATCCTTTGCTTGGTTGGAATGTAATTGCATACATGAATTGGAAAGGGGGGCTCTTATGATTGTATTTGAAAATTGAGCTAGAATTATCTGATTCCAGGTTGGGCACTGTGCTTACTGGAGAAGAAAGAATAAATAGAGGTGCTCTTAATGGGGATTTAACTTTTTCTTGATACTGATATGGTGAATATATTTCTTGAAAAGCTGGGAAAAGCCACTACTGATGGATTGATTCCTTTGTGAATCTTTGGCCATAACCATAGCGACTGTCAACATTAGATAATCATGTTGATAGGGAAAAAAAACAGTATTTTACGCATGTTTGTGCTCGATGCGAATTGGGACAAGAGATTTGGTTCGCAATTGATAGCTACTGAAGATTGCTGGATGCAAAATATGAAACTTGAGTGAGCTTTGAGCTCCTAACAGTCTCTGTCTGCACTCAAACTAGTATAGAATTTCCTTGACCCTGAGTAATCTGGAACACAAGTTGTGTTGTTTTTGACTGTTTAAATTTGACATGAAGAAGAAAGATGCAAAGTGGGAAACACGTAGTTTTCCCACAAAAGAGCTGGCACAAGGGGGATCAAAAGCTAGGGAATCCCATCAATTGGGATTCGTAGGCCACTGCTTTGCTATGTGGCGAATTGATAAAGTTTGAAAATGGAAAATATTTGTGGAATCTCGTCGTTGTTTCGGGGCTTATCGTGTCGTCTGCTTTTTGGTGGATCATGAATCATCATACAGGATGGGTTTTTAGGTTAGGGACTCGTTGAAAAGATCTACGGGGAGTTCTGTGCCGTTGGTTGTGGTTCTCCGAAAATATTCGGACTTAGGATGAAATTATGACGATTGTCATTCTTTTACTTCAAATGATGCTATGAAAGCTAGAATATATATATATATATATATATATATATATATTATATTTGTGAAACGAAAAAAAGTGCCTGGGATTACTGAAACGCCAAAAATGATGCTATTCTACTGTGGACAAAAGGGATAAAAAGTTCACTTTTAACTCCACTGGTGTATAGAAAAAGAAAAAGAGTCATTGGCAGCCATCCATATCTGCAAAGGCAGAGTCATGTATCTGCAAAGGCAGAGTCATGTACTGAGACCCTGATTGCCACCAGTAACTCGGATATACAGACATACACTTATAGCAGCACTTTTACGTACTTTGAACAAGTAGTATTTTTTTTTGTTCTTTTTCTCCTAAAAAAAAAAAAGAAAAAAAAATTCTTGGTCACGTAAGAATTTTTGTGGATGCTTTATGGTGGGGTCTAGCCATGAGAATATGTGCATCTTATGAATGGCGAAGAATTGAATTGTGATATCTAATGAGTTGTTTAACTTTCTTCTTCAAGATATTTCGTGACCCACAAATAAAAGAAACTTATCAAGAATGATAATAGAACTCACATGCATCCATCACGAAAAAAATAAAAAGGGCAATTTGCAGGCTACTAATTCGAATTTATGATTTATGAATTTGCTATAATTATGTTGAGCACTACTCCGTATTGTGGATGAGTCGTGTTAAGATACGGGTGACTGTGGTGCTCTATATGGGTAACCGAATAAATGATACAGTACGTGAATATTTTTTTTTTATATATTTTCCCTTTTTTCGAATTGCCAGTTAGATACTAACACAACAATTATATATCCCATCATCTAAGTGTCTAAAATGTGGAGAACATTACTAAAACAAGAAGAAGATGGATAATACAGTTTGGACTTGAAAAATATACCCAAAAACAGCAGTTAAAGGATATTTTAGTTGTAATATGCAAAATATAATGGCGCCAAATGACTCCAAGTATGACATTGATAGCCATGAAACTTCAAATTATTCGAGTGGCTAATGTTATAGGCCATAGGCAATTTGGGACCCAAGCCATCCATCAAGAGTTAAAAGAATCTTATCCTCGACTAAGTTAGACTAAAGAAAATTACCATTGATTGTATATTCCGTCGGTTCAAACCATCATAAGACTAGGAAGAATATAAAACATGTGTGATGTGTTTGTAACAAAATCCTATTTCAAATAGAACTAAGTGACAAGACATATATGAATTTGTGATTCAATGAATTTGCAACGGATTACTCTATTAGTAAAAAAGGTACTTTTTTGTTAGAACTTGGATTGTTCACTCATCATTCAGCGTGTTTACTACAAAAACACTCATTGCAATTTATGATACTACATATAGATCTGTTGGTTTTAGTTCGCTGAAATAGTCAATTGGAATGCTTCATTTGAGGCTACTGTGTCAGTAACTTTCAAGTAATACCGTCATCGGCAGAGCCACTTTTACTGCGGGGGGTTGCATATGACCCCATCCCCATTTGCAATGTCCATATACATACATTTCATAAGAATAAAATTTGATGATTATGGCTGTTTTTATACTAAAACTTGTCTTGTTGACCTCGTGATGAAATTGTGAATTTACATAGAATGGGGCCATACAGTGCTAAAAAAAAAAGAAAAAGAAAAAGAAAAAGAAAAAGAAAAACGAAAATATATGGATGAAATTGAGAATTTTTATTTAGCATTAGAATAACTTTATATAATTTATTTATTATATACATTAAGGAGCATAGATTTAGTATTGTTTTTAATAATTGATTCATATATCACCATGAAAATATGGTAAACGAACACATATATATTTCAAAAACAAAAACTGTAAATATAAAATGCTTTTTCTTTAAAATTAACAAATACATTTAAATTTCTTAATTCCATTATATTATAATATTATAATTTTTTAATATTTTTTGATTTAATTTGCGTACAATGCGTTTTATTGTAGTATTTTTGTTACTGGTTATCTGCTAGGTCCGGATCCATGTGATACAAATTTCAAATAGATAAATATGTAATTTAATTGAATAAATGAATGTTTAGTTTTTCACTCGTTCAAGTATACAGAACAGCATTTTCGAACAAATATATTATATTGTGAAATATATATCGCTCTAAAAAAGCACCAACTTCAGTGATGGAAATGTTGTGACGGAGAGATTAGTCTGCATGGATTAGTGACATAATTTAATGTGAATAGAACCAACAAAAATAATAGGTGACAAAACATTTACTAAGAAATTTGTTATAGATGAAATCCGTGACATAAACTAAATTTGTAATGAATTAATTCGTCGCTAAAAGTATGCATTCTTGTATTATGTGCACTAGTAGTAATAATATCGTCGCAACAATTCTTTGCTTCTGAACGAGTTATTTATCTCCAGAGTATAACTATATGTTCCTTTTATATTATAGTTTATATATATACTTTTCCACATTGGTAGTGAGTAAATATTTAATTTGCTTATAAAAGAACATGATGGATTCTTGAAGCCACGATTCCTTCGTAAGTTGCAATAGAACATTTTTTAGAAAAAAAAAAAAACAAAGAAAAAATAGTTGCAAGAATCTTAGACCGTTCATCTTAAAAAAAATGCTTGTCACGACTTTGTTGGTTGGGACAAGGGTTCTAATTCTCGTTTTCGACGTTTTTGTTTATTGTTCTGAGATTCTTATGCTTTGTTGATCCACAATTGAGGAAATGAGATTCTTAAGCGTGTGAATTATGGTTCCAAAGTACAGCCCAAAAAGAATTGTTTTGCTCAAGGAATCTTTCGTGTCACACACAAATTCCTCATGTTTATAGTGTTTGCAGTAATTACATTTTTAATGTGTGTGTGTGTGTGTGTGAGAGAGAGAGAGAGAGAGAGAGAGAGAGAGAGAACATCTAAGATATATGAGATGCCTGATTTAGAAAAAAGAGCACTGCAGAGAACTTATGATGAAAAATAAAAAAGGACGAAGAATAATATTGTACCATAGGATTTGAGCATTTCACGTTTATTTTCTCAACATGAACAAGAAGCATTCAGCGAAAATTTTCTAAAACGTTTAATTGTGTTATGCTAATAATGCTACCATGTGATCTTTGTTTTATCTTCACATAAGAACCATCACTGAGAAATGCTCTTAATTGTTTATCAGCTCTAAAGCATAAAAGATTGTGTTTCAGAAATAATTACAAGAAAAAATAGTATTGTTAACTAATTATATTAAAATTATTAAAACAGTATTGTGAATGAAGCAACTGGGTTGGGACGGTCGCCCTCAGGATGGGCCTCTGTAGTACCCGATCCGGATTAGTCGGCTAACAAGTCGGAACTGGACGACTAAGATCAAAAATATATATATATATATATATATATATTAAAATTATTACTTATGGTGTGTATAGGAAGATTATAATTTAATTTTATCACAATATTATTTTACTTTTTAATAGTATTTAACAACAATAATGTCTAAAATATTGTTATTACTCACAATTAGTAATATATTTATATAGACGACAAGGTCGATCGTAATACAAAATATGGTTATTGATTATTGTGATAACGTTTTTGTGTCACCTAATCACTGTGCATATATTACTGTTATTTTAGGTTTGATTTGAAGATAAGTACTGATTTCATGTCGAGGCTGCACTAATTTGATTGTTTATATTAATTTATCGAAGTTTATAGTTCTTGAATAGAATTAAAAGATTCACAAAACTTGATTATGATTATGATTCAAGCTAATTAAAATAAAGTATGAGTACTTTTGTTGGTCCTAATTAACTGAAAACTATTTCATAATTATTGATTATACTTAGGAATATTAATCAAAGTGTGGTGTGCATTCTTTACTACTTCTGATGAGCCAAAGTTAAATCGCTCATAGCCTAACTACCCTACATTGTTCCATCGATCAGAGGCTATGTTTTGCTACTTATCAAAATAATAATAATAATAATAATAATAATAATAATAATAATAATAATAATTGAAATTTTTGATGCTTTCTTTCAAAATTAATAATAAAAAAAACCAACAAATTCTGGAGTATCATACATGATACTCTATTTTGTCAAAAATCTATGCTCCGGATTGATTTATATTTCTAATAATTATGCATCTACAATTCTCAAGAGCCTTTCACACACTTAACTGGTATAAAAGAATAAACAGGTTGAAAAATAAGGGTTATAAGTGCTAGATACTCACCACCAAAACTAATATATCGGGCACACTCAATGCTATAAGCAAATTAAAAGTTGGTCATAATCTTTTTTAAAAAATTATAGATATATATATATGTAACTATTTTTATTATTTATTAAACTTATGATAAGTAAAAAAATTAAAATAAGATTAAATTAAATGTTGAAAAATATAAATAGAAACAAAAAGCAGAAAAATTAAAAAAAAAAAAGGAATGTGGGAAAGAAGAGAGAAGACAGATGAAGGAAAATAAAAAGAAAAAACAAGGTTTGGAGAAGAGCTAGAAAGAAGAGTATGTAAGATTTTTATAATTGCTATGTAAGATTTTTATAGTTGCTATTATTCTATTAAGGGTGTTTTAGGAAGAACACATTTAAACACACACACACACACAAAGAGTAAAAAGGCCTCCCATTTAATAATAATTAGTAGGTTAGGCACACTTGACGCTTGTTCAAATTGACACATTAAAATTTGGTATCCAAATTGAATTAATTTTATGAGAATTTTCAATATTAGCCACAATTTTACATAGTTCTATTTATTTCACATAGAGTTCAAGGGCAATTTTTATAAAATTACAAAAAAAACTGACATTTTAGATACAAAAGTAGCTTTCATTCTATAATAGTATAGATGAGAAGTAATCTTTTGGTTGTCATTATTTACTGATGACACATTTATAAAGACAATTTAACTAAAGTGGTGTTTCAATACATGTGACAATTTATAATTAATTTTTGTCATCCTTAACATTGTGGAATCATTTTTATAACAAACGATTCTGTTTAACTTAATGTATATAACCAGTATGTTATCACCAACTTTCTTATTTTCTTAAATTCTTAAAGTAACTATTACTAAAATTACATCTCCACATAAATCTTGCATTTCGGTTTTAATGGGGTCATATTTGCTACAAAAGAGCACTCCTTTGCGAGCGGCAAAATCCATCACAAATGCCATTGCCACTAATCAATTATCTAACTCTTAATTTTAATTTAATAGAATTATGTCATAAATTCATCATATCTAGCTAAATTTGTGATAGAATTCTATTCGTCACAAAAATCCTATTAGTAAAGGGATTGCTTTCTTGTGGAGATTAATTTAATTTGTACATTTCCACATTTATTTTACAAGAGTAGCATGTGTGATATTAGTATTACTGCAGCAAAAAAAAAAAAGTACTACTTCTTTATTTTTCGCTTTTTGAAAGGAGAGATTATCTGTCGGCAATCGTAAATTAAACGTAACGACCAAGTAATTAATGGATTGTCGAAATTCACCGACCTACCATATCACAGGTGTAGATATTATACATATCGCATGAAATCAATATTTATTTGTATTATAACTTATATATTCTAAATCTACTGAGAAACGACTTGAATTGAATTACTATGATACTAAATTTAAAAAATACGATTCAATTGAGAGACCAAGGAACCCAAAATCAATGCCAAACATATCCATAAAACCCTACTTATTAAGACAATTGGTATGAAAAATTGGATGGTAAAATACGACTAACTACTAAATTGAATGCCACTGGATTTGAAATCCAATAGCGGGAGTTCGAATTAAGTACTAATAAGGTTATGAGTTCGAACCCTCTTATTCTATCCCCTTTTCTCTTGAGTAAGTGTGTGCATGTGTGTGGTAGTATCTTTCCAGTTGATATCTATAGGGTGTCTCGACTTGATTGTATTAAAAGGAAAAAAAAAAACCCACCAAACTAAATACTTGTATTGAACATGATAACAAGGATCTCTCAAATAGTTTGTATATTTTATGCATAAAAATTCACAAAGGTAAGTTGAATTCAATAACTTTTGTCATTGTGATCCTCGAGGGATTCTTGATTTATAAATAGTAACAATAAACTTCATTAATTCCTTATCCTATTTGATGTTAATTATTCCCCTTTCCAAAATTCTAAGCTGGTGCAAAATCTTATTTTTCTCCATTATTTTTTATTGTATCCATCCATTTATTTCAAGAGATCTGACTTTGAAAAATGAATAAATCTGATTCTATCTCTAAAAATTTACTACATATCTAGTGAATCAACACTCATCAATGACAAGGAGATGCAATCCTTCAAGCATAAATGCTATAATCCTATTCAACAAAGTTGAGATAAAATGAGCATAATCCCAAATAAAGTTTCATTCTTTTAGGGATCATCTTTTGAAAACTGAAAAAACAAAACAAAAAAAAAACCTTAATATTACAAAGAATCCGATCACTTTAATCTCAAATAAAATTTCAGTAAGTCATATAACCAAAGTTGAGTTGGGCCCGAAAAATCCCAAGAATTGAAGTTCATTCTTATCAAAATTACACTTTTTGTTCATGCCAAAAGACAACTTTCTCCTCACCATATACCATTTGGACCGACAAAAATATAGCCCCCATGGGCCATGCCCTTACCCTTTTGGGAAATCTTGGAAATATAGTCAATCACAAAGCAGCCCGAAAATAAGACAAATTACAAAAGCACCCCAAAAAACATAGTCAAAAGATTCCCATAATTACTAACCTGTCAAAATTGGCTAAAGCAAAAACACACTTAACCACATTACAAAAGTTTTTCACCCAAATTATATATATATATATATATATATATATGCGACGGAACGAGTGTGTGAATTCATAACATAAAACTCATCGAATCTTTTCCAGTATCAGCTGCCCCCACCTTTTTCTTTATTTCCACTTTTGTCCCATTATTCGTTCCCCTGTTCACCTATATAAATCAGAAACCCCCACACCCCTTCATGCATTTTTATCTGCACATGTAATATTTAAAACCATATAGAAATATATATTTAGACTCACAGACAACGAATTTAAGAAAAAAACATTAATCCTTAATGGCCTTTGAGAAAAAATTATGTGAGAATTCGAGGCAAATGAATTTTGATCATGTGGGCTCAATTTTTGTCCCCAAAACCATTTCAAATATTCTCCAAGAAGTTTCAATGATTCATGACATTTCCAAGAAATCATCGAAGCTGGACTTTCATGTCCACTCTTTGGAAGAAGAAATGGGCAAGATCGATGCTTTCAAACGCGAGCTTCCTCACTGCATGCACCTCTTGAAAGATGGTCTCTCTCTCTCTCTCTCTCTCTCTCTCTCTACACACACACACACACACCCGCATAAAGATTTGATTTTTATGTAACTTTTGTGATTTTTTGCTGTAGCAATTGAGATATTGAAGAAGGAGAGGTTGCAGTGGAAGAGAAGAGAAATGGGGCCGGTTATGGAGGAATTCATTCCCCTGAAGAGTAATTCTGAGGGCGATGGAAGGGCAAAACGGTCAAATGACTTCACTGATAAGAAAAACTGGATGAGTTCTGTTCAGCTGTGGAGCACCCCTGTTCAGTATGAAAACAACTTTGACAGTACCAGAAATCAAGACTCTGTTTTGTCAATAAGATCAGTAAGCCTTTTTTTTTTAATAACAATAATTATTATTCAATTTTAGCTTTTTAATTTTTTAAATTTATTTTTGTTTTGTGTATTTCAGAGGTATCAAGAAGATGGGTTTGAGAGGCAGCAGAACAAGCATGATGGGTGTAATTTGGGGAACAGGGGAGGGGCATTTTCGCCATTCAAGAGACCGTCATCATCGTCGGATGTGACTACAAGGGATGAGGATAAAAGGGGTCCCCCTGTTAATGATAATAATAATGGTCTACAATTGTCTGTTCCGGTGGAATCAAACGGTTGTGGTTTTGTTAGGCCAAAACTGCAGCAACATCAACTGCAGAGGAAGCAGAGGCGCTGCTGGTCTCCGGAGCTCCACAAGCGATTTGTTGATGCTCTCCAGCACCTTGGAGGCCCACAAAGTATGTGTGTGTGTGTGTGTGTGTGTGAATACATACGTACGTACATACATACATATATATATATATATATTGACACTTTATTCTAATTTCTCCTTCGTTGAAAAGATTCATTGAAATAATATATGGAACAAGAATTTTATGATACCCAAAAGGAGGAAAAAACAAAAAAGTATGAATCCTGTTAAAATTGTGTATTTGTTTAGTTATTTCAAATATTTAATGAGTACATTTTTGCAGTGGCGACACCGAAGCAAATTAGGGAACTGATGAAAGTGGAAGGGCTCACCAATGATGAAGTGAAAAGCCATTTGCAGGTATTGTAAAACAAAATCATCCCATTGCTAATTACTGGTTAATTCATATCTTACAATACTTGTCGTTATGAGAACTTCGAAAGAGTGATTATTTCTTTTTTCCAAATTTATCCATACTCTTCTCAACTAAAATTCATCAGTTATTCTGATTCAATTTCCTAAAAAGAAGGTTATTTCAGTCAAACTATTATAGATTTAGCTAAAAAAACATGGCTGTTAATTAACTTAATCACTATGTGAACAAAAACATTCAACGATTAATAATTTAAGATTGAGGGAGTAATTAGTTTCTTCTTATTTGTAATAAGTACCCTGCTTTGTTATGAAAATTATCAAAATCCCCTTAGGTACACGTACCTTAATGATATGTTAACAATGATGAGGAAAAGACTTAAATGTCTATATTTAGAGCACAAAAAAAAAAAAAGAGAGAGAGAGAGAAAAGAACGTAAGCGCATTAAAGTTAAGTTAAAGAACAATGTATGAACAATCATAAATTTGTTGTAATTTCACTAAATATTTGTTTGCAATATTCAGAAATACAGGCTTCACGTGAGAAAGATCCCAAGTTCATCAAGTGGGGCAACAGATTACCCATGGTTGACACAAGATCGTCAACAATTTGAAGGACTGCAGAAACAAATGGTTGGAAATTCAGGGTCACCACAAGACCATTTGCACAAGGCCAAAGGAGGATCAACCACTGTTAATGGTGATAGCATGGAAGAAGACGACGACGACATCAAATCCGAAACCCATAGCTGGAAGGGCCGACGGCCGACGTGTGTAGGAGGCTAATCTCGTAGAATTTTGCAGATAACAAAATACACATATACATATTTATGTATATATATATGTGAAAATCGTATTACAAAAATTTGAATAATACATTGGTATAGAGACGATTATAGCAAAACTTTATTCGTTATACATCTATGAGGCAGGGTTTAAGAGAGCGGCTATATATGTAACATTTTGGGGGTACTTACATGAGATGTCAAGGTTAGATTGACATCTATGATTTGTTATATTATCATAAGTATATGTTAGAACCATTTTCAGATTACAAGTAGGGTTCAGTTTGAAAATATTAGATTAAATATTATAGTTGGAGAAGTTTATGTTCTTAAGTTGTTCTAGTGATATGTAGATGTATGAATGTTATTCAGATCTTTGATGTGGTTCTTAATATATTGTTGTACCAATGGTTGAAGTTTCATTGTCTATTAGCAAGGAAAACAATGAGAAAGAAGAATGGAGAAGGAATGGTCAAGGAAAATTGCAAATTTTGTACGTGCCACAATTTACACCTTAATTTTTTCAATCGTATTCCAACAATTACGATTTTTATATCTTGTTTCATAAAATACAAATTTTTTCTCACATTATGTCCTGCAAGTCAATTTCTAGTAAATGTTTGTCATTCGTACAATGAATTATACTGACGTCCACATGCAAGTCATGTGATGTTTTCGTTAAAGCTCGATGAAATATATTGGCCCATAAGACATAAAAATTTGTACTTTATGAAGGGAAATTCTAGCCCAGACCCAGCTCGGTCGAACCAGTGTTAATTATGTGGCGAGTGTTTTATACTTGCTCTATGAATGGTCGAT
The DNA here is from genome assembly GCA_026212405.1 of Petrea volubilis. NCBI lineage: Eukaryota > Viridiplantae > Streptophyta > Magnoliopsida > Lamiales > Verbenaceae > Petrea > Petrea volubilis. The sequence continues at coordinate 6,708,352 of CM047872.1, read as the reverse complement.
AATTTAGAGAGAGTGACCAATCACTTGACAAGTGCAATACATTTGCCATATGATTTGTTGGGTTCGACCAAACCAGGTTCGGATTAGAATTTTTCCTTTATGAAATATAATAATGTAAGAAAATCGTAATTGTGAGACACAATTAAAAATTAAAGAAGGCATAGATTATGGAACTTGGCGATTTCCCCGAACGGTAATTTAAGATAAATTTCAAATATTTTCATGGACTTTGAATTTACAAAAAGAATCGGAGTTTTCGTTTTGAAAGCATACGTGGGAATCCAAGATTAGGGTTTAGATTAGGAAATTGGAGGACTTTCGGTGTCAAAAAGAATTAGTTTTATCGTAAACTCTTGATTTTGATTATGTGGATTCGACATATATAATAAACTTATTAATAATTTTTACCATTCTTGTTCTTATTTTATTCTTCTCCAAATATTTATTCGTATAATTTGGTTCTTTATGATAACAAATTAGTGATTGTGTTAGTTCATAAGCAATATTTCTTATGCATTATACTTAATTTAGAAATTACTTTACGTAATTGATAAAAAGATTTTATCTCATATGCTTTTCTTTCTAATTTAAAGCCAACATTCTGTTCTAATATATATAATCATCCCGGGCAATACCTACTTTTTTTAAGTTGCATTAAAATGCATGCCAAAGAATACATATACGAACATACATGAGAAGGCTTTACAGAAATATCAAGAGTATGATTGGGTACCTGAATTGAATAGTTTGAAATTTGTGTTGGTAGCCCACTATTTTTACATTAAGTTAAATAATAAATATATATATATATATATATGTAAATTACGTTAAGCACCCCAACCTTTTGAAGTATTTTATACTTTAATACCCAACCTTTGTAAATATGCGCCTTGGTATCTAACCTTTTATCATGGGTGCTACCGATGGTATTTTTTATACTATTCCGGTATAATATTCCTTAATATTCCTAGAATATGCCCGAATATTCCACTGAAATAGTAAAAAAATACCATCCGACGCACAAATGATTAAGGTTAGGCACCAAAGCGCATATTTACAAAGGTTGGGTATCAAAGTGCAAAACACTCCAAAGGTTTGGGGTGTTTAACATAATTTACACATATACATATGTATATATATATTATAGTTTTTTGATGATACATACATATAATTAATTATATGTACAATATCTTTAAATTAATTAAATATGTCCAGCTTGAAGTAAGATGAAAAGCTAGAGTTGATTACTTGTAAACTTGTGATGGCACGGTTTAATTTTTGAAAATTTAATATTTCAAACCTTTCCATTGCACTTTCACATATTAAAATTATAATTAATTATTAATTTTTTATTCATATCTTAAAACATAATTGTATTGCGTGTTATTTCTATGTGAGTATATATGTGAAGTATAATTATTTTTTTTAAATGGATATTGTATGTACATCACATAAATATCTATACTATTATATAATGGGTAACCTCTATATTAATTATTTTTGATTTGTAATTTTTCTTTCTTTTTTTTTCTCCCCTCTTTTTATTTTCTCTCTCCTCTTGCCTTCCATGCTCTTTTTGTTCTCTCTCTCTCTCTCTCTCTCTCTCTCTCTCTCTCTCTCTCTCTATACCATCTTTCATCTCCTGACTCCCATATTCTTCCGTATATTCTTTTTAACTTTCTTTGTAATTTTCTTCTTAATTTTTTATTTTAAATTATTTTATTTTTACTTATCACTAATTTCATAAATTTATTAAAAATAGTTAAAAATATTTTGATGGTGTAGATTCCAGTAAAATTTAGTATGCCCTTAAATTATATATATATATATATATATATATAAGGAAAAATTACACTGACCACCCCTGAGGTTTGGCTGATTTACGAAAAAACTCCTACTTTTTCAAAAATTACCAAAAACCCCCTAAATTTCAAAAATATTACAAACTTATTCGAATTTTGGAAAATACCCCTTTCCCTTTTTTGGTTGATTTACATTGACCACCCTGAGATTAGGCTAATTTACGAGAAACCCCCTGTGGTTTCAAAAATTACCAAAAATCCCCTGAGGTTATACTAATATTATAACTAGCACCTACTTAGGTTGACTTATCAACAATATTAATTCTTTTTTTTTCCCTCTGTAATATTGTTATCATAAAATTTTAATTTAATAGATTTGAAAAATTGAAATATGCATCGTATATATCCATTATGTGAAATGAGAAATATAAACATTGATTGAAATAAAAAATTGAAATTAAATAATGCACTTGAAAGCTTTATTTAGCTTGAGGACTCTAACTCATTTCTCTTAAAATTTACTCCGTATTAGCCATAATATAACATACTTGATGTGTTGGTAGATACCTTTAATGCATTAAATTCAGAATATTTATTTGAATAAATAATCACATTTTTTTTTCAAATCTATTACATGAAAATTTTATGATAATAATATTACAGAGGGAAAAAAAAGATTTAATATTGTTAATAAGTCAACCTAAATAGGTGCTAGTTGTAATATTAGTATAACTTCAGGGGGTTTTGGTAATTTTTGAAACCATAGGGGGTTTCTCGTACATTAACCAAATATCAGGGTGGTCAGTGTAAATCACCCAAAAAAAGAGAAGGGGTATTTTCGAAAATTTGAATAAGTTTGTAATATTTTTAAAACCTTAGGGGGTTTTTGGTATTTTTGAAAAAGTAGGAGATTTTTCGTAAATTAGCCAAACTTCAGGGGTAGTCAGTGTAATTCGCCATATATTTAATTGTATATACACATCAAGTGTGCATTATTACTAGTTTATATAAAGAGAACATTGTTAGAGTAACTATTTTTGATCTGATAAATTCTTTGATTTGTCACTCCCACTAAATAGTTATTTTCTTTTCTCTTTTTTCTTTTACAATCTCTCTCCTCTCACTACAGGAAAAACGGCGGAAAATTCCGGCGGAATTCCGGCGGAATTTCCGCCGGAATTTTGAATTTCCGGCGGAATTCCGACGGAAATCGTTCCGCCGGAAAAAATGGCCCCGGAATCCGGAATTCCGCCGGAAAGAAATTCCGGCGGAATTTTCCGGCGGAAATTCCGTCCGCCGGAAAAAATCGGGGGAATATTCCGCCGGAATTCCGCCGGATCTCTCATGTTTTACTATTAATAATTTTTTACCTCTCTTTATTAATTATTTTTAATTGTATAATCTCACGTTATATTAAATTATTCTACTTTCACTTATCTTAAAATTAATAAATACTAAAAAAATATTCACATAGAAAATATAATAAATATTTATAATTTAATTTATCAAAAACTAAGTATATAATTAAATTGTACATTTTTTGTTTGCGCACACATCGAGTTTGCCACCACCAATAATCTATACTAAGCACCAAACCCATCTAACAATTACCTATGATATCTTTAGTCTCTCGCATCTTTATTTTTAATATTTAATTTATTTTATATTTTTATTTATTTATTCTATAATAAAATTCAATTTAATTTTCAATCTATTTTTTTTCTCATGATATATAGATTAATTTTCATTCAATTTTTTATTTTTCATAATATACAAAATTATAAATTTATTAAATATATAATTAAATTATATTTTATTTTTATTACATGCATGCATAGCTGTGTGCAGCTTCTCCCACTAATGTAAATAAGTTACATAGCTTAAGGAGGATAAAAGGGACAAATTTTATGCCCTAAACTTAACCGATTTGTGATGGATCTTCTCATTGCCGCTACAAATTAATAATTGTGTACTATAGTAATTACAATTGATAGAGCTTCTCCCAGTTACTTGAGTAATTTTCCAACTTTCATGTACGATATGGGACATTAATTCAGGTAGTTTATTTGTAATATGCTTTGGATATTGTTGACTAAACAAATTATTCCCTTGCTTCCCTTTTATTTGTGGTTTAAGATTTTATTTTTTTTGTTCGAAGTAAACATAGTATATTATTAATCAAGCGTCAACGTTTGCTAAAGCATCATACAGAAATGTTGGACAATCAAACCAATCAATAGGACCTAACATATAGAACCCGACCGCCAAGCTATAATATGTGCAGCCTTGTTCGCAAATTGCCTAACAAATTTAAAATGCAAGCTTCCCAGTTCATTGCTCATATTACGACAATCATCCAAAACTGACCCAAGAACTGATAATTTAGGAGTTTTTAAAAAAATTTACAAATGATACTTTATTAAAGTGAAAGGGTATATTTAAATAAAAATAAGAAACTTAGTTTTGAAAAGTGAGAATGATACATATTTTAAAGCAAATATTTTTTGCTAAAGTGACAAATAAAAGGGCACGGACGGAGTAAGAAATGAACCAACATTTGCTAACTTTTAATTTTTTTTTCTTTTTTTTTCAACATAAGATATATATATATATATATATACAGACTTTAACAACTCTTTCACCAATCAATTCAAGCAAATTCATGTTAAATTAATAAATAGAATGTTTTCTTGTGATGTGGCGAAGAAAATGTTGTTTCTTCGCCAAGGCATTGATGCAAATATTAATAGATCTTTTCATGTGAGGTATCCAAAACCTGCTCGACTAAAACCTCATCAATTCCGAAATAATATTAGCCTGACAGGTTTTCAATTTCTGATGTTATGGGCCTGTCGATTTCATACCATTATGCAATAAATGGGCCTTGCATGACTAACTATAAAAAAAATACAATGAAATTAACATTTACGACAAAAATCCAAAACATGCAATGAAGATTTATTTCAACTAGTAATATTGACACATTCTATTAGTGTGTATAGTAAGAAAATAATATAATTTAATGACATAATAAATTTTTAGGAATTTCAATACTATCAAATTAATTTTTTTCTTTTTTTTAATAGATTTATGAAAGTAGTGATAAATAAAAATAAAATAATTTAAAATTAAAAAAAAATTATGAAAAAATTTACAAAAAAAAAAAAAGAAATAATTTTGAAGAGTACTAGAAAGCGAAAGAGGATAGAGAGGGAGAGAGAAAATAAGAAGAACATGGATGAGGAGAAAGAAAAAAATAAAAAAAATAAAATTACCAGATCAAAAATAATTATTAGCAATTGCTATCTCCTTATATAATAATGTAAATATTGAAGAGGAATATACCTCTTTCTATGTTTTCATTTTTTCTATGCAAATAGACCAGGTTGAATATGTGTGTGTGTGTGTGTATCTTCGTTTACTTTGTGAAATAATATCCTGAATTGGGAAGGACATAGAATGGGTCCACAAAATAAACTCGAGCACATTGGAAGGGAAAGGAGGGCATTTATGGTACCTTGACTTGCATAATTCTTTTTGTCGCCGCTGGCATAGAAAACTGTGCCCATTTTCAATTTTCCATTAACACTACTTGATTGAAATAGACCAAACTGCCCTCAAGTCAATCTAACAGAAGCCCATGGGGCTTATTATAAATTTATCCTCCTTGTGAAGTCCTTCAACGGCAAATAACTAGGCACTGGGGTGGTGGGGGGGGGGGGGGGGGTAGTGAAAAATGCATTTAGCGTGATAAATTGTTCATTAATTAAGAAAAATAATTTTGAATTTTTAATCTAAACAAATCAAAATATTAATAAAAGAATGAGGATGTTTTATCTTAAATATATTTCATCCGTAATGACTCACCCACGTCTATGTAAATGTATGCATTAATATTCGGGTATATTGTGCAGATAAGTACTTTAAATATCAAATAAATTGTAAGAAAATGATTATTATAGTATGATGTGGTCGGAAATCTGTACTTCTGTCTCCAAGTAAAGGTGTTTGAGTGCTAGTCAGGTCCCAACTTTGCAAGGATGGAATACACGTAAGCCTAGCTGGAAGCGTCTCCGGCGAAGACCCTCTGATACTCAAGTCAGTATTTGAACGGATAAACAAAAGGTAATGTAATATACTGTAGAAGATATAGTACATGAATAGAAGTTGTACCATGTGAACAGTAGAAACCTTCTTTTTATAATAGAACGAGGGAGATAACGGGCTGGATTAGGATTGACGAAGTCCATTCTTGGCATCCGTACGAGGAATATTCCCTGACACGGTGAAGTAGTAACTTCAGGTACAACGGTATGTCAAAAACTATTATACGGGAGGGCAACCTCGAGAGGAGAAAGTGGGGGATCACCTCGATAGCGTGGCATCTTCGAGGAGACAATAGTGGAGTTGGAATAGGGAGACTACAAGGGTCTTTGTCGGAGGCTCCAAGGATGAGCTATCTGGTCGGACGCGAGCTTATAGTGAGACATGTGTCTTTGCCAAGTGGTAACCACGTCGGCAACGACCTTGTTTCTAGTTGGCGTGACCTGATTGGATCCACATCATCGGGAACATGCACGTGTGGTGTGAGTATTCCTCCATCATCAAAGTACTTATCTACTAAAGATAACATCAGATTCATATAACATCAAATATAGCATCATTGGATTATCATTTGACTTTACTTTTACATAGACATATAATTATCATTTGACTTTACCTTCTATATTTGTAAGTGGACGCAATACCCTTTTTGAACAGCTTGTAATTTAACATCTAAGGATTTTTTAGGCCAAAGAATCATAACTTTCTTAAGTTTAAGGCCATGTCACTTTTTTGATCATGGGTTCGATTTGTATATACGTATAGGAGTTCTTTATTTTATAATAGCTTATATTTGTACTGCATTGTAGCTTCTTTATATTGTTAGAATATTCTTTAAATCGATTATAAGATATAACAATTGTACTTTGTTTAGATATTATTGATATAATTATTTGAAATGCATAAGTTCTTTGTGTTGTTAGAATGTGCTTTGAACCGATAATTGATTGTGAAATATAACAATTGTACTTAATTTAGATATCATTGATATAATTATTTGAAATGTATTGTACCCTCAAAAAAATGTTGTGAACCTAAACATGGCGATTTCTAGCACATTTATCTTAAACCCTTTTTTCAACTATTTTTAATAGGTCTGACTCGGTCTGTGACAAGTCGTCAACTTTAATGCAAAAATTATCTCTATGTAACTAGAAATTATAAATTTCGAAGAATTGAAATGACGTTAGTTGATCAACTTTGAAAACTAGCTAATTCATGATGAAAAATTGTTCAGATCATTATAAAACACATCACATTATTGTTTTTAGTCGATGTGGGATATCTAACAAACTATATATATAACAAATTCTATTTAACTTTATCACAATACTAATTCTTATAAATTAATAACGAATAAAAACAAAACATATAGGTAGTATGTAAAATTAATTCATAATATGTGTTTTGTTTCTAAAAGAAGTGTGGAACGAGTAATAAAATTCTTTTACCGACGCATATAACCGTGTCTTGACTTGATCAAAACCAGGACATAATAGTGATCATATATATAACGATCATAAATCAAATAATGTCCTGTTCACTGTTGACGACTGTTTTCGAGCTAAGATATATAGTACTTGAATTTGACTAATTATAGAAAACCCCAACACCTTTCATTTTCTTCACTGGGTAAAATGAATTATTGGTATGATTACAGGATTCCAAAAATAGTAAAAAATAATCCTGCTTAAGATCGAATTCTACGGAAGAAATAAAAAAAAAAAAAAAGGCATTTCCCCTTTCAAAATACCGACGAATTCGACAAGTTAACGTGTTAAGCTGCGAGATAATGATGGGTACAATGTACCAAAAGAATAGCCTCAAGAGTAGATTGGTTACATTATTTATCCTAAGACTTCCCAATGAAAAATTGATAGGTAAGAAACACTTGCAATCCAAGGTTGTTACTAATATTAGGGAGAAATGCATTCAAAGCAATGAACCAAGGAAAGTGTGCAAGCAGAGATGAAATTAAAAATTTTTGTTTGAAAGACGAGATCAAATTTTTTATAAAATATTAAAAAAATTATAATTTTGAGGGGCTAATTAAAAAAAAAATGTATGTGAATTTTAATTCGATATAAATTTGATGGAGGGAGATAGCCACACCGTCCATCCCTGATCGTTCATCCATGCGTGCAAGTAAACAATTTCTTAGGTACTAGTCATCTTTCTTTTTTTTTTGAATACATATCATCGGATTACATCAATAACTCTTCGAGTACAAATCAAACAATTATATCATATTTCAAACAATATCATTCACAAACTATAGATAAACTATTACAATAAACTACTATTAAAGTAGGATAATAAACTACCATAAAGGTATAAATAAAGTCCACACATTCATCGGTGGGAATCGAACCCAAGACCTTTAGAATCTTGGGGCCTCAGCTTTGCCAGTTGAGCTAGGCCTCATCGGCAGGTACTAGTCATCTTTCAGTTCAATGAAGTTATACATATTGTCAGATTTTTAGATATCTACTCAATTCAACGATTGAAAATCTCATTTGAATAATACTCAAGTAAATAAGATCTCATAAGCCCTACTCTAAATACTATGGTAGTTATGCGTGTGGAATGGGTTTTCTTGCAGCATAAAAATATTATGAAAATTGTCGAGGCAATTAGATGATTCTCAGGTGATTTAAGTAGTAAAAATTATGTTCAACCATCCAAATCATCAACGAAATTAAAACCTTCACATGGATACTACAAGTCTCTACATCTTATCAGTTACTAGTATAATTATTTTTCTTGGACCGTGCAATTTTAATATTCGTGGGACTAACACATCCACCAATTTTATATGCCTTTATCAATTCTTTTTTTAGTGTCAGCACGCACTCCCACAACTAATTTGCGACCCTCCAGAAATACACAGCGTTAATACTGCCTGTGCTAGCCTGTATTCAAGTTTTTGGTCCAAATCAAATCTTTTTTCATTACCAAAAATAAAAATAAAAAATCAAATCTTTTAAAGTCGAAAACGAGTTAGCTAATAATCACCATCAAGAGTAAAATAAGAATAAAAAAAATTACAAAATCAATTCCTCTCAATGTCAAATAACTATAGTCAATGGCGAAGCCATATACAATTCAACTAATGCACATGTATTTTCTAATTTTAAAATTATCCAACATATATGTACATACATATGAGTGAATGCCCTAATTAATAGTCTTGTCAAAATATTCTCCTTTGGTCGAACCCTTTATTTTTATTTTAATTATTTATATTATTTATAGTCGAAGCCAATAGGTACACTTTCTCAAGCTAAAATTCTAACTCTGCCGCCAACTATAATATGCTTACTATTGCTATAAAGTTATATACAAAACTTAAAAAGGGATAATCGATTTAGTTTACATGTGGACTCAATAACGGGAAAACCCTAAGTTTGGGATAAATTGGGGGGCCAAGTATGAATTGGATGGTAATTTATGCGATTCAACTAAAATATTTACTAGTATTATCTTTGAAGAATAACTATGCTATAAATAAGTCGGCAGATTAAAAGCTAACGATGCCGGCAAAAAGAAGTAACGTTTCGGAGTGTTAACGGAATGAGAACACTATTGCTGAAATCAACGCTGCTCCTAGCATTTGAAATGTACTCCTCAAGAAATTGTCTCCTCCAGAATTCCATAAAAATTTAATAAGAAAATTACGTACATGTGACAACTCCCAAGATTTCTCTCTCCCTCTCTCTCCTCACTCTCTTCCTCTCTCCCTCTCTCCGGTCACTCTCTTTCTCTCTCCCTCCCTCTCTCTTCCCTTTGTACGCTAACCTCCTCCCAAAAATTTGCTGCAAAAGGAAAAGCAGTATAGTGAAAACCTTGTTATTGCGCAATTAATTCTATGCAAGATATTACGAAATTAGTTCTATGCGTTCCGTAAAATTAAAGTCCTAAGATTACGAAAACTACAATTCCTTACAAAACAACACAACTCCACCACGCTAACATGCAAGTTCAAGCATCACATCAAGAATACTATTTTATATGTAATACCTCAAACCCTCATCCACCATTTTAGAGCAAGTCATACACTACTAAAACTTGCTAAAGTGAAAAGCAAGATAAAGTTATAATATGGATTAGGAATGACAAGTACGTAAAAATTGGACAACATTGACTAAATTAAAATCAATACAAAATGTACTTTTAAAAAAAATTTGGTGCAACATCATATGACCAAGAAATTCCATCTTTGTCAACTAAATATAGCCTGACTTGTTCATCTCTCACTGGTTCATTTAAATGTACAGTAACTTGTTTCTCATTAATAGCATTATTACTGAAAAACGTGCACTCCTATTTCCGTTTAAAGCCACCAAAAATATTCCAATTAAATAAACCCTCTCAACTACCACAGTGGCCTTTCTTATCTTTCCTTCTCCAAGTTAGAGTTCTTTTTTTTTTTTTTGGTGGGTATCCGAAAAACATAAACATGCCCAATATATTTTCAGGAGGTTCTTTCACTATCTAGATGTGACATTATGGGCACATCATAGAGTAGGGATCTCCAGGAGCATATAATGGACTCTATTTCTAGTTCCTTTTTCTTAGTTTAAACTTTAAAGTGTGGGGGGTTTGGTTTGACACATTTATTACGGAAGGGTATATTTCTATTAGTAATACTTCTGCAAAAGGAAGATGCTACCTAAATCTGGCTCGGGTACTGCATCCTCCATAAAATGCAAAAACCGAAGAGGGTACTACATGGAAAAGGGCACTTAGGGTTTTACAGGGTACGTTGGAGTTATTATGGTGACATGTCTGGCAGTGACAAGACAATAATTCCCATAACCAACCACCTACTGAACTACTATGCAACACATAGTAAATTTTGCTTTCTTCTTGCTTCAGCAAGAATATGACCCTATTTATGTTAAAAGGAACAATGCAATTTCCCCAGGCATTTAATGCCATCGACTAATCATCCATCACTGCTGAGACGGACCGCATGACAAGGGAAAAGGGATTAATAAAGGTATAATTGCACCGAAGTAAACAAACAAAGCCAAATTTAATACACTGGGCGAGAGAAGAGAAGGCCAGAAAAAGAGACAAAAAAGAGGATAGGAGGTTTACCTGGATGAAAAAGTTGCTGAAAGAATAGAGCTCCAGAGGGCAGGTGACCTTTTGAATATTTGACAAGACTAAATTGTAAGTTAACACGAAGGACCAATGCTCCTACCCTCCTCGCTCTTAGCTCTGGGTGGCTGCTGTTGTGAGTGCGAGGCCGGCTGTTGAGCTAATTGCTGCTGCGTCTGTTGCGGCTGGTGGTGGGTTGCAAGGCCCTGCTGCTGCAGCAAAAGCTCTTGTGGCTGAAGCTGGAACTCGTGGGGGTGATGAGACTGCGTATGGGATTGCGTGTGTGAATGTTCCTGCACATTCGCATGCTGTTGAACATGATGGTATGGGATGGCTTCATAAGAGCTGCCTAAGGCCAAGGAGGGCTGCATCACATCCGCCGCAGGCATCTGATTAAATCCGGTGGCGGTGACGGGACCTCCACCATCATCAAATCCATTGTTAAACCTCACTAAATCATTCTGCTGCTGTTGTTGCTGTTGCTGTTGTTGCTCGTATGTCCTCAGCATCTCCTGCTCCCTAGCAGCGGCCGCCACCGCCGCTAACTGTTGTGCCTCAAGAAATTGTTGTTGTTGCTGCTGCTGCTGAGGCTCCCGGATCATGAGCTGCGCCCCATGCGGTACCCCCGTGGGGAGACCCATCATCGGCTGCACATTGTAGGGCATCACCTGATACGCCGAGGGGCCGTAATTCGAATGCTGCTGCATGAAGCCTGGGTGGTTCAATATGGGCAACATGGCAGAAGGCCCGATATAAGTAGCCAATTCCTTTTTGGCGGTATCCAAATCGTGCTGAACTTGCTTCAGCTTGTGTTGGAGAATGGAAATAAGGCCAACACAGCCGTACACGGGGTCCCGGAGGCGGTACTCAGCCTCGTAGGCCAATGAATTCACAGCGTCCTCCCGCTGGCTGGCGTTAAGTTCGTTGAGAAGTTTGGCCACATTGCTGGCTCCAAATACTTTATGTACGTTGGTGAATTTCTGAGGATTATCCGGCGGAAAATATGGCGCAAACACACACTCCTGCGTGCATTTTCGTCGGAGACATTTGCACGCCGCACATGGGGAGTTTGACGAGGACATTTTCCTCTTCTTCAAGACTTCAACTGAAAACATCATTAATCAAATAAAATCATCAGTGACTGATGTAACTTTATCAGTACGTTGAAATCTAAAGAATAACTGGGTTTTGGTAACATAAAATTTATGAATATGCAGTTGCACATGCATGAGCTAATAAAGAAAGCAAAAATGAATATAGACCTGTTGCAAATGTGAATGTACATTGAAAAAGATACATCATATATTGCATTCGGAGAAGCTTCGTTTACCGATTAAAGAGAAGCGGTGGTGCTTAATTAAAGAGTGAGCATATCGAAGCCGACATGGAAAGTCAATAAATCCTTAGTTAAAAATAAGTCAGTCATTTTATATAAGGAAAGTCAGAAGAAGAAAAAATATTCAAGATAGGAATGAAAAAACAATAACGCTGTTTATATTCAAACATTAAAATGCATTAACTGTTTCAGCTTAAAGAAGACACGATGATCGCCGGAATACGTTAGAACTAGAACTTAGTGACTTTTTTCTGGTGATGCGTATGCTAGAAAATTGTATTTCTCTCTCTCTCTCTCTCTCCAAAAAGCATCAACTTGGAACGCAAGACAAACTTTGGTGTAGTAGTGAAGAATTTTCTCCAGATCCAAAAAAGGGAAATAAATCAAAAAAATAATCGATATAATCTTTTCTTTACGGTGAATCCAAACGTCAAGATCTTTCCTTATCTTCGACCAAACCTCATCTCACATTCAAAAACAACCCAAAAAAAAAAACAAAAGAGAACAAAAACACGGAACCAACAACAATTTCATAAAAATTCCTCACCTTTACTCGATTACGCTCACGAAAATCTACTCGAAATGACTCTCTCCGCAACACTCATAACATCTGAAAACCAGAAATAACAAAAAAAAAAAATGAACATGTAGAAAACAAAAACCGCAGCAGAAAACGGATTAATCGACGTTAAAAAATGCAAAAAGCGAGTTGAAAAAGGGGAGAAATGAACCTTCGGTTTATCGGAGAGAGTGGAGCCTAGGGTTTGAGTTCGAGAAACTCTCGATCCGATCTTCAACTTTCGCGATCCCGAAAAAGCGAAGACAAACAAAAATACACGAAATGGATAATAAATTATACGAAAAAGAAAATAGAAAAGGCACTATAATGACACTTTTATATGGAAATTAAGAGACTGATAAATATTGAGAAAAAAAGGATTTGATGTTTTCGAATGGAACGGAGAGAAATGGAGAAGATCATAACCAGAAGGGGAAGAGAGAGAGAGAGACTCTACGTCATTTTTTTTATATGTGCGTGCGTGTTTTAGTGCGTGTGAATTTGTTGTGTGTATATGTGTATGTATACATTGAACTTGATGATGAGGCCAAAAAGCGTGGGGCTTAATCTGGCCCGTCCACGGGCCCAACGAGAGCTTCTTTTGACCGTTGGATTAGCAATTTTGCACTCTGAAGGAATGCTAAATGCATGCTCCCATAGTTGCCTGATTGTCCCTGTGCGAGTTTCTTCCCAAATTGCCCCTAGTTAATTGTTTACTTAAGGGCCTTAATGTTTCGAGTATTTACAAAATGGACATTTTTTGCTTAGGAGTCTTTTTTTTTTTTTTTCGGGTTTTTAGAAATATTTGGAAATGTTGAATGTCCCATTGACAAATATGCTTGTAGATGATTAGAAAAACATGTTTAGAATTTGAAAGACCTCATTAGTAAAGAAACACCGGCTAAATTATAGGTTTACATTAGATTCCTTGAGCAATTAATGACTACTTATAAGTTATAAGACATATTAACAAGTAATTAGCTCAAAAAAGGGGTTTTGTTAACTTTATCGAGATGATTATGGAGCCGATCGAGCTTGTAAATAAATATCTAATTATAAATTATAAAAGTAATTTTTAATTTTAATTTAAAAAAATCATATCTTAACTAAATTTAATTAAAAACTAAGCTAATAAGTTATTGAAACAATATCTAAAAATTAAATAAAGAAAAACTATTGTAGTTCTTTAAAAATGGATAAATATTTTTTAAATTAATATATATTTTTCATATTATATTAAATTATGATACATTTAATTAAATAAATGTAATTAAGTTCTTTAAAAAATGAATATATATTCAATTTGTTTTAGAAAATCACACACAAATTTTAGTAATTAATAAAAATACAATTATTCATATGAATTGAAAAGAGACTAAAGTTTACTTTTAATTGAAAAGTAAATGAAGATATTTAAATTTAAATTTAGATTATAAATCGATATAAACACTTTATGAACTATATGTGTAGATATACTGACCAAAAAATGCATAGATATACATTTATATAAGTTTAATGGTACCATTTTCAAAATATATAATTAGGTTTTTCTTTTTGGGGTGGGGGGGAGTATGGGGATTGAGTGTTATATTTATTAATTTATAAAGATAAATAATACGTAAACTGTAATTAAGATTAATTTAAGGGGTAAAGTGTATCTAATCTTATTTTAAAATGAATGGACATTTTGGTGGATTTTTCATTTTTTTCATTTTTTATTTGAGGTAAAGTTGGATCTTTCAGTAAAAAACTAAAAGGGCGAATTACACTGACCACCCCTGAGATTAGGCTAATTTATGAAAAATTTCCTTTTTTTCAAGTTCATTATTTAATTCTAATTTTTTATTTCAATCAATGTTTATATTTTTCATTTCACATTATGGATATATACGACACATATAATTATATTTTTCTCAAATATAAATTTAGTACATATTATGTATATTTAGTATAAATTCATAACATTAAATTCAGAATATTTATTTGAATAAATAATTACATTTTTTTTTTCAAATCTATTACATGAAAATTTTATGATAACAATATTACAGAGGGAAAAAAAAGAATTAATATTATTGATAAATCAACCTAAGTATGTGTTAGTTGTAATATTAGTATAACCTCAAGGGATTTTTGATAATTTTTAAAACTATAGGGAATTTCTCGTAAATTAGCCTAACCTCAGGGGTGGTCAGTGTAAATCACCCCAAAAAAGGGAAAGGTTTTTTCAAAAATTGAAATAAGTTTGTAATATGAGTATGACCTCAGTGGGGTTTGATAATTTTTGAAAAAATAGGGGATTTTTCATAAATTAGCATAACCTCGGGAGTGATCAGTGTAATTCGCCCAAAATAAAATTAGAATGTCAATAATAATTTTGAAATACCAATAACAATTCCCATAACATAATTCACAAATTTTGAAAATTAAGAGTATCAAGGTATGATTATATGAGCATTATCTCTCCACGGGAAGATATCCACCTATTTGGGAAGTTTGCCCCCTATAATCCTTCCAAGAATAATATGCATTGTGGAAGTCATAAAAATTTAAAATAAAAATAAAACTATGAAAATTTTGCTGAGGAAAGTAACATGTCTGACAAAAGAAATTACCCTATTTTCCTTTTATCAAGATTTATAAGCACCAAACTAGTGAGATTTTGTGAAATATCATTAAATATCACGAAAAGAGTATTAGAATAATGAAGTGGATGCATCTAATATATATATATATATATATATATATATATATTTATATATTTTTTTCTATTATCATTTTGTATCTATTCTCTGATATATTACTTTAACAACGTGACTACATAGATAAACATTACTTGTTATTTATCATAAAAAAAAATTCAAATATATTTGGTTTTAATTTGGCAAATGCTTTCACACTCCTTGATATGAGTCAAATATTTCTTGCAAAGTCATTCTATTTTTCGTAAAAAAATCATTCAAATTCTCATTACATCATTCAAAATATATATGCCCAAGTTTATATTTTTTTTTTTTAAACTGGTGGACAAGGTAGGTTATGAAACTCAACATGGTTTCTTCAACTTATGGGATACAACCATCACAACAAATGTATATTTTGCCAAAGTGCCTAGGTTAATTGCCACTGGGGCCGTAGCCCAGTGATGAGAATTTGAATTGGACATCATTGAGATTTTGAGCTTGAATTCTTTTGCCATATCATTTTCTTGTTTGGGTGAATAAATGTGTGTGTAGTGAGGTTGGAATAATAGAACTTAGGTACGCAGGTCATGTTTATCAGTTTATATTTCTCAATTGTTATATTAATATGAGTATATATTTCTCACTTATTATCACTCTGTGTGTGTGTGTGTGTGTGCGCGCGCGTGTGCGCGCGTGTGTGCGGAGTACGGAGGAATTTTGGTACGAGTGGGGGCAAAATACGTGGGACCCATTTTGGGGAGACAAAAAGGAGGTAGTGGTGTCGTGCTGCCGGACTATGTACTGACCTGACCGATCCTCGCCAACCCCCACAATTGCGTGTAGGCTCTCTCCCTTTCATTCAATGCGTATTGCGTACTCACTTCGGGTACAAATTTCAATCCGCCTATTTTTTTCAAACATTTCAAATTTCTACTCCAAGATTATATTTAGAATATTGCATGTTGATGATGACTTATCTATAATACTTAATTTAATAAGGAATAAAATTTTTAATACTTGATTTGATGAGTAGTAAAATTTAATTCATTAGTGTATTGATGATGTTAATAATTAAAGTGGGCTTAGTCTAATGAATTTTATCGAAAGAAACATTCTGCAACAGTTAAGTTCGGTTAATTGGAAAGTCACATTGATCTCTCAATTTGACCTTTTAACTCGTAAAAAAAAAAATGCATTCCAATATTATTATTGTTATTATTATTATTAGTAATCTGTTGGATAATTTCCAGAACTCATAATCCAATGGTTGATGAGGCGTTGCTTTCACTAATAAGGTGGAGACCGCATAAATTTACGGTTGGAGGTTCAAGTTTTCGTGAATGAGGTATTATTCTGATATTATACCAATTTCCTTTTATTAAATAGAACTTTTACTTTGCATTTCTTTAATAATTGATGATCATCGATTGTAATAGATAGTTTGTTATTCATTAATGTGATTGATTCATTATAATAAACTAATTTTTATAGAAAAAAAACTCATAATTCAATGATGTGTAGTTTTATGTTTGAAACAATCCATTAATACCTATATTATCTCACAACAGGGACATTAAACGCGATTGTATTCGATCGACATTAAATTATATATGGGACTGCACATTTTTTGTTCAACGAATATATTATTGGCGCTATTCTTGTAACCCGTAAACAAATTCTAATTAAGTCCATTTTATATTACCTATTGTTTTAGTTTTTTATTTTTATTTCAAAATATTTATCATTTTATAAAAATAATATAATATTTAATGTATTTTTTTCTCAAATTTATCATCACATAGATAACACTTTCATAATCTCAAGTAGGATAAACTATCCTTAAATTATGTGGTACCCAAAAAAAAACATTAAACGAGTCTCTAGCTAATTACATGAATCCTTTATTTATTTATTATTTATTTGATGATAGAAGAAGCCTTTAATTAACGTGGTCAATTTTGTAGACAAAAGAAAGACATAAATGATCTACGAAATGATCCTTGAATGCCATTATGATTTTTATTAATGGTCTTCACTTTTGACTACTGGCTCCTGAGCTGATCCAGGTCGACATAATGAGTTGGTCATATATCAACCATTAATGCAAGTGAAAAAAAAAATCATCTAAATTGGGAGTTTTTAAAAATTTAAACTTATAACAGACTATAAAAAAATAATTACTATTTTAGTAATAAAAAGTTACTCCCTTCATCCCATAATAGATGTCGTTCTAATAATAATTTTTTGTCTCATAATATATGTCTTTCTCACATTTCAAGATGAAGTTTATTAGTATCTTTCTAATATATCCTTAGACAATAATTAATATCTTTTGTAAATTTTTAAAACTCATTAATTATGGGGATATTTTAGTCAAATTAATTTATAATTAATGGTGTTAGTTCATTTTTTCAATCTTTGTGCAATAATCTAAAATGACATCTGTTATGAAATGAAGGGAGTCGTTGATACTTCGAGAATTTCACTAATAATGAATGCAATAGATAATATCTCTTATTTTGTCATTTAATGATAATAGCTTAATTCATAACATTATGACTCAATATTAAGTAGAATATTTTAATTATTACCATTTTTAATTGGCGACATTTGTATAATGACAATTTAGTGATAATTATAATTAATATTGTAATGAGATTTTCCTTATTGAATACAATTTGTCTCTATTGATATTAATATGAAAACCATTTATGTGACGAAATAAAAGTTTGTGTCGCTTAAAAGATGTAATTGATAATAAATTTTTTATTGTCGTTTAGAGAGTGCTTGGTTAAACTTATTTTAAAGATCTTATAAGCTGTTTTTGAAGCTTATATGCTCATACATTTTATTTTAAAAATACGTTCTTAAAATATTTGGATAAAATAAGATCATGTAGCTTATGAGTTGTAATTTTATTTCGTAAAAATTAGAGCTTATATATTTTTTTAAAATAAAGTAAAATTAATTTCATGTAGATAATTATTTTTTAATATAGTAGGAATGTAATATTGAAAAAAATATATGTTTGTGTTATTTTATCTTTTAGCATTAGACAGTTTATAAACTGTTTAAAAAAAAATTTGTGGAGCATACTTATTTTTTAGAGCTTATAAGTTGCTGACAACTTATTTTTGGAGCTTATATGTTCCTTTACTAAAAAAATTATCAAACAATTTTAAGGAGCATATAAGCTCTCAAACAACTTATAAAATAGTTTTAGGAACTTATAAGCTCAGCCAAACACTCTCTTAATGTATTATCACCACTTTTTTTTTTTTATAATATCACATATTTTTTGTAGAAATATTTTATGGAGATAATATATCATACATACACCATTGTTATTAATGTACTAAAAATATAATCTATATATTACTAACTTTTAATAATTATCTTTAGGAAAAAATAGCACTCTTTCTATTCCAAATTATTAGTTTTTTTGGATATTGTTTTGCCCCACAATACTTATCATTTTGATGAGTTCAAGTGAGCAGTTATCTTTCTTTTTTAAATTTACCCTCATTCTTTTTCAGCTAAACTTCATTAATTATCTAGTTAAAAAAAATTATTAACTATCAATTGGTTAGTAGGCAAAGACCTAAAACGATTAATAATTTAAAAAGGAGAGGGAGTATCAAATTACACAAATTTTGTATATATTTTTTATTCAAATCCTTCTATCGAATCAAATTGTACCTAGACTTTGGGGTGGGATGGAAGGTGTGTAAATAAAGCATTTATAAGTGAAAAGTGGTTTCCCATTTTTGAATTTTGGGGTATTTGACTTTTGATAGAAGCTCAACCTGGGGATTGTGTTAAAATCACGTGCATGGATTTGACATCGTAATGCCAAACCCAACTTTTTCATTAAATGCAACCCCGGTGCGGCTGGGTACGATTATGAATATTCTGTAAGTTATTTAATATCTGCACACTCATATTTAGGTTGAGATAGTCGCTCGTCACTATGTTATTTCAATTCACTACTAAAAGAATATTTAATTTATCACATATATCATTTTTGCGTATTTATTATGAATTTTATAGAGATTATTTTAATTAATTATTTTAAATTTGAATTATAATATATTTCTCGTGATATTATAAAGTGGCAAAATAAGTTATCGTTACATTCAAATCAAATTCATGACACTTTAATTAGTGTCACTTTTGGTAACACTAGCTAAAGTTTCATGTATTTACGTGTCACAATAGTTTATTTTGACACGATATAGTGCCACAAAATATATTTTTTAGTTTAAATTTGATATAATATATTAAGATGCTTTTATAAAATGCCATAATAGGTATACAATTAAAATAATTTTTAAAAGTGCTACATTATATATGTCGAATTAGATAAATTTTTTTAGTAGTGATGCTAATTAACGTATCTTTTTTGAAATAAGCTAAAATTTATTACGGTAAAATGAAACTTTTGCAAGTCAATAAATTTAATGGTAACAATTTCGACATATTCATTTGATTTTTTAGCACCAATATCATATATTTATCGTTCTACAGTACGAGAAGTATGCAGGGGTTAGAGGAACTTAGCTCATTTTCTTGTCCTCACTAATTTAAAAAAAAAAATGATCTTATCTAACAAACATAATGTGACATTTCGAAAAAATGTTTCAATTATGTATTTATTATGACATTTTATAAAAGTATCTCTATAAATCATATCAAATTTTAGTTATAATATAGGTTTTGCAATACTTTAGCTAGTATAAAATGTGTAAGTATAAACATATTATTTTATATATGTCACAAAATTTATATTAAAAAAAATTATTTAAATATTACCGTGTCAAAGACATATGTATCCTAAAATTTTAAAAAAAAATTTATATTATCGTGTTTGTATCGTATATATCGCATGCATATCGCCGCATCGGTCCCGGTAAAACATCGTTCAACATTAAAGCTGGTGAAAATCTCGAACATATCACGGAGTTTGAAAGACCGATCAACCCGTTCTCAATCATGCATGCTGTTGAACGTGTTGATATTATTATTATCTACTTATAGGCTAACAAGGACTACTTATTCGGTAACTTCCTGAGTTCAAAAAGGCCAGCAAATTAATTGAATTTAAACCAGAGAACGTACAGAGACAGGACATTTCAAAGTTGTTAAAAATCCGTCTCTATTAGATATCCCATCAACCGTTTTAATGCGACATGACGAGAGAGGGATCATTAATTAGTTTCGGCGCTGATTGTGAAGTTAATGCCATTGACCCCCTAATACTAATACTGTTGATTGTCTGAAAAGAAATAAGTACCTTTATCGCATGTAAGTTAGAAAAATTTGGGGGGGGGGGGGGGGGGGGGCCTAATTAATTAGCAGTTGTGTGGTTATTGGAATAGTCTAAGGTACATTGGTAAGCCCGAAATGGAATTGTCTTTCTTACTGCTATATAACATGAGGCAGCCATTAGGGTAGTAGTCACTTGACTCCATTAATTCCTTTTATATTAATTAACTATAGAGAATTGAATTTGAGAGCAGTGCAGTGTTCTAGTGGTGAAGTTCTATTACTCCCCTTTTCAATATTTAAATTCGAACCTCATTAATGTTGTAAAGCTTGTTAAGTATCTGGGTTATTTATAGAGCTTGGTCAACCATTTTGGGTAATTATGGAATATCGATGGCTGCTCATAATGTCTGGTTTGATAAGGAATGATGCTTAATTCACTGGTGTGTTGGTAACGTTCCAATCACCAAGTTGAATTGAATCCCAACCAATGTTGGCGCAACATACATATTTCACGGTGGTTAAGTATATAACCTTAGTTGAGAGAGTCATATCGAGTGTTCCGGCATAACTAGATGACCTCTTACTTAATAATAATAATAATAATAATAATAATAATAATAAAAGTATGTGACGTGGGGTTATTCCGATCGGGAATCCGATCCCCAACTCGAATATCGATCGACTTGCTCGGACCCGACCGCCCGATACGTACCTCCTGGATTCGCCGTCGGTGTTCCCGCTCGATTATATAGTCGACCGGGACCATACCGGGCTCAACGGCTCCCTGCTGGCATTTAATGCCCCGCCAGTCCGGATATGGGGCAGCCACCTAACCCCATGCCTCATTAATGGGGCACCAGCTATAGCCTATGGACCCTACCCCCGGTCTACGGGTCGCCCACGTCGGCCTTCAACAACCCGCATGGTCTGCGGGGCCCACAGAATTCGATTTACCTGGACATGGTATAAATACCCCCTCATTTATGGTAAGACAGGCGCATTTATTACTCCACATACCCTTACTCTGCTCGAATTCATACTCAACCGATCCACTGACTTAGGCATCGGAGGGCCTTAGCCGAGACCCCCCTCGGCTAGCTCACGTTGCCATTCCCTTTTTGCAGGACGTCTTTCCCCTCAAATACCAGCATATACCCAGCCGATCAGAAAACTCGACCGGAGTCGACCTGAACCATATTCGACCTGCATCAGTATGTAAAGTTGGCAAAAAAAATTCTATTTATTTAGTGTGGAGTCCATTTATTGATTAAGTTGCGGAGCCACATATAATTTAGGGTGCACTCTTTGATTCAAAAAGTATCCTATACATATATATTTGAATTTGAATTATACTCCCTTAATTGTCCTTTGGTGCGCTTCTTAACCGACCTCTAGTGCACCCTCTATTTTTTTTAAGTTTATTATTTTTGTTATCGATAGTTCATATCTAATAAGTGCGATCTTGATATCGAGATCCTGGCTCTGCCACTGTATTGACCAAAGTGCATATGAAATATTTTAATATGTAAAATTTCCATATATTTTGTTAAAATATAACACTTAAAAAATATTTTCTAGTTACATTGGTGCATGAGCAGGTTCACATCAGTTCCATAGAAGAATTTCCCGTAAATTTATTCCATTAAATCATTTCTTTGTTTTTGATATTTTGCAGTATTGCGTGTGCCGTTTTGTTTTAATGGGGCCTCACCTGCCTCGTATTCGTAGTTCCAATTTTGCCACTCTCTTGTACTATTCATCTTTTGGCATTTGCCCATGGGTCGAAAATGTCAATAATGGTTGCTAGTATGCACAATTTTTGGATGAAGATAAAAAGAAAATGTATTAAAAAAAAATCCTTGAGAGCTGTTTTGGATAAGTAGTAATGAATCAGAAATTACAAGCAAAGGTCACAGTCTAGTCAAAAATTAAAAGAAAATCCTTTTCGATTATTGTAAAATAAAATAAAAATAACACACTTGAAATGAAGGTATTATAAATCTTCGTAGGCTCCATTCGTTCACGTTTTTCAGAACATTTTCAAATAATTTTAATTATTTTCAATCACATATTTCATTTGTTTTATCAATCCAAAATCATTAAAATATAGATATTTGTTTCAAAAATGCCTTGTGACCATGCATAAAACTATTAAATAACTTTTCATTTTTGTGTCCGCGGGACAATTTGTAATCAAATAATTCAAACACACTTTCACTTATGCACAAATCTATTTCGTATAAATATAAATTTAAAAAATAATATTAAAAATATACAGTTAAGATAATAAATAGGCTTTCCTTTCAAAATATTTTCCCAATTGATCTAGTTTGGGCCTCTGTAATACCCGATCTGGATTAGTCGGTCAATAAATCAGAACTGAATGACTACGACCCAAAAAAAAAAAAAAAAAATCATGGGTCAAACTCACTCATAAAAAATCAATTATTAAGCAACCCCGCTATATAAATTGATTAAAGACCTTTTGCCCAATTAATATGCGATAGAAAATCGTTACATTCTCCTCTAGTCAGCCAATCGTGCCTCTTCGCTTGTGGAATAGATCTCCTCTGACGAGTGAAATTTTTTTTGTATAAATTCGGTATTTAATTTGAACTCCACATATAAAATCTTAATTCGGTACATAAAGGTTATGTTTGGAACAAGAATTTTGGTGACGAAAATGGAAGGAAAATGGAAATGATAAAAAATAAAAGCATAAAGTACTATCATTTGAAGCAAAAAAAATAAAATTTAATCCTATTTTCCTTACCAAAATCCTAAAATCAAATGGAGGAAAAAGAAATTCTAGTTCTCTCGACACTCTTACAAAAGTTTTTCTCAGGGCATTAATAATAGTTTGCCTCTTTGAGACCATTCTTAGAAATCAGTTATTGGGAAAAAAAATATTAATTCCACTGTATAAATCAATTTAGAACCTTTTTTTCAGATCCATAGGAGTTTACAAACAGTTTCTTAAAGGTGAATGAAGCTTGTGAATTATTTTCAGAATTATAGGAAGGACGTTAGAAATATTTCGAAATAAGCTATACTGATTGAAAAAATTGCATTAGTCAAAAATTCGTATCCATTTTTCATGATATTATGCATGGATCGGGTATATCATAGCCGAATCTCATCTGAATCATCATAGGTGAGACTCTTCGGCGTAAGTTCCTTGGCTTGGATAGGACATTTAGTACATGTCGCTATTCCTGGATGCACTATGAAACAAGAGGCTTAACTAGGGATTTCCGAAAAGAAATTCTTTTGGTCTATGCTAAACAGTTGGTTGAACTAACTAGATTTCCTTTTGGATATGATAATTGATATATACTGATTGGACATATATGATAACGTGAGCGTGCAAGATTGATTGTCGTTACTAGAAAATTCATTACCAAACAAAAATGTCGTTTAGTTAGTTCTGACCATTGAATGCCAAATGATTTGGTCCAAATGCCTCATTTTCAAATGGTATTCATTTCTTCGAAGGTATTTTACCTTTTTTTTTCTTTCTATTTTCAATATATCATTTAGTCTCACACAAACAAACAGCAATTTGGCTTTTTTTTTGTCAAAATTAAAAATAGCAGATTCTGTGCTTTGATGCATGCAAATGTATCTGAGTTTTTGCACGCTTTTGTCTGGCGTTTATTGAAAATGTTTATGAAGTGGAATGGAAGACAAATTTGCTTGAAGCAGGTTGATCGATGATGCCCAAATTCGTAGTTGGACATGCATCAGTTGTCATTTATCGTCACTAACAATACCATTAATGATGGCCAATTTGTTGCTGGATATGAAGGCTTGATTTTGGGAGGTAGGTACTGTTGTGCACTTGAAGATGCTATTATGGAAATGCGATTCACAAAGTAAGAGGAATTTGAACTTGTAAGTTGATTAAAACCGTCAAACTCGTTCTGACGTGGAAAAAATGTTATAAAAAGTCTTCCTTTTTCTTTTCTTTGTTTTGTTTCTATTAGAATTATCAAATAAATAAATGTAGTTGGATATTAATGAAAATAATTTAACAATTGTTAGTCAATAAATTATAATGATCAATTATCTTCCAACAATTATGTAAAGGGGGATCACACAAACTTACCTTTCATGCTACTCTTAACTCCAAAATGTAAACTTTGGGCCATCATGAAGCCCAAATGTTTTGGATCCAGATACAATGCTTATTGAATTATTTAAGAAACTCTGCATAGAGAACATTGTTTATATAAATGTAACTACAATGTTACTTTTAAATAGTCCAATCTAGTTTTGATATTTTCAGTTATAACTTATAAATCACCCGACTATGAAAGTAGGGGTCGAATTTGAACTGGACAGCCCGATAAAGTAGCCCAATGTTCTTAAACCCTATCGAAAGTAGGCATAGGCATAAACCCTTTCATTACACTTAACTCACCTGAGCCCACTTTCCATTTTCCGCATTCCATCAAATGTCGAAGTGGTGGCGCGCGGCCGCCGGCGTTCACAAATCAGCGGCGGAGACACAGGCCCGCCGCTCATACCACACGATCCAAGCCGTACCGCGGGAAATATCGGGCCACCGGATCTCCGCCCGAGACCGTGCTCAGGGGCGAATCCCCGCCGTCGTTTTCTCCCAAAATTACGTTCGAACAAACCCTAACGATCCCACCTCCGTCGTCGCCTCCGCCTCGGTTTCTCGGAAGCTGCTACTCACCACCGAGCGGAAGCAGATTAAGTCTATTCTCAAGAACATTGAGCTCCCGTTTTTCTGCTCGACAACTTTTCCGCTTCAGATCCGGGCCGGGTCGGGCTCTTCCACTATACTTGATACGAAAAAGGTTCTTCCGATTAAGGCAAGTGATTATGGTCAGCTTCGTAGAACTTTATACAGAGTGCTGCAATTGCTTTATCTATAGAGTATAGACTATAGCTTACGAAATGGAGTATTCTTTTATTTTTATTTTTTTTAAATTACATTGCTTGTACGTTTGGATTCGTGATGATGAAATGAATTGAGTTTGATCATTGAAGTGTTTTTGGTGTGCAGATACATCGGGCTGATGACGGGACGATATTGAATTTGGTGTTTGTATGGGCGGAGGATGGAACAGAGCTTAAGGTGGACTTGCCCATTGTTTATAAAGGAGAAGATGTTTGCCCCGGTCTCAAGAAAGGTTAGTTTACAGTTTGTTCCCTCCATATTTTTTGTTTCTTTTTCCTTTTTCCATTTTCCTCAAGGTGAAATACCATTGGTTATTTTGGAAAAGACTATAAACAACGTCATCTGATATGCAAAACATGGAACTATCAAAGTTGTTGGTTCACAGTGGCGGAGCAAGGATACTATGGTCAGGAGCTACGGGTTGCAGATAATACAAACAATTAAACTAAAAAAGTCAGGGCTGTATCGAATGGAGTGTTCTAAGGGACAATTGGGGCATTATGTGTGGTCACTCAAATTTAACTATATATAACAAACAATTTTAAAGTCAGAGGATGCATGTGCACCCTTGAGCTATATGTGGCCACGCCACTAGTTGGTTGGGTAGCTTTTCTGCGAGTTCATCAGCCTTGATTTTGAGTGTGTCAAATAAATTAACATGTCTTCAATATTCTTATAGTGGGCTTATCTTGTTGCAAGAAACTTTTCAACCTTTAAGCCCTTGTGTACGCATTGTTGTTTGATACTTTAAGATGATAAAATTTGATGCTAATTTGTTTTTACATCGTCCTATATTTTAGCATCTTTTTTGTTTCTTTTGATAGAATCCTAGCTTCGCTGTTTCCTAAAGAGAGATTTGTTTGATCGGTTGTTCCCCTTTTGAGTTTTATCATCCTCTTTGCGTCAACAGACGAATTATGAAGGATTGAAGATTAGACAATATACAATAGTTATTTATTTGTTCCACATGCCATGGAATAGTTTTGTGTGTGTTTTATTTATTTGATCAAAAACTCTGAACGTATTTTTTTGATGTCTCACTTTGAGATTTAACTTTTCTTACGGCAAAACAGGAGGGTATCTAAGTAAGATAAGGACTAGTTTGCAGTACTTGTGTCCAGCTGAGCACATTCCTGGAAAAATAGAGCTGGATCTGAGCAATCTGGATATCGGGGACAGGGTATCCATGCATGACGTTGCGGTTCATCCAAGCTTGAAGCTTCTAAGCAAGAACGAGGCTATGCCTGTCTGTAAGATTATGGCGACAAATGTAGAAAGTTTTGAAAATGCATAGTACAAGAATGTTTAGAATATTTCCTATCCCAGTTCGGGTGTGACCCTTTTCAAGATCGCTAGCATTTCAATGTTGATTTCTATTCGGCAAGCTCAATGGAGAAGGCATTAGAGGTTAGTCATCCAGACTGTATTTGATCGGAATTTTGGTGATATTAATCAAATAAATACAGCAATGCAATAAAATATGTCGACTATATTGGGTTCAAAGCTGAGTTTGCTAGTGTACAAAGTAATCTAGTCTGAAAATGAGATTTACTTTTCCTTTCGTGGCTGGTGGCATGCCGATAAAAATCATATGGTTGCCCTAGAGTTTCCTCTTGATTTAGGTGTTAATTATTTTTTTCCTTTCTCTTTCGTTTTGAGGTGATGCTTACATATTATGTCATTATATGGATCAACATTCAATTAAATAAGATCATTTTTATCAACTAGATATATACCATGTTGCACGGACATGATACGCTACTGACACGGTGGTTCGAAATTTTTAAAAATTTTATTATACCATACGTTTTCAGCATGACACTATTATATAATTTTTTTTTATTATTTTAGTGATAATATGATACAATAGATATATATACTTACACATTTAATATATATGCATCGACATTGTACAAAAATGACGAAGTTCATATCCGTGTTTCTATTATGATTTGTTTTGTTTGATTTACGAACTATCCATTTTAAGAACAATGGAAAGTTTATAAAAATCATAATGAGAAAAATAAATTATTTGATGAAATAATAATATATTTTTTTTGGAGTAGCTTTAGAATTTTTTTTTATTCTTAATTAGTTTTTTTATCATTGGAATATTTGTAAAAATATGTGAAAGAAAACTCCACATGTCTAAGGAATGCCAGATAAGTTGTTGACAGTATATTTGATTCGTAATTAGAAGTGTCGGATTTATTTAATTTGTGAACACACGACATAGTGTGGTGGATATGTATTGAGGGAAGTGTTGGAAAAGTGTTATGACAATGCCCGCATTTGAACCCCAAAACCTATAATATTAAGGCATTTGCTTATCAACTAATGACAATGACCATGTATGCATTTGAATTCAGGACTGTTTCGTATTGAATGCTTGGACAAATATCTTTGGATTTGTTGATGAGGTCTTGGTCCAGGGGCCATGACGAGACCTTGAACAAATATCCATGATTGCGCAACAATTAGAAAAACTAATAGCATGTACAAGTACGAAAACAAGTAATTCCATCAAATAATTTATACAACTTGATTTGGATTTGAAAGCGAGAATCTCGACCATGTGTTCTTTTATCATATGAAGTTTAAAACTAAAATTCAATTCTATCAATAATTAGTTAAGTTTGGAATTAATGTGCTTATAATGAAAGTGATTTGGTTTTTAGTTTGCCTGTAGAACTTAAATAAATTTCAACCTCTCAACTAAATTAAATAAAATTTCAATTAATAAAAAGACTGAAGAAATTACAATTTATTTTTGAGAGTTGATTTCTCATATTTTTAATTTCTATAATTATACTATATGCATTTATTTTGTGTGGTCGGCTACGTACAATCTGCATGTTTGGAATTTAAATTAAAAATTATGGAGTTCATTTTCTTTCTCTAATTTATAAAAATCTTATTTATATGCCTATTATGGAAAAATGTTATGATGAAAAAATTTAGTCAACATTAAGGTAAATTAATATAAAACTTCATGGATTGCAAATAAAACAATTAAAGAAAAAAAATTATATGCTTTCTTTTTTATAACTAACATGAGCATGATTTTGTGTTAAAATTGACTTTTCACTTATTTCAAAAAGTTTAACATCCCTTTCTCCTTAAATATCTAAAACGTTTTTTGCTTTTAATTATTTAAAAATGTTCGATTTCTTTCCTCATAGTTTTTCCTATATTATATTGTTAATGGTCAATTATAAGCTTATAGCCTTTGAAATGGTATAATTTATAATTATATATATATAGATATAATATTTGGCTAGTTAAAAATTCAAAGCAAAATGCATCATGCCAGAGCAAATTTTAATTAATTATTATTTTACCCTTCTTGATTAATCATCAATAGTCAATGCCTTTATTCAATTTCTATTGTATTAATGTCATATAATATATCCAAAAGTGAGAGAATCATCTATTTCTCTTTCTTTTTTAATTATTTATTCTCTTTCGCCCAATTCATTAATGTATTTGTTCTTATTAAAATATTTGTTATCCGGCATGATTTAAAAATTTAAATTTTTTTAGATTTTTAGATTTTATTATTTTTATTAGTAAGCACTTTGATTGTTGATTAGGAAAACTCCTCTAGTTATTTTTATATTACAATAACTGACTAGATTTATTAGATTACTTGGTTATTTTCTTTATTATATAATACTTTGGATATAAGTTTTGGATGTTTTTTTTATAGATCTTTCATTTGCTTAGACAATTAACATCATTTTTAAAAATAAAAATAAAAAGTCTTAGCAAGACAACAAGATTTATAATTTCTCTAATCATTCATATTAGTGATGAAGTGAATTCTTTCAATATAATATTATAGTTGAATGGATTTTTGTAGTTGCCAATATAATTTTAACTCCTCTTTTTAACATTTTTTGTGATATTTTTTAAGATATTGATTTTATAGAGATTGTTTATATATATATATATATATTCATATAAAAATCAAACTATCATTATTTAGTGAAAAAATCATTATTCAATTTAATCTCGCAATATTAAAAAGTGATTAGATTATAAGATAATCTTTTTTATAATTTTTTCAATATCCAATATCCCATTCAATTATTTTATTAATCTTTTTAATTTTATAAAGGAACAAAAATATTTAATAACCTTTTTCAATAAAGGGACCCACAAAAATATAGTGAGAGAGATTTAGAGGGAAATCTTGTCATTTACATTAATTATGCTAATTATTAGAAAGTAAATTTTAGTATAATTTAATTTATTGACCATTAAGGATAAAAAAACACATTTAAGTAAGATTTGCTATGACATAACATATTTTGCTATGGATTTATCACTAGTCAATATATTTTTCTTAATAAATATATAATTCAGTTTGGATTATTTCGGTTATCGATTAACTGATAAAAAGATTTGAATTTTTTGAATAATCAACGAGTCAATCCAATTCATTTTTTTTTTAAGTTATTTTTGAATTGAACTCATTTCCAATATAACCCATAAACCCTCAATCCTACTTGCTATTTTTGTATTAGGTTTGGTTGAGTTGTCATGTCATATCATAATTTTTTGCTCCTAAAATACAGTTATGACAAATAAATTTTTTATTTTATTTTTTAACCTTTTAAAGCTGGTCTCTAAGTCCATGGTACTATTGCTTAATGACTCCTTTGTTTATCGGACTTTCTCCCCATTTGACTCAGTTTGCTTAGGTTGTCTTCTATTCTACCGCGATAAGGTCAACATTGATTTAGACATTAGCTCGTTTTCTTTAATTGTTAAATACGCCTCAATTGACTATGTCATTGTTTCAGACCGAGTATAAATTGCTATGCCATTCATAATCAACTATTGTTACTAATAATTACAAGTTGTTAAATACAAAATTATCATTTGGTATATTAAATTATTAGAATACAAACCAATGAAACACATAGTCATATAATTTCCAGTCCCATTAGTAGGGCAAGGTTCTTCAAAATCTATACACTGGTTTTTTTGCCGCATGAAGAACAATTTATTGTATTTTTTTTTCCATTTTAGTCATGTATTCTACCAAGTTGAATAGCGAAATATGTTGTACACATAACATCCATCTAAATAGTGAAATATGAAAAGTGAAACAAAAAATATGCATCGTTTTTTTTTTTCGGCTCTTGGCTGTGGAAATTCTTCTGTTGGCTAGATTGTATGTACTATCGATGTACCTAATGAATGTGGTTTCTTTTATCGAATAAAATAAATATAAATGCATTACAATGGCGGTATGCATATATTGAGTCCAATATTTTGTGCATAAAAAATGAAATTCCACCTTGGCTTATTTCATCCTTTTTTTTTTTGTTTTGAATTTTTTTTTTTTTTTGGGGTCTATTTGTTGTCAAAGGAACGAACAAGACTATGGAAGAGTGCTCTCATAAAAAGAGGGGGAAAAAATAAAAACTATGGAAGAATAGTCGAGACGAAGAAATATGGAGTCGGGGCATTTATTGATCTACGGTTGCCGAACGAGATCCCATCTGATCTAATCACGAGCCCAATTCAAAGGCAAATAATGCCATGGTCAATATGCGATAAATAAATTTCGAGAAACATTCTCTTTAAAATTCTAGAGCGTAATTACAGATTGCTTCAAACAAAAATGAAAGATTGAATCTAGATTGATGGGGATTTGAAGAACTTGAGTTTTGACTTTCAATTTACATGGTCAGCAAATTTGTCTGACCAGGCGAAGTAATGATGCATTGAAACGAGGAGGATGAGTTTATATAATTAAAATATTGTTAGTTACTTAAAATAAGATATAAGATACATATCATGTCTCAACATAATTATTTTAAAAACACAACCCTTTTTACATTTCCTTAACGGGCACTAATTCATTATTATCTCATGCTTTATTAGGTAATATTTGGTAATTGACATACATTTTTGAAATATATTCAAACTAAGGGGGACAATCGCACCCCTCCAACAGTTCGGATCTTTTATTGTATAATCGTATTGCATTTTTTATTACACTCATCAATATACATCATGTGTATTGGTAAGCAATCGAGATAAGGAAAGAGAATTTTCCATATCATCAAGTTTTCTCTTTCTTTATTTCGACCGCTCACTAATACATGTGACGTATATTGATGAGTGTAATAGAATATGCAACACGATTATGCAATAGAGGATCCGAGCTCCCTAGCCGCATTACTGCATATGCATATTATTTATAACATATCTATACAAATAATTATATATAACACCATACATGTATGTTATAAAAAGTTTACATAGTTATCTTTTTTTAGGTAAGTAAGTGCACATGATTTAAGGTAAATTACAAAAGTAGTAAAATACTAAAAATAGCCAATGATATAGGAAAGAAATTTATCTGTTGGAGATTGGAGCCTCGAGTTTCTATTACTAAATGGCAATTATTACGAGTAACGTGAAGAAAATAAAAAAAGAAAAAAAAAAAAAAGAAAAAGGGGAGAGGGCAGTTTCGGAACTTCAGCGAAAAATATTATTTCCCCCCTCTTCCCCTTTTCCATCTATATTTCTCTCTCTCTTCATTTTTCTTTTATCACTTTTTCTTTTTTTTTTTTTTGTCAGTATTTATCACTTTTTCTGTTTACCTTTTCTCCTCTCCATTTTCTTATTTTCCCCTTTTCAGGCGGAAAAAAAAAAGAAAATTTATTTCACGTCTGCGTTATAACGCGCGTGTTTATATATATATACAGATATATATATATTTCCCGGCATTACTCCGACATCCCCAACCCCCTCCCCCACCCCACCCTCGGGGGTTATCGTCTTCTTCACCCGCCATGCGATCTCCCCATGTTCGCTTCTGAAGGAAACGAAAATTTTGTGTTCATAGCCACCGTGCTGATGTAGACGAGGATTTATGAGATTCAGGTGTAAATCATGCATTGGTGGCACAGTGTATTCACGTCGAAGTCGCATTCCGAAGACGAAACAGACGTCGTCGGCGATGACGCCGCCGGAGCGAGCAGGTTCGTCCTACACAGCTTTTTGTGGTTGGACCGCTTCATTGCGCGCACTAGGAGATTGCGGCATTTTTCCGACCACGATGTCGACATATGCCGCGGCTTGCAGACCCATTTCCAAAATTCGCCCAGGAGGTCGGGGCCGCCGTCGTCCAACTCGGCGTCGCAGCCGCAGCCGCTGCCGAAGCCTGAATTGCGTCTGTTGCTGCAGCGGGACCCTAAATTCAACTCCTCCAGCTCCTCCTGCAGCGTTCCCCTGCCTTCGCCGGACTCGATTCAGGGTCAACGAGGATGCGACGAGAAGGAGAGGGACAGGGAGATGACGGAAGCGATTGATGGACCGGATGGGCTTAAGAGGTATTGCAAAATGTGGAAATGATAATACGGTTGGATTTCATTGTTATTCCCTGATTGTTTTGGAATGTTTTATGAATTGTATGTTGTCATGGGTGATGAATTTGGTCTTCATAACATTTATAACTATATTGTATGCATATTTATTTGATTTAGGATTTTAACGATGTTGTACTTTTGTAAATCATGTGCATTTCTTTTGCGGCATTTTATGACACATTTCAATCCGCCAAGACATGTCAAGAATCCAGAAAATAGCACCTCCATTGGTGGATTTGAGTAATTTTGTTGCTCTTAGCAAATATATAATTTTTACATTTTTTTGTTGACTTGGTACAATTTTGGTCCATCTGTAAATTAGAAATTCCTAAACACGTTATTTTTTCCAACTTTCCGCTTCTTTGCCTAATCTGTTAGAACAAGAGTTGATGATATTGAAATTTGTGTGGCATACAGGGCCGTTTTTTTTTTTGAAAACGGTGCAATATTGATTCGCTGTTGTGTGTTCATTTGCTCTCATGTGTCAGCAGATCAGTAGGCCAAGATTCAAGAACAAGTTCAGAACATCCTGAAACTCGGCCACCTAGGAAGTCACTGCAGACACAGAACACCAAAGATAAATATTCAGACTGCCACTCTATTAGTGTTCCTAACAGCGCTCCTACTACCCCTTATTCAAGCAAAAGTGTGAGTCCTCCAAAAGGTGATATGTTGTCAGCTCAGTACAGAATTCCCCCTGGTGTTTTCCAAGTTCGGTCTGCACCAGAAACTATGCCTCATTTAGATGGGAATCTAGGCCAACGTTTCTCGTATCATATGGCTTCTGAGAAAACTGCATCTAGTGTTGATAATTCTCCTTTTCAGAGTCCAAGCGTAGCATCAAGTCCTCCCAGGCCTCCTTCACCACTGACTACCAAAATATCTCCTGAGAACCATGTGCCACGGCGGGAAAGTACTTGTCAGACCACTGTACATCCCTTGCCTCTTCCTCCTGGGCCTCCCATGTGTTCACAACCCAATCCAATGTCTCCAGGGGCTTCTATGTCTTCACAATCCACTCCAATATCCTCACATACAGCTAAACCTGAATTTCCAGGAGCTAACATCCCTTCACACCCTCCTCCAATTTCTCCTGGTAGAAGCAAACCAGAATTGGCGCATACTAAATCTCAATGGCAGAAAGGAAAGCTTATTGGGAGGGGCACATTTGGAAGTGTATATGTAGCTTCCAACAGGTATGCATCATTAAATTCAATTTATCACAGTTGCAAAATCACTTGCTTTAGTAACTATTTGTTCTTCTCAATAGAGAAACTGGAGCATTATGTGCCATGAAAGAAGTTGAAATTCTACAAGATGATTCAAAATCTGCAGAGTGTCTGCGACAGTTGGAGCAGGTTGTTATCTACACCATCTGCTTCTAATGTTGTTTTTCAGACTTCATTATTGTTGTCTTCCTGTATGATGACTGTATTTCTCCCTTATGTGGTGGATATTTTTGAATTGCTTTCACTTGGTAAATTATTAGACAGGTTTCTTACCTCACAAGTGTAAGTAGTTAATACATGACATAAGCCTCATACCAGGAACAAAAATATTTTATTTTATGCTGTTTGCTCTTATATTATTTGCTATTAAAACTTATGACCGATGATCTAGGTCTGGATATCTCTTGAAGTAACTTCCTTTGAAGCATATTAGGAGCTGAGCAGCATTGAGTTCTCTTGATTGATCTAGTAAATCTTGTCCCATTAATTTATATAGTTTGGATTATATTGAGACTTTACAATTTCTACTCAGTTTGGATTATTTTGAGACACAACAATTTCTACCTGGGCTTTTCTTGCTGAAATGAGTTCCAACGGAAATATACATATTTCCCTCTGTTGAGCAAAAACTTAATATTACACACAATTTGCATATTCTTTCAGCTACTTAATTTATCAACAATAGGACGATGCACTTATTTTCTTAATTTTTCAGGAAATTAAAGTTCTCAGCCATCTAAAGCATCTGAATATTGTTCAGTATTATGGTAGTGAAATTGTGAGTTAATTTTTTTCATTTTAAATTTTTTATTTCTGAAATTCAACTAGTGCTTGTTGTCTTTCTGCTACTGTAGTTTGAGTGTCACTTTATGTTATACAGGTCGGCGACAAGTTCTACATATACTTGGAATATGTCTATCCTGGATCAATTAATAAATTTATCCATGATCATTGTGGAGCTATGACAGAATCTGTTGTTCGCAATTTTACTCGTCATATTCTCTGTGGGTTGGCTTATTTGCACAGTACAAAAACCATACACAGGTAATGCCGTTACTTCATGATAGTCACAGAAATATCCTTCCACAAGATTGTCAAATTTGTAACTTCCTTCTATGGACTATGGATGGATTCCTTTTCATTTTATTGTCCTATATCTATTGAAATGCATAGCATTGGAAAAATAATTGAACGGGTGAGCATGAGTTGGATGATTATTTAAGGAAAGCGAGGATTAGTGCTTGCAGCTATTGTTTTGATCGGATCAAAAATTTTGAAGCATTATTTTCCAATTCTTCTTTGGTTTTAAAGTTAAGCGTAGACCGTAAAACTGTTATTCAACATGGGCCAGCTGTTTTGCCTGTAATATCTGGATTTAAGAAAATAATACTCATATATTTTATGTTTCTCGGAAAGTTCAAAATGTTCAAAATTGCCTTCATTAGGCATGGCCTGGATCTGAGTGAGCGTTGGTGCTTCCCAGATTAATTATCATTATCGTTGTTGCTTTTTTTCCCCCTTTCTTTTCTCAAGCTTGAGGGAATGGATTATCTTTCACCACCTAAAAAATTGTATTTGCAGTCAGATTAATTATTATTATTGCTGTTGCTTATCTTTTTCTTTCTTTTCTCTAACTTGAGCAAATGGATTGTCTTTCACAATCTAAAAAATTGTATTTGCAGTTTAACTTATTAGTGGACTCTTATTACTAGAACATATTTGGATCATTACTTTCTGCCGACCTTTGTTTGTTACCATCTTGTGCAGGGACATTAAAGGCGCTAATTTACTTGTTGATGCACATGGAGTTGTCAAGCTTGCCGATTTTGGGATGGCGAAACATGTAAGTTTATGATTCACCAAAATATCCAATATCTTCAGCATTTTTGATATGCTAAGGAACTTTGAAGGATAGAGAATTAATGAGCATTGGACAGTGTGAGTGATTCACTTAAAGAGACTCGTTACACCTATTATTATCTTATGTCTATGATGGCCTTCTACGACTAGGAACTCTCCTGTTTTATCTTCTTTCACGGTTTGGGTAGTTCTGTTTATGTTCTTCAACTCCATCTGTAAGCTGGCATCTATCATATTACACTTGGAGATGTCTCTCGTCACCAAATCATGGAAGTTAAAAATGTGAATATTCATGCGTGTTAACGCAGTGCAAGTAATTTTTATCTCTGCTAGAGATCATTTGGTTCTTTGACCATTTTTTTGGCAATTGCATCCTAAAAATTTTAGGTTTGAATTATTAGAAGGTATACTGCCAGACTGCTCTTCTGGTTCATGTTTGTTTAAGATTATTTCAATCTCTTCTACCTTGTGACATGAAATTGATGTCCAACTTCATTTTGCAGCTTAACGGGCAAACAGCAAACCTATCATTGAAGGGGAGTCCATATTGGATGGCTCCAGAGGTACAGAGATGTGGCGGCCTCAAATTACTATTCTGGCAACTATTGCCCTAATATACTAACATCCTCTTACTCATTGCAGCTTTTGCAGTCTACCATGCAGACAGATGCTAGCTCTGATATTGCATTAGCAGTTGATATATGGAGTTTGGGCTGTACCATAATTGAAATGATGAATGGAAAGCCTCCTTGGAGTGAGTACGAAGGGGTAAGCTCCAGGTCATTGTGGTGATTTTAATAATTTTTACCTGCCAGAATTGTTGCAAAGGATGCCTGGGCAATGATTGGGAACCCTACAGTTTTGGGAAATGACATGCACAGTGTTAAGCTTACATAATTTCCAGGGATGATATCATTTTTCTTGGTACAGTGTTATCAAGTAGAAACCCTGGCTCCTTTGGTTGCTAAAAGAGCTAATGCAGTTGGGAAGATGAAGAGAGCCCGACTGCTTATAAAGAAATTATTGTCCGGATTGCTCAGCTTGCTCTTTCCCAGCTAATTGAAGACAATATTCAATATATGAAATCGCTAGTCACGCCTTTATATGTATTTATGGCATACCCTATGGATTGGATTTAATCAGAGTCCAAAAGTTATGTCCATATCTTTTGCCAATTTTCGGAGTTAGTTATCGGTTGTTCCAAACAAGATGCCCATTTATCTATCCTTATTGTAAATGTCTGCTTGCTTCAGTCGGACTTGATAAAATGCAGCAAGATATGCAGGTGTTGATGGCTGATAAAGTTGCGAATGAGGGATTTTAACCAATTTGGTTTATGCCTAGATGTAATACAGTTTCATATAGTTCACCTAGCCAAGTATAACCACACTACTTTCTTTTCTTTTTTCTTTCTTTTATTTCTTATTGTATTACTTCGTTATAGCCCTTTGAGCGTAGTACGGTAGAAATGGATCTCCAGCATGCATTTTAACTATGTTCCTTTATTGATCATTTAGCTGAGTGCCTATGATTTGTTAGGTTTTGACTTTATGAACTTCACATCGATTTCAGGCTGCAGCATTATTCAAAGTTCTAAAGGAGACTCCACCAATACCTGAAACGATGTCAGCGGATGGAAAGGATTTCTTGCAATGCTGTTTTCGTAGAAATCCAGCAGACAGGCCAACAGCTAGTAAGTTACTAGATCATCCATTTGTGAGCCACTCACACCACCACGATGCTTTCACCCAGTCGCTTAAAGGGGCGAAATTAATGGTAATTGCTTTTTAACAAATCTCCTCATTTCTGATCACAGTCCCTCATCTCCTCCTCTTCTTGATGGTACTGTGTGATTTATGCATGACTGAACAGGACAATACGCAGTTCCTAAAAGAGCCGCCAAGACATAAACTAGAACTGCCCGTGCCTGGCACACAGATGAAGAAGGAAAAACCGAATATCAAGTGAGAGTTGCTGCTTTCTGCATTATCCCCTTTGTTTCCCCTGTACGCACATTCTGAAAAATGTTTTTTTCCCTCTTAAATTTGAAGGTTTAGTTTGACGCATGATTCTTTTTTTGCAGTGAGAGTAGCCAACGAAGTCACCTCCAAACATCCCATTCATCAGTGGTCAGCCTTCCTACTCCTCATTCAATTCTTGAGGCTCTCCCTATTTTACCCATGCCAAGCCCGGAACATTATCTAGATAGAAACAACACTCCATCAAATATTGTTCCTAGTTCGATAAAGCATGCTGCCAATATATGAACTCATATAGGCACGACGGGACCAAGGAAGGAGCCAGAGTTTTTGATTTGGGAAGGTGATGTCAAATTTTTATAAAATACTAAAGGTATTTCTATGATTTCGGGGCAGCAAAATTCAAATTTTTCAAAAAGTTGCATGTGGCTTTTAGCTCATAAACTTGAGAGGGGGGCGTCCTCTTTCGCTCTGTCTCTACATGGGACCCACCAAATATATTGATGTGCCGGTCTGAGTAGCTTGCAGCTGTGGGAGATGGCGCCGGCAGTTTTGCCCGGATAATGAAGACGCATTCGGGGAAAAGGGTGAGCTTGCTTATATTGGGGGCAAAATTTCCACGGACTCGGGGGATTTAGCTGTAGCCGTAGGCTTTTGCATACCATCATGCAGGAAAAAGTCATGGCTCGAGTTAGTGAACTAACTGTACGCAAGTGTAATTATGTGGTTTTTGAGTGTAAATCATATATGCTATATGAAATCAAAAGTTATATCGATAGGAATAGAAATGAATCTCACTTGTTCTTGTGTCTACTGGGCTCAGAAAGTAGTTTATTGGGATTTACTATTTGCTGTTTGGCAGATAGTCTGTAACCATCTCACAAAATGAATTTTTCATATGTATGACATCTTTGTGGCGGGTACTTCTGAGTAGCCTTTTTTTTAATTTTCTATTTTCACTCAACCAAGAGTATACGAAGTGGAAGACTAATCTGTAATTTTTTTTCCCTATTTTTGATTTATTATGATTTATTTACTTATTTATATTTGGCACAATCGTATTAATTATTAAATTAATGCAAAAGAATATAAAATTTTATTTTATACGTATTGTTAAATTATTTAATTCATAATTATGATATAATTTAGAGATGATTATTTAAATAATCTATAAAAATATTTGGGCTTTTCCAATGTAAGGTATTTAATTAATACTTATAAGTAATTTTTAAAAAAATAACCCATACTTTAAACTTTACGTAAATATAATAAATATTTGATAAGATAGAGTATCATTCATCAAGTTGCACAAACTATGTACAATGCGTGTGCCAAACGATTCATATGAGTATTTTTTTATTAAGTTCATAACACGCACGGGAAAAAGAAAATATTTTTTAATTATACATATGTTGTGAATAATATAAGGATACAATGCGATTTTTGACTAACATAATACGTATTGTCAGCTTTTTTGTGCCATGATCTACACGATTAAAGAGTATTAGAGTCTTTTTAATCATGTCTTTGTCTGCGTAGTCTAATTTTTCCGTTCATTGATAAGTTTTTTTGTTTTTTGTAAAATCAATGGCCGTTGGTATATATTTAAAAAAAAAGTGTTTTGTCATTTTTTTATATTCAAATTATTTTTCTTTTAAACACAGTAATATAGAAGTGTTTTTAAAATCTTTTTTTTAGGAACTATTTTGTGTAACTTTAAACAAAAAAAAAAATAGAGATAAATATTATTTACCATCCGAAGTATACGAGTTTTTATAGTTTGTCATATAATTTTTTTTTGGTTACCGGTTGCCATCCAAACTTTACATTTCTTACAAAATACCATCTAAACTTAGATTCCGATAGAATATTCCAACAAGATTCTATCACATGACTAGCATGTAAGTATTTAACGGTATTATAGTCTTTTACCACATAAAACCTGTTCAAAAAATTTAAACAGAATTGTTAGCCTTGGGAGTCAAACTCAAGCCTCTTTGGAATGCACACAAGAGGCTTACCAATTGGAGAACATCAATCTTTGTTTCAAATTATGCAGTATACTTTATTTCACTTGGTAATTTTCAAGTTCACAACCTCAAAATTAGAAACAAATATAAATTACAAAGATAAAATAACTAGAATTTTGAAAATAAATGTGATAAGAAAAATTGTTAAAAAGGGACGCATTAATTTTTTTAAAAAAAATTGCGACAAATTATTAAAAAAATTAATTTGATCTTGCTTTTTCTATTAAATTTGAAACAAAATGTGGTTAAAAAAATTAATTAATGTTAAAGAGAAGTTTCATCCAAAAAAAAAAAAAAATGAAAAGAACCAAGATGAAAATTATTTTTTTAAAAAAACAAATCTTGTTAATTTAATTAATTTTGAAAAGAAATGGAATACAAATTATTTTTTTTAAAGAATAATTTTTAACAATTTTTATTATCCCATTTATTTTCAAAATTCTAGCTATTTTATCTTTGTAATTTATTTTTGTTTCCAATTTTATGGTTTTGAACTTGAAAATTAGAATGAATTTTCTTGGATTTTATACCAAGTCAAATAAAGTACATGGCATAATATGGAACAAAGATTGATGTTCTTCAATTGCTAAGCTTCTTGTGTTCATTTCAAGGAGACCCGGGTTTGACTCCTAAGGCTAACAATTGTACGAACAAATTTTGAACCTGTTTTATATATAAAAAGACGATAATATCCTTAAAAACTCAGATACTAGTCATGTGATAAAATCTTGTCAAAATATTTAGTAATCGATAACAAAAAAAAGATTTATATTGCAAACTGTAAAAATTTGTATATTTCAGATGATAAAAAATATTTATCCCAAAAATTTATTTGAAAGAACAAGTATTGATATGGTCTATTAGCCATGAGTCCATATGTCGAGGCGTGGGGAGTGTCGTCGGAGGTTCCAACCGTTGTGCGTGTTTTGTGGCTTGTAGGAATTAATTATAAAAAAAGTTTTTATTTTTACCCACCACAAACATCATCTAAGCCAAAGCCCAATTAGATTTTGAAATCGTTCTCAGGATTCTCCGCATTTGGGAATTTATAAGTTTTTCCCTAAACCCTAACCATCTGAATTATCTATGAATTCATCGAAATCTAGTGATCAAAATTCTTGATAGAGATGATTATCGATCGCCACTTTTCAACTGCGGAGGAAACCCCGGCTGTCGACAGTGGATTTATACGTGATTTGACTTCTCTGTAAGTCCCCCCACTTCCCATCCCCTTTTTCCGAATTTTTCCACGTTCTTTCGAGGTTTTTCAAATTTGTCTTGTTTTGATAAAGTTGGTACCAAATGCTCCACTGAGTTGCTTTGCTTTTGAGATTTTTAGACCTAATCCACTGTCCCTTAATCGTGCCCCAACGATTATAGTATTGTTCTGCAAATGGCTGACGTCAGTTTGCACTGTGTTAAACTAGCAATGGTGTGGGGTCTTTTATATTCTGCTGCTATTTGCTTTTGTGTAAGCTGCACTTGTTTGCGTGAGTATTTAATTTAGGTGACCTTTATCGGGGTAATTGGAGTGGAGTTTTCTGGTAAATTATGCTACTCAGTGATGACTCGTTGTACACATTGTGATGTTTGGATTGCTCCAATTCCTTATTATCTGGATTGTTAACGGAGAAAGTTAAAAATGCAAGTTCTCTACTAAGTTCGTTATGGTATTTTGGAGTAAATATCATATACTGTGATGCCATGATGTGTTAGCTCTGGTTGTGTAGTTTGTTTTGGTTGCACTGTTGATGCCTAGCGTGACAAATTTTTACGACTAGCGGGTACAGCTTAAATCAACATAAAACAAAATTGTTGCCCTGAAAATCAGCCCAATCGAGTAATGGACTGTCTGGCCACAGAAGGGTGTAATGGCCATTAATGGCCTAGTTGAGTGCATTGGATCCAACATATGTGAATAGGCAAGTTAGAGCTTGGCCCATAATTAAAATATATTTGCCGTTTGTTCTTGAATTGGTCAGCAGCCTCAACAGATAACCATAAAAAAGAAAGAAAGAAAGAAAGAAAGAAAGGA
Organism: Petrea volubilis; assembly: GCA_026212405.1. Classification (NCBI taxonomy): domain Eukaryota; kingdom Viridiplantae; phylum Streptophyta; class Magnoliopsida; order Lamiales; family Verbenaceae; genus Petrea; species Petrea volubilis. Next base: position 6,666,039 of record CM047872.1, on the reverse strand, counting down.
TACAGGTCGTGGACATAAAATCCCATGTGACTAGATCCTTGTTTTGGATTTTTCGCTGAATAGGTTGTTTATCTTTGAAGGGATGCTGCTTTGCGCACTTTGTTCTCTTCTCTTGGATATTTCTTTGAGCTCTGTAGGTATATTACTTTCATGATTAAATCATCTACTTACACCAAGTACTTGGTGAGTCCCATTTTCATTCTCTACTAAGTTTATAAGGTCAATTTCATATAAGCTAATGGCAAAACACTTAAGAGTACGTGCAATCTATCATTTCCGCCTCTATTGCCTTTTAGGATGGTATTTGACACACCCATGAAAGGCAACCAGGAACTCTCCTCTGAGAGAGGAGAAGGAATGCAACTCTAAACCAAGGATGGTGGCAATATCTAGTTAATGGAAGAAAATCCAAGTCGAGTTTGAAGCCTGATTTGACTACCCAGGTTGGTGAGATAAAAACAACCTGCCTTGTACATGCGTAACTTTTGTCTCAACAAAAGAGAACATCCTTCCTCTGTGAATGCTGAATATGTTCAATTCCAAGTTAGGCACCATCATTAGCTTATAATTGACTCCAGTGCCCTGTGCTTGTGTGTTTCCAGTTACTGTATTGTTTGGACTGCTCTGACCTTAGTGAATTTGAACACATTCTGGATGCCAATATCATCTATTGCAAAGTTTTGTGCAACTTGCAGGATTATGAAATTATAACTTTCTGTATTTTATGTTTCTGATAAATGGTTTGACCCCTTCCCAATCAGCATTACTTATTGCAAGCATGGAATATCATGACAAGTGACAAAAATCACTGTATTTTATTTTTGAGGAAGCACCGTTTGTCAATGTGAGGTTTTACTATGAGTCCACCACTCATGACAGGCTTTAGCATAGAACGACTTTATTGGTCACTTGAGAATTCTATAACTCAGTGAGGTGAAACTGGTTGTCTTCTTTACCCACTGAGACTTTTGTGGAGTGTTGCCAAACTTAACTGAAAGGGACATCTTTAGTGGCTTTGTCACTCTCCAGTAGTAAGAATGAACTGAGTTTCAATCTCTTATAAATTACAGCCACTGCTGCTTAAGATTCTTGTGCAGACTACTATCCACCAAAGTTTGGTTCATCCCATTGCCTTTCCCAATATGAATCCAAGTGCTGTATTTTCGGCTCTTCCTTTGTTTTGCCTTTTGTTTCTGGTTACTTATGGTAACAGTCAACTTGATTACAGATTTTATGATAATACTTGTCCCAACTTGGCAAAGATCGTCAGATATGGAGTTTGGTCTGCCATAGCCAATGAAACGAGGCTTGCTGCCTCTTTACTACGCCTGCATTTCCATGACTGTTTTGTTAATGTAATTACATATCTCGTATTCTTCTATTATTTGGAGTTCCTGTCAATTGTAGAAATATTAAGAAGGAAAGAACATTGAATTTCCCATAGTTTTATGCGCGGAGACTGACATAATTATTTATAGATCAGTTTGGTTTGGTTCAGTTCGGGCTTACATATGTTGGATTTACTTTTCTGCACTAGCTGAAGTCAATATGCTGTTTTCTATCGCTTTGCTCATCTATGCATTTACATGTTTTAACTTCCCTGTCTTTTCTTTGGGAGTGTAGGGTTGTGAGGGGTCTGTCTTGCTTGATGATAGAAGCAACTTCAAGGGAGAGAAAAATGCATTACCTAATCGGAATTCTGCCCGTGGGTTTGAAGTCATTGATGCAATAAAAGAAAATGTTGAGAAAGCTTGCCCATCAACTGTCTCTTGTACTGATATCTTGACTCTTGCTGCCAGAGATGCCGTCTTTCTGGTAAAATAATGCAACTACTCAAATGTTGTTTAGAAGATTACTCTCCCCCCCCCACCCCCACCCCCACCCTCTTTTTATGACGGTGCTGATCCTACTATTAACATCATTAGACTGGAGGCCCGTTTTGGCCTGTTTCCTTGGGCCGTCGGGATGGCCTAACAGCAAATGAGACTGCAGCTAATACAGACCTCCCGTCACCTCTAGAACCCTTGCAAAATATTACTGCAAAGTTCATCTCGAAAGGCCTTGACGTGAAAGACATGGTAGTTCTGTCAGGTACTAATAATAAATTGTCTTCTGTTTTCAACTTTGTTGACAGATGTTTATCACAATTATCCTTTATCTTATCCACACGAAATAAATTCTCTGTTCTTCACCAGTTTCTTCAGTTGAAGATAGGTACTTGCGTAGATTTAAAGTTCAAAGATGAGTTATGATATTTTTACTTTCCATGGTTCATTGACGATATATATGCAGGTGCCCACACTATTGGCTTTGCTCAATGCTTTACATTTAAACAGAGGCTTTTTAACTTCGATGGGGCTGGTAATCCTGATCCACTACTTGACGAATCACTACTGGGCAGTTTGCGCGGCATTTGTCCAAATCAAGCTGATTCTGACACCAATTTAGCCCCTTTGGATGCTATCACATCTAGCAAGTTTGATAACAGCTATTTCAAGAGCCTTTTGAACAATTCTGGGCTTCTACAGTCGGACCAAGCTCTCATGGGCAACGACAAGACGGCTGCCTTGGTGTCAAACTATTGCAAATTCCCTTTCCTATTTACAACGGATTTCGCAGCATCGATGGTCAAGATGAGCAATATAGGTATCCTTACTGGACAGAATAATGGAGAGATTAGGGGAAATTGTAGGGTGACAAACTAGAAATTTGCTTTTAATTTTGAATTTAATGAGGAAGACTAGTGTGGAGTTTTAAGTTTGTAAGATATTAAATGGATTTTGTGGTTCTGATGAATCAGAAAAATTCCAGGGAACTCTGATGTATCTGAAATTATCGAAGTATCAAAACTGTGCTTGCAGATATAGCTGCACAAGGAAAATTCTTGTATGAATTTGGTTTATGGGTTCCACATTTAAGTCAAATGGTTGAAATTGCGTAATATACTTATATATTGTATAATAATGTGATGCAATTTGGGGCATTTGCTATATACGTGGAATCCAAATTGTGTGTATAAAAAAATTTACTGCCACACAAGGAAGTCACTGTCCTACATCGTCCTACGAAAACAGAGCAGACCATAATTCTCTACTGAAATATTTAAACCAGTTGCTCTGCTTCAATCGAGAATTTCGGCCATGCAAAATACCAATTTATTTGAATTGAAAATTGATGGTTTTTGTCTTGTTTATTGGTATTCTATGAAAATTAAAATATGCTTAAATGATTAGTACATAAATGTTAAAAACTACTATGCTAAAGGCAGTATTCAAATATAATAGTGTTAATTTATGAGTTCTATTATTAATTAAAAATAATATTCAAATATAATAGTATTCATAGCTTCTCTCGTTTGATCAAATGTATTGTTTATGTACAATGGTGTTGACCTGTGAATTTTGTTATTCTTTTATGACTCGGAAAAAAACTATTGGAATAAAAGTTATAAGTTGATTTATTGTTTGTCGTGCACACTCGATGCATGTGTATAATTAAAAAATAATAATATAATTTAATGACATACTAAAATTTTGATAGAATCTACAGTATCAAAATATTTAAACTATTTTTAATAAATTTATGAAATTAGTTTCAAGTAAAAATAATATAATTTAAAATAATTTTTTTAAAAATAATTACAAAGAAAGCAATAATAAAAAAAATGATGACATTAAAGAGTATGGAAGATGAAAGAGAATAGCGAGGGGAGAGGGAGAGTGAGAGAATAGGAGAAAATAAAAAGAAGTTGAGAGATGAGAGAGAGTAAAAAAAAATTCTATACTATTATAAAAAGAAAGTTATTTTTGTCTTACAAATGACGGTTATTTATGTGATTTTATAAAATTTGCCCTTCAATTTTATATGGAATCAATAGAGATATGTAAAATTGTAGGTAAAATTAAAAATTCACATAAAATCAATTCAATTCAGATACCAAATTTTGATATTTCAATTTTACCCTTTTAATTAGTAAACACATGTAATAAATAAACAATTAAAAATGTCAATATTGTAATATTACATCCAATTTAAAAAATCCATGTTCTTAACTCACTAACCACTTTCTCTAATTACAATTACTTAGTTTTTTTATTCTTTTTGTATTTATTTTTTATCATGTAATTATATTTCATATAATTATTTTATTTTTAAATTATTATAATTTAATAAATTATTTCAAATAATTCTTAAAAAAATATTCTTATAAAAGAAATTTAATAATATATTTATATTTTCATCTTAAAAAAATTGAAGTACTAAATTATAATATATATTTTTTATATTTTGTACTCACGTAGAGTGTACAATATTGTTAATTAATATTAAAAACATGCGAGGGACACCTATGTAATAGTTATTATGACCAAAATTGCAATTTGTTAGGATAAATTACATGAAAACCAAAAATACAGTAATTTGAGTGAGTGGGATAAAGAGAAAGCAAAACGCTCTCTCTCTCTCTCTCTCACACACACACACACCCACACCCACAGAGTTGATGGTGTACAGGTCCAGTTGAGTTGCAGTTTTGCAATATGTGGGCTACGTGACAAAATTCCATGCTCGTGTACGGATAACCACCTTTAACCCCCGCCTATACATACACATCCCCGTATCGCTTGTACACACAGCTCTTCCAGATTGCACCTTTGTCTTGTATACACACACACACACACACACACACACACACACACACACACACACACACAGAGGTCCCTTCCCATTCCGCGCCTCTTCATTTTCCATCCAAGCACTGAGCGACCTCAAAAACCCTTGTAAAGCCTCTTGCCAAACATAGAAAGTTTGCTTTGTCTTTTCCCGTTCTGCTTTTCATCTCACACACCTGAAGCTTTTTTTGGCTTTTTTGTTTGTTCTGACGGCTCACGTTCACTCTGTGTGTGTGTTGGCGTCTACTTTTTTGCTGTAGAAAGGCACTTTTGTGTTTGTTTGTTTTTGGAGAGAATCAGAGGGAAGATGGTGAATCCGAGGTGCTTTTTGGATATCAGCATTGCAGGAGAAATGGAGGGGAGAATAGTGGTGGAGTTGTACAAGGATGTGGTGCCTAAAACCGCTGAGAATTTCAGAGCACTCTGCACTGGAGAGAAGGGCATTAGCCTTCGCACCGGCCTTCCCCTCCATTACAAAGTCTCTCTCTCTCTCTGTCTCTCTCTCTCTCTCTCTCTCACACACACACACACACTCAACACACCCCAGCTGCATTTCTGAAATGGTACATATAGATTCTTTTTGTTATGGGTTTGTTGTATGTTATTATCTATTTTTTTATCTTTGCATTTGAATTTTGATTGTATGAATGTGCTTATCGTGTACGATACTTGATACATCAGATTTCATTTCTGGGAATGTTGAATTTAGAACCCGAACTCATTTATTTGTTGTTTTTTGTTGGGGTCGAGATTTTTCTGAACATGGCCGTGGATACATGCTATGCCTTGGTGAAAAAGTCACTGCAAAATCGGTTTACATGTTTTTGTTTTCTAGAATTATCATTTTGAAATAGGAATGCACATTATTAGACGAAATCATGCGGTTATTTGTATTATGGAATTGTTCTTTTCTCCTTAATTTTTGGACTGACTTGTTCTACGATATTGAGTCAATTTGAAATGTTTTGTCACTAAGATCTCCATTTATCTTGGGTTTTGGGATGGGAAAATGATCCATACAACTACTGTTTATGCAGTTAAGGCAAAAATGAAGCCAAGTGAACTATTATTTATTTTAGACTTGTGGGTTTCAATGCTGAATGTTAATAACAATGCCTTTTTTTATCTTCACGGATTTCAAATGCATCGAAATTGAATTGCTGGTATAAATGTGTATTGTATAATACATATTCTCCGGCTATGCCTATTGATTGAAGCTTTCAACATATTTTGTGTTTCTTATAAATCAGTGGAAAAGTTGAAAAATCAAACTACGGAATTGCTCTCTATTGCCTCCAGCAAAATTATTTGTGAAACTTTTACAAACTTATTATTGTCAATCATGTATATTGCTGTTGTGCTCGTTGAATGTAGCTCGGGTCCTCTATTGCATAATCGTGTTATATCTTTTATTACACTCATCAACACACGCCACATGTATTGGTGAGCGGTTGAGATAAAGAAAGAGAAAACCTGATGATATGGAAAAAAATATAAAGTTGTGGTTGAGATAAAGAAAGAGAAAACCTGATGATATGAAAAAAAAATATAAAATTTCTCTTTCCTCATCAATACACATGATGTGTATTGATGGGTGTAATAGAAGATATAACACGATTATGCAATATAGTATCCGAACTGCATTGAATGTGCCTTTGTGATTCCTATAGCCTTTAAAATGTGTGAACCAAAAATTAATCAAGGCATTTATCTTTTCAGCCGTTTTACATTCAAAACCGTCAATGGTGCCTCTTTCATTCTTTGTTCTTGAATTGGGTTTGATGTTTGATGCAGGGTTCATGCTTTAATCGTATCATCAGAGGCTTTATGGTGCAAGGGGGTGATATATATGGTGGAAATGGAGTGGCTGGAGATTCCATTTACGGACTGAAATTCGAAGATGAAAATTTTGAGCTAAAACACTCAAGAAAGGGGATGCTCTCAATGGCTAACTCTGGTCCAGATACCAATGGGTCTCAGTTTTTCATTGTTACAACACAGGCTACTCATCTGGATGGCAAGCATGTTGTCTTTGGGAAAGTTATCAAAGGATTGGCTGTGGTTCGTGCAATTGAATATGTTGCAACAACGGATGACTTCCATCCCACTGCTGATGTTGTGATTGTTGACTGCGGAGAAATTCCTGGGGGAGCAGATGATGGGACAATTAACTTCTTTAAAGATGGTGACTTATACCCTGATTTACCGGCAGAGCTTGATGCTAAACCAGACAATGTTTTGTGGATTATTGCCGCTGTAGATGTTATCAAACTCTTGGGAAATGAGTGGTACAAGGTAGTTTTTAAACATGTCATAAGCTTTTCTCTTGCTATGTGCTTCTCCAGGTTGTGGTGCTGTGGATTGCTTGTTTTCCTGCTTATGAATAAGTTTCTTCGTCAGTCATGGAGTATAGCATTCATAAGAGTGAATAAAATCAACAATTTATTTATTCTACTCAAATGGTTCATGATAACCACGAAAGCAATTTACATGCCTAGTATATTATATTAATCCTTTTGCATGTACAGAAGAAAGACTACAAGATGGCTATTAGGAAATATCGTAAGGCCCTCAGATATCTGGATTCATGCTGGGAGATGGAAGACCTTGATCAAGGTGTTCCATGTATCTACTGCAGAGTGCTAATTTTGATTATATTTGATAACTGAATATGGATGAATTAGTCGTATGGGTTTGTTAACATCATACATATGGTTGTGCAGAGAAAAGTGGATCACTGAGGAAAACGAAGTCTCAAATCCTTGCAAATAATTCAGTAAGTTATTCCTCTCTCTCTCTCTCTCAATTGGCTCCGCGAATTCAGGGTTAGTACTGCTTTTTCTGTTATGCCAAAGAACATTTGCTCCCTTGCTTCAGGTCTGCAAGTTAAAGTTAGGAGATCTTAAAGGAGCACTGATGGATGCAGAGTTTGCAATTTGTGATGGAGAAGATAATGCAAAAGCTTTCTATCGCCAGGGCCAGGTTGCTGTCTCTATATTAAGAGCACCAACTTTATTTCTTCATGTCTTAAAATGAATGATGCACTGTTTACACCAGTCATTAATTCCTTTCTCAAGTGTTTTTTTTTAACATGGATGAAATTTCCACCTCACTAGTCACTAGGACGTAATTCAACTCCAAGAAACACTTTTGTTTCTATACTCATAATGTTTTACAATTGCCTCAAATTCTCCCTATTATGTGGAAAGTATTGTGTAATTGCTAGAGCCACTTGTACTTCTTTCAGGTATATATGGCGCTCAATAACATAGATGCAGCAGTTGAAAGTTTTAAGCAAGCATTAGAACTGGAGCCAAATGATGGTAAGGAGCTCGTCTTGTCTTCTTGTAAAATAGGATAAATCCTCTGAAGAGTACTTTTTCTGAAGCTTTGAGAAGTGATATTTGAGTATTTTTGGGAGTTAAAGATTGCAAGTGGATAGAAAATCTTTTCCGTGAACGTGATTGGGGCTGTGGAAGCTGCAAAAATACACATCCGCCAGCTTTATGCTGCTTTTGCTTCTATTTTCAGGAGTACTTGAACCTTTAAACCTGAGGGATGAAATTTAGATCTGTTAACAATTGATGAATAGTTCTCTAGTGGAAATAATTCTACATGAGTGGAAGGAATGATAACTTGCTTTTTATTTCTTAGGTGGTATCAAGAAAGAGCTTGCTATCACAAAGAAGAAGGCAAGTGAATTTCCGACTTTATACGAAAAAATAGGTGGCAAATGTTTATTTAGTAGTTTAAATGTTTGAAACGTTAACAGATTGCTGATCGGCGTGAAATGGAGAAAAAAGCTTACTCAAGAATGTTTCAGTAGAAATTGAAGTTTAACATTGTAAGTATGTTTCTCTGTCTGATATTGTATTTCTTCCTTTCTTTGTTGATTCTGATCATAAACTGATGTTGCCATTGACTTTATTTTAAACACAGGCAACTTTGTCTGCTGCTGAATGCCATGTTTCTTGTCAAGTGAATTTCAAGACAACATTATACTCAATTCTGAACCAAATATTGTCAGAATGCATAGTACTATATTCATGGAAGTGAACATATTTTGTAAGCTGAGGAACAGCTCTGAAAGAGAAAACAACATGATCTCTGCACAGCCAATCATTTGAAGTATTTTGATATCTTCCTTACAAAAAATTTTCTTATCCGAACAAAAATGGATAATTTCTTTTTCTTGACTAAATAGCCGTTGTTGTTGCTTTTGATTTGCTGTTGTGGATTCCTTTTATTAACTCCGGTTGGTGTCTTTGCCTGAGCACCTGTGGAAGTGCGTCCATGATTGCTTCGACTTCCTACTTCGGTATTTGCCTGTCCTGTTTTCTTCTTGGTAGTTTCATTATGAATCCTTGGCTCTGTTGTATTCCTTTGGCTGGAAATTTTGTGAGGATATAATTTCTGCAATCTCCTAAAAGCCGAGTCCCGGCTGTTCTCTGCTGCTTGTTTTTCTTCTGCAGATACCGAAATACGCCATTCTGCTAGAGAAGTTTGCTTACTAGCTTCTCTTTTTAGATACTCATATTCCTCCTGTGTTAGCTGGACCGCAACATCGGCTGCCTCTGTGTCATTGATATAGCCGAAAGCTTGAGCTGCCGAGGTGGCGAAAGCCTCTGATTCCAGCTCTATTGCTTCGTAAGTGAGTTGCAATGTCTGAAGAGTCTGCCTCTTAAGCCGTAAGACTAGTTTCAGTTTCGATCTTCTTCTGCGCTTTTTATCTATTTTCATTTTCAATTGCTCCATCTCTTCCTGAGTCTTGTACAGAGCTTGGTTTTGGTCATTGATCATCGTACGGTATTTCTGTTCTTCGTCTTTTGTGGACTTGATGCACATATCTGTAGTTCCCAGCTGAGCTTGAAGCTCTGAAATGGTGGTGTTTGCTTTGAGAACTCTGGCTTTCGCACTCTCTAACTCCGCCTGCATCTTTTCGAGCTCATCGATGACGGGCCGAGAGTCTAGCCATGATTGCATGGAATCATCCTTAGCCTGTTTGAGATCTTCCTTCATCTTCTCCAGTTCTGCAATTTTTGCTGCCAAGTTGTTCTTTGAGCCACTCATTTTCAAGGTTTGTCTGTCTGTGATATCATCATTGAACTCCATTTTCTTTTGCATTTATTAATATTGGCTATTGTAGACTGTGCGCCCTGCTTTTAAGCCTGGCAATTGATTTATAAGGTCTTACAGTAATCACAGCCTCTCTCCTAGGTAATTATATATAATTAGACAAACACCCCTTTTTAGTTTCAAAATTACACATACCTCCCTTCTTATCAACTTATATTTAACCCTTCCTGTCAATTATCACACTTGGTTGACTACGTTACAATTCAAATTTTAGTAAAATTTTCAAATTGTTGTCGTGTATATGGAGGTTATCCGAAATTTTCAATTTATCTTTTCCAGTTTTAATTAATTTTTTATGATAAAAAATGGCTATTCTTGAATTTTCAAATTTAGAAGGGAAGTTTGTGTAATTGTATATAATTACAGGCAAGATCAGCTTAATCGACCCGTATTGCAGTATTATCCACTTTTGTCGATGAAAACTCGTTCGGGTCATTTTCATAATGGCCTGTCATTTAAATTCTTTACTCTTCTTAAGCTGCGTAAGCATAAAGATTAGTCTCAAAAATTCTTTTATGGACTGGGTGTTGGGCTCTACATATGCACCTAATGACTGTCTATGTTTATTTTATTTGATTAAACATATTTAAATACATAATGTGGTTAAATCCTGGCTACTCGGTCCGTTGAAATTTTTTTCGATTAGTCCGATCCATATGATATTATTATGGGACTTGTACGGCAGCACTATGTTTGTAACCATTCCTGGTTTGTTTAGAGTTCCAAAATTTGTCCTCGTCTTAGGTTTGAAAAATATTAGGCGTGTTGATGATATCTGTAAATTGTTTTAGGCAAACGGCTAAGCATCTGTCGGATTTAGTTTGCATAAAACACATGAAAAATTCAAAAGGAGCCAAAAATAATGAGCTTTGGACGCTTGAAGAATCCGATGCATCATTGTCCAATTGTGTTGTGTTAGAGACAGCTATGGATGTAAATATGATTTAGGGTCACGTTTTATGTTATGTGATTTTTTTCTCTATCGGAAAACAGAGTGGTGAATCGAGGCAAAAACCCAAAAAAAAAGTGCTTGCTAAAATGTAAAGCAATTGTGCAGTATTTTATTTTGCTACTTCTGCTGAAAAAAAAAAAATTAAAATAAACTAAAGCTGAAAGCACACCTCTCGGCTGTTTTTTTTTCTCCATCTTTTAGTTACTTTTTAAAAATTCAACCATTACTTTTCATGTTTTTTTTCCTTTCCAAACACTATTCATTTTAATAAAACAATTTTGTCTTAAATTTTGCTATAACTTGTATGTATTCAAAAATTGAAGTGTTTGCAAAGAATCTCTAAGAGTTTTGTGTGATTGGTAACAAAGCACAGTTTTCTTAAAAAATAAGACATGGTCTGGTTTAATTATTAGAACTTTTTTTTTCTTTTTAGATATAAAGTTGAACACAACACATCCTTATTATATTTATATGTTGTATTTATAGATGTATTGAGCATAAGGAAAAAAATATTATTTATTTATAGATATAAGGAGAAATATGTCTATGTGCTTAATATGTTGGTTATGCGTTTGGGCTTGCGTTTGAAAGATCACGTACGCGGCAAGATAGGCCCATTATGACCACTTAAGGCAATCTATTGGGCCCAGCCTCAATTAAGAGAAAAATAGGCTTGGCAGGCCAACCCAGGAAAATATTTGGGTGGCCCACCTGTGAATGGACAGTCTCCTGTGACCCAGTCTTATCACTGTCAAGTCAACTCTCACAAAGCAATGCAAAGAGACTAAACCCATTAATCAGGACACGTGTTAGAAATAAAGGTGTTCTCCCTCGTGAATGTGCACTGAAAAAATAGTGAATCTAATAGAGCCTCATGAGTGGTATTTGTGGAATTTTCAAAAAATTATACAAAAAAGTGTAGGGTTTAATATTTTAATATAATTTTTTTTTAAAAAAAATAACATAAGTTTATATTGTCGATGTCGACTTCAAAATGAAATATTAATTTACCCCATTTTTCAGTTAAAAAAAAAATTAAAAAACTTCACAAGAAAAAACTGATACATCGAAAAAAATTTTAATTAATGGATGTCAACTTTCCAAAATATATATTTTTTTAATTCATAGTGGGTTGTCACATGATCAGCTATTGCAGTAGTGGCCATGGTGCAGTCGTGTGACAACTGTGTCTGCTTTGTGCAGGCAGTTGTCACGTCGTTTTGACCCAATTTTTTTTTAAATTTATGTTGACGATTATATAGTAAATATTCTTGTATAATTAGCCTAAATGATTTTAATGAGATTTATGACTTTTCTTGCCTGTCAGATATATTTGCATCTTAGGATATTATTATGATATTATATTTTAGTTTCAATTGTTATAATTTTAATGAATATTATTTCTCTATATTATGTAAGCTTGTACAAATATATATGTATTTATTGCATCTTTTTAGACTGTGAGTTGTATCCGTTTCATTTTCTATTATACTTATCACCCTTGGGGATGGCCTTGGAAGTTGGGCCAAAGAACGCTTGGGAAGGGACTGCTGGGCGGAACAGACTGACGGTAGGATATCTTCTACACTATCCCATTCGTTCGATCCTATTTTATTTAAAGTCGGAGGTTAGCTGTAAATAAGATTGGATCGGTGTATTGCATGGACACGTGTTACACTCTCCTTCAGTTCGAGTTAGCTCCCTAAGAAGGGACACATAAGGATTTTTGTTATGTTTTGTCCGTTTTGGGTAGTCATAAGGATGGAGATCTGTCAATCAACACAACTCACCATTACTTGCTTTTGAGAATCATTTATGAAATGATTATTTCAGTACTTGCTTTACCAATTTTGAAAAATCATTTATGATAAGACATTTTCAATTTCTATTCAGAACATCAAAAGTTCCTGTTGCATGCAAAAATCACATTATCTATTTTGATATGTTTTTATTGTTGATTTATGATGTGTACACACACACACACACACACATATATATATGGCCTTACTGAGTCATTTAGACTTACAACCCTATTCTTTTTTGTTTTTTGCCTAAGACTAGGGCTTGGTGAATGGATGAATAGTTTTGTATTCATAGCCACGCACTTATTACCTTTTTGTTGTTTGTTGTTGTCTATGATGTATTGTGGAATTAAATGCCTAGTGTTATTAAGAACTATCTAAGTTTATTATGTTATGTTTGGGTTGACTATTGTATTTGATCATGATAAGTTTACTGCGAATTAGTTTTAATGTTGGTGTTCTACGTAGTAATACTTCCGCTGAAGAGATTGTTAGTGAACGTTTAGAATGGGGTGATCGTACTAAGTATCGTTGAGGTACGGGTTTTTTGTACGGTTACTTAGTAACACGTATTAGTTCGTTTTAACGAGAGGAGTGTTACATATAGTGAAATTACAAAGAACACGCTCACGTTTGAGAAATTACCATTACCCCCTAACTTGAGGGGGGTCAATGTTAAATATAACGGAATCGAGAAAATGTTATTTTTGCCCTTACTCAAATTAGAAAAAATTACAATTACCATCCTAAGGTATGGTAAAACTACAAGAAACACCCCCATATATGAAAAATTATTTTTACATACTTGACTTGCTTGATGATCATTTTAAACAGTGTATATTGTATGTTTTTATAATTAAATACTAAATTTTGTGGTATGAATCACAATGATACTTTTGGCATTCATTTGTTGCGCTTTTTTTTTTTGAGGTGCTCATATGGTTTTCTAGTTTTCTTGCTAAAAATTGAGTCTTATTTGGTTAGTGAATCGCATTTTTATCAACAGATTGTGCATTATATAAACAAATCTTACATTATTTTAACACATCGGTTAAAAACTAATAATTGTGTCAATATATGCATCATCCACCAATGGCTTTAATCAACAAGTTTGAAAAAAAAAATAAATAAAAGGAATATTATATTTAACCCCATATGATTTCAACAAATTACAATAGTACCCCAAACTATAATACATGATAACAAAAGCACCCTTGGGGCCATTTTGGGAAGTTCATATGGGTTAACTAATGGTTGTCGTTAGTCAAACTAACGATAGGTGTAAGTTATTAGATGGCACATAACATTAAGGGGGTAATAATGGTAATTTTCCATACATTGAGGTATTTTTTATAATTTTACCATACCTTAAGGGTGGCAGGTGTTATCCACCCTATACATTATGCTTTTCAACAAATATTGTATGTATATTAATTTCTTATATACTACTTCTTATATATTAATTTCTATAAATTATTAAAACAAGTTGATTGAAATTATATAATATATTTTTTACATAAACAACTTATAATTTGTATTAGTTTATTTAGTGATTATTTAATAAGTTAACTAAGGAATAATTCAAATAAATTGATGTTAAAGGTATCTTACATTTAAGTGTTTAGAGGAACATTCACTATAAGAAAAATGCTATTTGCCAATGAAATTACCAATAGAATATTTCGTCGGAAAATATTCAAATTTACTAACTACTTATTGATGGTTTAGCATCACATTAGTGACAAACTTGATGAAAAGGTTTCCGACGTATATTTCATTGGAAATCTGTCAACAAACACATGGGCCAAGGTGGAAACAAGAGCGCGCTAATTTTCGATAATCTTCCAATAAAACATAATTGTTGGAAAATAATTTTCTTCTCTTTATTTTTTTCCATCATTTTCTATCTCCTTGTCAACGGAAAAAATTGTCAAAAAGTTATTTTTCATACTTCTTTTATTTACCAACCAGTTACCGATGATTACTTTTCATCGAAAATATATTGATATTTCATATTTTTTTTCTTAAACTTTGTGATAGATTTTCGACGATATTATCATCGATGAAGGTATCAACTAGGTCAAGTTGGCCCAAGACCGTGAAGGCCCACTATAGCTGGCCTAGGCCCATGAAAGCCTGCTACTGCAACGGGCCAGCTCAGCCCAGGACAGTTGGGCCTAGGCTGGGCTTGAAGTGGGGATAGAGGGCCCAACTTGGCCCATGAACCCATCTATGATGGGCTGGGCTGGGCTGGGCTTGGTGGCCCTAGCTTTTTTCCCAAAAAAAAAGTTGTTTTCAAATTTGTATTTTTTCTTGCATAGTTATTTATATTCTATATTTTTAATTTTGTTTTTGGTTTTGGTTTTTTAGTTTTATCAAGCTCATTCAATATTTATGTTTATTTCATTTAACTAGTTACTTATGAAAATAAAAAATATTATATGAAGAAATAATATATTTATTAACAATTTATTAAGACTAAGAAGAGAAATCAATGAATTTGGATCAATGAAATGATTCTAAACATAAGTTGGTCAAATTGTTGGTAAAGCCTAAATTAAAATATTATATACATATATATATAATATTAGCTAGGCTTGGGTTGGGCCTGAGTTGGCCCTAGGTCAACATGGGCTTGGGTCAGGCTGAGTTGAGCTTGCAATAATAAATCCAATTAAGGACCACGTAAATACCCATAAATTGGCCCAACCCACCTCATATAGTTCATGGGCTGGACTTGGGCTGGGATGGGTTGGGTTGCTGGGCTAGTAGGTCTGCTCGGCCTGTTTGACACTTTTAATAGTCCAAAATATTATTACTAGTTTTTAGTTTTTAATTTTATTCTTTTTCAATGGAATATTGACAATTATATTTTTCGAAATCTTTTTATCTCATTTGTGATTCATTTTTAATGAAAATTTCATTGGAACTTTGATTTTTTTATTGGATTATTATTATTTTATTTTTCAGCAAAAACTTCATAGGAAAATAAAAATTATTCTTTTCTTACAATAAAAAATAGATAAGAAAATATGGCAATTCCTAAAATAATATTTGGAATAATCGTCGCATATAAACATATATAGAGATTAATAGATAGTAATTAACTATTATTTTATAATTGTTAACGTTTAATTGAGAAACATAAATAACAGTTGTGTGTATATATATTTATATATATATATATATATATATATATTTACACACACACAAATAATTGTAGAAAACTTGTAATAGACTCAGTTAAATTGGGAAAAATATCATACTAATTCAATTAAATTTGGTAAAATGACCATTTAACACTATTGAACTAGGGGAAACATGCAGAATTTTATTATTATTATTATTATTATTATTATTATTATTATTATTGTTGTTGTTGTTGTTGTTGTTGTTGTTGTTGTTGTTGTTGTTCTTATTATTATAATTATGTAACGATACTCTTAATTTTTTAACTAATTTATTGTCATGTTTTACTATAGTTTTTTTTTATTGTAATGACAATTTAAAATTTGAAGTTAATTTAGTTTTTCTCTAATTAGTTTTGGGCATAATTGATTCAATTAATCAATTAGACTAAACTAGCCTTAACTCCGTGCCTAGGCACGAGATACTACTATTTTAGAATACAGTAAATAATATATAGTTTTTATAGTAATAGACAGAATGGTAAATTAGAAATATATAAGTTTGTAAACAAAATTAAATTAGAGTTTGGTGGGCAATTGTTAATGCAAAGTATTTTGTAGTAAACTCAAAGTAAAAAATTTATACATGAACAAACTTATATGAATGTATACTTTAGTTGAAATATGATACCAACAACTATAGTCTCTAGTATATTATAATAGTTTTCACTATATTTTGAGGACTTCTCACTTAGAATTTAGAAATTGAAATAAAGTGTGTTGACTCAATTATGTAAGAATATACTCAAAGGTTTAAAGCTTATAACTTTATCAAAAATATTATTAAATTTATGTCAAGTTAATGTGTGATATTTTTCTTATAATTGGAATGGCGACATTTATTTTCTGCAGTGTATCACCTTTTGTATATAATTGGAGAGTTCTTTTTTCTTTTGCATTATTTTGAACTTACTAAAATTTTTGTACTTTATTCTTGAAACTTGTGAATTCTCCTTTCATATTTTCTTCGAACACTCTCTAATACTTTATAAACTCATAAATATATTATAAGAAAAGTTAAGAACAAATTTAATCAAATAATTTCTTATAGAAAGTTTGGAAGAATCAAATCAAAATGAATAACTATCATACTTATCTAAAGATAAACTTTTAAATATATATATTAAAAATCCGTGAACGTGTCTTCTTAATTTAGAATATTATTCCACTAACAAAAAATCATTCATCAACAAACAAAAATTTGTACACCTTAAAATTCAAGAAATTTATTCTTATTATAGTACTCTGAACTAAATGAACGAAAAACATAATAATAAAGCAAACTAAATTAAATTATTAATGGAAAATTTGAATGAAACAACTAGTAATGGGTTTGAAGAATAAAACAATGAGATAACATAAACGGAGTAATAAAATATAGAAAAAATGGTAGAAACTATCAAAAAAGGCTAATATGAAAAAAAAATTATATATTAACTTTTGTTTTGAATAAAAAAAAATGGAAGTATATATGTACAAATGAATAAAATATACACGAAGAAGTGACAAATTAAGTGGAATGGCGGGTATGCAATGTCATATGAGAATATCCTTCTTATTATCATGCAACAAATTAAATGAATGAAAATCTTAATAAATGCAAAGCAAACGAAATCAACAAGTGCTGAAACAAACAAATTAAATACAACTTTGAAGAATAGAATAATGGGACAATATAAGTACCAAAACAGTGCCAAAAATGATCAAAAAATTTATTTTAAAAACATCATCAAAATTTGAAATATGAAAAAAAAAATGAAATAAGAAGTGACATATGAAAAAGAAAATGAAAAATATGGTGACATGAATATGAAAAAAGGAAAATAAAAGAGAAAAAGAGCTTAGCATACAATAAAATTTAATAGCAAATGGATAAATGAATTCAAAATGTTTTTGTTATTAATACAAATACTTGATGGTTATGAGGAATTCAAACGGTAGTAGAGTTTGTAGAGAATATTCAAATACTAAAAATATTAAATGCAAAAGTATTTTAAATTTAAATTTAGATTAAAAAAATACACATATAGGGGTATATATCAATATATATATATTCGATCGATTGTAATAGACTGCATTCATTAAAAAAAAATGTATTAAAGTTAGAAAATCTTTCTTGTTATAGTATAAAAATTAAATGAACAAAAAAAAAAGAATTAAACTAAATTTATAAGAACCTAAGTAAAACAAACCAATAACAAATTTGAAGAATAAAATAATAAAACATAAAGGAATAACAAAATAAAGAGAAGTGGTAGAAATTATTAAAAAAAAGGAAAAAAAACTAACTTGAAAACATCATATATGAACTTTTATGAGGGGAAAAATGAGACAAATGAAAATATTAAAAAAAAAAAACTCGACAAACTAATTGGGATCGTTGAAGCAAGCTATTCAAAGAAGCTTGAAAAAATTCTTCTTACTATAGGGCAATAAACTAAATGAAAAAATAACGATAACAAATAAAATTTAAGAAAAAAAACTGGAATAAAACAAAATAACAACAAATTTCAATAACAAAATCATAAGAGGACAAAAACAAAGAATAAAAAACATAAAATGATGGAAATGATCAAAGAATTAATTTGAAAACATCATGAAAAGTGAAATATTTGCAATGCCTATATACGAAAAAGAGAAAATATGAGTAAGAAAGAATTTACGTACAATAAATCTCAGTGAGAGATAGACACTGGGTAGACAAATCCAGAACGTTTTCTATTGGAGAAAAAAGAAAAGAAGATATACTGTTATAAATATTTAATGAATAAGAAAATCCAAATTGCTAGTGTCTCTTGTAGCTAATTATTGGAGAAATTATTGAGCAAAGTATTAATGATATAATCTTATCTTGGATTATTGGATTAGCATTGATTTGTTGGTTTAAGATAATGAGCCATATATACTTATCCAAATTTAAACTAAAATAAATCATAAAATTCCACATGTGGCAAAATAAAATTCATTGAAACTATCCAAATATGTGTATACATGGCGCTAGTATTTAACCTCGTACCAATTCATGATATATATATATATATATATTCATAAATTTATACTTATAAAAAATAATTTTAGAAAAATAAATTAGCTTTTTTGCAAAATAAATTGATAAATATATTAGAAAATTGCATAATTATGAAATATGTTTGATTTCAATATTAATTTTCGTATAATTAATAAGGCAATGAAGTTTTTAAAAAATTATGTAGATCAAAAAAAATTAATTATTAGTAAAGTAAATGATAAATATTGTTAATAAAATATTAATTTTGTTATTTTTGCATTAAATTTTATACGTCTTATTGTAAATATTTGATAATTGTTGGATTCTTTTGGATAAATATAAATCACAAATGCATTTATTTAAATTCATATTAAAAAAATTGAATTTCACACATGAAAAAATAGAATTCAATGAGACTATCCACATATGTGCTTACTTAGATAGCCTCAAGGTTTCTAAATTATATATATATATATATATATATATATATAGAGAGAGAGAGAGAGAGATTAAAGTAAATAATTTGATAGTTTAATTGTAAATTTAATGAAGCTAAGGATAAATAAATTAATTTTTAGATCATTTTCAGAATCGGATAATAAGTAAAAAAGAAAAGAATGGGCAAATGAAGTATTTTAATAGTCTAGCGGTAACTCTCGTCCTTGACTATGTTGGAGATATAGGTTCGAACCACTTCTTTTGCAAAAATGTGTTTGCGCATGCACGTGTGGCGAAACTCTTTGGAGATGTGTGTCGCTGCCATAATGCAGACCTAGGTTCAAGTCCCGTTTGGGGCAAATGGTGTTAAATTTAAAAATAGCAAAAACAATTCCAACAAAATGAGTCGCCAACATTCCGTCAAAAATTAATATGAAATAACAACCCCAAAAGAATACTTCGGATGAAGAATTCGTCAAAATTCCATCAATTTTTTTTGAATATAATTAATTTTTATAAAATAGTTCCAACGCACCATTTGTCAAAAAAGTGATGAAAAATTTTGTAATTTCAATTATTAAAAAATATATTTCCGACGAAACTTTGGTCAATATTTCATCGAAAATTTCTCAAAATCTATCAATATTGAAAAGAGCTTACTAATGACTTACCGACAGGTAAGTCGTCGGAAAATATTTTTGACAATGATTTTTCCGATTAAATAGTTTGGTTACTATTTCGTCACTTTTTTTTCGTAAATGATTATTGCAACCGCTTGCTGACAATTTTCTGACGAAACTTTGTGCTGGCAAACAATATTTTTCTTGTAGAGATTTTGGTCGGTCAAAAATTACTTAAAAAGGAGTCAATAAATTTCTTGCCTCTTGAGGGGCAATTTTGGGAGCTAATATAAAAGTTAACAGTTTTCCCCTAGAAACCCTAACGACACTTAATAGAAGGGTGTAATGGTTAATATAGACATAGTTGAAGGGGTGTAATGGTAATTAACGAAAGAAGAGGGGTAATCAATAATTATACCTTAGTTCAAGGGGTATTATAGTATTTTTTGTCCTAAATTAAGTAAACATATAACATTCATCTGGCTATTTAATATATATATATATATATATATTATATTAGGTACAACATTTACAAAATTCAAATACATGAAAAACTCTTACATGAATCAAGTGTTTAGGCCCTACCTACGCATCCAACAGTTTAAAGTTAACTAGATTTTATATATACTTCATAAAAAAAAATAATATATAAAATACAGTTAAATTTGAACCATTGAACCCATTTTAAGTCAAATTAATTTATGATGAGATGGGGACAGAAACAATAAGATTTTATCTTTTGGCATAGGATATAAATTTTTGATAGCCTAAGTAATGGGTTACCTAATTTTCATTGGAAATGCACACGACGGGGTTGCCGCTTTGACTACATGACTTGCTTCTAACGTGGCTTGCCTAAGCGCACTCCACATTCAACATCACCATGGTCCAAAAATTGCAAGTCAATATTTTTTGTCCCGCTTTTGTATTTTATTTGTATTCGATTGATTAGACGCACGACATTCATTTAATGAGGATATATATCACGAATTCTCCAAGTGGAATACATGGCTGGAACAAGAAATTGAAACAGAGAATTTGATACTTCAACATTGGCCGAATCCCATTCTCAATTAACTACTTCCACGCCGGAACTTCCTTTCTTCAGCTAGCATCTTGGCGAGCCCGGCCAGAGCTTCTCCATTCGTGCCTCCTCCTCGAACCGGCTCGGGTCTGCCCGTCTCTAAATTCAGTCTCGAAACCGGCTTCTTCAACAGACTATCACCAATCTTTACGAGCATTTGCATATTTTTCGTCGTTGAAATGTCAAGGGACGATGCATCCCCAGCCAAACCATCCTCCTTCAACATCCAAAAATGATAAATCATTTGCGCAAAATCATAAAAACCAAAGCTTTGTAAAGATTAAAAAAAACACCTATATGCACCTGTATACGCAGGTAGTTTTGTTCATTCCCGAGGGACTGGAATATGGTGGAGACATGAATATCCACCATGCCCGAGCTGGCGCCTTTGTAAGCATCGAACAATGGCGTTGCTCCATGGTTGTAAACCCACCCGAGCAACCCCCATCTGGCGGCGTCTTTTGCATTATATTTTTCTCCTAGTTTGGCTACGCCGGTCCCCAACGACAGGACCAGCATCCTCTTGCTGTCCAGTGGCTCCATCTCCATTAGGTCAAATCTTTTTAGGAATATTTCCTTGGATATGTATGTCATGGCCAATAGGGTCTGTGACAATACAATCCAATATTCAATCAACAATAATCATAATACTTAGCAACAAATTATATATAACATTGATCTTGATCAAAAATAGTGCGAAAAAGATTTCACAAAATGATTAGCATATTTACTCACAGGATTGTCTGCAGCAACCCCTCCATCAATAAGATCAAATTTGTGTATTTTACCATTAGCATCTTTAGTTTCGAAATAGTGAGGTGGGAGAAAAGTGGGAGCTGCAGAGGTTCCCAGGCAGACATCCGATAGCAGAGCGTTCTTGGATACATTTGTTTGTCCCTTTTCCAAATTCGAACAAGATTAATATCATCATTTGTATTTACAGATAGTTGAAGATAATCCAGATATTGGTATATCATGCATCAAGAATTTGAGATTATATAATTTACATCTTTTGTTGTGAAGATAATGGGTTGAAGGCGCTTGAGATCAAATGTGGGAATCACCAAATTTGTTAGTGTCTGGCTCACTGTTAGATTGCCTAATAGTCCCTTAAGCAATGCTCTCAGGTACTTGCCATCGTACTTTGGGCCGCTAAACAGTTTCGTAATCTTGCCCACAAAGTTGTTTCGGCTGTTCATATAAAGATAGAAAACAAACCATAATTCAGTAACATAATCAACAACTAGCAGCTACTAGCTAACAATTCGAACCGGAATGTAATTATAAGTACTTGCCTGGCCTCTGGGAAGATTTTGGGGCCATGCCCCATGAAGAAACTGCCAATATTCTTCGCAGCAAGAGGGCGATTGTCCATACCAGGAGCAGTGAGCATGGTGGCAACAAGACCTCCCGTGCTCGTCCCCGCGATTACATCAAAATAGTCAGCAATTCTTGCATTTAGGCCGTCTAATTCCTGTAAAAATTTATCCAAAATTAGCATATACAACTAGAATAACAACATCACAACACACGCACGCGTGCACACGCACAAACTGTGTTGTTAAAGGGGCACCTGGAGCTTGGACTCAAGGTGAGCTAGAATTGTGCCAGGAATGATGCCTCTTATGCCACCTCCATCAATACTCAATACTGTTACTGTTCTTCCTTTTGTTTGTGCAGTAGAAATTGGAAATAGTATAACCTCGAGAGTTATAAGCATAATAAGTGCAAAAATCATACCCCTATTTGCCATTTTTCTTTTCAGTACTGTGTGATGATTATTAAGGGGTACAAATATGTGAATGTCCACTCTTTTTTATAGTGTGCTGGGGATAATTTTTCAAATTCAGGATCTCCAATTTTTAATGTTACCGCATTTTTTTTCTGATGTGTAATTATTATTTTTTGTTATATTTGATATGCTGGTGTAAATATGTTTTTGTTGCTGCTCTATTGCTTGAAGAAAATAGATATTGCTTTGAAATTGATCATCTAATGGTGTAATCTTTGAAAATTGGAATGTATCCACCAAGATTGGCCTTTGAAATTGTGGAAATGGAACAGAACAATCCCATTTTATAGTGCAATCTTGATCAAATGTAACCAACAACTTTGTATCTGTTGCTTTTAATTTATTAAAAGTTGACTATAAAGATTTTAGATTTATCGTGATTTCAAGATTGACGCAAGTCCGGCTATAAAGGTAAGACCGTAAGACAAATAAAGCAAGAGCTTTAGGCCTTAAATTTTGGGGTCCCTTAATTTTTATTTTTATTTATTTTTATGTTGGGGTGCAAATCTTGCGTATGTTGAAGTTTATTAGGGTTGTCAATGGGTCGGATTTGGCTCAAATCAAGAAAATTCGAATCCGATAAATCTATTTAGTATCCGAATCCTATAGGATTTAAATTCGCTTCAATTGAGTTTGAATCCAAGAAAAAATTCGAAACCCGATAGAAAAATCCGACCCGATTAACTATTAAAAAATTTGAAACTTTAAAATTAAATAAAAAATAAAAAAATTATTTCTTATGTAAAAAATAAATTTTAAATAAGTAGAAAATTATTTTATAATATGTATAAAAACTATACATTATTTTTTGAAAAAAAATACTTTGAAAAATATAAAAAAAGTGTATTATAAGTTATAATGGCTTGGATATTGCATTCTATTTAAAAATTTTCACTAACATTATATATGTAACGTTGCTAATATAATAAAAAATATTATTAAAGTTCGGATTCAGATCTTTAATGGGTCGAACTACTTGATTCCAAATCCAACCCATTTATTTCGGATTACGGATATTTGCTATCGGATCTGACTCATTGAATATTTTAATTGATCAAATATGCTAAAATTTGGATCGAACTCGAATCGAATTCGGATTAAAATCCACTCCATTGACAGCCCTAAAGTATATGATCAAATAAATTGTGTATTCACCATCTATTGAGTATTGTAATTGTTTCTTTGATATTGTAGTTTATTTTAATTATTATTAAAATTTATTTGTTAATAATGCATTGTGTGTACTTAAATTAATGGTAAAACACATATCTCATTTTGAGTTTTCACTTTAAACTGCTACGATGGCTCTAGATTGACGAGGGTGGGAATTTACTTTCAGAATACTAATTTTGGTGGTGG
The DNA here is from genome assembly GCA_026212405.1 of Petrea volubilis. Taxonomy (NCBI): domain Eukaryota; kingdom Viridiplantae; phylum Streptophyta; class Magnoliopsida; order Lamiales; family Verbenaceae; genus Petrea; species Petrea volubilis. The sequence continues at coordinate 6,641,991 of CM047872.1, read as the reverse complement.
ACATAGTTAAAAATTTCATTTCAACATGATATAGTAGTTGAAAATTGATATTTACGTTTGATGATGTATTTGTTTTACTAAAACAAATATATATTTTTTTGATCTCTTTAGTTAGTTACATTTTGGGCTTTACAAATATATTTTCAGTTTGTCATGACATTCATATGCAGTAAAAATCATTATCAAAATTAATAGTTTATGAGTCTGAAAAAAAAATGACAATAAAATTTAATTGTCAAATAGTTAGGTTTGTTGTATTTCACTTTTTTTTTAAAAAATATATATATTGACATCCTATTTAATTGGTAAGCTTTTCAATTTTCCCTCGTTTAGTTGGAAATACATGTTCTTTCCTTATCTCCAGTGCTTGTCAATTTATTCACCTGGATTCCATACATTAAATGCTTTTGGGCTGCCTTTGACAAAATGGTTGCTTATAACACGCTCCCAATTCCCAATCAGTCCATTCCTATGTCATATGAAGTGCGCTGGTGTTTGACGAGATCGATATTTCAAAATAATTACGAGAAATAACATTTGGAAGGAATGGAAAAATCCAAATAACCCACCTATGGTTTCATTTATTAGCAGAAAATCTCCTTATAATTTAAAAATATGCCAAAAAACCCTCCCCATATTTTATAAAACTTTGCACCAAACCCCCTTTCCGTTAGAAGATAACGACGCTTGTAGTACACGCGCCTATTGTGTGAAAATTAGTAATTTTTGACATTTTTTACAAGTAAAATGACTAATATATCCTTACACTTATATATTTAAATATACTTATTTAATATGACAAATTAATTCCTTTATTTTGTTTAAATTCTTATTAAGCCCTTATCTTTTTATTTTTAAACTTTAAAATCGCAAACTAACCCTTTTATTTTTTTTAATTACATTTTCTTTTTTTCAGAAAAAATATATTTTTTTTTATAACACTTTAAAATTTTCATATTAAAATAATGAAAAATTAGCCTTTTTTTAATTATGTTTTTAAAAAAAATTCTTTTAATTAAGCTCTTATCTTTTTATTTCTACATTTTAAAATTGTAAATTTGCCCCTTATATTTTTTTAATTATGTTTTTTATTTATTCTCCTCGCCGGCGCCACCAACAGTGGCGGCGGCCCGGCTATCGACCGCCACAACCCCATATCACAGACTCAAGAAGAGCTCCCAAATTAAGGCTACCCATCGCCCCCAAATGTCAAAAATCTCACCACAAGAAAAAGAAAAACAAAGAAAATCTCATTTAAGGAAAAATGAAGATCAAACCAAGAAAACTGATTTCCTCGGTCATTGTTAATCTTGATGATGAAAAGATTAAAACAACACCAATGATGGTAATGATATTGTGATTTTGGGTCATCTTCTTCCCACCCAGTCCACGCCGCCACCGCCTTTGTTCGCCTCCCAAACCCTAGCTCGCCGCCACCGTCATTCGCATCTCAAACCCTAGCCCGTTGCTGTTGTTAGTCTCCCAAACCCTAGCCCACTGTTGCCGTCATTCACCTCCCAAACCCTGGCCTGCAACCGCCATTGTTGATCTCCCGAACCCTAGCCCGTCGCCGCCGCTGCTGTTCGCTGGTCGATCCCAATACATTTTTGAGTACACACACAAAGCAGTGAGAAAGAAGCAGATCTAGGGTTAGGGAGGCAACGACGGTGACTTCAGAGAAAGGAAGAAGATGGTCGGTTGCGGCGATGGCGGGTGGAAGGTGTGACAGGGACGGTGGCAAAGGCGGCGGGGCCAGACGTCGTCAGAGAGAAATGTGTGTGTGTGTGTGTGTGTGTGTGTTTATGTGTGTGTATATATATATATATTATACATGTATATGTATATGTAATATATAATGTGTGTGTGTGTATACACATTTATATAATATGTTATTTAATTTATAGTTTTTATTTCAATATTATATTTTTATAATCAGGAATTAATTTGAACCGTTGGTTTTTTTGTGTCAAAATCTAATGGCCCATAATAAGGGCATAACGGGTATTTTAGCATAAATTTGACGCCGTTAACCTTGAATTAACGGAAAGGGAGAATGTGCAGGGTTTTATAAAATATGGGGGGATTTTTACATATTTTTAAATTATAAAGGGGTTTTCAGCCAATAAACGAAACCACAGGGGGGTTATTTGGAATTTTCCCCAATATCTAATTAAAAAAAATTGAAAAACCTGTTATAGTCTTCGCTTGCTAAAATTCATTTTGGTGAAAATTTTCTGATTTTGGTTTTCATTTTTTCGGTTAATTCCATATATTTTTGAATAATTAGATTTTTTAAAATATTAATTTTAATTAATAATTCATAATTATTTATATTACAATCCCTTGTTAAATGTATCTATCAATACTCACCGGTGACAACCAATAATTCACAAATAAACTATAAATACTCAATTTACATAATTGAGATAATAATACCTAGTACCCACACATTCAACGGAACTCAAATCCAAAATCTGATATGTATAGAATTTTGAGACCTCAATATGGATCTATATTTCATGACGATCATAAACCAACTTTCTTAATTTAATTCAAAAAGTAAGTTTGAGTTAACAAGTTTTATTTTGATATATTTTTTTTTCGATTACAATCAACTCGGGACACCCTAGAGATGTCAACCGGAAGGACCCCCACACACCCACACACTCACTCAAGGGGAAAGGGGGAGAGAACAAGAGGATTCGAACTCAGAACCTTACTGGTACTGATGTGAACCCCCACCACTGAGCTACAACCCCAGTGGCAGTTTTATTTTGATATTATTTGAAATAAGAAGAACCAAGTTGAAGCAATAAGTCGTCCAGGTTTGGCCTTGAAAATGGTATATAAAGTAACGATTTTTCATTCTTTGGTTTTTATGCATTTACCAAACCCAACAACGAAAAGTAATATTTTTTTCATAACGTAAAATATTAAATATGATCGAAGTCAACCATATAATATGTTTTAAGTGCTTTAGAAGATTAACATTATTCAACACTTAAACATGCAATTTACAAATTTGATGCGTTGCTTGGTCTCTTCTTCTTTTCGCAGTTAGCCAACGACCGCAATAAATGCAAATTAATTTTCTGGAAATGACAGTAAACTAGACGTGACACAGGCAACTATGATTGTGTCAACAATAACACTCATTGCATAATAATTTTTTTCAATAGGAATATTTATTAGCAAATTAGAAATATAGTTTTTTTTAAATAATAATTATTTATAGTGATCAGCAAAAATGGTGGTTCCGTAACGATTGTGGGGAATGGAACCAAAGTGACCGTTCCAATTCCATCACAATGTCACGGAATGTAGAAATAAATTTTGGACCTTCAATATTAATGATCAAAAAATTGATAAATAAAAATTATATATATTATTAATACCATATAGAATGACAAGAGAGCACGAAATCATAATTAACTATCTTTTAGATTTTCGAGTTATTAATTTTTATCTTATACGTTTGCCAATGCTAGTTTTTTCAATAATTTTGATCATTATTACATTGAATGCCCAAAACTTATTTATACTTTCCGTGACATTATTGATTACTATAATTAATTTATACATTGTTTAAAAGTCCTATTTTTCTCTGCTGCATTTCAATCTTAATGGGTATCCTTTGTCACTTATCATCATCTATAATGCACGGACATTCTTAAAATTAGAGTTATGCAATATTAGATACGATACTCACCTGCCACATGTCCGACACTCCATTGGTATGTCCATAAATTATAAAAATCCGACATTTCTAATGGCGTGTCGGATATACTATCAATAACGTATCCAATATTTTTTGGACATTTAGAGCGTTTTTGTCATATTTTTTTAGGATATTCCAATGATAAAAATATAATTTTTTTTGTAAAGCTACTCCAAAAAAGATTGTTGTTGCATCCAATAAATTTTTTTATTACATTTTTTTTTATCAAAATTAAAAATTTCTTTTACTTTTAAAATATATATTTCATAAATTACAAAAACAAATTGTAATACAATTGTCAATATGAATTTCTTTCTCTTCGTAGTTGTATTAATATGCATTGTACACTAAATGTGAATATATATGTATATAAATGTGTAAGTATATATATAAATATTATGTCATGTTATCACTAAAATAATAATAAAAAATTTATATGGATATTACTGTGTCAGAGACGTGTCATATCATGTAATTTTTAAAAAATTTGTCTTGTTGTATCCGCATTGTGTTGTGTCCATGTCACTGAATAGGGGTAGCAATCGTGTTATATTGGGTTGGTTCATGTTCGCGTTAAAAATTGATCAACCTAACCCAATCCCAATAAGCCTCAACCCAAACACAATCCAAAATTTATTGTGCCGTGACATAGTGTTATGTTTGAAATTGCCACTCTTATGCATTTTTTTTCTCTTATGAACTCAATAAAAAAATTCTTATTGGAATAAAATAACCAAAATTGTTCAAAACTAAAACTACCTATGTTTCGCAACATTTGTTGTTTAAAATTTTTTCATATATATTAAGATGAATTTAATAGTGCATCATAATTGATAACGTTACTCCTATTAATGACTTATTGAAATTTTAAAAATTCCAAACAAATGCATTAAATATTGAATTGTATAAGTTAATATGAGTGTTATTTATGTGAGCGTCCATTTGAAAAAAAACATTGCATTCTATATTGCATTATTTTTGCAAAATGATAAATATTTTGAAACAAAACTAAAATGCTAAAACAACAAATATTGCAAAATTGAGGTAGTGTAAATAAAACACACATGCTAACATCACAAATATTTATAAATCCAAAATACCAAGGCACACATGTTTAGAAATATCCAAAAATCAAAACAAAAACAAATGAAATAACATCACCTATATCCGAAGTACAAAATACCAAGTCAAGAGTATTCTTAAAAACACAATATTAACAAAAAAAAAATTATCATGTTTATCGTATAACCTACAACCCAACCCTAGAAGGTGTGCGTGCGTGGATTATGATGTATATTATTTAAAAAAAATCTGGAACTTGCTTAGTACTCTTTATATTCAAAAACTCTATTATATTCTCCAACTCAAAAAATACTGTTAAATATTCTAAAATACAAGTCTTCTCCATTTTCAATCAACTAAAATTAATAAGACAATATATATATATATATATATATGTGTGTGTGTGTGTGTTTTTAAATAGGGACGAAATATATGCACAAAAGACAATAATATTAGAATAAAATTTTCGTTGGATCATAGACTACTAGGAATTTTTTTTGTCCAATAAACTAAATGGAATTAATCTTTAAAAATTAAAAAGGTATATTGATCAATTGATAACAATTATAAATTAAGTCAAAGTGCCGATAACAATTTGTAGTGTCAATAAATCCAGAGAGCACAATGCCTAATGCCATTTCCTTTCCCAAATTGCCACTCCTACCCTTCCCCTTTTTCTTTCCTACTTTCAATAAAACAGAGCTGATTGATTGCCATATACCAGATGTCCAAGAGCACGAAATGCACATACAACACAAGCATCAGTGAACAGGGCACTAACAATGAAACAAGACTTAATAATCGGTTTCACATTTCGATCAAATATTACTCAATACATCAATCTCAATTATGTCCATAAGGAAAAAAAAACAAATAAATGATAGAATTGATGGTGCTCCTTCAAATATATATATGCTATGCTTCTAATTACTTGCTTGGCGGAACTTCCTCTCATCGGAGAGCAGCTTCGCGAACCGGGCTAGAGCTTCTTCATTTGTGCCCTCTCCTCGAACCGGTTCGGGTCTGCCCGTCTCCAAATTGACTCTCGAAACCGGCTTCTTCAGCAAGCTCTCACCAATCTGCACTAGCGTCTGAATATTTTTGGTCGTTGAAATATCAACCGATGACGCATCCCCAGCCAGCCTATCCTCCTTTTTCATCCAAATACAAAAATAAAAATCAATGACACCTTACACGAATCAATTATAATAATCTCCGACCTTGTGAGGTATTATTCAACAACTGAAGGCGGTGAAATTGTATTTAAAAAAAGCCTCACAAGATAAGAAGGTGAATGCAACTTATAAGCTGATCAAGTTATCAGGCTCTTTACAATGTGGAACAAGATTATGATATCATCAATATACATAACATTAGTTTTGTTGATTTGGATATATATACCTGGATACGTAGGTAGTTTTGTTCATTGGCGAGGGACTGGAAAATGGTGGAGACGTGAATATCAACCATGTCAGCGCTGGCATCACTGTAAACATCGATCAGTGGTGAGGCTCCGTTGTTGTATACCCAGCCGAGCAGGCCCCATTTGGCTGCGTCGCCTGCGTTGTATTTCTCTTCGAGTTGGGCTATGCCGGTGCCCAACGACAGAACCAGCATCCTTTTGCTGTCCATGGGTTGCATGTCCTCAAGTTCAAATTTTCCCAGCAAGATCTCTTTGGAAATATGTGTTATGGCCATTAGGGTCTGTCGTATGACAATTGTAAAATTTGGTCAGCTTTTTCATGTGCCGTATTGGTATTGTCGGATGAAACAACGGTCAAGAAAGGGGGACAAACTTTAAATTTTTATTTTTTTTAAGGAGAGGCGATCGGACCATCCATCCCTCTGGCTCTGTACTTAGCTCAGCCCTATATATTATTCGAGCTAAAACTTCAAATATTGAACAAATTACTCACAGGATTGTTTGCGGCAACCCCTCCATCAATAAGATCAAATGTGCGCGTTTTCCCCTCGGCGTCTTTAGTTTCGAAATAGTGAGGTGGGAGAAAAGTGGGAGCAGCGGAGGTTCCCAGGCAGACATCCGATAGCAGAGCATTTTTCGAAGCATTTGCTCTCCCCTGTTCCAATTTCAAAAAAGATTATCATTATTTAATTATTCACAAATACTCGAAGATATATAAACATGAGATATAATTTACATCTTTTGTTGTGAAGATAATGGGTTGCAGACGCTTGAGATCAAATGTGGGAATCAGCACATTTGTTAATGTCTGGCTCACTGTTAGATTTCCTAGCAGTTCCTGAACCAGTGATTTCAGGTACTTGCCGTCATACTTTGGGCCGCCGATCAAGTTGGTAATCTTGCCCACAAAGTTGCTGCGGCTGATATATGTCAAAATACAATCAGTGATCACTACTTGATTATTCAGTTAGAGAGAGAGAGAGAGAGAGAGAGAAACAGTTGAGACAAAGAGTTTAAACTCACCTGCTCTCCGGGAAGATTTTGGGGCAGTGCTCCAAGTAGAAGCTCGTAATATTCCTTGCAGCATAGAGAGGGCGATTATCCTTACCAGGAGCTGTCAGCATAGTCGTAATCAGACCCCCTGTGCTCGTTCCAGATATTACATCGAAATAATCTGCAAGTCTTGCATTTGGACCATCTAATTCCTGTCAAAAACATTTATCCAACATTAGCACATACGAGTACAGACACACACACACAAAGATCCTTTTGTTGTATAAAGGGGCACCTGGAGCTTGGATTCCAGGTGACCAAGAATTGTGCCCGGAATGATGCCTCTTATGCCACCTCCATCAATACTCAACACCGTCACCATTCTTCCTTTTGTTTGGGCATTAGAAATTGGAATTAGTACAAACTGGAACACTACAAGCATATTAAGTGCAAAACTGAGATCCCTTTTCGCCATTTTTCCCCTATAAAGATTTGTAATCCAATTCCCAAATTACTCTGTTGAGAAAACAAAGGACGATAGGCTGTCGAAATTGGGAAGCAATTTTATTGATATGCAGTCTATTTATAGTAACAGAAACTGGGTCAGTACAGTGCACTGTTGGTTTGGCAGGAGAATCAAATATTATATTATTTTTCGGTGAAGTTTCCATTGATGTGATGTGATAAGAATTCATTGGTAATTTTTTCAAGCCTTCTAATGAAATTTTTTTATACGAATGGGATGTATAGGTTTATTCATGCATCCTAGATATAAATTAAGTAACATGTTATATATATTTTATAAAAAATTTAATACATAATATGTAATTAAATCTAAATTACAGAGTATGAAAGAAAACCCCCTTTTAATCGCGTCCCTGGTTGAAGATGTCAATCTCCATTGTCGTCCCACACTGTGCGACGTTTGGTGTACGCATTAAAATGTCATATTGGTAATTGTGGTCCCTGATTTGACCGCTGCCAAATGCGACAATTCTGAAGGAAATGAAATATGGAACACATTTGATAAAGTATGCCCTTTGCAATCAAAAAAGAGGGTTCAAATGGTTTGGCCATGTTTAGCAATAGTTTTGTTGCCCTAAGTTTGTTTTGAGGTGAAATCAATTTTTTATAAAATATTAAAAATATTTTTTTTTTGGGGGGGAGAAGGAGGAGCCAAGTTTATTTAAAATAAAAATAAAAATACATGTAATATTTAGATCGATCTACATTTGAGAAGAGGTGATTGCATCTATCAATCCCCTGATTTTGTTTCTGAGTTTTCTATTTTAGATTGTGTTTTATTTTCTATTTCAACACTTGAGGTACATTCAATGTAACAATTTCAGGCAAGTGTTTAATTAATGATGTTTTATACGCATAAACGTGAATTTATATTATGAAATAAGAGATAATACGTTGTTTGAAATAAAACATGTTGCCCGAAATAATTGTTGAAGTTTTTATTTAAACATGTCATGTAATAATGAAAATTTTATCTACTTTCTCTTTTTCGAGTTGTCTAAGCTTCTTTAAAAATGAACACTTCTTCAAAAGAATTTCAAATTTACAGCTTTGGCTATGTCAATTTATAGTATTTCCCACAAGGTTCGTTGCGACGCAGAATTAAACCGAACACTAGCGTTTTTATTTCAAAACCTAGCCCTTTTCGCTCCTATAATATGCACATCTTCTCAAAATTTCCTTATTGTCATCTCCAGATACCAAATAAATTGGCAATTTACATTTCTTTAACTTTATATTTCTTTTGTTTATCTTTTCTCCTTATTGAAATTTTAAACCTAGAGGGTGTTTGGCTAAATTTATTCCAAATATTTTATAAATTCCTACATTTTATAAGATATTTTACGAGCTTATAAGATATTAGATCATTTTTAAAAAACAAGTTATTTAAGTATTTGGACAAATAAGCTATGCGCAACTAATAAAATGTTAACAATGACAATATTATAATTCATTTGATTGAAAATAAAGGAGTTTGGTAAAATTTTAAATAAGTTGACACTTCTTTTCTTCTTTTTTAAAGAGTTTATAAACACTCTACACCTTATCTTTTAAAAGTTTTATTAAGAGAGTGTTTGGCTAAGTTTATTTTTAAGAGATTATGAGCTTGTAGCGTTTATAAGATATTTTTCGAGCTTATAAGCTGGTACATTTTATTTTAAAAATAAGTTCTTAAAGTGTTTTGATAAAATATAATCCTGTGGCTTATAAGATGTTTTTGTAGCTTATAAGCTGTAATTTTATTTGATAAAAATTAGAGCTTATGTATTTCTAAGTGTAATTATGATCGAAAAAAAGTAAAATTAATTCCATGTGAATAAATATTTTTTGAGATAGTAGAAATGTATTATTGAAGAAAAATAAATATATTTATATTATTTTATCTCTTAGCATTAGATAACTTATAAACTGTTTGAAAAAAAAAATAGAGAGAGCTTACTTTTTTTTTTTTATTTTTATTTTTTTTAGCTTATAAGGTCTTGATAGCTTATTTTTTGAGCTTATAAGCTCATTTATTAAAAAAAAATATCAAACACTTTTAAGAAACTTATAAGATGTTTTTAAGATCTTATAAACTCAGTCAAACACTCTCTAAATACTTTATGTCATCTTATAAGTTTTGCCCGATTTTTTACATACACGCGGGGTGGATACTGTCAATTTTTTAAAACAATGCCTTTCTTGCAATTTTCTAATTATACAAGGATTTTTTTTTTTTTTTGGCTATTTTATTTTACGAAGTAAAACAAAGATAAAACGACTTTCTTACAAATAGAATTTTAGCGCGTGAAGCATTTAAGATGCTCAATTTATATTATAGAATTTTTTGCTCTAATTAAAGTTTCAGAAGACTTTTTTTTCATTTATTAGGAGTAACACAAGGCGTCCGGTGCAATTTTTCCGCTTACACCGAACACGCTGCTAGTCGCGTTGAATCAAAGCAAACCGGATCATATTTAAAGTATGAACAAATTATTGAAGAAACAAACATGATATTTGATATGGGTCGATTTCGGGAGTTGGTCGATTTCGATCGGAAGCTCTGATCGAGTGTAAAAATGAAGGTATTTGATTGAGAAGTTGACCTGCAACAAGAAAAAGATAACATGAGCTAGTCGAGATGGGTCTCGGCTAAGACCCTCCCATGCTTAAGTCAGCAGATCGATTTTGTCTAAATTTGAGCAGAGTAAGGGTGTTGGGAGTAATTAATGATCTCCCTCTTACTATAAACGTAAGGATTTTTATAGTGTGTCCCACTAAGTCACTCCCTATAGGATCCTTAGGGCTTAGTAGGTCATCATATGATGAGATGGAGTGACCCATAAGTCTAAGGGTAGGGTCCTAGGGCATTAGTTGACTTTTAATTAATGAGGTATGGGGTTAGGTGGTGATCTCATACCTTGAACTGACAGAGAATTTAATGCCAACAAGGGTTGAATGGACACTGTATGGTCCCGATCGATAAAGAACTCGACCGGGGTAATCGGTCGGTTTGGTTCGAGGATCAACCAACCCGGTCGATTAAGGCCCCGATCGATAAAGAACTCGATCGGGGTGATCGGCGGGTTTGGTTCGAGGACCAACCAACCCGATCGATTAAGGCCCAGGTTGATAAAGAACTCGACCGAAGGTGATCGACGGGTTTGGTTTGAAGACCCACTAACCCGGTCAAATTAAGGTCTCGGTCGATAAAGAACTCGATTGGGGTGATTGACGGGTTTGCTTCGAGGACCCACCAACCCGATCAAATTAAGGTCCCGGTCGATAAAGAACTCGACTGACTTGATCTTCCAGGTTTGGTTCGAGGACCCACCGACCCGATCGATAAACCCTCAATCCGTTCGGAGGATCATGATCAAATCGTTTTGAGGTGTCAATCAAACTTAGTCGAAAGGCTGAGTCTGTGAGTTTGAACATTCGAGGAGGAAGACATATGACACGAGCGAGCTGGATGAATCCCGATCGAAAATATATGATGTTAATATTATTTGTTAAAATTTTTTTATATGAATTGAGTGTATGAACCTCATTTATATATTTCGTGATTTGAGTTTAACCATTTATTATATATATTTTATAAAAAAATTTAATATATAACATTTAGTTAAATTTGAATCACCATACATCCATTTCATGAAAAATTTTCGTTGTTGATATTGTTCAGACATGGATAGGGACCTGATTTCCGCATAACCGTGCACGTGTCCCACTAAAACGACTTTCTGACAGAATATTGATAAGGTTGAACAGAATGGAGACGGCAATAGTGGTCTCTAATGTGAATTCGAGCTAACTAAGTTGACGCCTGAGTCAATGAAACCGACAATTAATCTAAATAAGTTAACAACAATTTACATGTATTTCTTCATAGTAATTATGAGATCATTAAAACAGAAAATCGTTTACTTTATGATTTAAGAAGTGGACTCAGACCTATGTTAATATGGCGAGAGTTGGAATTCTAAGGTAAAAGGATCACTCTACAAAAAGGCTGTAACATTAATTATTGTCTAATGATATAATATAATAAGCGACAAAATAAAAATATAAAAAGAAATAATTAACATAATATCTATTGGATAACGACCGATATGATGGACAAAATTTAGTGTTTTAAGTTATTCTTGACAACATAAATGAATATACATATATATATATATATATATATATAGGGATAATTTGGTAGCAATAATAAGTGTTTGTAACACTGATTATCACAATATGCCCAATTAATTATCGACCACAATGTTTGTCCCTACTAAACTTAGTGGGGGGTCCGTCCTTTGATAAAATAAAAAAGTTGTCACTTATAAATATACAAAGTTGCTATTTATTTCGTTTTTCTTGTGGTGTTTAATAAATGGATTTTCTATTACTGTCTCCTCCCAAGATGAAGGTTGAAATATAAGTAAAAATACATACGTTTAATTATTCTTAATGGGTAACTGTTTACAGCAGAACATCTTATTAACTGTCTATTATTTCACTATATTTTTTATGAGTCAAACTATTACAAAGGAGAAATTGCAAGTTAGTTGCCAAACCAATGTGGAGAAAGAAACATATTCTTAGAAGTAATTAGAGTATCTTATTTACTTTCCCAGTCTCAAATTTAGTACTCCCTCCGTTCCATATTATTTGTCGTTTTGGGGTTATGCACAAGAATTAAGAAAATGGATTAAGAACATTAATTATAAATTATTTTGACCAAAATACCCTTTTAATAAATTACGTCACTAATCTCTTTTCATCAACCATTTATCTCTGATTTTCATAATGAAAATAACCATTAATATGGAAGATTGAAAGACAATTAGTGTTGTTGGGAGATTTTTTAGGAATTGAGTCACTCATAATTAATAAATTACTGATTTTTTTTTAGAAATTTGCATAAGATATTAATTAAAGTCTAAGGGTATATTAGGAAAAAAATAAAGAAATTTCTTCTTGATATGTGAGAACGACATATATTATGGGACAAAAAAAATTCTTAAAACGACAATTAATATGGGACGGAGGGAGTATGTTAATTTTGTTCTTTAAATGTCAAAATGGTAATTTCTTAATATCTAAAAAATATTTTCCTATTTAAACATTTTATTCGATTCAAAAAAATTATATAACAAGTGTATTATATTTATTAAATAAATAATCAGCCTTCCTAAATATTTACTAATTATAAAATAAATATAAAATAAATATAAAGTATTTATCATGTAATTAATTCGACTGAATTTGATTTAAAAGGTGAAATTTCCCCATAATGTGATAGTGACTGTCAATGATTAATTTTGAAAACAGTTGATTTTTGGATCTTATTTGGCGGCAGACCAGAAGTTTCCCCGAAATTCAACAAAAACGCGCCTTCCCTAGATCCGTGCCCCCCCCCCCCCGTAGAAAAAACTTATCATCAAAGCGTGCAGTCTGCAACACGATCCATTGACCGTAGAATAGTACTATTACAACTTCAAAAATTCTCCCAAAAGACTTCCAAAATCCAAACCCTCCCACGCGTTTATAAATTTTCTCATGTTCTCACTTTAACTATAAAGCATCCTTTTCAAGTGCCTTATTAATGACCAGGATAACAGTTTTTCTTTGCCATAAAACTTTCACATTATGTTTGGTTCTAGAATTTAGAGAAGAAAAAAAAAAAGAAAATAAAGAAAACAAATATTTTTTATTATTTGATTATTAAGAAAGAAGAAAGAAAATGACAAGGAAAGGAAAATAAAAAGAAAATATAACATAAATTGAAAAAAAATATTTTTCTTTCAATTAGATGAGGGAAATAAAAGAAAAACTATATTACTCTTTCTAGCACTCTCTTACTTTTCAAACTCTCATCTCATTTTTGTTACTCAAACTAATTGATTGCTTTGATATATTTCATGCAAATCTTTTATTTTTATGTAATTAATTGATTGTTTGGATTTTTTTTTTGTGTGCTTTTATATTTTTCTTTAATTTATAATAATAACCAAACAAAATGAAAGACAATTCTCTAAGAAATCATTTTCTTATTGTTTTCTTTAACAACCAAATAAAATAGAAAATTTTAAAATTCTTGTAGCTTCTTTTCTTTTTCTTAACATTTTCATTTCCTCCGAAAATCTTAGAACCAAACAAAGCCTTTGTGGCAGCTTAAAATCATTATTAAATGGGCTCGTGATCGATTATTTCGACTTTGAAAACTTCTAAACCCTTTTCGAAAGTTTATAATTTTTTTCCTGCTTTCATTTTAACTACTTTATATATATTTAACTACGAAAGAGTACCCATCATTAACGATAAGATCCAGCATAAATTCAATGAAATCCATCACAAAATTCTGTGTTGTGATCGATTTTGTCCGTCATAAATCCATTAATGTATATTCCGTTATTAATCAATTGTATTTAACTTTGAGATTAAATTTATTAAAGTTTAGCGACAAGTCTATCACATTTGTCTTTATTTGTAATAGAATTCCACCTATTATAAAATTTTTGTTGATGAAACGGGTGTTTTTTTGTAATATATATACACACGCACGAGGTGTCCTTGTGAAGTGCCTTCTTTGATCATTACCAGAAAGTAGTTTCTACGGATAACAAAATGTTTAGTGGCAAATTAAATTATTAGTAGTAATGTAGATAAATGGTAATAAGTATTATTTTGACTCTTTTACAAAATTAATGGTGATAAATATTGACTAATATTGTTTTGACTTTTTTTACAAATTAATATTTTATTTACAATATTTATCATTTAATATGTTTCAAATAATTGAACATTTTGATTCTACAAAAATTTTTAAAAAAATTTCATGCTTTAATTATACCAAAATTGATATTGCAATTGTTCATATTCCGTCATTAGATAGTTTCTATAATATATTATTTATCGATTTATGGTATAAAAAAAGGTTAATTTATTTGTATTAAATAATTTTTTTATAATAGAAACTTATAAAAAAATATATACATAATATATTTATTTTCAGTGTCTTGATATGAGACAAAATACTAATTTTTTTTAAGACAAACAAAATGCTTTAATTCATTGAATCCGATATTTCAAACAGGACATCAATAGCAAGAATATTTATATATGAAAAAGAATACTACCAAATACTTTATGAAATATATCTCACGAAAATAGCACTTGCTTCCAAACAGATTGATACAATGGGTTAATAACAAATATACGACATATTTATTTATGATCTCATTATTCTATATTGTTACCAAATGTAGACTTGAAAATGTTGGCTCAAGTGACTAATTATAATAAATAATAGATATAATTAGGCCTGTCAATGAATAGGATTTTATACTACCTTAACTCTAATCCTAAAAATACTCCATTAAAAATACCTATACCCTATTCTATTTAAATACTTATTTATTAAGCATGTATATTGGGTCAACACTATTTTTAGAGTAGGGTTTGGATCTTACCCAATCATATATATATTTTTTATTTGTTATTTTTTGATATTGTTTTTTTTTAACTCATACACATAGTTAACACATACACATGCATTTACACACATAGTTTTCATGCACACATACACACATACACATTGTGTGTAAACACACACTGCATTTTCATACACACACTGCATTTTCATACACACACTGTGTGTGTAGACACACAATGTGTGAAAACTATGCAGTGTGTGTGTGTGTGTTCACACTATGTGCAGTGTGTGTTTTTACACACACTGTGTGTGTAAAAACTATGTGCAGTATGTGTGTTTACACACAATGTGTATGTGTGAAAAATGTGTATGTGCAGTGTGTGTGTGAAAAATATATGTATAATGTGCGCGCGTGTGTGTGTGAAAAATATGTGTGGTGTGTGAATACACATGGGATAATGATGTGTATAGTGTGCGAATACCTATTGGGTATTATTACTCAATGGGTAGGAACGGATAAAACCCTATTCTAACTCATTTATTTGTAGTAGTATGAATTATTTGTAACCAAAAAAAAAAAAAAAGTAGTATGAATTATGGTAGGATATGAATAGATGTTAAAATTTTAGAATATGAATAGGATATGAGTAAAAAATAAATGAATATGAGTATGATAAAATTTTACGGA
Source organism: Petrea volubilis (assembly GCA_026212405.1). Classification (NCBI taxonomy): domain Eukaryota; kingdom Viridiplantae; phylum Streptophyta; class Magnoliopsida; order Lamiales; family Verbenaceae; genus Petrea; species Petrea volubilis. The sequence goes on along the minus strand of CM047872.1, from coordinate 6,626,177 downwards.
TTGATAGATCTAGATATAATTGATTAACTGTAATAATAATAATAATATTAATAACAGCTCATTGCCATGACTTCAGTAGGACACGAGAAAAATAAAATAACACATGTTCCAAGCGGGCTTCCAATGATGACCCGGCCCGAAATCTGAAAACTTCTGTACTGCACAACGTGCAAACCCGCGCGGCACGCCATGAGCGCACTAAGCCTGATCAGTGCAAAATCTCCGAAGCATTATTTCTCCCTCTCTCCGCCACCGTCCATCACTCTCACTCAACTGAACTCGCTGCTCTTCAGAAACCCGAAAATCGTTCACCCGTTATCCCTTAGATTCATCCTTTGCAATTCAATGGCGGAATCCAACTCCAGGTCCGTAATTTCTCGAATTTTCGTGTTTTTTCTGTCCAGTAAATGTTGGAAATTTTTGAAATCCTATGGCGAATATTTGCTTCTTGTTGTTGTTGTATCTCGTTGACTGTTGTGATAGATGTCCCAAAATTGAATTTTTTGAGGGCCCTGCAAGTAATTTGTTTGGTTTGATGTGTAATAGCTTGATTCCCAGAAATAGGAAATCAAGAATTTGAAATTTAGTTGGGAGTTTCGCCTTGAAATAAAAGCTGTTGATGTGAATGCTTTTCAGGGCTTCTGTTTTAGCTCAAATAGAGTTTGATTGTGCTGAGAATGGTGGAACGGGCGAGTCTGTTATTCCGAAATATGCGGAGATTATTGTCATTCGTCACGGTGAAACCGAATGGAATGCTGATCGCAGAATTCAGGTCTTATTATTGTCTTATATATATATATATATATATATATATATATATATATATTCGTAGCTTTATTCACTAGAGAGATGAAGCAAATAAAGGAACTGCATTCTTGTTCAAACTACTCCTGTTGGTTTAATTTGTGAATTCATGGCCATACTTTGAATCAGCCACCAGTCTTTATGATTTTCAGATGTTTAGCAGTAGTAATTATTCCTGAGATTTTAGATGTGGGTTTTGCTTTGATGTCACTTCCATCTAGTTCCCGTTGAAACTTTTCATCCTTGTAAATAGTCTTTCATTATTTCGGTTTCTTAAAGTTCAGGAGTACACATTCTTGTTAAGAAATGCAATGAACAATCTTTTATATAGGTACCCACTTTTACAACCTCAGGTCTCAGATGTGGTAGACAACAGTTTGTTCATATTTGTGTTACATTTGTAGCCTTTGTTTTCTGTAGGGGCACCTCGACGTGGACTTAAATGATGTTGGAAGACAACAAGCAGTTGCGGTATGTCATTATTCTTGCAATTTCTTGTATGGTTGCTAGTATAGGCATTGATATGATTCTAATTCTTTTTTCGCTCAAGGTGGCTGACCGGCTTTCAAGGGAGTCGAAAATCTCTGCAGTATATTCATCTGACCTGAAACGAGCATTTGACACAGCCGAGATAATCGCAAAAAGATGTGGGGTACTTGAGGTATGGATAAAGGATCAACTTTAGTTAAATTTCTATCTCTTTTTTTCTTTTTGAACAAAGGCTGGAAAATTGAGCACTTGTTTTGAAAGCCTATAATCAGCCTGGAAAAACACAGTTTTTTTTTTGCGACTCTTGAAAGCATTCTTACATTCCATATTTCAGTATTTCACCATGCAAAGAGTGTTAACATTCACCGCTCAACTAGATATAGCTGGTGAAACAAGGTTCTCAATGAAAAGCAGCTAATAATGGTTATTTTAATACTTCATTCTTCTTTTTAACCAAAAATTTTTAGGCTTGATTAAGTTTGCTCTTCATATTTGACTTTTAGTTTGGAATGTTTCCTTGATTAGGTTATATTATGTAATCACAAGATATCTTTTTGGTGCCAAGTATCAGAGTAATATAGCAGTTGTTTATGCTGTATGGTCATTCAGTTTTCCTTTTTTTTTTTTTTCTCTTTTTCCTTTCCCCTAAATTTTAATCAGGTTTACACAATTTCTATGTTTTTTTTGGCTGCTTTTGAGCTTTTATCTCACTCAGATCCTGCCCCTTTGTTATTTTAGTAATTCAAGAGTCCAATGCCTGTTTTCATTGAAGAGAGCTTATTTCATAAGGGCCCAACCTGTTACTGATGAAGAACATCTGAATAGCACTAGGATATCATCTTCTCATACACACAGCCATACGCACTTTCCTTTGGTATCTGACTGTCCTTGATTGTATGGATCATCCTGAATGTTCGATGTCGTTGTTGCTATCAGGTTATTAAAGAACTGGGCTTGCGCGAAAGACATCTTGGAGACCTTCAAGGTGTTGTCTTTCATGAAATTGCCAAAGTTAATCCAGAGGCTCACAAAGCATTTGTATCTAAGCGAGACGATCAAGAAATTCCAGTATGTGCTCTCTGTGTTGCCTCTGACTATAACTCATGTGTTTATTGTAATTGCGAATGCCATCACATGCTTAAATCTACTTAAAGATTTATTTATTTTTATCTTAATCTCCTTATGTTGCCCTGAAATCCTAATTGGAGATCAATTATGCATTATAATTTTTGTTTCGTTTGTATGTTGAATGCAAGTGCTCCTTGGTTCAATTGACCATCTTACAAATAAATATCATATGAATTGCATTAACTAACTTGGAATTCACTTGCATTGCATTTGTTTTATTGGAAAGAAGGACTTGGGGGAAGGATTTCAAATGACTTCATGTTAAGGATCCCAAATCCACTGCAATGATTCAAAAATTAGCTCAAAGTGCATAAGAATTTAAAATCCATCATAACATGAAATTTTCCGAACAAGCTAACAATTGATTTATTATCATGGTTTGAGATCCTTAGATCCAAATCCATCAGCCCGAACAAAGCCCAACCTAAAGTGAATAAATCCCCGGACCTGACCTTGTACTTACTGCAATTTCTGGAATGGGGAACCATAAGTTGCTGACCACATTTAACAAAACATTCTTATATGATGCCGCAATCTTTTATTAGTTAACCCTAAAATCGGGTAACACATTGTGGAGTTGTATCCTTTCATCACACTATCCAATATCTATTTGTGGGAATGCGTCAAATAAACTCTGACAATCTATCTGGTAGCATTCACTTTGTAAACTCTGGGTGCAAGAATATCACTGTTTCTGCTCGTTGCCACTATTTACCAAGTATCCACTCTAAAGAGAGACAGACTTGCTGGCTTTTCAGTCTGGCGCTGCTTGTTTATTATCTGGTCGGTAGGTTTCTTGCAAGTTATGGCTGCTAATCCATGACACATGCAGGGTGGTGGGGAGAGTTTTAATCAACTATATGAACGTTGCACATCGGCTTTGCAGAGGATCGCGAGCAAACACAGAGGTAATGGTTTCTTCATTTGACTTGAAAAAGAAAACTGTTGCGGTACCATTCTAATTTTTCAGTTACTTTCAGGAGAGAGAGTGGTTGTAGTCTCACATGGGGGTACCATCAGAGCACTTCATAAAAGGGCTTCTCCGCATAGTCGGTCCCATCTGAAGGTTCTGAATACTTCGGTGAATGTATTCCATGTGTCCGATGAGGATGACGAATGGAGCATTAAATCATGGGGTGATGTGAGCCATCTCAACCCAATGGGTTTTCTGGAGTCGGGTTTTGGTGGGGATAGCAATTCCGGCTAGTTCTGATGCTTGGTTGCTTGTAAGTCATATTGATCCGAAGATGTACCATTGTTTGAACCAGCGCGACAAAACCAATGCCTTAGACCTGGTAAAAATGCATTTTTTTGTCGTAAGATGAACATTTTTTGGGCAAGTTATACGTCTTCATTGTTATATTTTTATTTTTGTGGTAGTTTCAAACTCATCCTTGTCCTCCAGTAGTTTGCTTCAGAACATCCTGAGAATTATTTTGATATATATAATCCCACTACATAGCAACAGATACAATGGTTGACATGCGAAGTTCAGATTAGATGTTCGTTCAATCCATGTTGTCTAACAACATAAGTTCGGGGTCAAATACTATCAGGCCTTGACTTTGAATTGATCCGATCAAATTAAGGATTTTTGTCAATTTTTGTAGTAGCTTTTTGTCTATTTTCATAATAATTGTAGTTGTTAATTGACTGATAATTATTATAGTTATTGACAATGGATGTTTGTTACGAAATGATACATTGTAATCAATTTACTGAAGTATAGCTCGGATTTATTATTATGAATTTAAAACCCGTTAACTCCAAATCGCTTAATCCAAACAAGGCTCAACAATGATGATGCAAATCCCATTAATTATGTTTGCTAAACTGTCTATAAGACCTTCATTTTCTTACTTTGTAGTGGATATATATATCCCAATGACAATAAAGAAGAATGTTTCTTACAGATAGATGGGGCTGCGGTAATGAACATGCAGTTCTATTTTTACAGGCGAACATGCTCAAATGGACTAGTATGATGCCATTAATTTATCAATTCAACTCACATTCGACACTCGTAAAACAAAATTATAGAATTAAATCAACGTAAAGTCGAAAAACAAGTTTAACTATCCATTCAGTATCAAGAAAGGGATTGTGGGTTGGCCTATAACTAAACTAGCAGGATGTTTTAGTGCTTGGTGTGAACTTTGAATATGTCATGAAATGAAATATGATTAGCATCACTCATTAATCAACGACAAACAGCTTGTTGAATGCTAAACGAAGGGATTAAGCCTTTGAGTATCAAATTATTGTAAACTTGAAGAGATATTTAAACATGAAAACTTCATAATTTAATAAAATTACCTGGGGGGAAAAAAAAAAACTAGGCCCGGCCCGAAATTGTGAAACTACAAAGTCACAAAGCACCCGGATTCGCATACCATGAGCACGCTACGCCAAGTCAACATTTGCTCCTCCGAAAATCGATCCCTCATTCTCCATTAGCTTCTTCATCCTCTGCAATTTCATGGCCGACTCACGAACTTTTTCGTGTTTTCTGTCAGTAAATGTTTGACATTTGCTTGCTTTTGCAAGTAATGTGAGGTTCAGTTGAGAGTTTCGCCTGGAATCAGAGTTGTTGATGTGCATTTTTCAGTGCTTCTGTTTTAGCTGCTGAGAACAGCGGAAGAGCAAGACTGTTAGTCCGAAATATGCGGAGATTATTATAATTCGTCAGGGTGAAACTGAATGGAATGCTGATCACAGAATCCAGGTCTTTTTTGGATTAGAGTTCATTGCCTGCTCTAAATCGGCCTTCAGTCTAGGATTTTCAAATATTTAGCAGTATTACTGATCCCTGACTCAGAAATCCGATTATCTTCTTTAAAAGCTCTCTTGCAAAAATAATATCCACAATTTTTATAAAAGTGTACTTAGCAATAACATCGATGTCGGGGCAGCAACCAATTGCGGTATTTTGATGACATTTCCAATTTCTTGTATGCTGTGTTTGTGTACAGGCATTGATATGATTTGAAACTTGTCAATTGATGGAGGTGGCCGAACGGCTTTCTAGGGAGCCTAAAATCTCTGCTGTGTGTTCATCCGACTTAAAACGCGCATTTGATACTGCCGAGATGATCTCAAAGCGCTGTGGGGTAGTTGAGGTATGAATTTAAGGACCAACTTTAGTTTGAAATTCCATCTCTTTTATCATGTTGAACTTAAAGGTGGATAATTGAGCACTTGTTTTTCTTGCTACTTTTTACTGCATTGCTTGGATTATGAGACAATTGTTATATATCACTATGCAAAGAGTGCCAACATTCACTGTGCAACTAGACGTAGCTGGTGGGATGAGTTCCTTGATAAAAAAACAGCTTTATATTACATAAATATGGGCTTTTATCTCACTAATATGTTGCCTTTTTGATGCTGTAATTCAAGAATTCAATGCCCGTTCGTTTAAGGGAGCTTTTTACTTTTAGTGATGGAGAACATCTTTCATATGCAATAGCACTAGGATCTCACGTTTTTTGCGCATGCATGGTCTCAATTATTCTTTTGATATGTGTCTGCCCTAATTATATGGGTAGTCACTTAATGTTCCATGTTGCCATCAGGTTATTAAAGAACCGGGCTTGCGCGAAAGACAGCTTGGAGACCTTCAAGGCGTTCTCTCTAGTGAAATGACCAAAATTAATCCAGATGACCGAGAGGACCAAGAAATTCCAGTATGTAGAGTATTGCCTCTGACTATGACGGTGAATGTAACAACCTGAAGATGTATTTCTGATATGTCGCCTGTGCTCTTATCTTGATCTCCTAGTGTATGTTGCCCTGGGATCCTACTTGAATATTAATTCTGCTTTATTTAATTGCAGAAAACCCCCTGTGGTATGAAAAATTACAAATGCCTCCTTAATGTTTGGCTTCATGTTGCAAATAGCTCCTCATGGGATGTGTAATGCAAAACCAAACAGTAGGGTTGCATTTGTTATTTTTCACACCATAGGGAGTTTGTGAAAACAGGCCTAAGCTCAAGGTTCTTTTTTGTAATCAACCCTAATTTTAGTTCATTTTTGTATCCCATGCAATTGAGCTCCTTGGTTTGTCTGTCCATTTTAAATTAAATATCGTATAGATTGTATGGCGAAGTCCAGAATTCGCACAATGAAAGGTGAATAAAACCCCAGAGCTGACCTTGAACTCATTGCATATTTAGAATAGGGAACTATAAGAACATATGAATTATAACCTATTTGTTAATTGTTATCGCTAATCCATAGCATATGCCGGCGGGGGGGGGGGGGGGGTAAGTTTCAATCAGGTATATGAACATTGCACGTCGGCTGTGCAGAGGATCGCGAGGAAACACAGAGGTAGCGGTTGCTTCATTCGACTTGAACGCGAAAAATGTTGAAAGTTATAGCATTCCTAATGTTTTGAGTTTATTGCAGGAGAGAGAGTGGTTGTAGTCACACATGGTGCCACCATTGAAGCACTTCATAGAAGGGCTTGTCCGGATATTCAGTCCCGCAATGCTTCTGTGTATGTGTTTCATGTGTCTGATGATTATGATCATTGGAGTATTATATCATGGGTTGATCAGTTGATGTGAGTCACCTCAATCAAACAGGATTTCTGGAGTCGGGTTTTCGGTGGGGATCGAAATTCAGGCTAGTTTTGGCGTTCTCGCCCTAGTAACTAGAGATGTAAACGAATTGAATCCAATCAAACAATGTATTATTCAAATTTGGTTTGAATTTCTTATCGAACTTGAAATCTTGTTTGAGTTTGGTTTGACTATTAAACGAGTCGATCTCAAACTAGCTTTAATCAAGCCAAACTCGAGTCGAGTTGGAGTGATTTGATATTTTTACACATACATCACTATATTTTAATTAGTTAAGCCTAGTTTCAAATTTTATTAAATGAAAAAGATTTGTTAAGGTTTAGTTATCAAATTCAAACAAACTTTTTATGATCGATCTCGAGGCGAATATCGAATAATTTGATTCATTTTTAAGTGCTAATAGTAACTAATTGAAATGTCACAGAACGTAACCAAAAAAAAAAAAAAATGAATTGATGTTTTGAGGGTTACCCTAAATTGGAATGATAAGCAACCTATCATAGTTTGGCATTTCTCCAAGCAAACAAAATATTAGATAATTATGATATAGTTATAAAAAAATAAAAAATCATGTCATATATATATATATATATAAATGATAAATCACATCAAATTTTATGCTTACAAACAAAGGAGACCGAAATATAGACTAATATCCTGTAACTAATTTCGTACTCGACTACCCAACAAACAAACTAATCAAATCAATATGAGGACGAAAACAACTGTGGGGCTACTGGGGACGGTTGGGCACCAAAATTAATATGGTTTCAAGTATATAATATAATTCCTAAAAATGCAAGCTTTTCCCTTTCACATTTTAACCTCGAAGATCCTCACCTAAATATTTAAAATCTTTAAAATATTTATTAAATATCTTAAAATGGGTGCTAAAAGGTCTAAAAAAAAAAGATATTAATAATACAAAATTCTTATAATAAATAGAGAGACACAAGCTTATTTCTTAAAAGTTTAGCAAACTCTGGTTATATAAATTACAAATTTATTCTTACTGACATTTTATAAGTTTACTTAAAATTTACTCAACTACTTTGCGAAATTGTTTTTATTTGTAAGAATTAAGCTTAATTAATATATGATAAATTGCAAAGGCTAGTCAAACACGGAACGAAGTTACTACATAAATGAATAGTATTTATTGTTAGCAGCCAACGGCATTTGGTAGCTGACGAGTTGGGCGGCTGGGCCCATGATACGCATTGCATACGCGTCATATTATGGGGCCGACTCATGCTACTCACGCCACCATTTAAGGTTGTTTATTTATTACTGGCCCAACGTCTACACAACCTTTTGTGTCTCATCCTTTCTCTGTTTCTTTCACTTGTATAATGTGATTTTTCACTTCACTTCCTTTCACTTTTGTATATTTATTACTATACCCCACCTTCAGAAGTGTGGGAACTGGGAAATATAATATTAGGCATTTGAATTTTGAAAATGTACATATACGGTGGTGTATATGCGTATATACATTTATAAAAAAAATAAAAAATAAAAAATTGGATGATGGTGGGGTGGGTGCCAAAATATAGTTTAGGAAAAAAAAATTCATATATGAATCAGGTGTTTGGTTCCCACATATGGACCAAATGGTTCACATTATATTATACGTTATATGTTAATATTTTTGTTAAGTAAATTAATGATGCGATGCAATTTAAACAGTTTAGTGCATGTGGGGGATAGAGATCAGGCACATAGAAGAATTTTCCATTTGGGAGGTGAACGTGCACCCCCAAATATTATTCTCGAATTTTAATAACCACCCTACACGTCCGTTTGTTATTCTTTGATCATCCTTTGTTGCACCTTATATTTTCTTTTGTATTGTTGGGCAACAAAATTTCTTTGGAGGATTGAGGCAGATCAAATTTTTATAAAAAACTAAAAATATTTCCATGATTTTGTAAATAAATTTTAAATTTTTTTGTACAACATACATATAAATTATAATTTAATATAAATATTTAAGGGGTGATTATACCCTCAAGCCCCCTTCCCCTTCTCCGTAGACATTTGACTTTGAATTGGATTATATAACTACGAAGAAAAGTCCATTACTCATCATTGGCACGCTATATTTGGCCTCCCTCAAGTCAACACCAAAATATATGAGACAAATTAGCATGCAAAGAATCTATAATGCGGAGATTAATGGACAAATTAAGGATCGTTCTTTGGGTATACCCAACTTTGCCTCTTAAGTTTTTAATCTGTTTCTTTCAATATTTCCATCTTAATTTCATAATTGTTAATATAGGATGCACAAGAATGAAACACGCCTGAGAAAAATAATTTTCAAAACACACACACACACATTTATATATAGATATCGAGTGAAAGGTATTCTATAAGGAATACCAACATCATGAAAGTTAATATAAACCTACATTACTTATTGAAATAATAATAATAATAATAATAATAATAATAGAAGATGTTTAAGTAGGTGACAATGTAAAACTTAAGGCTGTTAATTTGCAAGAAGTATCGTGAAGCAAGGAAAAAAGTTACTGAAGTTGTAGATGAATTGCCTTTTAATTTCTAACTTAGAAGTTGTAACTTGGAAAAGATCTCTCATTTTAATTCAGTTCAATTTGTAAAAGTAATATTATTTTTCCCCCACAGCTATTGCAAACATGCATACTTAAAGGACACGTTTGCTACTTTTGATATCATTGAATCCATTAAATATAAATTAATTGATTAATTTATCCATTAATTTATTGGACATGTTCAAATCACATATTAACCGCCTCATTGATTAATTTATCCATGGCAACTTATAAAGAATTTCAACTTTATATACTGTTTTCATACATATATTTTAATTAGGGCGAATTACATCTACCTCCCCTAAAGTTTGACGAAATTACAATTTAACCCCTGATTTTTTGAAAATTACAATAAATCCCCTGTGGTATGTAATAATTACAAGTGATGGACGGAAAATGCAGAAAGTCCGTTTTGCCCTTTATTTTTTGCTGATATTAAATAGGGCGAATTACATCTACCTTCTTGAGGTTTGACAAAATTACAATTTAACCCACGTTTTTGTATGTATAATAATAAACCCCCTTGTGGTGTGTAATAATTACAAGTGATGGATGAAAAATGTATAAAACCCACTCTTCGCCTCAATTTCCCCGCCTCCGTCGTATTTAACCCAAAATTGACCTCACCAATGTGTTTTCCATGTTCAAAAGTTTAAGACCCGTTTCAAGTCCACCGAAAAACTAGTTGGAAAACGGAAACCTACCACCAACTTGTCGTCACCACCGCCGCTGCCGTTGGTCCTCAACCATCTGGCGAAACCCGAAACTATCACTATCAACGTGTTCCTCTTATCGAGGTAATCGATTTTGACATACAATTTGCGCGATTTGGAGTAGAAATGAGCGAGTTATAATGAATTAAAAGTGTAGAATTTCTCAACTTATATCTGTATATACATTGCATATGTATGTATTTAGATCTCTCTCTTCTCCCACCTACTCATCATTTTTCAACTCTTAAAAAAGAAGCAATTTTTTCAATATCATTACTTTTAACCCCACAAAGATGTAATACATAACATACAACCTCAAATATTTTATATATATTACAAAAAAACTCCTCAAGGGTACTATCGAAACTTTACATATAAAAACTAACGGAATCCTAACGATCGTAAACGACTGAAATAAATTGTTAGACGGAGTATACCATAAGGGATTTATTGTAATTTATAAAAAATAATGAGTTAATTTATAATTTCGCCAAATTTCAAATAAAGTATGTATAATTCGCCGTTTTAATTATGAATAAGAACTAAATCAAGGCTTTCCACGCTTATGTATTTTGCCACATGAGGAGTAATAAATAAATTAGGTCATCACATCAATCCTAATACTTCTAGAAGAACTATCAATCTTATGAAGTCATTGATTACTACGAACCATTTTTGCAACATCTTTATGACATCAACAATGAGAAATCAAGTGCAGATATTGTTAAATGTCGAGTCCATGTTAAATTTTGGGAGAAATTGGGAGAGTAAATCCAATGCCTGTTTTTGGTGAAGGTGTGACGCGTGAGGTCATTGGAGGAATTGTAGAAAATTTGGGAGTAATGGGAATTAAAGTAAAAGAAAAAGGTGTCAACATAGACTTGATAAGGTTTGCCACTTACGAAGTAGTTATGGCTTAATTGCAAACATCTTTATGGCAATTAACATAAAAATGGGGTCAATTCAAATTAACATAAACTGCTAGTTTGCAAATGTCTTGCCACGACTTACTCCTTAGTTATAACTTTGTTAAATGGTTATGACAACAATTAGCAAATTAACATGGGATTCGTTTACTATTTTAGATTTTTGGATTGAGGAATTATTACATAGTGTATACGTATAATATAAAAAAAGATAAATAAATAAAATTATACATTGCACGTGTTCACTGTTATTTATCTCCTACATTGATAATGTTTGGTCAGGTTTATAATGTCTTGAATAATTCTCACCTAATGAGTTAGTTTTTAGAATTAAATTAAACTCAAACTTACAATATTCTTATATAGTATTAGAGAAAGTCAGGTGCTCTATTATAATTGGGTTTCCCCTTATACTAATTTCACACTCTAAATTATTTTTTGTAATATTCAGATTTGAACATGAAGGAATGTATTAATTATCTCATAATTTATAATAATTTGATCAATTCTCCCCACACGAAATAATTTTTGGGCGTCGAAAGCAGTCCAAATCTTCAATTTTTGTACAATCCGTGGACATGTAGTAGTTGAAAATCTTTAATTACATAGGAACATGTAACTCTAACAAAATCGGACCTATTAAAAAATGGCATACATAGAGGACAAGAAATAGAAACCAATTAATTTTTACCAAAAAAAAAAAAAAGAGAAACCAATTAATGTTTTTTTATTACTTTTGAAAACATGGGTTTAGCCACTTTTTAGCCAATGCCTTAGCAGTGTCAATAATACGGTAATTGACTAATTGGTGTCGCTTTCTAATCCATAGTATGCAACAAAAGCTCATGTCCTAAATCTTTTCATATAAAGCCTATGTATGCCCTAAAATAATATACCTAACCCAGGGTCCATTTGTCCGAATTACGGTTTCGTTGAATAGAAACAAAATATTGTCAACTGAAAAATATGTCTAGTTTTTGTATTGCGACTGATGTGTCATGTCGGTTTCGACTAGGCATACCACGAGACTCGGAAATTCATTGTCTTTTTATTTTATTTTTAAATTATTTGAAAATTCATTAAAGTCACTATAATGGTTTCACATATCGAAATAATATAGATATTTTTGATACATACTTATAAAGTATTTAAATATCTTGAAATATATTTTTAAGCGTATTTAATTTCTCGTCGAATTTTTTATAAGCCGATCAATTATAATCCTACTTGCATTAGGAATGCCGTATATATTGTATAATAATCTTGTCTAGAAAGTGAGTTTTTGACATTTTAAATTATATATTTCAATTGGCTCTTGTATACTGTTCATTTTATCAATAAAATTGACATGTGAAATTACTAAAAAATGACATTCCATGGGGGCAAAATCGAATTTATGTATCCTTAATATCATGTTACACATACAAATTAAACATGCACCTTTTTAAAGAATTTAAATTAAGAAAATTATCATACCAAAACAAAAATACTTACGAAATGCCAAAATATGGATCCCACCCACTTAAGGCATTAAACATCTTATGTGCAAAATTCATTATAAAAAATAATTAATCCAAATTTATTAAGTGTGAGCCTTCCGAACAAGAAAAGTAATACTGAATTTCTCCGAGCCTTAATAGAACTTTCAATCCAAATTTATGAGAGGTTCGGATCGTTGAGTTGAACCTATGAACATAGTAAACATTCGAGGATGTGTGCTAGGAGTTGGCTCAGTGTAAATCCTCTAACGTTAAAGTCAGACAATAACTATTTAATAAAAAGACATACCAATATATATATATATATATATATATATATGTCAAAAGGTAGATTTAAAGAGCAAGAAAGCTTAGCAAATTGAACGATTTAAAAATGTTATCTTTCCAAAATGGGTTTTGGGCTATTCAAAGTCATATACTCATATGTGAATAGTTGCAAAGTATCTCCAAACTCTATATCTCTTAACATGTATGGCTGAGATAACACGAGCCTTAAGAAAGGCTTTAGCTATCTTCGGCTAATTTCGAATTTGTGTCTTGGACTTGGACATTTATTTATTCAAATAATGTATTTATTTACCCATGTCGCTTGTAAAACATTTTCACAATAACTTGTATTTATTGATATTGAAAAAAAGAAAACACTTAAAAAGAACTTAAAACAATGAATGCAAGATACTATCGTTGAAAGCGAATATATATATATATATATATATATATATAATATTGTATGATCTCAGGGGTGACTCGTTCAGTTTTATTTATTTATTTAAATAGATATGGGTGCATGATTGGGATTCTGTAGTTGAATAGTTAAGTTTTGTCCACACCAAGAATGCTTGAATCACACATGCATACAACAATATTTTGGATTTGTTATGCCCCGGATACAAGGTTCCAATCTTGGCCATTTATGTGGGATTTTTTATTTTATTTTTATTTTTTTTTAAATGAGGAAAATAAATAAATAAAGAAGGAATTATTATAAAAAAACATGTTATTGGCTTTGGGAAAGTAGATCTAAGTTAAGGTAGACCTAGATCCTATCAACATTAAACACAATTAATTGAGTCATTACTAGCTCAATAAAGTGGTTCTACGAATTAACACGTCCAGAGCGTGTCAAGAGTGCTTAAGATATTATTGAAATCTCATATTTTTAAACGCATCATATTACACTTTTATTGACAAAAAAATAATATCATGAAAATCACTTACATTAGGTCAATAGTAATAGTAAGGCTTTATTTGATAGGGTGGAAAATGGGAGGAAGGGGAGGAAAAAGAAGAAAATTGGAAGGAAAATATATATTTTTCCTTGTTTGGTTGTGGGAGGAAAAATGAAGGAAAGAAATTGAGAATGAAAAAATAAACACGAGACCCACTGATTTTTTTCCCACCCAAAATTAGACGAAAAATGAGAGAAAAATAATACAAGAATCTCTATAAAATAATATTTTTAAAATTGTCCATATGTATAACTAGGTGTTTAAATAATATTGCATCTTTTACTAGTATGAATACTTGCATTTTTTAAATAGTAAATACGACGTGTGCATTTGTATAATATATTAAAAATATATTTCACATATTTATTTATTCATTTTATTTTCATTAAATTTTCTACGACATAATTATATTTATAATTATATAAGATTGTGATTGTCATTTGACACAATATAAACAAATATTTCATTATATTAATTTACATATTTTATTTACACTGTACTTATTTAGTTTAATTTTATTAATCTATTTTAATACATAAATTTATAAACATAATTATGATTTATAATAATATAAAAGTATAATTGTTATTTAGTACATAAATCATTTTCTTTCCTTCCACTTTTCCATTCAAACAAATAAGAGAAAATTAATAGATTTTTATTTTCATTCCATCTATTTTCCTTTCAACCAAACATACCTGTGGAAAATTAATTAATATCTACCTATTTTCTTTTCTCTCTATTTTCTTTCCTCTGCTAAACGCACTGTAAATGTATTCAAGATGAAATGATCTTCAATTTATGGCACACAATACACTAACAAAGAAAAGGAAAAGGAAATATGTAGTCATATACTCATAATAAATGAATTTTTTTTTGTCATTAAATAATCACTACAAATGTAAATTTGGTAGCATAAAATACTGATTTTTCTATCATTGAAATCTGAAACATTTAAAAAGTAAAAATTATTTCCATTTAATAAATATAATTAATAGTAAAATAAAAATTCTTTATATATATAATATTATTGAACATTTTAACATTTTTTTTTTAAATTTTCTGATTAATATTAAATTCGTTTATTTTGAAAGCAAAAATTACCGGCCATACATAGAATATAAGACGAGAAAAAGTCCTTATTGCGTGGGGTTGAACTCAAAATTCAGGTGCTTTGAAGTCGAACTACGGGTTGAGTGTACACTTTAAATTAGGGCCAAATCCTACTTCTCTAGAAGATTTGGGATATTACAACGAATTTTATTTATCAAAAGTTCAATTAATTATCATGACAACTAGTCCTTTTTTACAATCCAAACAACGACCTAATATAATATTGATTTGACACTATTTCGATACTAACATGTATCTAAATCACTTATTCACTCATCGGTAGTAGTGGGATTCGGAGGGAACTTCCATTGTGTTCCAACGTACCTCTCGTTTCAACTTACGTACATACCACCTTTGAAAACCGTGGCCATTGCTATTCTTGCTTAACCTTGCACCATTGATGTACCGCGTTCAACTCATTGAGAGAACCCTCCTCGACGAGCTTGGAATCCCATTATGCCAGCCCTTGACCTTGTGGTTTAAGAAGAAGGCTATATCAAATTATCATGCAAAATCAACGCATCTAACACCGCTATACGACAATAGATCAAGCATGGTAGGAGCCACCTGCTAGATACTAGGTGGAGGGACAAATGTAATAACCAAATGTTAATCAAGATAGAGTCAATACTCGAATTCTTAAATGTTATATCCCTTGTCTTATGACGAAAACCATCCTTCATAGGGGGAAAGTACCAATGGAATACTAAATTTTGCAAAATTCTTATATGGATTAAGTGTTTGGGATCTATCCATATACCCGATGATCCAAATTCAATCATATATTATATGTATTTTTTAAAAAAAAATATTTATATAACATGTGGTTAAATTTATCCATTGAAAATTTTTCCATAAATTCTATGAGTACCTCCTACATACTTAATGCTTCAGGTATATCATTAATTACCTCCATGTTCTACCTCTTCATTGTTGATTCTCACAAATGATTGCTGATTAAGACTCTAAAATTAGTTTAAGTTACGAATACTCTTGGCGAACTTGCGATTGCTAGTGTTAGATGATTGAATTCAAATATGCCATCCATTTTGAGACACATAATTCCCGTCGATCTCAATCGTTCACCAAATTAAGACATCATGAAATATTCAAATTAATATTCACTTGTAGGAAAACAAACCGACTTCAAGGCACATTGATGTTTCAAGGTTCCTTAGAGAGAAGGAAAAGAGAAAGAGAAAAAAAAAAAAGAAAAAAGAAACGGAAAAAGCAATGCGTGCAGTTGGAATTAATCAATTATTGAAAAATTCTTTCGTGGACCGGGTGTATGTATCTGCGGTCCAAATTTAACCATGTGCTATGTATGAAGTTTTTTTATAAAATATATATAACACGTGGTTAAATTTGAACCTCATAATACATAAATAGGATTCATACACTCACTTCATATAAGAATTTTCCTCGATTATCGGATCAATGTGAAGATCAAGACAAATCGAATTGTCTATTCTTCGTTTCCTTTTTGTTTTTGCCCAAATATATCGGACAAAAGCTTACTCATTTTCAAGATTTTAATTCGTCTTCTCTTCCCCACTTTCCACCCTCTCTTACACAATACTACATTCAAATACTCATAAATTAAATTATTTAGCATACCTGCAACAAATGATTAGCTCATAACAACACAACCCAATTTTTTTTTTCAATTTTTAAATTGAAACACGTCTTGTTATTTTATTTCCAACTTAATTTATAACATCTTGTGATACACAATTTGGATCATTTTGAGTCCTTTATACTTTTCCTCTTTTATCTTTTAGACAAAATTACTATAAAATAATATTCTTTTACTGAAAAAATAATTCATTACTAATTTAATTAAAATTTACTCTGCAACTAACTATATTTATTATAACTACGTTACTAAATTTGTTATCATTAGTTGTTGTTTTAGTTCTGTTTTAATACAATCCCGTTGCAAATTAATAACAACTATCCTCTATTTATGATGGAATTATCGTTACAAATATTTCGTTAGTAAATCGAGTACCTTTTGTGGCAAGAATAAATATTCATGCCGAGCATATTTTGTAAATAAATAATATGTATAATAAAATGATGAAATAAGAAGGGTATTAGAGGGTATCTAAATTGAATTATTTGAACTCTATTCCAATTTTTCTACTTAGGAAAACAGTTAAATAGTGCTACAACTATAGAGTTTTATTTATTTATTCATTTTGTGACAATCAAGAAGCAAACAAATCAAATAGCATAATAAAAAATTCCTCAATAACTCATCCCAAAGTAATTGAAAAAAAAAGGTTAGGTTATTAATGAAATAAAACCCTACCATATACTTGCCACGTGGACTCGACTGTACAGCCTGGACCACCCTGCCCTACATTCATGATCTTTAATTATTTCACAACATTTTAAGTTTTTAACTTTAACCAAAATCAATTTCCAAATTTTATTTTTATTAATTTTTTGATTATATTTAAATTTCAAGTTATTTTTCTCTCTCCGCTTTTTTCCCTTCTTGACAAAAGCACCCATTGTTGAGTACTTTTATCACCTTCTTCACAGATCCCTCTCTCTCCTCCCCTCGCTTTCTCTCACTAACAACAAAAACTAAAGCAATCCCCTCACTCCCCAAGCCCCAAGAAAATGTATTCATGAATTTGAAAATTTTAGGTTTTTGTATGAAAACCAGATAACAGTTGTGGGAGGAGGAGAAGAATTTGAGAAGGGGATATTTTTTTTTTTTTGTTGTTGTTAGTAAAATTTCTTGTGGGGAAGGGAAAAAAATGGGGATTTGTACTTCGAAACCCAAACCCTCTCCAAAACCCAATTCTCATTCATCGCCCGGTTCAGTTCAAGCCCAGGATAAGGAGAACCCAGTTCCGGCGGAGAATAATGGCGAAAATGCCAGAAATTCCGGCAATTTTGAAGGGAAAAAGAGGAATGATGAAAACCCAGAAGCGGGTAAGAAGTCCCCGTTTTTCCCGTTCTACAGCCCTAGCCCCGCGCATTATCTGTTCTCGAAGAAGTCGCCGGCGAGATCTCCGGCGCCAGGAACGGGGACGCCGAGGAGGTTTTTCAAGCGACCGTTTCCTCCGCCGTCTCCAGCGAAGCACATCAAGGCAGTGCTGGCGCGGCGGCACGGCTCTGTGAAGCCGAACGAGGTGGCCATACCGGAGGGGAAGGAGGTCTCCGACGGGGCGGGTTTAGACAAGAGTTTTGGGTTTTCGAAGAAGTTTTACGACAAGTATGAGCTGGGGGAGGAGGTCGGGAGAGGACATTTTGGGTATACTTGTCGGGCCAAGTTCAAGAAGGGGGAGCTCAAAGGGCAGGAGGTTGCCGTTAAGGTCATTCCAAAAGCTAAGGTCCGCAAAAAAAAGAAAAAAATTATTTTCTTCTTCTTCTTCTTCTAGTTGAGTGTAGTGGTGATCTGGTGTTTGATCCTGATTTTATTCTTATCTGATGGAATTAATTGTTGGGGTGAGGGAGATCTGATCCATGGAGAAATGCTTACTTTTGGTGAAATTTGTTTATCTACAATAATGGATTTTGACTACAGTAGATTGATTTGCACTCAATTGGGGAATTGCTGCCTTAATTTTAGTTTTATAGGTTAATTATGAATTTTGATTTACATATGATTATGAGTCAAGGAGATTGAATTTGGATCACTGATCAGACCTTGGCGCGAGCCCTGACATAGCCTTTTGTGGTTGACTAATCTTGATTGGCTCTTAGGAAGCAAAATTCTCGGTATCCAATATTTTCAAACTTTGCATGCCCGATGCTGTAGCTGGCGACAGCGAAATTGCTATATATGAATCATATATTTTGATCATTTGTAAGACAAATGTTAGGTGTTTGGATGCTGATGCTGTTAATCCCATAAACAACCTGTTTCTATAATTCTATTTATATCCTTTCTTTTACCAGATGACCACCGCTATTGCTATTGAAGATGTAAGAAAAGAGGTGAAGATATTGAGAGCTTTGACAGGACACAGCAATCTAATACAATTTTATGATGCTTATGAAGACCATGACAATGTCTACATTGTGATGGAGTAAGTTTGATTGATTTTAGTCTTGGCTCACTACTTTTGTTTGCCCAGAATTCTCAACATTAGTTCCTTCATTTGTTGAGCGAAAAAATGTTGGTCTTTAGCTTATCTTTTCTGTAACTATTTCAGAATGATCTCTTTGAAACAAGTTACTCACCTGTAGACTTATTTCAGGTTATGTGAAGGAGGCGAGCTTTTGGATAGAATACTTTCAAGGTATTTATTTGATTATTTAAAGAAATTATGCATTTAATTGAGAAAGCAAAGAATGGTTTCTGTATATTGGAAGCCAATGTAGCTATATATTATAGCATGATAATAAATTTAATATCTCTTTGTTAAAGGGGTGGGAAGTATACAGAAGACGATGCAAAAGCTGTGATGATACAAATACTGAATGTTGTTTCATTCTGCCATCTCCAAGGGGTGGTGCACCGGGATCTTAAACCCGAGGTAGGAGTTTGATGGGTATACCTCAGGTTCAAAAGTGCTTATTATTCTGGTGATGTATCGTGTTCATCGGTATCGGATGTCTTAGAATGGACTATTGTCATGCATATTATTACTCAATAGGGAAAACATGATTTCAATTATTAGTTGCTAGTAATTGTCCATCCATCATTGAGAAGGATGCAAATGGGAAAAGTAATTTTCAGTTTCACATGCGTACTTACGAACACTCACAAACTCAAAAAGATGTCTGTCCAATGTATTTGTATAGAGAATTATGCATATTTTCCTTGTTGGATTTTCAACTATTATTTGTAGCTTGTTTAACAGTAGCTTGTTACTATATCAGAATTTCTTGTTTACATCAAAGGAAGAAAACTCACTATTGAAGGCCATAGATTTTGGTTTATCAGATTTTGTGAAGCCAGGTTTGTCCTTATCTATCTCATTAATGTTTCCTAATATATCCCTGTTAAGGCAGCTTCAAAAGAGTAATATAGTGTTGGTATAATCCTTTTGCAGATGAAAGGTTAAATGATATTGTTGGCAGTGCGTATTATGTAGCGCCTGAAGTTTTACATAGAGCATACAGTACTGAGGCTGATGTTTGGAGTATTGGTGTAATAGCATATATCCTCCTGTGCGGGAGCCGCCCATTTTGGGCTCGGACTGAGTCTGGCATCTTTCGTGCCGTTGTAAAAGCCGAACCAACTTATGAAGAACAACCTTGGCCAACTCTGTCTTCTGAGGCAAAAGACTTCGTTAAACGTCTCCTGAACAAGGATCCAAGGAAAAGAATGACTGCAGCTCAAGCCATGTGTAGGTGTCTCTTTTTCAATGAACGAAAAGAAAATGATTCTTGATTTGGAAAGCCCTTAATGTCATTTGTTTTCTGCTTCAGGTCATCCATGGATCAAAAATACTAACGATGTGAAGGTGCCGTTGGATATATTAATTTTTAAGCTTATGAAAGCGTATATGCGTTCATCTCCCCTCCGGAAGGCTGCTTTACGGGTGCGCAATGCAATGAATTCTTTTCATAATCTGCAAGTGTTTGTCCATCAATATTTGAAGATAATGTGTAGATTTGGCCCTATGAACACACATTAATACTTTCTGGTCAAACTAGTGGAGAGACTTACCCAGCTCCACTGAAATAAAGGAGTGCTAATATGCTCTTTGCCAAAAACCTTCAGGAGTGAGAAGCAATATTAAGAAGATATTAGTCCAAAATGCCATAAATTACTATCCTGTGATATGCATTTCTGGTGAATTTAAGCACAGATGGGTCCTGGATTTTGAAAAATAAACTGTTAGTCAATACTTCTTTATGGTGTTGAGCAAGTACAGCACACTTCAAAAGTTATTACTTGATGATTCCAGAAATTTGGGAAGCATGCAATTGCCTTGGTTTTTAGTCTGGAAAGTGTTATTTCTCATTGTATTTTCTTCTGTTCCTTGTTGCTTCATGGTCCAATTTTTGTTCTTGATCTTCTGCAGAACTGTTATTTCTTTTCTCCTTTCTAATAACCTTGGTTGGACCTTCTGCAGGCTTTATCAAAAACGCTGACTGTTGATGAACTTTTCTATTTGAAAGAACAATTTGCACATTTGGAGCCAAACAAAAATGGCACCATAAGTTTAGACAATATCAAAGTGGTTGGTATTTTAAAGATTATTGTAATCTTAGTTGAATAAGAAACCCAGTCACAAGTTCTGTTTCTTTGGTCAGGCCTTGAAGAACAATGCAACCGATGCCATGAACGAGTCACGCGTTTATGATTTTCTCGCTTCAGTATGCTTCTAACTCTATATGATGAGTTTCTAATCAACCATGATTTGCTATCTCTAATATTCTAGTCGTAACCTATTTGCTTTTCCTACAACGACAGCTTAACGCACTTCAATACAGAAGAATGGATTTCGAAGAATTCTGTGCTGCTGCATTAAGTGTCTATCAGCTAGAAGCTCTTGATAGATGGGAGCAACACGCTCGTTGTGCCTATGAACTCTTCGAGAAGGACGGGAACAGAACGATCATGATTGAGGAATTAGCTTCGGTAATATAAATTTCACGAAGGTTTTTCTACCGTAATCTGATTATATGTCGTCCCCTTTTCATTTATTCTTTTTTGAATTTATGTTACAGGAACTTGGGCTTAGCCCTTCTGTTCCCGTTCATGCTGTTCTCCATGACTGGATTAGGCACACTGATGGAAAACTTAGTTTCCTTGGGTTTATCAAGTTGTTGCACGGTTTCTCCAGCCGATCTCTCTCCAAACTACAATGACACTTCTGGGTACAATCCGAACATCTATTCCTGCTATTTTCTCATGCCTGATCGTCTGTGCTGAAAATAGGGGAGGACCGGTAAGTGAAGATCTGCAGGTTGCAAACAATCTGCAGCAGCCCCCCACCTCCTAGACAAATCGGGCTAAAGATTTCGAGTGACATTAGTGGGCAGTGTGATTGTTTTGGGAGAATTACTTGGCGGTCCGGCTTTTGGAGAGGAGCTGGCAGGGATTTATGCAGGGCAGTGTAAAGAGTGTAGTTAAGTGGTTTTTTTTGGGTTGCAGCTGAGAACATTTCTGAGCTGGTTAGTAAAACATTCTCACCTCTTCTAACATATATTGGAGTGACAACACTACCCTAACATCATCTATCCTTGTAACCTTCCTGTGTTCTCATGTATACTTTTTAATCTCTTTGAGTTTTCATTTATTTATTTTTTTCGTTACCCCCCCCCCCCCCCCCACCTTTTTTTTCTTTTCTCTCTTTTGTTTTTCTTTTTTTTTTTTTTCCTTTATATATATTTCTTTCTTTTTTGTGGGGGGTGGGGGGTGTTTTGCCCGAGGTTAATTGCAGTTGTTACAATCCACTATTTCATTTGTTTATAGCTAGTTGTCTTGTACAACAAACTTCACGGTTGTAGTTTTCAATTTTGATATTTAAGAGGTCCTTTTGTAATTTTAACAAATTTCGAGGTGTTTGAAGTTCACCTAGTTTGTTGAATAATTAGTTAAAACATAGAATGAGGGTATTTTGGGAAAAAGATATAATTCTCCGCACAGAAGGCTAACATAATTCTTTGTAATTTTAGCAAATTTTGAGGGTGGTTTTAGTAGTTTTCATACATGTGAATTTTTGTAATTTCATCAAAACTTCAATGAGCGGTATAATGTAATTTGCCCTTATAGTTTTGGCACAATGGATTTTTTTTTTTTAATTACCGTAGGTGATGTCCTAAATTTCAAAATGTTAGGACATGGAAATCATGTGATAATGTAGAGTGGGGCTATAGGTGTAATAAAAGCTAGTACTGGTGAATAATATAATTTGGTCAAACGGTGCTGTCAAAATGCATTATGAATCTTACAAAATTAAGAAATTTTCGTTATATTAGTTGAATTAATTGAATAATTTTGTGATAATGAAACAATGTTGTGTAACTCGTATGTGAAAATGTTTAAATTAAATCTCAGTAGCATTATATAGCGCTAAGCTAATGTGTATTATTATTTTTAGTATTATTCACCTAATGCGTACAAAAACTTTTATCGTCTAAATGCCCATGTGATTATCATTCTTTCTTTATTTTCTGGTAAACATGTGATCATCATTCTAGAACTATACAAACATCGGGAATTTTTCGGTAAGATACCCTTCATACCTACCTTTTGATGAGATAGCCTCTCAACGCTATAGATTTATTTTGATTTCAAATTTCAATCCTTAAAATCTGGTTAAAGAGGTACGAGGCATACTTGGCCTAGTACTAGTTGCACTTCTTCATTTTGGTTGAGCTGGTTGCACCTTTGCCTACTTTGTCGAATTTACTGTTATAATTTTTTACAATTGCCTTTAATACCCTTCTGCAACTCGACCCCAAAGATTCCCCCTTCGCTTCTCCCTAACTCTAAACCCAACGATTGTAATGGTGGATTCCGGTCAATCGACGCCGTTTTATGAAGAAACATTCATCGTGCATTTTGTGATCTCCTCACAGTTTTACATCGACATCCATATTAACCATGATTTTTTTTTTTTCAAATTTCATTACAATTAAATGATTTTTAATCATATTGGGTGAATTGTATGTCAGAATCGGTGCACAATGTCGATATTCAGCGGAGTCACAAGAACAACCTTGTATGATCTTCAATCGAGCTTTATGTTACGAATTTTTTACAGGTGCACGGATCGCTCAAGTAATCAAGTGTGAAGTCAAGTATCGTTCCCTCGAGGAACGAGTTACCAAGCACCAAACTTATAAGTTTTCTATTGTTTAAGTTTTGAAAATTGATTGAGGTATGGTGAGGCAAAAACAAACAACTAAATAAAAGTAAAGAAATCAATAAGAACAAGCTAGGGTCTAGGCATCGTCAATTGATTTTTCCCGTTGTAATCAATTAAACCCCCATTGATTTTAATTAATATACCTTCTCACGATCTAACTTACAAAAATATTTGTAATCTCCTTTCGAAAGTAAAACAAACGTATTAAGGAATGCTACGTGTCTACTTTATGGTCACATACGGATCACTTGGCCGATTGCGTACAAGAGTTGTATTAGTTAAAAAGTTATTGCTAATTAATCTAACCGATCCCACAAGAGTACGATTATTTCTAACATATGCGTTCCTTATGTCTACACCATAAATAATTAGATTTTATACTCTCCCTGTCGTAGTCAAATATAAAATCTCAAAGTTTGTAAAGATTAGTTAAAAATTTATAAGTAATAAAAGAGCTTGAATTATAAATAGGAAGTATGAAAAATCAAAAGGGTTCAACGAAAATTACAAGGGTTTTATCAATGACTAGTCTAAAATACTATAATTTATTTAGCTAGACATAGTAAAAGAAAAAACAACACAAAAATATAATAAAACTAAAAGAAAACATAAAGAAAAACTCGGCTTAAGGCGATAATCTTGAGGGATCGGAGAACTTGGCCATTGATTTGTCACCTTTCTTGAGAAAAAACAGCTTTGTCAATCCAAACGACCTCTCGCATTTTCACACAACCTCAGCTGTTTTGTTCCGCACAATTTTGACACCTTCTGTAATACAAACACAACCTTGCAAACCCAAAAGACCTTTTGCAAAATCACACGGCTTCAACCGTGTTCTTTTGCATGATTTTTCCACATTCTGTATCAACAAAACGGCTTTACAAGAAGAAATGGTTTGAGCCGTTTTATTTTGCACGGTGGTGGACTACATTGTACACGAAAAACGGCTTGGGAAAGAGAAACGACTTGAGTCGTTTTCTCTTGCTTTTCTTTGTAATTAGCCTTCTTGGGTTCGAATTTTGTGATAGACATAAAACACTCATTAAGGGATATATGTCCTAAGAGAAATAGTATTTTTGGGGGCTAAAATGTGCATATTAATGTCCGAATTAAGGTCTTGTTCCTTTGTTTTGTTTTCTTCTTAAAGTACCCTAAAACCTCAAAAAAACAACACAATGTTTGCTTAAATTTTGGATATTAAACTATGCATATTTTTGTCTATCACTTTCGTCAATAATGGTTTGCAATCATTGTGTGTTAAGTTGATTTATGTGTTTACGATGATATTATAGGATCGGATATGTCTTAACATTTGATATTATAAACTACATTAGATATGGTTAGAACTACAAAAAAATATGTTTATTATTCTTACAATACTTTAAAAATTGTTAAATTTGATGGATTATTCTTAAATGTTGATATGGATAATTTTTTTTATCAAATAATTGTATTAGTTAATTTGATTTCTCATATTTTTGCTTTTTATCATGTTTTGAAATATTTTTCTTAAGGAAAGTCTAAGTTAGAATATAGACACAATACTAATCTTTTATTTTGCATCTTAATGTTGCTTTTTTACTCCTATTTTTATTCTTCTTTATTTGTTCTACAATTTTCATTTTTGTTTTACGAGTCATTCCACTAATAATAATGGGAATAAAATACATTGAATTAAATAATAGTAAGATACAAACTAAGTAGATTATATGTTACTTTCTCCATCTTTATTTTGAATGGTATGACTATTAAGAGATATTAGAAATTTAATAGTTAAGTTTCAAGAGAAGTTTCATTATTATACATTTATTAAGTTGGAATATATAGTATATGCTTAAGAATTGACCCAAAATTTAAGAAAAAATATATTTAAATTATTAAGAGATTTTTATGATAATATTAATGCATAATTACTTTTTCATCTATTCTATTGGTCAAAATATAAATTTATTTTATATTTATAATCTATTTACATTTTATCTTATCTTTTATATATCTACAGTAATCAAATCTAATGTGTATTAATAAGTTCTTGACGATATTATATTTTTAAACTAATACCGGATGTAGCACGGTTCTACGCTAGTAGATTTATATTTGAAAGAGGTCGTTTGATCAAAATGTGCAATTTTGACTGAATTCTCAATTTTTAGAATTTTGAATTAATTTTAATTATTTAGGATAAATTATTTGATTGATTTGCATTAATTTTAAAATTCTTACTCTCTCTCTCTCTCTCTCTCTCCCTCTCTCTCTCTCTTTCTCTGTCTCCCCCCTAATCATTCAAGTCCTCAACTATCCATAAATTATTTGATTGGTTTGTATTAATTGTAAATTTCTTTATTATCTCTATTAATCATTCAAATCCACTAACTATTCATAAACTATTTGATTGGTTTGCATTAACTATAAATTTTTTTTATTCTCTCCCCTAATCATTTAAGAATCAAGCCCACCAACTATCCATATTTAATGATTTTTTTAATCCTCTATAGTGAAATTTTTAATTAAAATATTATGTAATGCCATAAAATTAAATTCAATTTAAGAAATATTAGAAAAAATAACATGATAATGTCATCTATACTATTATATATTTGAAAGAGATCCTTTGACCAAAATATGCAATTTTGATCAAATTCTCAATTATTAGAATTTTGAGTTAATTTTAATTATTTAGGGTGAATTATTTGATTGGTTTTCATTAATTGTAAATTTTATCAACTATCCATAAATTATTTGATAGGTTTCATTAATTGTAAATATCTTTTTTCGCTCTCCTAGTCATTCAAGTCTATCAACTATTCACCATTGGGATTGCAATCTAATGGTTGGGGTTCGAACCATCACCATTGAGGTTTTGGATTCGAATCATTTTGTCCTCTCTCCTTCCCATTTTGGATAAGTGTGTGTGTGCGTGTATGGCGTTCCGATTGACATTTATAGGGTGAGTGTGTGTGTGCGTGCATGGCATTCTGGATGATATTTATAGGGTGTGGTGAGTTGATTGCATCAAAAGAAAAAGTTTACTGACTATTTATATTTAATGATTTTTTTAATTAAACCGCTCTCTCTCTCTCTCTCACACACACACACACTCTCTCTCTCTCTCACACACACACACAAAACAAGGATGTAAAAATAGAATAAGTAATAACTTCAAATAATAACATAATAACATATATAGATAAAGAAATTTTAATTGAAATATGACGCAATGCCATAAAATTAAGCTCAATTTAAGAAATTTTAGAAAAGTCAATGTGATGATATCGTTTGCAGCAAATTTCTACTCAAAAATTAGTAAAAACTTTCAATTAAGACTTATGTAACTCAAATTTGAAAAATATTTTAAATACGATATGTTAGATCTTAATTTTAAAACATGTAAAAAAATTAAAATATGGGCAAAATATCATTTACAATATATATATATATATTATTTTTTTTATGTCTATCATTTTTTGTATATAGTTTAACGCTACATGAAAATTTTATTACTTAAGTACTCTTTGTAGATTGTTGTATCTTTGTTTTCAAATTTTCTTGAGTATTAGGTTGTCGACATATCTAATTTATCTATTATTCTTTTTTGTAAGAATTCATTAATTGTTCTTTATAAATTCATTTTGAAGTTTATAATTTTACTTTATGGTTCATTAGATATAAATTTTTTACATGTATATTACAGATTGTCATAACTACAAGCACATATGTTTATTATTCTTACAATATTTTTTTTTTTAAAATTTGATGAATTATTCTTAATTATTGATATTGATAATTTTTTATTTTATCAAATAATTGTATTAGTTAGTTGGATTTCTCATATCTTTGTTTTTTATCATGTTTCGAAATGTTTTCCTTAAGGAAAATTTAAGTTTGAATATAGACACAATACTAATTTTTTATTTTGCATCTTAATGTTGTTTTTTCCTCCTATTTTTATTTTTCTTTATTTGTTCTACAATTTTTTATTTTATTTTATGAATCATTATATTAATAATAATGGGAATAAAACACATTAATTTAAAGAATAGTAAAATACAAACTAAGTAGATTAAATATATGACTTTCTCCTTCTTTATTTTGAATAGTGTACCAATTAAAAGATATTAGAAGTTTCATAATTAAATTTTAAAAAAACTTTTTCTTTATTATACTAGCAACACCACACACTCTACGTGTATGCAAAATATAAAAAATATATATTTCAATTTGGTAGTTAATTTTTTTTAGAATGAAAATATAAATATATTATTAAATTTCTTTAATAAGAATACCTTTTTAAGAATTATTTGACATAATTTATTAAGTTATAATAATTTAAAAATAAAATAATTATATAAAATAAAATTACATGATAACGAATAAACACAAAAAGAAAAAAATACCAAATAATTATAGTTAGAGAAAGTAGTTTGTTGGTTGAGAACATGTGTTTTTTAAATTGAATATAATGTTACAATATTGATCTTTTTATTTACTTATTTATTGCATGTGTTTACTAATTAAAAGGGTAAAATTGACGCATTAAAATTTGGTCTCCGAATTGAATTGGTTTCATGTAAATTTTCAATTTTAGCCACAATTTTACCTATCTCTATTTATTTTACATAAAATTGAAGGGCAAATTTTGTAAAATTGCATAAATAACCGTCATTTGTGAGACAAAAATGACTTTATTTTATAATAGTATAGATATTTATTAAGTTGAAATATATAGTCTACCTTGAAGAATTAACCTGAAAAGAGGTTTTCATGATTATACTAATATATAATCACTTTTTCATTTATTCTACTGGCCAAAATATAATTTCATTTTATATTTTTGATCTATATACTTTGTTGTATTGTCTTTTATAAATTTATAGTGATAAAATTTAATGTATATTAATAAATTTTTGACCTCATTACACTTTTAAATTAAGACCAAACGCATCACGAATTCTATGCTAATTGCTTATTTATTCTAGGTGTTTATCCCTTCCGACTTAAAAACGCTTCTTTATACACACACACACACACACACACACACACACATATATATATATATATAGTAAAACACTCAAATTTCACTTTATGCTTGGAAATTCCAAATGTGGGAGTCATGGTTTTCAACCTTTTTTTTCCCCTTGAAAAGCACTACTTCTAATTAACTAATCAATAATCTAATAATTCGCGCGCCATCAAAAAGCTATAACTTTAGTATTATTGGTGGCATGGACCCGCTCCTCGAGAGGCGCATACTGTATACGCATCGCATAGTGCTCTCAATAATAACTGATGAATTCACGTTAATTTCTCTCTCTTTTTCAGAGTTAGATAGCAATTAACATTTCTTTCTTCCCTCAACACTAATAATATTCGTGGCAATGATGGAATTGAAGCATAACTTACGAAATCAATATAGAAGTAGATTTTCATATAATAAATATTAGCATTTTATTTTGTTATATTATCATATTTTTATTTGATAATTTACATCAGTTGAGTGTATATATATGTGTATATATACATTTGAATGGCATTATATTTTCCATGAAAGTGTTGGCGAGAAATTAAAATGTCCTAAACCATATCTGTACTAATATTTATTTTACGCAAAATATGTGAAATCAACAACGGAGCTATATATAATTCAAGGGGATATGTGCACTCCCTAACTTCAAAATTACACACACACTTTTATATATAAGCGAGTCTCCTGATCATTTTTCGATGCGCCACTTTGATTTTTCATTATTTTATTTTCGCTTTCTAATATTACAAGCAAGGAAGGTAAATACCCAACAACAATCCAATAAGTTAGTTGAGACCGAAAAGAATGTTATTTATTCAATTCTATTTGTATATCGATTTTGGATTAGTTTTACTGATTGGCACAACGACCATGGAGAGAGCATTTTCTGCTATAAGATAATGCCGATATCCTTCACTTTTATAGCAAGGAAGTTAGCCGTAGTGAGAAATAGAATAAATTGGTACTTATATTTCATGAATGTTGTTAAGAGTCTACTCAACAATTATTGTGAATTAGCAGGATTTTTTATATTGCAGGAACTTATTATACCACTTCTAAGAAGATTGCAATTCGAAAAACAATATTTAGTAGCATGGTACCATTTTGATTTTATGCAATAACAAAAAGTAACCATGATATTCCCAAAAAGGGAGGTTTTAGTGTTCAATTTTCTTAATGACAGTTGCCAAATATTTGTTTGAGTAATAATTAGCTTAACCACTAGGGAGCCTTATTTCCTCTATATAATTAAGAACAAAATTAGAAGCAACTATCAAGCTCATACTTCAGAAAGAAGAATAATATATATATATATATATATATATATTAAGAAATGACTTCCTCTTCAAAATTTCAATTCTTTTTGCTCCTTCTATGTGTTTCTTCCTTATTCTTCACTGGATCACTAGTAAGTAAAACTTTTAAAATCCACACTCTTTTTTCTATCCAACATTTATAAGTTTAGTAGAGTAAAAAAATTATTTAAATTTATTACAATATCTGCCATAATAGTTACTAATTATTCCACGATATTTTGAATGATCAGGCTGATGAGAGAAAATTCTCAAACAATCTTTCATTACTGCTTTCTCCGACAACAACCCCTGCAGCTTCTTGTTCTGTTCCTCAAGATAGTAAGTTATTAAAAATTTTGTTTATTTTAATTTATTTTATTTTTTGCATAATTCTTACATTGAAACTTAAGGTAGATGGGTCCTTATAATAACAATTTTTAATGGTCAATGTATATTTTTGTAATAGAATGTGGGAGCGAATGCCAACGTCGATGCTCAAACACATCACATTTGAACAATTGTTTGTTATTTTGCAACAAATGTTGTAATAAATGTCTCTGCGTACCAACGGGAACTTATGGGAATAAGGAATGTTGCCCCTGCTACAACAATTGGAAGACCAAAAAAGGAGGTCCAAAATGCCCTTGAAATATATAGTTTTTACGATGTCTTAGAATAAGGTACAAATGCAATGTTACAAAATGAAAAACTTACAATTAATATATTTTCTTCGTCATCTAAAAATTACTTGCAGTTGTGCACTGTAACTATTTATAGTTTGTTGATTTACTAATATCATGGAACTCTGAGGATATATATATATATATATATATATATATATGGTTTAATTACACTTTTGGTTCTGTAAGTAAGATCCCTTTTTTAAATTTCGTCCTGTAAGTTTGATAGGTGCATATTTAGTCATGTATGTTGATTCAATTTGACACATTGAGTCCTAAATTGACACATTAGGTCATGTATGTTGGTCCAATTTGACACATTTAGTCCTGAATTAACACATTTGGTCCTAAATGAGACAGGACCACATTTGAAAATTTAGGACCAAATGTGTCAAATTGAACTAACATATAGGACTAAATGTGTAACCATCAAACTTATAGGACCAAATTTGAAAATGGGGTCTCACTTACAGGACCAAAGTGTAATTAAGCCTATATATATATATATATATATAATATGAGATAGGTAATATTCGACATTTAATACATGCGTACATAATATAAATATTTTTTCAATGTTACAGTGCAAAAATCAGCTCAATAATACGCAAACGGCTAATATACAGATTACTAAAAGTACAAGTCTAATAAGGATGTGAAAAAGATGTGTGGGAGTAAAATTATGGCTTATTTTGATATTATTTTCACATAAACCACGCATTTTATGTAATTTAAATAATGAAAAAAAAGTACTTAAAATTTGTCACTAAATTATTTAATTTATAATCATAATATAAATTTTATAGAACTATTTATATAATAATTCATATTTTTATAAAGTATTACAAATTTGTTATCTATATGATATCTAATTGATAATTATAATTCATTTTCATATAATTAATGTACCTAAAAATAATTTATATATCAATAATTTAAAATAAATATAATAAATATTTCATAAAATGAAGTATTATTCATCCGGTATCATCCAGAATACATATAATATGTGTATTAAGCGTGTTATTCAAAAGTACGAATATTATTCGTTAAATTCAGAATGTCCATAGAAAACAGAAGAATTTTTCAATTATTCGTACATACGAGTACCATACAAATATAATACGCATTATAATGATATTTATATTATCGACAACCCATAGTCCGTAGGTGTACTCCTAACTTCAAGGTTTTTGTGAACTTCCAATGATCAATAATTACGGTCCTCTAAAGGGATGTAATATGAGAATGGGGTCGGATGCACTTCATATGTTATAAAACGTGGCAAAAACATTCTTTCTTTTTCTGCAAAAGTTTTTGTACAATATTTAGAAAGAAATATACAGCCCACCTAATTGCATTGTGTTATAAAAATACAGAAATCAGAATTCCTTCACTTTCAACTGTTTTTCTAATTTTATTTCCTTGTTCTTTTTCTTTTACTTTTTTATTCGTTTCCCTTCTTTTCTTTACTTCTTCTCAAGTCGAACAACCACAGCCTCAACTCTTCCCTTGCCACCATAAAAACTAGGGTAATTTGACAAAAAAAACTGTGAAATAGATAGTTAAGAACTTAAGATCATAAAAAAAATAAAAAAAAACACTATTTCTAGCAAAAAAAAAATAATTGATGCAAATTGGTACTTCAATTATTAATGTTTGTTTAAAGACCCCAAAATTAGGATTTTTGTAGAAAATGGACATATAAGCAGAGGAGGAGGAGGAGGAGGAATTGCATGGAACTCCTACACTAGATATAGCTAAAAGAACACGTAAAAATGAAAAGGGGAGAGAGAAATAGTAGCAATCACTTTTTAAAGATAATTAAGTATTGAAAGCAATAATTTTATTTAATAAACAAATATTGGAAATAAAGAAGCAAAATTGAATACAAGAAGTATAAATTTTTCAAAAAGATACACCCGCCTAGCCTACATGTGAGAGAATACGCAACTCTATTACAATCACGTCTTATAAACGAGAATTCAACTCTATTATAAAATGCAGTTTGCCCTCGTACATTAAGACGGCGCTCATATAAGTTCATTTTCTTTTAAGAACCATCATTTGCTCCTTCAAATTGAGCTTCAAAATACCAAGCATTGATTTGAAGAAAATGCCCTTATTTGTAATATCCAATGTTTTGTCTTATTTACTTATAATGAAATTTCTTCATAAAAAATGTTTTTGATTTTAATTAGTATATTTAATTTTGAAATTCTCAAATAACTCTCTAAACTATAAATAACCATTTTTCAAGCAAAACAAAAGGTTTGTGTGTGTATATATATATATATATATATATATAAATTACTAGCGTAGAACCCGTGCCACACATGGTATTAGTTCAAAAGTATAATATCATCAAGAACTTATTGATATTCATTAAATTTGATTACTATAAATTTATAAAAGATAAGATACAAAAGTAAATAGATCACAAATATAGAAAGAAATTATATTTTGACCGGCTAACAGAATAGCTGAAAAAGTGATTATGCATTAATATTATCATGAGAACCTCTTAATAATTTAAATATTTTTTTCTCAAATTTCGGGTTAATTCTTAAACGTAAACTATATATTCCAACTTAATAAAGTTATAACAAAGAAAAACTTCTCCTGAAACTTAATTATGAAATTTCTAATATTTCTCAATAGATACACCATTCCAAATAATGAAGGAGAAAGTAATATATAATTTACTTAGTGTTTATCTTACTATTATTTAAATCAATGTATTTTATTCCCATTATTATTAGTGGAGCAACTCATAAAAGAAAAAAAGAAAATTGTAGAACAAATAAAGAAAAATAAAATAGGAGAAAAAAAAGCAACATTAAGATGCAATATAAAATATTAGTATTGTATCTATATTCAAACTTAGACTTTCCTTAAGAAAAATATTTCAAAACATGATGAAAAACAAAAATATGAGAATTTCAATTAACTAATACAATTATTTTATAAAAAAAATTATCAATATCAACAATCAAGAATAATAATCAAATTTAACAATTTTATAAATATTGTAAGAATAATAAACATATTGGCTTGTAATTATAACAATTTGTAATGTACATGTAAAAAAATTTATATCTGATGAACCACAAAGTAAAATAATAAAATTCAAGGAATTAATAAAGAACAATGAACAAATTCTTATATAAAAAAACAATAATAGATAAATTAAATATGTTGACAATCTAATACCCAAGAAAATTTGAAGACAAAAATACGATAATGCAATGCACAAAAACAAGTTAGGCAATAAAATTTTCATGCAACATTAACTTATATAAAAAGAAATGATAGAGATACAAAGATGAAACAAATATATTGTAAATGATATTGTGTCCACATTTTGATTTTTGATATCGTTTAAAATTATGATATGACATATCATATTATTTTTCAAATTTGAGTTACATAAGTTTTAGTTGAAAGTTCTTATTAATGTTTGAGAAGAAATTTACTACAAATAACATTATGTTCACATTGACTTTTTTTTATATTTCTTAAATTGAAACTAATTATATGAAATTACATAATGTTTTAATTAAAATTTTCTTATCCACATATGTTATTATGTAATTATTTGAAGTTATCACTTATTTTATTTTACATCCTTGTTTTGTATGTGTGTGCATGAGTGCGCACGTTAGAGAGAGAGAGAGACAGAGAGCATTAAAAAATTATTAAATATGAATAATTGGTGGACTTGAATGATTAAGGTAGAGAAATTAACAATTAATGCAAACTAATCAAACTATCACTTATTTTATTGTACATCCTTGTTTTGTGTGTGTGTTTGGGGGCGCGCATGATATATATATATATATATATAGAGAGAGAGAGAGAGAGAGAGAGAGAAAAGATTAAAAAATTATTAAATATTAATAATTGGTGGACTTGAATGATTATGAGAGAAAAATTAATAATTAATACAAACCAATCAAATAAATTAATAATTAATGCAAATTTGGTTGGTTTGTATTAATTGTTCATTTCTCTTTCCTAATCATTCAAGTTCACCAACTATTCATATTTAATGATTTTTTAATCCTTTACACACACACGCACACACAACAATAAGTATGTAAAAATAGAATTAGTAATAACATAATAACATATGTAGATAAGAAAATTTTTAATTGAAATAATATAATATCATAAAATTAAATTCAATTTAAGAAATATTAGAAAAGTCAATATGATAATGTCATTTTAGTAAATTTTTCCTCAAAAATTAGTTAAACCTTTTAACTAATACTTATGTAACTCAAAATTGAAAAATATTTTAAAAATGGCATGTCATATCGTAATGTTAAAAAATGAAAAAAAAATTCAAATATGGACACAATATAATTTACAATATATTTTTTCATCTTTTTATATCTATCATTTTTTTTATATAATTGAATTGTGTTATAAAAATAAATTATAATAGAAATAAAAACAAAGTTAACAAATTATTGTAATAAGTTATTCTAATTGAATTGTGTTATGAAAATACAGAAATCAGAATTCCTTCACTTTCACCTGTTTTTCTAGTTTTATTTCCTTATTCTTTTTCTTTTTTATTCTTTTCCCTTCTTTCTTTACTTCCCAAAGTCGAACAACCACGGCCTCAACTCTTCCCTTGCCAACATAAAAGTTAGGGTAATTTGACAAAAAACTGTGAAATAGGTAGTTAAGATCATTAAACCACAAAAAAAAAAAAAAAGAATCTATTTCTAGCGCAAAAAACAGTTGATGCAAATTGGTATTTCAATTATTAATGTTTGTTTAAAGACCCCAAAATTAGAATTTTGGTAGAAAATGGACATATTAGCAGAGGAGGTTGGACTCCTACACTAGATATTCAATGCTATAAGAATTAGCAAAAAGAACACGTAAAAATGAAAAGGGGAGAGAGAAATAATAGCAATCACTTTCTAAAGACAATTATCAACAGAAAAATAGTGTAGCCCCGGTCCGGAGCAGCTCACCCTGGGCCAGTCGCTAAACGAGCAGGCAAACATGAACTTAAAATCAATTCAAAACCCAAATAAGGCAACTGCACAATTCAAACATGTACATTCCAAACCTGTACTCGCACACACCATCCCCATAATACACACACACACATATATATCCAAAAATACACACACTTATTCCAATCCGGGCTATAAACAATCTTATCGGTTTCACATGTTCTCACCTCGAGTACAAAATACACTCAGAGCATTACACCTATAATCACCACTCGCAACGAATCAAAAGATAGCCACAGGCCATAATATCAATGCTAAACATCATAGCTGCAATACAAGAAGAACTAAGCTTACAGCTCAACTGCGCAATCCAGTGGATTGAGTATCCCTTATGGCGTATAGCTTATCTTCTCGTGGTGTTCCAGGTCCAACACAACTTTCTCATTCGCTAGTTATATCACTTTGGAGAGTAAAACATAAACAAATGGAGAGAATCAATTCAAATAACTCAGTGAGGGCATACAATTCATAATAACAACAATGTACTAATAAAAGAGTAACAACGCATGCATATATATATTTGAAAGCTATACCAAATGTGGATACAACGAGATTATGGACCAATCAGGTTTCGGTCGATCAATACAAGGAGAGACGGAGAACAGGGGTTCGATCAGATGATGCACGGTAAACAATGCGATAGCAGGGCGTATGGATACAACGAGTCGAGCAAATGCCAAGACCTTAGTGATGCTCGGTTATCGAAATGTTCCAAGAAGCAAGTAAAACAAGTAATAACCGACAGGACAAACAACGGCAGTTCGCAAATAATTTCCGAATAACAGTTAAAAGGGAAACAGATAGGAGTCGATCTCCTTAAGCATTTATCAATAGGAATAAATATTAGTGAACAAGCAGTACGAAACAACAGATAGAGCAGTGCCACCACCTTATCACTCCACAAGCAAACAAATAAGACCCTTCCTTATCCCTCCCAGATTCTCGATAGTCACGCCAGACAGAACAGGCAGTAAATAGATGACCAAGGGACTTGCCCACCCGGTCTTTCCATGAGAGCTTCTCATGGAACAAACGCAAACTGTAAGCACCAAGCAAAAAGAATCAAGAAACAATGCAGTACAATAACCATTAATCACAATGCAGAAGGGGCAACAAGTCCCAATCAGTACAGTACGATAGCACTAGTAGCAAATCGCAATCAAACCAACAGAACGAGGAGACAATCCAAGAATCATAATAGTTTCAATGGGCGGCAAGACCAAACAGCACAATATGCAAGAGTTCAAAGAGATAGTTGTGCAAGAGATAGGCTGGAATTAGGACAGTGTATAACACAATTATCAAGATTTATGAATCAACTGTACAGGAAATCAGGCAAGAATTTCGATCCGTATTATAACAGGCGACAAGCCCCCGTTGGTAATCAATAGGACAAGCTAACCAACAATGATCACAACCGAGATCAAGGTATGACAGTTCAAGAAATCAATCACAATCATAAGATAAAGGACAAAGAGTCCCAGACAGTGCAGTATAGGGTATCAAACACAAATTCGATGCAGTGTACAATGGCGGCAAGCCCAAATAATGCAAACGATAAAACATGATAGCAATACGGGATCAAGTTTTCACACGGCTAATAAAAGAAGCTCTACTCTCTAGCAAAGAAAAGAGGTGAAGCCCTCATCTCGATGCGCTTACTGAAACTCGTTATGTTCGCGTAACAACACTCTTGCACCCGTTCACCTGTAGTCAGAGAATAGCTAAACTAACTAAGCATTGTCAAGACTTAGGTGATTTCACCAAAACACACTTATTCTTGCTTTACCACAAGCCCTTACACTCCATTGCTGGCTAATTTCACATACAGACACTTAAGCTAACCTTTCATGCTCATATGTGTTTGCATATAACAACGGAGTTTAGACTTCAGTCTTGTATACATTTCTAACCCATTTAATGTTATTAATAGCTTAATCCGCTATTCATACCCAAGTTAGTCTTAATCAGATGCACACAACTCACTTCGCCTTTTTCCCAATATATAATCAATATTCCACGCTATCAATACACACGATCTTTGTCTACTTCCGTACGTGCATTACCTTGCTATATTAACACAACTCACTTAGCATATATTACCATCTTGCATAGCCAAGAGTCATTCTCATTTCTTTATAACCAATAAACTCAAATACTAAAACTTGTGATCGGGCACATGCATGGCCACGATCCTCGCCAAGATGACCATACATGATATATTTAGGCATAACACAATGCTAAAATCAGTATTCAATGTCCATGAATTACTTCACCATACAATTATTAAACTGGTCTAAGATCCAAATACAACTCAATTGATCAATTTCCAAGTCCATGCAACAATCATCCAGCACAACCCGTGAACTCATGCATGACATATTCAATTTTTAATCCAAAACCCACTATAAACATGAACATATTCAAGTTCATCATTTATTAAACAAATGCTGGCTCTATTGTTGGTCAATAAGCGTAATACTTACATAATCGACCTCGAGTCGTCGGAATATGCTTCAAGGGGAGATGCTTCACGACGTTCTATACAAAAGCCCTCAATCAATTTCAGAAAATACCCTATCGGTCGGATTTAATTGACGAAATACGAAATCGAGCCCCAACTTATCATCGTGCCTTTGCCGTGCAATT
This sequence comes from Petrea volubilis, assembly GCA_026212405.1. Lineage (NCBI taxonomy): Eukaryota > Viridiplantae > Streptophyta > Magnoliopsida > Lamiales > Verbenaceae > Petrea > Petrea volubilis. Next base: position 6,587,634 of record CM047872.1, on the reverse strand, counting down.
ACTCCGTCACCGACCGTCGAATCCCGGAATTGATGGCACCAACGCATCACCCATGTCGAGACTCTCCGGAACCGACCTTCCCTCTTCGGAAAATTAGCAGAAATCCGGTGACCCGCCACCGTCACGCGCGCGCCGCATCCGGGGCTCATTTTCCGGCCGGCGACGAAACCCGATAACACCACCACCGTTGGAATCCTCTCGTCGCGCAGATCGATTTCGTGTACTCATTTGCGCGATTCCGTTGAGAAATGATTGATGTCTAGGCGTGTAAAGTGTGTGATTTCTTTCTTCAACCTTGCATGTATATATATGTAGGTATATCTACATTTCCTTTTCCCTTCTCTTCAAATTTGGCCCCAAAATTTGCAATGCATTTACAATTTGACCCCATTTTATACATTTGAGGCCCAAATATTTCACTTTTCCGCCATTGACCCTCCAAAAGCTTAACATTTATGCAATTGAGTTTCTCTTTTGGTCCCTGATCTATTTCCATTATCACATTTCATAGTTAAAATTATTCCTTTTTGTCAAAATGACTCGATAAATTCACTTAGCTCCACTTCTAGCATACTCATCAAAATATACATTCTTGTAATATAATATCAATTCTTGAAATTATGAGGTATTACATAGAGTATAATTATAGCAAGAATTTTATTTAATAAACAAATATTGGAAACAAAGAAGCAAAATTGAATACAAGAAGTATAAAATTTTCAAAAAGATACACCCGCCTAGCCTACATGTGAGAGAATATGCAACTCCATTACAATCACGTCTTACAAACGAGAATTCAACATGTAGAAAAGCACAACAAATCAATATATTCCACCCTCTTTTTATCAAGTATGAGATCTAATAACTTGACCCTATTAAGTCCTCACATCAGTATATTCGACTTTTCACAAAACACTATATTATATGAATTATCAAAAATGTTTTATGTAATGGGTAGCCCATATCAATTGGCAACTACATTTAAGAATAAAATGCAGTTTGCCCCCATATATTACGACGACGCTTGTATTATTTTATTTATCTTTTATATTTTAGAAGAACCATCATTACTCCTTCAAATTGAGCTATCAAAATACCATTCATTGAGTTTGAAGAAAATGCTCTTATTTTTATTATGCAATGTTTTATCTTATTTACTTATAATGATATTTCTTTCTAAAAAATGTTTTTGATTTTAATTAATATAATTAAATTTCCAATTCTCAAATAACTCTCTAAACTATAAATACTCATTTTTCAAGTAAAACAAAAGGTGTATTTATATATAAATTACTAACTTAGAATCCATGTTACGCCCGATAATATTGTCAAGAACTTATTAATATACATTAAATTTGATTATTATAAATTTATAAAAGATAAAATAAAAAAAAGTAAATAGATCACAAATAAAAAAAGAAATTATATTTTGACTAGTCGAATAGATGAAAAAGTGACTATGTATTACTAGTACCATGAGAGCCTCTTAATAATTTAAATATTTTTTCTCAAATTTTGGGTCAATCACTAAGCGTATACTATATATTCCAAATTAATAAAGGTATAATAAAAAAAACTTCTCCTGAAACTTAATTGTGGAACTTCTAATATCTTTTAATAGAAGCACCATTAAAAAAAAAAAGGAGAAAGCAATGTATTATTTATTTAGTTTGTATCCTACTATTATTTAAATCAATGTATTTCACTCCCATTATTATTAGTGGAGTGACTCATGAAGCAAAAAAGAAAATTGTAGAACAAATAAAGAAAAATAAAAATAGGAGGAAAAAAACAACATTAAGATGCAAAATAAAAGATTAGTATTGTGTCTATATTCAAACTTAGACTTTCCTTAAGAAAAATATTTCGAAACATGATAAAAAACAAACTTATGAGATATTCAATTAACTAATACACTTATTTGATAAAAAAAATTATCAATATCAACCATTAAGAATAATCCATCAAATATAACAATTTTATAAACATTGTAAGACTAATAAACATATTGGCTTGTAATTATAACAATTTGTAATGTATATATAAAAATTTTATATCTAATGAACCACAAAGTAAAATAATAAAATCCAAAAGAAATAAACAAAGAACAATTAACAAATTCTTATAAAAAAACTATAAGTGACGTTATATTCTTTTCTAATATTTTTTAAATTGAAACTAATTGTATGATATTACATAATATTTTCAATTAAAAATTTTTTATCTACATTTTTTATTACGTAATTATTTAAAGTTATTACTTATTTTATTTTCACAGACGCTCCATAATCGTCCCCGTTTCCTATAATTACCCCCATTTTTAATTTCTATGATCCGTTTCTTTTCATTATCCCCGTTTATTTCATTTACAACTCAAACAAATTCGTTGTCTCTCTCGTAAAATCTCTGTTGTGATTTTGAATGGCCGACAAGAATTTCAAGAAACGAAAGATCATCGAAATTTCATCTACCGATGCATCAGAATCATCTCTGCCGGAGAGCGATGACAACGATTCTGTTGAGGAGATAAGTTCTTTCACTCCTAGGTATTTTTCAGCAGAAAACGCAATTGTGTATGTGTGAATGTACTATGAGATTCAGGTAGTTCCTTTTTCGCACCAAGTTTTGTGGTTTTGAATATTTGGGATTTTTTTTTGTGAGTCAGTAGCGGTGGTGATGGTGATGGTGGTGATGATAAAGAGGAGGAGGATGATAATGATGATGATGGAAGTGAGTGGAATGATTCAGAAGATGAAGACGAGGATGAGACTGTGGTCGATGAAGATGAAGTGTTTGATGATGCTCATGTTGATAAAGATGATCAGGATTCTATGTGCAAAAAAGTTATTAAACTTATTCGAGGTCACCGCATCTAGAAAATGATCCACTACAATATAGAACATATTTTGGTTCTTTTCTGGAATAAATTCTATTTTATGTATGAATGAGTAAATTGAAGCGTCTTTTCCTCGGATACAGGAAGTATATACATTTGGAGTTGATTTACTTGTCTGTGCAGGGAGGAGTGATCTCCAAGAACTGAAGTTGATTGAATGTAAAGCATATCTGCGATTGCATGGATTGAGACTATCAGGAACTAAGGAAGAGTGCATGGAAAGGATTTTGGAGCATTGGAGGTTAGTGGCTTAATTGCATCTCAGTGATGGAGTTTTATTTACTGTAGATGAGATTCTTCATTTACACGATGTTGTCAAATCAGGAGAACAAATTTTATGGATGCATATACTTGTCCAAAAATAAAAGAATAAAGTAAATATTGCATGGAAATGGAACAATGGATTCTTTGAAAGAATAAGGTACACAGGCTAGCATCTTTGATGAAGATTACCTTCATTCCAAGGCCTTGCACACAAACCTTTTCTTTAACTTGTGAGGAATAATCCCTAATTTCTTTAAGATAAAACGTTTTGCCTGCGGGAATTGACCAGTCATACTTGCTTCCTCCTTTTACTAGTTCTCAAGTTAAGCCAAAAATGAAAAGAGAAGAAAAGAAATTAGATATCTGGACTTCTGACGGTTTCTCGGTGGTCAATTTCCATGTAGGGGTTGAAGAAAGAATGAGTACATATTTGAGCTTAAAACTATGTTGCTTTTCTGGAGCATGCCAATTTCTCCTTGACCAAGGGTCATGGAGGATCGGGCCCTAATCATATGTTGAGTCTTTCATAACTGATTCAAAGGAAGTTTATTACATAGTAACATCTCTTTGAATAATGCAATGATTTGGGAACTCTCCTGCTTAAATAAAATTCTAAAGAATAAATGCAACAAACTGCAATGTGGATCTGTAGCAGTGCAGCATCAAACTAAGTTTGCTGTCTCTTGCCTTTTCAGATGTAGAGCTCTCATAAGGTGTTTCTTAGATATTAAGCATGCGTCTCCAACTTCAAATGGTTTTTGCTTGGAGTAAAAGAACTGCGGATGCTTAGTTTGAGAACCTCAATCATGTGGCTTCACTAAATGTTTTTATGCATCAATATGTGATTCTGGAGAAACTTATGGGCTATTCACACCCTTATTTCAATTCAAAAGTCGATGTGGTTTCTTTCATGTGGTTATTGGTCTCTCAAAACCTAACTTGCACCACATTTAATTCCTCAGAGAAGTGCTTATAGTTTTTTGAAGGCCATAGTGGCCTTAAAGGGATTATTCAGAATAATACATGGTTCCTTATTTTTGTTTCTATTTGGTGTATGAAGTAAGAAAGATGTGAATTTTCTCCCACAGGTTGAAAGATGGAAATGGTGAAGCATTCTATCCCAAATCATCATTTACAATTGACTGCACTGGTACTTTTTAACAGCCTGTACAGTTTCTTTTTTTTTTTTTCAGTATTTAAATAAACTTATCTGGAACACTAGTTTTGCTATTATTATTGTTATTATGTTTTTTCACCATTTGGCTATCTTCCTTGCAGGTGATGTATGCAAGGGTGATGTTGTTTTGTTCAATCAGAAAGTATATCAGAAGTATTGACTCTTGCTGCCGTATGATTGTTAATATGATTTGGTTCCATTCTTTTTCTTATTGATTAAGCTTATTAGTTGGAACAGATTTGACAAAATCATGAGATGCGGAAGCCATTTGGGGAGGAGGACTGTCGCCGGGAGGGTTGTAAAGGAAAGCTATGGTATTGCCAAACAACAACATACATTCACGGTTAGATCAATTTTTCAGATAAGGAGATAGAACTTTCAGAAATTCATATTCAGAAGGCTAGAGCAAATACTGCTTGATGATCTTTGTTCCTTTCTCGGCTAACCAAGTTTTTGTGGGATAATTGATGTTAAATCAGGTTGAAGTGCTGTGGAACAGAGGAACTAAGAAACTACCTCCACTATTCCCTTTACTTGTGAAGGGCCGCAACCTCTATAGATTGAAAACATTTAGACAGGTGAGTTCATCTGGAACCTAGCAATGTAACATCCTATTAATTTGAAAATTATCATTCTTCAGTTTTGGGTTGTTCAGCGTTGGAAGAATGAAAAAAATAGACTGGAAGTACTTGCCGAAAAGCACGAACGTGGAGATGCAGCAAGAACTACAAGAGCTATGAGAAAGAGAAAAGCAGCAATGAGAACAAATAATAAATCCACAAAATTCAAAGGTAAGATGTGTATTGCAACTAGAGTGTCTGGACGGATCTTGCATTTTTTACATTTCTTCACACAGAATGATTTGTTGTCTGGTGATAGATGCCAAACGTTGCAAGCATCTCTACCATGCAGGCCCATCTGGAACAAGAGAGACAACTCATTCAAAGAAAAATTCTGTAGATGAACATGGGAAGGTGTTGGCCAAAAACAAGAAACGGAGTCCTTATCAAAACAAGGCTCCTACTCAAACGTTAAGTTTAAACCAATATGGCAGTTTGAGACATCCTGCATCTCATGGGAGATATCAATCCAACCAGACTAGAGAGCCCTCAAGTTTCCCATACAGTTATCCTTCTTCCCAAACTTTTCATAACTCTCACTCAGATGCCTTCCCGAGGGAGATGTTCAGACGTCCTGCATCTCATGGGAGATATCAATCCAACCAGTCTAGAGAGCCCTCACGTTTCCCATACAGTTATCCTTCTTCCCAAACTTTTCATAACTCTCACTCAGATGCCTTCCCGAGGGAGATGCAACATCTCCCTTCTCATAGAGGTTCTTCATCTATGGTTAGATTGTCTTATTCCAACCCTCTTCCAAATTCCGGCCTGAAGCCTATTTCAGATTTCCAAGAATTTAATCATGGCAGTTTTATGGACCCTGCTTATTGACATTCTAGGCTTGTGTGTGGACCAAGAAAGTATAACTGCCGCTTCCCTAGATAGTGGAGATAGTCTGCTATTAACCTTTGCTGCAATCCCTGATCTGTTTGTTTTGCTAGGGCAGGTTTATTATTTGAATGCCCTGTCACACGGACATGCGGACCATTTTGTTTTAAGGTTTGATTTAAATGTGGGAACTGGAAAGATTTTATTATAGGTGCTGGACATTGACAGAGAAGTGTGGAATATATTAAGCACCAACAACTGATGGTTTTCTCGATAGTCATAAAATTCTAACTCCATAAATTTAGGTTTTGTACTGTAAATCGACGGTAAGAAGTGGCAGTGAAAGTCATATAATTCGACTTTTCAGTCTTGTGAAATTTAAACTGGAGCATGGAGTCCCGGGCTTTTTTGTCATGGCTCATCAGTCTACGTTCGGGCCTTCAAGAAAATGATGGTTGTGATGCTTAATCAGGCCTCTCAGTTGCATGGAGGAAAGATGTGGGAGCTGGCCCATCTGCAATCAGGCTGGACAAAGGTATCATGCGGCGGTTATTGAAACTTTAATTCGCTAACCTTTTTCTTAGAAAATGCATGTGCTTATGCTGAATGTTGAGTTCTGGTAACTCAAAACCGCGGAAATGGTTGTCATGAAGAATGTATATAATTTTGCTTTCTCCAATCAAAAGCTGATAATATCTTGATTTTGTGCGATTAGTGATAACCCAAAGCATGACCCTTGTGATTGCGACGATATGACATGACTCAAAGTCTAGATCATGTTGATGAATAGTACCTTAGGATTTGGGCACATAGTTAATGTTCAAATGCATGAATGATGACTAGCAATAGTTGAAACAGGGGATCTGATGAAACATTAAAGAAGGTGACATTGGTTATATCATCACTTTTTAATATTTGTCTCTTGCTTCAACGAAATTTTGGTTGCAGGTGAAATTCGCTGCTTATGTGAAATATTGAGAACTGAGAAGGATTGATTTGTCGTTACTTAGCGTAGTTTAACATAATTGCTTGTTAAGTATTCGTAAGAACGGACAAAATCGTACCTAGGATTCTAGGTTCCTTGATTCAATAGCATTTTTCGACCATTTAGCCTACATTGGTTATAGAGTGTTTGATTTGTCTATTTTTGTGACGTGACCATTGATGTTTTCCTTGAAATGACACCAGCTAATAACAGACAATGGCTGGGGTCTCTGTGTCCTGTCCATTTTGTGTTATTATTGGAGCTGAATATAAGTTGAGCCAACCACAAATGCACCAGTGTTCTGGAATTGCCTCTTGGTGAAAGCTTACAGCTTTTTTTTTTTTTGGATAAGTGCCTGCAATTGTTTGTTTGAAGGAGAATATCTATGGTGTTTGCAAAAAATTCAGTTTCTTGAAAATTACAAGTAGAAGTAATGGTAAAGGTGTTTCAGATTTTGTATTTTTTTTTTCACTATTTCTAATTGAAAACTGAAATTGTGAAATAAAACATATCTTAATAGATTTTTTTTAAGCCAAAAGTACATAATTACATTTTTGTTTAAGCTTTTGCAAACACCTTCATAATGAGATATGATTGTAGACGATTGTGAATCTAGAGTGAGGTATGTTTACTTTGTGCCTCTAACTATTTGTAAATGATTATACTTTTGAAAAAGTTAAAATCATATAAAAATTTATAAACAAGATGCTCTATTGCTATTTTTTTTTTAAATTGAAGTAAAAAGTAGAAAAGCATTTTTTTTAGTGGCCGCAAACACCGGCTTGCTAAATAATTTACTTTTGCTTTTAACGTTTAGGTACATGTATGATCCGACATAAGAACCTATTGTCGAGAAACAAGGCATCTGGTGTTAGATATGGAGCGATGTAATTTCAATAAAAAAAAAATCATTTTTTATTAGGAAATAATTTACTATTAATAATAATAAAAAAAATCTAAGATGAGTGAGGATGTCATGCAGCTTAATCCAAAGGACCATATATAATATACGAACTTGAATAGTTAAATTCCACTATCTACAAGAAAGAGAGAGAGAGAGAAAAGATTATGTAATATAAGATGTTTCGCAATTCACAACGAGCGTTAATTGAAAACAAATGAATGTTGTCCGAAGTTGGGCTTTTAGGATTTTTTTTTTATGAATCGAGTGTATGCATTATATTATTTATATTCAAATACGTATTATATTAATTGTTTTATAAAATATATATAATACGTAATTAAATTTAAACTACAAAATATATGAATGAGATTCATACATCCTATTCATATAAAATTTTTTGAACTTTTAAATCGGAATGCGGTTATACGGTGAAGCATGATGTACAGTCGCGATTATTGGGAGTGATTGCTCATCATTATATTCCAGGGTCCCCAGGTATGATTGCTTTCAGAGTTCCACGTTATCATCATCAAGGGCCATACACTTCTCCCCATTTAAAAAAAAAAAAAAAAAAGACGGCTCTTCATTATCTGAGTATTGTCCTCTTTTTGATATCACAGTACGATCACATGCAACGCCCTTCCTAAAGACGGGAAATTAATGTGTGGCTTTTGTTCATTTATCTATCTTTATTATAAAAATATAAATAATCTATATTATTATATATTTAAAAAGATATTTAATTGAAATTTTTTTAATTTTAATTAAATTTTAATTTTTTAGAATTTTAATTTTTTTAATTAAAAAAATTGTTATTAGTTATATAATGGAGTCTCTTGATTTCATAAAAATTCAAAATTTGAATTTATTAAGGTCTCTTAATGTGTATTAATTATTAATTAATCTATAACTCTTTCTCAAAAAATATCATTTCTTTCCCTTTTCTCCCTCCCCCCCATTCAAAACAGCCTTAATAAGACTTCTTCAATTTCATTATAATTCCCCAACAATGTACAAAAATTTACATTCCTCATTTATTATCTATTCTTTTTTTGCTTTCGATTTTATAGGTAAGTAATTTTATTTTTTATTAATCTTGAATTTTCGTCTTTTCCTACGGTTTTATTATTTTTTTTCTTATTGTTTATTCAACTTTATGACTTATTTTATCTTTATTATCCTATTACTATTTGTTTTTCATAGTTTTAGATTTTTTTTAAATTTTGGTATCATTTTCTATCTTACAAGTACTTTAGCACCATTTTATGTTCACATTATATATATAATAAACCAAAAATTGATTTTGATAACCAAAATCATCTAATAAATCACAAAATGATTTTGATAGTGGTTTTTGACTACAATTTGATTAATTTTGACAAAATAGAATTTTCTTAAATTTTTTAATCTTTTAATTTAAAAGATTGATTGGCTAGGTCTTTCAAATAATAATAACAATAATTAAAAACTTCATCATCCCACTCATCCACTTACTTATTCAATTTTCTATGATTTTTTATTTCCACCAAGAGATTTTATAATTAAAATATCCATCGAACAATGATTTGATATATGAAAGGAAATTATTTACCAAAAAAAAAAGATATGGAAGGATATTTAAAATATTCACGACATTTAAAATACATATGACTCAAGTTTAGGGCGAAATATTTATTCGGAGATTGTAAAAAGAGATTCACAACATTCAAATTAAATCAAGAGTACTTGATGTTTCATAATTTAATTATTATTTTATTTACATATTGTTATTGTTATTATTCTTTTTTGTAAACTAAATTTTAATTTTAATTTATTTTATGTGCATCTAAAAAAATATAGTGTCACGTATTCCAATATGGATAATAATTCATTATTTGTGATCTATTAACTTAGAGTAGCTCATAATTTATCATTCATAACTTTAATATATCTACAAAATTTATTTATTACTTTAGTTTTGATAACATATTTAGATTTTAATTTTTTTTGGCATGACAATACTTTTCTCTTTTAAAATAATTAAAAGCTTCAAATATAAGTAAAATATTACTTATTTAATTATTAAACTGCATTAAAAATTATTTAGAGTAAATGTTGTTTTACATAAATAGCATATTTTATTTTTATCTTTTTACGCAGTATAATAAATTATGATATACATGCGTAGCACATGGTACATACTAGTTTATAAATATTATATATATATTTTTAATTTTTGGTAAAAATTAAAATAATTTTATATAAGTGATAGTAAATAATATTTATTTATATTCTTTTAGTAATTTAAAAATTAAAAGTTAGATTTTAAATTAAACATTAGATGAAATAAATACAATAACTATGAATAAAGAGTTAGACTTTTAATTGAACTCTACCATTTTTTCATAAATAGATAAATAAATAAACGAAAAGAGTTGGTGACCCTCTTTAATCATCCATTCATCCCAATGTAGATACAATTATTAAATAAATCATTCTTTTGTAGCACTCTTTTTTTTTCTTTTATAACACTCTTGACTGTCAATTGTAAAATAATTTTCTTTTTTACTACCTTTTAAACTTGTTAGATCAAATATATCGTGTCTTTCTCATTGTGATTAATTTAATAATTCATGAAAAGGAAAAGAAATAAAAAATTTGTGGACAATATAAAATTAAAAAAATACAAAACGCAACCAAATTTATTGAGTATTATGTTGTGATTTACCAAAAAACTATTATATCAAAATACAAGTAAATAGCTAAAATATGCCATTAATAGAGAAAAAGATTACCTACATGCATCTTGTGTGAATGCAGATAAAAGATTACTTATAAGTAAAAAATTACAATTATTTTTAACTAACTACTTCGAATTGGAAATGAAAATATACCATTATATTGTATTTACTGAATAAATGATAATGTAGAAATGGAAAGCTTAAATATGTTAGTGACAAAATAAATATAAAAAATTTCAAGTGGAGAAATTATGTTACACAAACTTTGCATTGAATGAGGAATCAATTAGAAAATGAAAAAAACAATAGAGCGAGTTTCATAATAATAATAATAATAATAATAATGTTATAATGGGCAAACTATCGTTGAGAATGCCACCCACGAGGAACTCTTGGATGTCTAAAGGCACAAGATCTTGAGGCCAACAAGTTGGAGAACAGTGTTTGAGGGCCTATGAACCCTGTACCGACTCCACTTAGAACTGGCTCTTCAGAGCCCACCTAACACGCGACTATCGTTCATGCCTAACAAGCGGCATATCTGTACCCACCAACCCTAATTGATGCCGTTGCAAGAGTCACATAAGTCTTAGGTGTAATTAATGGTGAATATCTTCAGCATTAAACGAGATGTGCATTTAGTGCAAATATCCCATCTCATTACATGCTAGGTATGGCCAACCAATCCTGGGTATGATCCTTAAAGATAAAAAGACAATGGCCAACATACTCTATCGTCCTTTAACTAACATCTGACGCACTAACCTCACCCAAATATATCTAATCATGGCCGTTATATATAAATACATTCTCTCAAGTCCTAATGGTAAGAATACAAACTTAGCCTTCCACTACATCTTCTTCTCTTCACTAAAATAGTTTAAACATTGACTTGAGCGTCGAAGAGTCATCCTACGTCAAGGTAAAATTGATTAATCTCACATGCATTCATTTCTTTTGTGTTAAAGGACCACCAACAACTCTTGAGCAAAGCCCTCAATTCCTATCAAGACCATTTCCAAATAGCATCACATCTTATGAACCATAATTTAAAACAAATATGGCTAGACTCGAAATAAAGACATGATAAATGTATACAAGTATCACCTTAGATAAATTATTTAACTTGGAGTTTTAGTTTTAAATACGAATCAAATGGTTAAAATTATGTTATATTTTGTATTGTAATTTTTTTAAATAAATAAATAATATAGTGCAATTTGAACTGTTTGATACGTGCATGGGACTCTGATCGGGTGCATAGAAGAACCTAGGAGAAGAATTAGCCTATATGACCTTTTAAGTTTTTATTAAAGAAACTAATCCTCAAATTATATTTCCATTTACTTTTGGCTTAAATTTCCAACGTGGCATAAATTAGGGCAAATAAGCGTCCCTAAGATTTGAGTGCGAGTCAAATTATAAATAACTTAACTTATGAGTGGGGATCAAATTGAAAATAACTTAACTTGCAAGAATAACAAAACAACTATAGCATGACAAAACAAATGGTTGTTCGTGCCAATTTCTTAAGAGATAAACTGCTCTCTTAAGAGATGCTACAAAACGGCCAGGCTATGACAAAACAAATGGTTATTCATGCCAATCTCTTAAGTGGTAAACTAATCTCTTAAATTTTGATGAGCAACTTACGAACGATTCATAAAGAGACAAGTCGATCTCTTAAATCTTAATGAACAACTTATAAATGATCCATGATGAGATAAGCTGCTCTCTTAAATTTTAATGAACAACTTATGAGCAATTTATGATGAAGAGACAAATCGAAATAAACAACTTACGAGTGATCCATGAAGAGACAAGTTGATCTCTTAAATCTCAACGAACAATTCACGGGCTATCCATGAAAAGACAAGTTGATCTCTTAAATCTTAATGAATAACTTATAAGCAATCCATGAAGAGACAAGCCAATATCTTAAATCTTAATGAACAACTTGCAATCCATGAAGAGCTGAGGCAAGCCAATATCTTAAATCTTAATGAACAATTTACAAGCAATCCATGAAGAGACAAGTTGATCTCTTAAATCTCAATGAACAACTTACGAGCAATCTGTAAAGACACACGTCAATCTCTTAAATCTTAATAAACAATTTATGAGTGATCCATGAAGAAACAAGTCGATCTCTTAAATGTCAATGAACAACTTACGGGTGATCCATAAAGAGACAAGCCAATCTTTTACACCTCAATGAACAACTTACGAGTAAGAGTCCCAATGGTCGCTAAAGAGATCACATAACACTATAGTCGTGCGTAAGTGCACTATGGCCGTAAAAGGTATCACGACCTAGCCGTGGGTACTTTGCATCCATTTTTATGAAGGATCTTTTGAAGAGACAAACCAATCTTTTAAAACTCAATGAACAACTTACTAGTGATCCATAAAAAGTCACGACGGTCCCTAAAAAGAATGCATGGCTCTATGGTCGCGCGATGTATCACGGTCGAACCGTGTATACTTTCTATCCATTGTTACAAAGGATTTTTTGAAGAGACAAGTCCATCTTTCAAACCTCAATAAACAACTTATGAGTGATCCATAAAAAATCCCGATAATCCCTAAAGATATCGCATAACACTACGGTCGTGTGAGGTATCATGGCTGGGCCATGGGTACTTTATATCCATTATTACGAATGATCTCTTGAAGAGACAAACTGGTCTCATAAATTTCAATGAACAACTTAAAAAATATTGACATAAATTCATTTTGAACTATATATTCATTGGAATACTTTAAGAAAATAATAGATCGATTCTATAATAATGATCATTATAATATATTCATGATAATATCATTAATTATGATTATTAGATAGAAACCAATGTTTCTATGATCATTGTAAAATATCTTTATATCTATGATATCTATATTACGAAAGATCATTATACAAGATAGAGTTATATAATAAATACTCTTATAATGTACTTCTATATTATAAAAGATCATTATGATCATTATATAAAATTAATGCCTATATTATAATGATCATTGCAATATAACTCATCTATTGTGGATTGACCTCTAAAAGATCATTATACTATATTTATGGAGTTTATACCATAAAAGATCATTATAATCATTATATAGAATTGATGTCTATATTATAATGATTATTATAATATAATTGATCTATTGTAAGTTGATCTCTAAAAAATCATTATAATTTTAGAGATTTGTATAACTTTTAGAGAATATATATAATTAATGAAAATATAAACATCAATTCATCTTTATTTTTAAGATATGAATGATAATTATTGATTTTAAATTATTTATTACTTTAACTTTACAAATATTATCCTAATATATCAATATATAAATATATATATATATATATATATATATATATATAAATATATATATATAAATATATATATATATGTATTAAGTTATGTTGAATTAAAAAAAAGCATTAATTCATTTCCATTTCAAAAATTCTAAAATGTATGTCATTCACATTTGTTTAAGCGGTTATTTGAATTTTTTGAAGAATAGTGTACTTTTTGTACTCAATTAAGTAAATCAAATAAATGACCAATTAGACAATATACTATACTTTAACTATTTTTATTCATATGATAAAGTTCAAACGACAATATATATTTAGTATAATTCAAATAATTATTTATATTGCTTTTGATTAAAAACTAAACTAATACAAATAAAAATAAAAATACTATAATTAAATAGATACAAAATTTAGAAAAAGACACCAACCCCCATCCGAACGAGAATTAGAACAGAAAAAAGGTCAAAAAAAAATGAACAACAAACAACAACGCGCACACACATCAAAATTGAACAATAAAAATTGATTAAAATGTTACATTGAAGACACAATTTGTTAGCCCATGATAAACGAAAGTGATTTATGAAAAGAAACTTCACAAATTTTGGCCAGAGGCAATGAAACAAGCGCTAATAGCGTGCGTGCAACGTCGGTGCTTGTTCTGCTGTCTCCGGCAAAAAATTCTCAAACTTTCCCCAATAAATCAATTCCCCTAGTCATGAGCAAGCCGATTCTTCGATCAATTTTGAAATCCTATAAAGTTTAAATGATTAATTTTAATTGTATATTGGTGTTTTGGTGTTTTTTTTTCATTTTTTTTATGTTTTGATATTTGTTTTGTAATATGTTATATTTTTAGGGGTTAAAATAAAAATTTTAAAAGATAAATGAATATTTATGTTTAATTTATCATTAATTATGTACAATTAATTAAAAGATCGTATAGCTAAAAATTAAAATTTGGAGGTCGCTTCTTAAAAAAAAAAAATTGAGAATCCCTTTTAATTGAAACTCTCCAGAACCTGCCGATCGATCCAATAATTACACCTAGGGTAAAGGCGAAAGTGTTTCGGGGTGGTCCTTATTTCGTATGGCTTTAAGTGAATCAGAGCTTGTGTGGTGTGTGTACTCAATTGGAACACGAATACCCATGCAGGCCACCCAACAAATGTCCCCTTTTGGGCCCCAATCTTTCACGGTTTGACTTGCCCTCCCCAATCATGAAACGATCATGTACCACTTACCCAAATTAGAATATATAAAAGAAAAAAATAGTCATTCTACAAATTGATCTTAATTAAAACTCACCGAAAAGTTGACATGATTTTCATATATACAGCTTAATATTTTATTATATGCTAAGTGCTTTCTAATTAGGAAAGCACTCTTTAATTTATGACAAGTATCATATTTAATTTTTTTTCTCTCTTATTAAATGAATTTTTGTATTCTTTTTCTTTTTTGTCTCTTTCTTCTCTCATTTGCCCACTTTTCAATTTTTTTTATTTTTTTTATACTTGTTTTCTTATTTTATTTTATTTAACTATTTAGTTATCATTAATTCAATAAATATATTAGAGATAGTTAAATATTATATTTATACATAAATGAATAAATATCTGCAAAATATCTAAACAAAAAACCAAAAGAAAAAGAAAAAGAAGTGCACATGTATCGTTGTTGAAGTTAAAATTTAAATATATATATATATATATATTATATTGGAATATCATGAGATTTGTCTAAATTACAAAAAAAATCCTCTATTTTGAAAAATTACGTAAATAATCATGAGGTTTGCATACTAAATTGTAATGCTAACGGAGATGTTAGAAAGACCAAAAATGTCATCAAATCTTTTACTATTGAAAAATAGTAAATTACACTAAACTACTTTAAGGTATGCTAAAATTATAAATTTAACCCTCAAATTTCAGAAATTACCTAGATAACTCTAAAGTATGCATACTAAATTACAATACTAATATGGATTTGATAAAAACGAAATTTTCTCAGATCTTTTGTGATGAATGCTGTTTTTTCATCCAAAAATATATTTTTTAGTAGTTTAGTATTTTTCATCGGGAGTGATATTTAAAGCATCAGATATATAGTGTATTACGAAAATTAATTAACATGGGTTTAGTTTTTAAAAATTCCTATTTTTCAATGCGGTACTAATATTTGTATTTTTTTTGGCTTGGTTATTAGTGATTTGTTTGTTAAGTTAATATAAAATATTACAAAACAAACTTCATGTATTTCAAAATATTACGAATCAACCCTCGACAATTTATGAAATTTGGTCAAATTTGACAAAAAGGTAGAATAGGTAATATGTGTTAAAATTTAATGGTTTCTATTAAAAACCCTAACGGCAATAGACGGAGGGTTAAATATGTATAAAATTTGCATACTTCAGGATTATTTAGATAATTTTTCAAAATTGAGGATTTTATTTGTAATTCAGACAAACCTCAGAGTACTTTAGTGTAATTATCCCTTAAATTAATAATAAGTGAAAAGTCAAAAAAATTAAAATAAACTAAATTAAAAATAAATATAAAGAAAATATTAATTGAATGGGATATGAGAGAAAAGAAAGGAGAGAAAAAAAAAAGAGTAAAAAAAAATATATGGTAGAAGAGACATGGGAAAAACAAACGTTAAATATGATACTTGCCATAAAGTGGGGATGCTTCCCCATTAGAAAAACACCTAGCATATACTACACCCGCTTAATTAATATCAAAACCAACCATATCCAGGGACACATATCATGAAATTTTTAGTGTTGAAGAACATATGCTGAGATCCTAATTTGGTAACCAATGAACTAGCTAAGATTGAAGAATATTGGTGATATTGTTTGATGATCAAAAGAGCCTAGGGCCACCGGGGCGGAGGTCGATCTCTTGCGTCCAGGTGGATCTGTCCTGAATGTGTAATTGCCAGTAGGTCTGAGCCACCACGTCCGGGTCCATTACGCCGTCCCCTCCTTCTCCCGATCCACCACTGCTACGTTGTTGCTCTCCCACAGACGACGAAGACGATCCTGGTGGCGAAATCGATGACAATGTGCCCCTGCCAAGTCAAATTTCCACAATTAGATATTCATTTATGTTAATGTCAATTATGTGAGTAGTTACTCAAAAACAACCAAATAAAATATGATTATATAATAAAATGAAATATTACCGTCATCATATACAAGGCAGTATCACTGCTACTGTGGAGTGTTACTAGGCTCTGGTTATGTATAGAAATGAATTAAGTGTTGAAAAACAAAAGGTTCTAAGATTTTGATATAAACTAGCACTCGGAGCTTGCATTCCAACACGTGTAAATACTGATATAGTTAGCTCTTTACACTTGGGCATTATTATGAATCAACAGAACAACAGTTGGATTTTCTATTCCCACACGTAAATAAAATCTTTAGATTCTAGCCATTTAACATATTGGGAATTATGAAAAACAACATTTATTCGATTGACCTAATCGAGAGAAAAGGCAATGTGAAATCAGGGGTTACCTTTACAGCACACACGCCCCACCCCACCCCACAACCAAATAATCTTTTGTCTGTATCTTATCAAGAAGAAAACTAGTTTTGTGAATATCTTTGCTACACATGTACAGAAGTAATAAAAATCTGCAAACATATCTAGTTTTAGAACATTGGACTGCAAGTGGTTAGTGGAAAAGTAACAAGATTCCGGGGGTTATCTCATGCATCAAGAATCTTTCAAAAAGGCGCTGGTAAAATGTGGTCTTATAAATGCTGTATTCGATACAACACGTAATCCGTACAAACTCAGATTTTGAATATATCTTTTTCTATATTCATTTAGTTAAAATTATTGAAGTACCATCCAACGCCTACCAATCATTCAATTGTGCACTACAATACATTGAATGCAGCATAAACTACACGACGACAAACACGCCGATCGAGTTAACAGCGTACTACCTGCAACTTATTAGACAATTTGAGAAAGTGGACAAACCTAGGCGCACCAACGACGCCGTCGATGATGACATGGGCCACATGTACTCCCAGTGGCTGGAACTCTCGAGCCAGGCATTGCGATAAGGCTCTCATCGCAAACTTCCCACAACCTATGCATTTGTTTATCAAAGAAATTAAGATCAAAATTAATCACCAACTGGATTTAAGCATGATTAATATGATAGAGCGAGATTTAACTTTAAATTTCGTACACAAATCTGAGTAACCGGCAATGCCTGCAAGCGAAGCCGAACAGCCGGTGAAGAGAATCGTCCCCCTCCCTCTATCCACCATCCCCGGCAGCACCTGCAAAAATTATTGTCATTAATAGGAATTGAGAAATTGTGATGTATTGTAATATTGATTGATAATGGGACCTGTTGGGCGCAGTGGAAGGCGCCGACGGAGGAGACGGCGAGGGACTTCTCGAAATGGTCGACGCGAATATCGGTGAAGCTGGTGGGGATCCACGACACCGGATGATACGCGTTGTAGACCAAAACTTCCACGAAGCCCAACGAGAGAACCCCCTCGAAGGCCTCCCTGATGCTCCTCGACTCCGAGCAGTCGATTCGGATCGCGAACACTTGCGCCTTCTCTTCCCTCGCTATCTCATCGGCGAATCGTGATAATCTACCTGCGGCAGCATTTCAGTTGGTTCTGATGAGAAAGAGTGAAGTTGATTGAAGAAGTAAGAGAAAGTGTTGGTGGCCAGAATGAATGGATACTGGCCTAGGTCACGGGCGAGAATGGCGACGGTGTAGCCTTCGTGGGCGAATTTGCGGGCGATGGAGAGGCCCAGCTTCGCGCCCACGCCAACAATGGCGGCGATGCCCTTCGGCGAGGCGGAGTTCGCCATGCTTCGCGGCATCATATACATATAGATATATATATATATATGTAATTTCTGTTTAGACTCCTATGCGTATATAGTTATATATATACAAAAGGCTAGCTGTATAGAACAATCAAATCTAGAATGTTGCAGAAAAATTTCAAGGCCTAGTCAGAAGTGTTTGATTAGCATTTGCTGATGAGAATATTAATTACAATGATGATGTAAAAGAGCTAGAAAATAGTGTGTGTGTGTGTGAGAGAGAGAGAGAGAGACAGAGAGAGAGAGAGAGAGTGTTTCTTATATTCCTGCAATATCTTTGAGAATTATAGTGCTTCTCTTGGAGATTCAGTAGTGGCACTACTAATATTGTAGTCACCACAGATGAACGGACTTTTTCTCTTTATTCCAAGTTATATATGTACTGTGTGTGAATACTAATGTGTGTGTAATTTGAAGCTTCTCCCAACAAGCAACAGCGGTTTATCCGCTTCTCTTTTGGTTCGGTGTACGTACGTAATTTTATTAGTGTGCTAATATGAGGTTAGAATTTGTTCCAGAAATTTTATTATACACTAGCATTCAAGATATACTTGATACATGTGCAAAATAAAAATTAAAGTATAATCTAGTGTAAAATTAAATTTTTATTAAATTTTCTATGTAAACATATATATGTTTTAACTATCTTTATTATTTTGCACTATTTTGAATTATTTATAATATATTTATTAAATTTATAATTCAAAAAATAAATTTAAAACTAACATAATTTGTTTGATAAAAAAAATAGAAATATAAAATAGAAGAAAAGTAGTTTGATAATAGAAATGTGATAAAGGAGAGAGGAGAGATATGAATAGAAAAGGCTAAATAAGAAAAATAGTTAAAATATTAGTAGGGATATTTTAGGAAGATTATAATTACACACACAAAAAGAAAAGTCAAAATTTCAATACATAATATAATATTATACATATTAATCAAATATTTTGATAGAGAAAAGGCATAAATGGACAAATTTTTATATGAACCTATTTGCAAATATAGATCAAATGAATCAAATTTTATTATATTTTATATATCGATATTTTCTTTAAATGAATTAATAATATAATTGTGCAATTTAATTTTTTGGTGCATATGTGGAGTTTAGTTAATTAACCAAGTGTGCATTTTGATTTGGGTATTTTAAGTAGGCTTGTAAATGGGTAGAGTTTTACCCTACATGTATCCACCTATTTTTTACCCATGCCCTACCCATACCCTAAAATTTTAAAATCTATTCATACCTTACCCTAACCTATACTACTACAAATGAATGGGTTAGGGTAGAGCCTTACCCTTTTCTACCAATTGGGTAATGATACTCAATGAGTATTCACACACCACACACATTTTTCACATACAAACACGCACATTGTATACATATTTTTCACATACACACACGCACATTATACACATATTTTTACACGCACACATACATTTTTCACACACACACACACACACACACACACTACACACATATTTTTTACACACACACACACTGCACACACAATTTTCACACACACACACACACACTGTGTGTAAACACACACATTGCATACATAGTTTCACATACTACAAACAATTTTCACACACATTGCACACGCATATTTTTCACACACTGCACATATATTTTTCACACACACACACTGCGCACACATATTTTTCACACACACACACTGTGGGTAAACACACACATTGCACACACATAGAGTACTACACACACAATTTCACACACACACTGCACACACACAATTACCATACAAAGAGGACACTGATTGAAGGGGTGAAAAAGTAAAATGACTTGGTATAAGAAATCCCACTCCAATTAATCAAACAGAAGACTTCTTTAGCTATTAAGTCCAAAATCCGCTTATGAAATTCAACATGTGTACGACCCACCCATATGGCATTTAGGGTCTTATAACCTTAATCCCAAATCAAACACTTCGCAAGCATATATACAAATTTTCCTCATAGTAACGGTTGAAAGTTGAAAGGCGCTGTGCCGCAATTATCCTCCCAAATTTACGAAGTTAGATTTTGTGTATTTTCATTAAACTTTAAAAATTTTGCTCCCAAAATAATTAAAAGTTTAATTCATTCACTTGGATTAGATTTTCTCCATGTAATAATGTAATAAATGTAATCATTGTTAGTCACTTTCCCTAAACTGTATACCAATCATACGGCAAGTGTAAAACACTCTCCACGTGACTAATTTTGGTATGATTGAACCTGATGTGGGTAAGAATTTTCTCAATTTGAGATGCAATTTCATTTGATTTTCTTCTCCATTTTTGTATCATCATATTTTATTCTTCATTTTTTCTACATCTATATAAAATTACAAAGCAAAAACCATATTTTAAACGTTAGACAACTCTACACGTAAAGTGGAAAAAGAAAGTTTAATTTGAACCATGAAGTTGTTCTTTATTGGACAGTTGTGATGGAAAAAATCACCAATGATTTTTTGTTTGATTTTTCGTTCATTGTGCAATTTAATAACATACGATAAATCAATCTTCACCCAACTCACACACACTATCATAAGTATATACACAGTGTAAACATATTGTGACGCATTATAGGAAGACTTCCAATCTTACATTATTTTCTCACGATCTCGTAAAATGCATACCTGCAGGTTGTACGCTTTCTTGTACTGAACTTGCTATGGATCCAATTTATCCTTAAAAGCTAAGGATTAGGATATCTCACCATATGAATTGGTTGGCTTAGGAAGCATATTCATCAAAATAAATAAATAAATATTGGCGCAGGAACCCTCTTTCAACTGATATTATTAAAAAATGACCTAATCAATTGATATATAAAATATGATACTTTTAAAAAGTGCTTTAATTGTGTATATATCGTGACACTTCACAAGAATGTTTCAATAAATTATACCAAATTTGAAGTATAATATATCTTTCTTACCACTATAAAATGTCAAATATAAGTTACTGTTACATTTAAATATATGACATTTTGGTTAGTGTCATTAAACACAAATCTTTTTTGTAACCTTAGCTAAAGTGTCACATATTTGAATGTAACAATACCATATTTTTGACACTTTATAGTATCACAAAAAATACTTCATTGTTATTAAGACACTTTTATGAAGTGTCACATTAGGTGGGTATATGTGACACTTTTAAAACTTTACATATATTATGTGTCAAATTAACTCATTTTCTTAGTATTGTGATATGGAATATGGATAATTACATTCTACTCAACTCACTCATGCCACTCGCACTAAATCGTGCCCCCAATGGGCCAACCATATCTCAATATTCATACATAGGTCTCAATTGTGGATAGTGGTAGGATTCCACTCTGATATATAAGGATGGCAGCAGGGTAGGTTTGGCCAAACCTAAGACCCAACCACTAGGTTTTTTAAGGCCTCGAACCCGCTCCGGACCAAAATTCCATGGGTCCAAGTTGGACCCAGTAGACCCATTTTATATTTTAAAAAAAATTAAGAAACTTTATATTATCACAACTCTATAAAGATAAAAAAAAAAAATAACAATATTACCAAAATACTTATTATTTATAAAGTTCTATGAGCATATTTAATTTTTATAAAGTTGAATATCGTTATCACATATTTGTTTACACATATTTTGAAATTATTACTTATTTACTAATGTTACCTAATTATTCTAGTGCAAGTTAATGATTTGGTTTTTCCTACTGACTTTTTTGTTCGAGATGTAGAGAATGATCAATGCCATATGATATTTTGCTCGGGCAACCTTTCCTTAGTACTTCTAGAACTAAGATTGATGTGTATAATGACACACTTACATATGGAATTTGATGAAGAAATGGTGGCATTTAAAATTTATGATACCACGAATTGTTTTCATGAAGTGTGTGTTCTGTTCTCAGCATGGAAGTTATCAATTTATTACCTAAAGAAAATGATTTGCATGACACTATACATTCACCAATGGTAGGAACGATAAGAAAAAAACCTCAAAAGATTTGAATGTGCCGATCTTAGACGTAGAGAGGGGAAGAACAGGAAAAGTGGTGCCTAAGAAACTACGTGCTACTGTGGACAAGAATTCGAATAGAAAGTTCATGTGGAGGGTTAACAAAGATTGTTTCTCGCCTCCAATCACTTGAACCCTCCCAACGTTGAGCCTAAGACGTTAAACAATGGCGCTTTTGGAAGACAACCCTTTTTTTTTTATTCTTTTGTTTATCAAAAAAAAAATGAAAAACAAAAAAAAAATCATATTTTTAGGCATGTAATTACTCTCTATTATGGTGTTTTAATTAGTTTTTTTTATTTTTTATAGGTGTTTAAAATGGTGGAAATCGGAGTCAAAGTTGGTAGATGGTGCATAGGATATTAGGCGGGATCATGCCTTATCAAAAGAAAGCAACCTTCAACCAAACAGTTATGCCCTTTTAATAAGGCGTGATCATGGCTTAATTCTCACGTGGCCGTCAATTCTCAAATTTTTAGAAAAATAAGGCGTGATCAGTATAAGACATGAATCATGGTGTGATCACGCCCCAATTAAAGGGCAAATCAATTCATGTCATCAATTTTTTCCTCTTTTTCTCATTTTTCCTTTAGCCCCAAATTAGACCCAAATTCAAAGCCTTAATTCACAATCCCCATTCATTATCATCTTCATCCACGCCACCAACTGCCATCACCATCACACACCATCGACTGCCGACCGCCAACTAGAACTGCCACCATTGTTGTACACTCGCTCCCCTCGAATCGTCACCATCTCACTCTACCCTCCAAGCTCTGCCACGTCCATCCCTCCTCTCGCCACCTCTGAGCTCCATCAATCCTCATTGCGCTGCCACGTCTAGATCCAGCAATGACGACCACCAAACACCTCAATTCGCCATGCATCACCTACTCTTATATCACTGTGTCGCCGCCCAAAGCTCCCAAATCCGGCGCCATCACACCTCCCTCCCCTCCCCCCCCCCCCTCTCTCTCTTTCTCTCTCTCTCTCTCTCTCTCTCCCTCCTTCGTCATAACCAGCAGCTAACGCCGCCACGCCATCCCTTTCCATCACACCGTTATAAGTTAATTTACTCCACCAATCACGTAAAAAGTGATTATGAGTAGAGCTAGTAGCCATCTAGAGGTTTTTAACAACTACGTAACCGGGTACACATTCATCACTAATATTTTTGTTCATGTTAAAAGGCTGGCAACACTCTAGAAAAGCTAATCACACCAATTGAGAAATCGATCACATTTATTACCAATGTTTTTGCTCGCGTCAAAAGGTTGGTTATAGTTAAGTTGGCTACAAGAAAAAAGAAAAAAGAGAAGGAAAATGCAAAAATCAATAAAAGAAAGAACTCTCTACTTGATTCCTCTTCTGATGAAAGATATGTAATGTCTTGTATAACTACGGTTATTTCCTCTTTGAGTTGATTTGCAAATCGAGCTTGTTTGTTAATCATAGGAGTAAAGAGTATTGATCCAATCATATTACGTATCTAAAGACCTTTGTTTGAACCAATGTCTATGTGTGAAAACTTTTGTGGATGTATTCTGTCGGTTACTTTCTTTCTAAGTGTGCCTCCATTTGCTTTTTGACTTCATTAATTTGACATTGCTTGAAGGAATTGTTTTACCTTGAGAGAAATTGATGACTTGAATTTTTAGCATGCTTGAGGACAAGCATGGACTAAGTGTAGGGAGATTTGATAACATGCCATTTTTACCAAGTTTTAGGTCATATTTGTACTTGTTTTGATTAATCTTGGGTTATAAACTGGTAAAACTTCACCAAATTAATTTTTTACTTGTTGTAGGTGGAAATTGATGAAAAGTGGCATAAAATGGACCTAAAGATAGTAAAAAGTGCATGGGGATGTTGAACAAGGAAGTTGGAAGGCTAAATATAGAAATAGTCATGCCTGTTGCATAAGGCGTGATCACGCCTTATGGCCAAAATTTTCGACACGAGAATAGAAAGCAAATGTCAAGTTATGGTAAGATTTCTACTTGGAAACAAATTCCTTTCTTGCCTACAATTTTTTGGGCTTTCCATAGAATTTTTCTATTCCTATTAGAAAGTATATTGAGGGTTAGAAGGCTATATATATATGTTCTAAGACCTTGTCTTGGACACTTTTGATTCTGGTTATTCATTTGTCTTAGAAATTTCCAAATTTTTATTTGAAGTTGTATTCATAGCCATGCACGACTAGACTACTTTCTTCAATCAAGGACTAATTCAAGCCAAAGTTTTGTCAAAGTATTGTGAGATCTAATCTGTTTGCTTGTCTTTTACTTTAATGCAATATTTGTGTTTTTTTTCTATACTCTTTTGGGAAAACCTCATCCCTTAATGCTATTTTGTTATTTGTTCAATATGGCCAGTTGTTCATTGATAAAATAGCATATATTCAGTTGGTAAGATTGAATTCGTAATTATTTAATTGAATCAACACAATGGAAAGTAGTATAATTCGATTGGGTCGAAACTTTTGAATTATACAACAAAAATGCACAATCTAGTTTCCACGAACTGCGTTTGTAGGTTTGTTGGCTATGATTGGATCTTTCTAGTTTCTAATGTTGTTAACGAATTAAATCATATCACTTGACTAGGGTTATTCGTTAATTATGGATTATTTATTGTGTTTGCATGTTTAGTCTATTAGTAAGAAAAGATTAGGTTGGACAAGTTCTCTGCGGACTATAATGAATCTATTGCATCAATTTAAAGGCAATCTTTGAATGGATGATCAATTCATGAAACCATTGTGTGAAGAATTATCTTTGACCGAGTTTTTATTTGTATAGA
Organism: Petrea volubilis; assembly: GCA_026212405.1. Lineage (NCBI taxonomy): Eukaryota > Viridiplantae > Streptophyta > Magnoliopsida > Lamiales > Verbenaceae > Petrea > Petrea volubilis. Next base: position 6,562,205 of record CM047872.1, on the reverse strand, counting down.
TTTGTTTTTAAATTGATTCCTTGCTTCTATCTTATTCTATTAACTTTTTATTCAATAAATTAGCCCTCGTGGTATCGACCCTGCTCACTCTATTTACAATTTTATTTGTGTTTAGAGTAGTAGGATTTATTTTTGATGGATTCGACGCCCATCAATCCGTGTCTTTATTTCATCTTAATTCTTCAACATTTTTTTTTTGTTCTTTCATTCTTTTTCCCATTTTTTAAATTTGTTTCCCTTTTTGGACAAGTATCAGAAACTTTTATCAAAATAACCTGATTTGGTAAAATTTTATCAAAATAACCTAGTTTTCAAAACTTTTATCAAAGTAACCTAGTTTTGAATTTAAAATTATTTCTTCTTGTTTTGTGATATTACTCGATAGCCCTATCTTCTAGATATTTTCTATCTAGACCACTTAAGTTCTGGAATTAGTTTTTAAATCAAGAGACTTTTAGTGTTGAAGGTTAGGTCTTGCATTTTAGTCTATTATTGCTTTAATTAGACATAGTAAGCCTAGATCTGAGCTAGAAGGTGAGGTCCTTCATGGATAAACAATTTAAAACTGAAACTAAAACTCCTAAGATAGTCTGCATAGGAGAGGTTGAAAATAAAGGAATCTATCGACACATTATGCATATACAAGAAGAAGACATTAGTAGTCATAATATGGCTAGAATATTAAACTATATAGTAGGTATAATTGGTAATATATATAACTTGATAGGTTATATTCAAAATCATCTACAAAAAATAGGTAGAGTCAAAAATATTGACCTACCTTAAAAAAACAAAAAAAGATAATGAAAGAATTAGTCAAAAAAAGACTTAACTACAAGAAATAAAAATATTGTTCCTGAGGAAAAAGAAAAAAACTCTTACGGAAGCTAAAAAAAATATGTTCAAAGGAGCTAAAAAGTTTCAAGAGCACATCTTAACAATAGACATTGTGAAAGAAAAAAGACATGAAGATTTTTTAGCCTAGAAAGAAATTATTGAACATTGGAGAGAAAGATATAAATAAATTGATAATGTGGATGAAAGGAACAAGTATTTAAATCAGATACAATCCTTATATGAGGAATATGAAAATATGTTTCAAGAATTCGAATATGTCTTAAACATGGATACATATGACGAGACTTCAGAAATTGAAGAATTTTACGCAACAAGCATTGTTAATTCTCATTTTGAAGAAAATAATTGTGGGGAAAAAGATGATGACAATGAATTATACAAGATTGTTAATTCTAATACATAAAAGAAACCTATATTTGAAGAAGAATCTTCAAATATAGAAGAAATAAAGGTTAAAGAGGAAATACCTAGTACTTCTTCCAATAAAGAAGAATCATATAAAATTGGCATTATTAGTCATTGAACTTACTTAGATTTTAAAGATAGCTACCCAAAAGACTAAGAAAAAATCATGGATGAATGACCACAATCTTTAATATTTGTAGCAAACAACTATGAAGGGATCTAGTCTAAAGAAAATTTTTTAGACTATATTGCAGGAACTATCTAAGGAGATGTGTTAAATTGGCTAAGGGATTGCGAATAGTCTAAAAAAGGCCGATTAGAAAAAAACTCAGTTATTACAAAAATCAGATTTAAGAACAGTTTTATAAGATTTTGCTACATTAATAAAAGACAATTTGTTGGGATAAAAAAAATTCAAATATTCTTTTTAAAGAAGTAAATATGCTTTAACTAAGATGAAGTTGTGCAGTATCTATAAATATATAGACTTTGTAAAACTTTATCAAAAATACTTTTGGATGCTTAAAGCTAGTGATATTGCACAATGGCTTGATCAATTTTTCCATAAACTCCCACCTCCATAGGATGAATTATGCAAAAAATAGTACACTGAGTATCTTGAAAAGTCATAAGCTAAAGATACTTTAGGATTCAGAATTTCATTTGGTTATAAAATAATAACTGAACATGGTTTGCAGAGAAAAGTCCAAAAACAAGTTAAAACACAATTGTCTGAAACTATTGAAGGCTATAAATGTTGTGATAAAGTCCTTCAAGAAACTTGGGAAGTTAGATATACAACTAGTACACCATATAAAAAGAAACGCAAGCAATTTAGGTTTAAAAAGTAGAAGAAAAATAAGAATAAAGCAAATTTTTTCTCAAACAAGAGATATGCTAGAAAGAGTAACAAAAGAAATTAATCTACCAAGTTTAAAAAAACATGCACTTGTTATTTTTGCAATGAAAAAGAACGTATAACTCCAAAATGTCCCAGAAGAAATTCTAAAGTCATAAAATTTTTAGAAGAAAATGAATTAGATGTATGTTTAGGGAAAGAAATATCAGAGGATAATAATATTGTCTATGAAATCATGTCTATATCCTCTGAAGAAGAAGAAGAGGAACAAGCGTTAATGATGAACAATGAAATTCAAGAAGAGAATTTCGAGTCTGTCCCTAATGAAGAACTAAGCCAAATCAGGCTTGGCGATGTGATAAAAGAAAAATTAACCTTAGATAGTAATAAACTAGAAAAATATAAACATTTGAAAGTTGATTATTTATATAAGAAGTCTAAGTTTAAACCTTGACAAGCCGTACATTTGGAGATGTGTGAATGTATTACTGAATGTAGGGCTACATCAAATGGTCAAATAGAAATTCAAATATTTGACAAAAATAAAATCAAGAGACTTAAAGAAAAATATCCTAAAGTGATATTCATTCATATTGGAATAATACAAATAAGTATTATTCCTTTATTTAGATTGGGAATTGATTCCCCAATTCTTTGCATTGTTCAAGATAAAAGGTTTTAGGATTCTATCCAACACTCATAGAAGGGTTTCAATCTAATTTGGTCTCTAAAGAAATAATGTTTAGAGTAAAACCAAATTATTTTGTTTCCATACAACATAAAGGTATTCAAAATACCAATAGTCTTGAGAATTCAAACATAGAACATCAAGATTGGAGATATCCATAATGATTTAAAAATTTCATGGAAGGCTGTTCACCAGCTTACGCGTGATACTTTTATAAAAACCAAAAGTATTGACTCAAATATAATTGAGCTTTATGAACCAAAACCTTTTGCAGAAGTCCAACCAAAATTGATAAATCGAAAGGATTTAAGTCTATCAAAAGACTGGTTATTTGAAATTCACAGAAGAAAGGTTTGAAAAATAGCATAGTCAAATAAAATTTCAAGCTTCAGAAAACACCCTTTATTTTAGAGACAATGGAATTGTTGCAGGTAGGAAATCATTTAGGTATGAGTTTAAAGAAGAAGCAAGCAACTCTAAAGAAAAAAAAAACAGAGTCTATAGGAATAAAACTATCCAATGTCCCATTTTACTTGGTAGCAAAAGACTTGAAAAACAAAAATCAATCAAGTTCGAACAAATAGATTTTGATTTAGAAATAATTCTGTTTTCTTATAATCAAAATAAGAGAATATATTGTTACATTGAAATTACTTTCAAATTCTTAGGCTATAAACCATATATTTTACATGCTCTTATAGCAACATTTTCAGTATGTCAACCAAATGCCATACGTAATGAATTGTGGCAAAGGATGAAAATTTCAATTGCCTCTACGAATGCTAATAATACCATAAGTCTTATGGAATATTATAAAATCAAGGATATTCCATTCACAGTAAGGACTACTAAACGTAAAAGAACCTTTAGAATTCCTAAATTATTATATTTTCCTCAAATGCATGGAGACATAATTTTAGAAAATAATTTCTTGTCCCAATACTTTCCAGTAAGTATATCTAATGAAAACTTTTTACTCACGGATAAGAAAAAATTTAACACAATTCCATAGTTACAATCTCATTCTTTATATGCAATAAAGGATTTGCACCAGTCAAGTTTGGTGAAACAAGTCCAATTCTAGATTTAGAGCCAATAGAAATAAATGATTTAGAAAAATCACATTCGATTTATAAAATATTAAATTCCAACTTCTCAGAAAATCCATTGTTACTATGAGAAAAATCTCCTAGGTATTGTGAGTTGAAAATGAAATACAGTGGAAAAATTGTTAGGGTTAAACCTATGATCTATACTAAATAAGATATAAATGAGTTTCAAAAATAGATAAAAGAATTACTTGAAAAAGGATTGATAGAAGAAACTAAGAGTCCTCATTCTAGTCCAACATTTTTAGTGATGAAGCATAGTGAGATAAAAAGAGAAAAAGCAAGAGTGGTAATAAACTACGAAAAGGTAAATGAAAACCTACAGTTTAATGGCTACTTCATCCCTAAGAAAGATGTTCTAGTTAACCAAACTAGAGGAGAATTTGATTGTAAATCATGATTTTGGCAAATTAAATCAACAGAATAGTCAAAACCATTAACTGCTTTCTTAGCTCCTTATGCCCATTACTAATGGATTGTATTACCATTTGGAATATGTAATGCTCCGCAAATATTTCAAAAGATGGATGGATGGAATCTTTAAAGAATTTAAAGATTTCTGTCCTAAAAAACACTTGAAGATCATATGCAACATCTAGAAATTATTTGTAAAAAAATCAAAGATAATGGGATAATTGTAAGCCCCAATAAGATAAAATTAGAAAAAAAAAAGTGAAATAGACTATTTATGAATAATTCTAAATTCTAGAAGGATTGTTCTTCAACCTCATATTACTATTAAAATCAAAGAGTTCCCAGAAAAAACTAGAAACATTAAAAAAATTACAAAGTCTTTTAGATTTGTTTAACTATGATAGACAATTTGTTAAGAATCTTTCTAAATGGGAAAACTATTTTTAGAAAAACTAAAAAGTGCTAAAAAAAATAAGAAAAATATCAATACTAAAATTGATTGGTTTGAGGTAGATATAAAAAGATTGCAGGAAATAAAAAGTTTCTTCAAACCAAATTTGAAAGTCTACTTTTCAAAAAAAAATAGATTTATTGATTTTAGAAACATATGCTTCAGATATATTTTGGGGAGTAGAACTTAAAGTTGTAAATGTGTCCCAAAAGGATATTAAAAAAGAAGATGATTTACTACAAATACTCAAAGAACAAAAAAGTTCAGATGAGTTAACTTGTGAATACAATTCTAATAAATTTAAACCTAGTGAATTAAATTATATTATATTTGAGAAAGAACTTTTGGTCGTAAAAATGATATTAAGAGATTTCAGATATACTTAGTACCAGTCAAGTTCTTAATTAGAACTGATAATAAAGTTGTACGAGATTTTCTGAAAAATAAAAAGGTTGAGGATAACCCCAGAAGAGTGAGATGGTCAAATTATCTCTCTCAATTTTCTTTTGAAATTGTTCATATTAATTCTGATAAAAATGTTCTTGCAGATTATCTTAGCAGACATCCAAATGGATATTAATCTAAAATATCCTTTTGTATTGTTATAGAATCAAGAAAAAAGGTATTTTGCCTCTAACTCAATGGGAGTATGAAACTCTGTACCAAGAGGAGCACCAAATATAATGCCAACTACACAATATTGGTATCCCACAAACTATCAAAATTGGTATGTCCTGACAACCAATCTTGGTTTGCGCCTTTCAACTATGCAATTGTTGTTAGTAATCCAACTCCTCGAAAAAACTTAAAGAGTCAAAAGATTTCTATAACCCTGGAATCTCTAGAGAATTCTATGAGTTTTTGAACAAAGTATGGAAAATTCATGTCATGGGAAAAATGTCTGATTTTAGGAAAGCTATGATTGAATTGTCATAAGAACTAAAAAAGTTTTATGACAAAATTTGGCACATGCAACAATACACAAGAAATATAGTTCTAAACATGAACTTTGAAAATGAAACCTATGATTCCAAACTTGTTTCCCAAACCAGGAGACTTATGGAACTTTTAGAAATTGAGGTACGCAACCCTTATTTATATAGGTTAGGAAGGATTGCACTTTTTGAATAAGAAAAACAAAAATTGACAAATGAAATATTTGAAAAAATTAATATATAGCATGATACATGAACCAATTAAACAAATTCTTGAAAATGAAACTTTTTAAACATATTTTCAAAAATATCATATAAAGGGAATTAATTATGTTATGCAATTATATCCCTTTTAACTTGAAGCAATTGAATGAGGATTAGTTTATCAGATTACATTTACTCCAATGGGTCCTATGAAAATTTGGGAGCTCCTTGCTATTATCAAACATTTGGGAGTTCCCTGCCATGATCTATGATCTATCAAACATTGCTCTCTGTATTTTCTTGAGAATCAACCAAGTTCTCATTTTCAATTTTCATTTCCTTTGTAAATTTCTAGTTTTGTACAAGAACATAAAAAGTGTTCTATCATTTCCTTTCAAGTTTAAACTTTGATTACTTTCGTTAAGTAGGCGCGCACACTCTATAGCTCTAGTATTAGAGCCTCGTTAGAGGCATGATCCAGAAGTATACTCCTGTATACAACTCATGTCTAAGGCATGTTAATTTTATATTAAAATTTTGTGTGTTTATTTTAAAATAATTGTGTAGGTTGTCTTTTTATGCCACCTATTTAAAACTATTGGGGTTCTTGTGTGATTTCTGATTTTACATGTACTAGAAATTTAGAACTCTACTCTCCCAAAGTAAACTTAGATTAGTTTGGTAAACTATTTTATTTTCGTGCTTAAATAATAAAGGAAACACTTTTTTATGTTAAAAAGGTTAAAAACTCTAAGGCTTCGTTTGGTAGGATGGAAAATAGGAGGAATGAGAGGGGAAGAAAGAAAATTCGAAGGAAAATGTATATTTTTCCTTGTTTGGTTGTGGGAGGAAAATGGAAGGAAAGAAATTAAGGATGGAAAAATAAGCATGGGGCCCACTTATTTTTTTTCCGCCCAAAATCGGACAAAAAATGAGAGGAAAATAACGCAAGGATCTCTATAAAATAAGATTTTTAAAATTGCCTATATGTATAACTAAGTGTTTAAATAATATTGCATCTTCTGCTAACATGGATCTTTGCATTTTTTAAATGGCAAATATATCTTGTTCATTTGTATAATACATTAAAAATATATTTCACATATTTATTTATTTTATTTTCATTAAATTATCTACGACATAATTATATTTATAATTATAGAAGATTGTAGTTGTCAGTTGACACAATGTAAACTAATATTTAATTATATTAATTTATACATTTTATTTACATTATATTTATTTATTTTCATTTTATTAATTTATTTTAATACATGAAGTCATAACATAATTATGATTTATAATGACATAAAGGTATAATTGTCATTTAGCACAAAAATAATTTCCTTTCCTTCCACTTTTCCATTCAAATAAACAAGAGAAAATAAATAGATTTCTATCTTCCTTTCATCTATTTTCCTTTCAATCAAATATATCTGCGGAAAATTAAAATCCACATATTTTCTTTTCTTTTATTTTCTTTCCTCTCTATTTTCTTTTCTCTACCAAACGTAGTGTAAGTATCATCTGTAGGGTTCTGTTGCTACTTGTTGAGAGCCCAGCTAGGTAATATCCAGTTGTCACTATGCTACAACCTCTACACCGGAACTATGTTCTTCGCTCTGCACCTAGCAGGTCCCTCTTTTTCTTCACGTTTCTGTTTATTTCATTATTATTATTATTATTATTATTATTATTTTGTTATTGCTAATAGCATATAATTTAAACATTGAGATTTTTTTCAGAAAGACGATAAGATTTAGATTCTGCCCCTCTAGTGCTAGCTAGACTGTGCACACATCACAATAATATAGACATGTAACATAATTATTAAAATATATGTATAGAAATATGATAATTCCCATATTACTTACTATGAAATATGATAATTCCCATATTACTTACTATGAAATATGAAGACTTGATCTTATAAAGTGTTGTCTACTTATACTTAAGAATCGGTAAGATTAAAATAAGGTTTGGAGCATGTAAATCGATCGAATTTCTTATATCATTTCAATGTGAGATAAGTATACTGAATTGTCATTCAACCAAAAAAAAAGTATATTGAACTATTAAGAATTTTGATTTGAGTCGGTTTCGTGATCTTTTCTTTAATTGTATTTAAATTAATCATAACAATCATTCTTGATGGGATACGGAAAAAAATATATATGGTACCGGTGATGAATTTGGTGTAGGGTCACTGTCATCATATTCTACAACGTCGCTATGTTTGGAGTTGTCCCTTTTGCTGTTATCCCAACTGGACGTGATGAAAGTAAATGTGTGCATGTATGTATACACATATATAAACATTAAATGTGAGCTTACAAGTTAGCAAAAGCAAGTGCTAGAAGAAATTAAGGTTGCATGGATGAGCTGGTGATGATGGGGTGTTGAATGCGTCCACATGGAGGAGGGAATCAGTGTGTTTTTGCGGCCGTGTGAAGGAATTGTCACCCAGCGGCGGTGGTCTAGGAGGCAGCACTCGCTACGTTGTGCTAATTACATAATGAATATATTGTATTATTAAAAAAGAATCGGTCGTTTTTTTAAAATTATACATAAACTATATAGCAAATATAATACAATCGTGATTAATAATAGTTCAATCGAATCGGGTTTGAACCAAAATTTTTCAAATTTAAAGTTTAAAATTTTTCTTTTCAGATTGTTATTGTTGTCCTGCATGCTTATTTTGGTTTGTTATCATGATCTCGCGGGGGAGGTTTTTTTTCCTTTAAAAAAATAACAAATAATATGGGTGGAGGAAAAATAGCTTGAATTCTTTTTTTTTTTTTAATTAATGATTTTGAATTCAAATTTTTAATGCGACAATAGGGAAGAGCTACTTGAATTGAAAATATGTGACTGGATAGTATACGCGTTGAGATTAGATGAAATCAATTTGTTGGTTTTGGAACGTATTTGAAATAACTAACTATTAAGAACAAAATTGTCATACTTTTTAATGCGCAGGGATTGGTCGGAAATTCTTGTTTTTGAAGTTAATTTTTTTTATAAAATATAGAAGGGATTTTTATAATTTAGTGTGGCATAATTCAAAATTTTCATAAAAATATATATAAATTTTAACTTTATATGAATTTGAGGAAAACGGTCACCCCGTCCAATGATAAATCTCTGTAATTCATGGCCAGCTTTGGAGTTCTCCACTGTCTTGAGAGTTGAGACGTTATTTTCAATGATAATCCATGCCACTATACACTTGAATTGCTTATACTCGTGCATTTTTCGTGAGCTAATTGGAATGCTTATTTCACGTTCTTAGAATGAGAAGGCCATGACCGACACGAAGCTGCTAAATTATGAAATTAATTTGAAGCTTTTGCCAAGGAATTAAGATGAGTTTAGTGGTTGAATGGATGAGTTTCTCAAATAGTGGGGATGCGATATTCTGACGGTTCTTTCTAGTCGGAAAGTGGTTATATGGGCAAACAGTAAATTCCATATACTTTGTATGAAAAATAATTTAGTGATCAAAATATAAAAGCAATCATAATTCAAGACATAAAGGTGTTTTTATCAAAAAAAGAAAAAGAAACTTACGTTCAAGATGTAAATACAAGACATTGAGAGACTAACCATAAAAAAAGAGACATCAAGAAATTAATAAAAAAATAGAAAAAGAATAGAAAAGTAATGTTGTATACTTCATAAAACACCAAGTCTTGAAAATATAATTTTATCCAAAATTAAAATGTGGATCCAGAAGCTTGCAAACATTATAACCAAAGTGGTGCATTGTGTGTAAGAAAATTTTGATTCAATCAAGTTCATACACCTTGAATTTAGGACAATATAAAAATAAATTATGCGTACATTATGTCACGGTTCAATGATAAATTAATATAAATATTTATTTAAACATCCTTAGCTATATATTTATCTTCATCTCGAATGCTTTCAATGGAACAAACAATTCTCAAGATGTGGAATAGAAAGAAAATCTAATCAAATACATAATGCAACCACATATCCCCTGATGAATTTTTTAGAATGAATCAATACCAACTATCAGACTATATTTATTAAAATCAAAAGCTTAACAAAAATGAATTAAATATATCCAGTCTTATAAATTAAATCCCATTAACTATACTAATTCAATCCTTTGATTTCATTAAAATAAAATATTCAATTAATAAAAATTCCCAATAAAATACCAACATTGTGCAATTTGAAAAGAAAATGGACAATTCTAGAAAAGGAGGGTGCTTATGATTAGCATTTGAATACAAATGATTGGAGCGCACATGTGCCGTGCCGGTATTTATTTTCGTTGAAATTTTTAGTTCTTTTTTATAATTGGTAGTTGAGAATTGAGAGCCAAACTTTTCCCAGGGATGCCCTTGTTTGCTATTCTTATCTAATGTGGGGTTACGTGGGGGTGTGGGTGTCTGCATCACTATTGTGCTTTAAAGTTGCCTACAATAGTGACATATATCAATATTTCAAATGGTTTTATTGTGCCAGAGCAAATACTCATGTTATTTTGAGGTTATATCACTTTTATTACCTATTTGATTTATATTTCATTTTCAAATTTGTTGGAATACATGTGTGTGATTTCAAATTTAATTGACATATTAAAAGTATTTTATATTCAGGTGATACATAATGTATTTTAAAATAAGAGATGAAACACTGATTGAAATAAAAAAATCGATCTTACCAAAAATGTTGCAACATTTGCCCCTTTTTTGTTTTCTTTGTCTTGTAATTTTGTTTATATTATTCTCTTTTTTTCTTTTTCTTTTGGGAAAGGGAGAGGGGGTTGATGGTGCAAAATGACAAGCATAAAAGTGCACACATTTGTCGATGATGTCTAACTCAATCGGAAAAATTGAATTTCCAAGACTATAAGGTCATGGATTCGATTCCTCACTAAAACATGTGGCTCTTGTTTTTAATTTGATAGTAGTTTATTATTTTACTTTGATGGTAATTTATTTGTTTTGTTATAATGAAATAATTTAATTTGTAACAAAATGAGTTATTGGTGAATTGGTGTATTTAAAAAAAGAAAAAGAACAGAAAAAAAAGTGTACGCATTTAAATCACAAACTAGCGCTAGGGCCCAAAAAATTAGCTTACATTATATTTAGTTTAGCCCGAGCTAAAAAGAATTGAGGACACTAAAGTATTAAATCCAACAATTGGTGTAGTTAGTTTGATCCAATTCTTAAGCTCATGCGCAGGGGCTAAATTGCCAATTGTCAATAATATTTGGGTCTCCTTGAGATGGAATTCAATTCAACATCCATGTGTCATACCTTTCTCAAAATTTTCCTATTGATATGGGCCACTAAACACTAAGGCCCAACCATGACAGAAGGAGCCCAATCAATGTGAAAAGCCCCCTTCTACGGAACAATACATTTCAACCATCCAGATCATGGTACAACCTACAAAGTTTGGAGATAATATCATGTGGCACCCATCAAGCTCACCACTACAAATAGCTCAAATTCCAGTGTGCAAAGGTAATAGTCGTAAATTATTTTAAATTTGATTGTTTTCAATCCCCAATGTCCCTCTAATAATTGTTTGTGTGTAGGCTCTAATTCAGTGACTTTTGAATCATTTGATTCACCTTACTAGAAAATTCATCTATAATTCATTTGTGGTCCCAAAAGATTCACACAAAAATCATGAGTATGGAGTTAGATTTGATAGTTCAATCCCAATTAAGGAGAGGTTCGACTCATTTCATTCAACATCGTGTGCTAAAAAAATGACCCCTTAATCTATATTTGACTTAGGATTAAAGAAACATCAAAGTAAAAAAGTGCAAAAATCTGACATTGACTAGGTCACTTATCTTTGCAAATCTTTGTGAGGCCACACATAGTTCAAAATAGATGATGGATGTGTAGACGATGAAACTTTTTGGAAAAGCATACGATCAATAATTTAATTATTACCTTTCCATACTTTTCCCTAGCTATGATAAACCAAATACTAAGCACGTGGAAACTCCATCACTCATGTTGCACAAAGAACTCTTCCATATGTAGCGTGAAGGACAAGATAAATAGGTGGGAAATTCCAAAGAGGCCAACAATAAAGTGCCCTTCCAAAAGAGGAGAAAAGAATGTGTTTCCAAACGCTTCAGCTTTAGGTTTTGACTTCTTAAGAATAATTTCGTTTGAAATTTGCAACGCTTGTAAGGCTTGTGATCTGATACTCTTTGATCAATTTAAGTAAATAAAATTAATTTAAAAGATCTATTGAGTTGTGACTCAAGTACAATGCATAAATTTGAAAAAATTAGAAATAACTTTTAAAGTGTATAATAAATAAAAGGTTTATTTAAAAAAGACTAAAGGTGAAACAAAATTGTAATTCGAACTTCACTTGTAAATGTATATTAATTTTATTTTTAAAAAAAGGAAATAAAAGAACAGTGATTTAGATGATTTTTCAGGAAATAAGTAACTGTATAGTTATTTTGACACAAGGTCAACAACTAATTTTTTGTAAGGGGAAAAGGAATGTATCACTTTGATCAAATAGGAAAACACGCCAGAAAAGAAAAGAAAAAATAAATAAATAAGCCAAAAGCGCCAATAGTCCAAAAACGAATTCTCATGGCGTCTAAAATCATGTAAATCAGTATAGTGTCCGGCCCAAGGGTATTTTTGTCTTTCAATTACACATATCGAAATTCAGGAAAAAGGAAAAATTCATCAGACAAAGCACGGGCTTGAATGTCATAGAGAAAACCTTGGAACCAAAATTGCCAAATCCCGGATTGACCTTCAGAGATTGATTCAGATAGTAAATTCCTGCACAATTCGTTCTACAGAGCACAAAATTCCCGATCTCCATCACTCCGATCGGAGATCCTTCAGTTTTTTCTTGAATCATTTTTCGAGCGATCCGAGTTTTGTAGTAGCAACGAGTTCATTGTTTACTCATACATGTTTCAATTGGATCCGTATCTGCTGTTCTACTGAATTTTTATCGCGAATAGATAGCTGAAAGTGTCCTCCGATGGAGTGGGCGACGTTGCAGCATTTGGATCTTCGACATGCGGGTCGGAGCTCCAAACCCTTACAACCTCACGCCGCCGCATTCCACCCGACTCAGGCGCTCGTCGCCGCCGCTATCGGCACTCACATCATCGGTACAGTTTCTTGTATATGGGTTCCCTGTTTCATCTCAAGAAATGCAAGAAGGGCAAGTAAATTTGAATTTGTTTTTGTGTGTGTTTGTGTGTGCAGAGTTTGATGCGTACACCGGATGTAAGAGCGCGTCTGTGGACATAGGCTCACCTGTTGTTCGCATGGCGTATAGCCCCACCGCTGGTCATTCGTTGGTTGCTATACTTGAGGTCAGTGCTCAGTGTTACACTCTGCATTATTTTTTGTCAATGAATTCCAGCTAAGTAGGAACGGCAGTTGATTAGGTTTAAATGTTTAGTAGGGATCTCAATTGAAGTTTTTGAATTTAAGTCAAGAAATTATCTGGGTGATTTGAATGCTGTGGTCTGGTGAAATATTTCATATTGTGACCGGAGAGGCCCCATTTTGATGCGCAAGAAGCAAGGGAAAAATTAGTTATATTGGTGGAGGATGTATGGAAAGCCAGGGGATCAATAGTATAGGGCAAGAAGAAGAAGGAAAATAGCTTAGGTAGTGTCATAGAACATCTCTATTCGACTGACTTATTTGAACATGAGACAAAGCATACCTGGCCTTCTTGTTCTTCTTGAACTGAATGTCAGGTTAATGGAGGGAATTATGGGACAATTCATCCATGTAAAAGCTTTTAGCTGTCTTATATATTAGATATTGTGCGCCATACTGTTCATTTAACTGAACATGAACATTGATGGATTGAAATATCCATAACATCATCCAGTTTCGTTTGTTTTAACTGAGGGAAGATTTTATGTTCCTAATGGACTTAAGCTGTTTTAGGAAAATAATAGAGGGATATGAGTTTTGGATCTTATCGATTGAAACCTTTGCCTGGTTGAAAAGTTGAATTTTCTTTTTCTATGTACTTCTTTTAAGGTTTCCACAGTTACAAAGATGGTTTTCTCTTGACCTTTTCTATTTTCTTCCTTCATGCTTTTGTCGTTTGGGTTGAGGTTGGGCAATGTTCTTTATTGCCTGGTGCATAGATGCTAAACTTCCAATAGGTCCTGGCTTGTGCATCAATTGATAAAAATGGTGGTAGACCTTATTTTCCTTTCTGAATTATCATGTTGCTTTAACTTCCTAAAATTTTGTCTCTTTGATGCCCAAATGCCATCCAATGCTCTTAACAGCTCATGCATAATGTGCTTTATGAAGCATTATCTGTTGAAAATATTTTGATGTTAGTTTGTTTGTTATAGTGATATTAACATCATTTTTCTTCTTCTGTTGTTAATATTCCTTAGTATTTGCTTATGATGGAAGATATTTTGCTTTCTTCTTGTTAATATTATCTTTCATTACCCATAGACAATAGAGCTCCAATAGTTGTCAAAATTTTCAAATTCAGTTTATCTTTGTCTAACAATATTTTTTCATATATTTCTAATCATCATCATCATCATCTTCTTCTTTTTTTCCATTGGCATTTAAAACATCTCAATCTAGTATAAAATTACAAATCTGATTGCCTTTTCTTATGCGAATGGCATCTGTTTTATATGCAGGACTGTACAATCCGGTCGTGTGACTTTGACAGTGAACAAACTTGTGTATTACATTCACCTGAAAAGAGGACAGAACAGATATCTATTGACACTGAAGTCCATCTTGCCTTGACTCCTCTTCAGCCTGTTGTGTTTTTTGGTTTCCACAGGAAGATGAGTGTGACAGGTTGAGCAAATCTGATCAAATCTCTTTTATTCATTTTTTGGTTTCTTGAATGAGTATAGAGTTTTATCCTCTCCATACGGAAACTAATGTGTGTGTGTTTTTTTTTTGGGGGGGGGGGGGTGGTGTGGGATGGAGGAGGTAAGGGAGGGAGGAAAGGAAGGAGAAGGAGAAATAAATTTGTGTGTTTCTCCTACATAATAAGGAAATTTGCACTAATGACATGGTGAAGTGGCATGGAGCTTTGCCAGCCACGTTGTGTTGCGTGATGTGTCTAAAGAGTTAATTGTAATGGTAATTGGGAACAAGACGATGGAGAAGTTATATTAGGCTCCTTTTTGCTTTTTTATAATAAACAGATCGTGATCATAGATCCAAGTGGATGTACATGCCATGTTAGTTTCTGATCTGCCACAAAAGAGACAGTGACGAAAATGCCAATAATGGTTGATGGTTACTGTTTGTTATGGAAATCATTGCCATCCATGCATCCATTATCTTTCTAATCAACCTACCTTTGCATTTCTATGCCTGACTTTGCAACAATACCAATAATTATCTGTTTCTGGGATGGTCCTAGGAAGGCATTCCTCATTGTCGTCATCGTCTTCAATTTTCCCCCCTTTCCTTTTCTCTTTGTGTGTGTGTGTATTGCATGGCTATGGCTGTCATTTGGTGGTAATAGCAGTTTTTCCAGCATTTTGTGTGGCATCAGGCAAAATTATGGTTATGGTCCTGTTACAAACAATGTAGGAGGTGCAGAGAGCGTATGAGGGTTTGCTTTGATTTGGTCAAAATGCTGGATCCCAGTGGTACACAATCTGTGGACTTTAAGAAGGACGTCCATGATGATAACTGTCTTCATAGATCTCATTTTCTGAAATGTCTGTGATGATAATGTAATAGCTTCTCTCATGAAAAGCAAACATTCTCTTCCTCATTTTTTCAAGAAACTTACATCAAGGAACGTTTTAGTGCTTAACTGCTTCTCTGCCGGATAATCGTAGCATGTGAAGACATAAAAACTTACAGCTATCTGTGATTCTGAGCTGATATTAGTTTAATTTCTCAAGAACCAAAACAGTGGTTATTATTCTCTATGTTTCCTCACCGTCGTTACTTATTTTTGGCTATCTATCTTCTCAAGAGATCAAATAGTTGGCAGCATTGCATTTATGCTTGTCACAATTACTCTTATGGGATATCTCTGAGTTATTTTAGTTTCCATTTTCCTGAATTTATATTGTTTCTTTTGTCAAGTTGTTGGAACTGTCGAAGGTGGGAAAGCACCAACAAAAATAAAGGCCGACCTGAAGAAACCTATAGTTAATCTTGCTTGTCATCCTCGCCTTCCTGCTTTGGTAAGAATTTTAATTGGAATGTTTTAAAATACCAAATTTCTGTTGTGTGATATTTAGCTGATTTTTGTTCCGTTCCCTTTGCTGCCAGTATGTGGCTTATCAAGATGGTTTGATTCGAGCTTACAATATTCATACATATGCTATTCACTACACCCTACAGCGTAAGACTTGAACTGCATTTCTCCCGAATGCTCTCTTTTTCTGCTGAATTACACGATAATATTAATTGTCCTTCAGGCTGGATTATTAATTTATTGATGCCTTTGCAGTTGATAACACCATCAGGCTACAGGGTGCTGGAGCATTTGCATTTCATCCGACTTTGGAATGGATTTTTGTTGGTGATAGGCGAGGGACACTATTGGCATGGGATGTGTCTACCGAGAGACCTTTGATGATTGGAATGTAAGTTAAAACACATATCTACTGGTCCCACGCTTTGTCTCAGTCACATTCTTTTCATTCTGCTTAATTTCATCACCGAGTTACTAACTGAGAGGAGGCTAATTGGATGAGTAAGTAGTGAATTGCATGCTAAATAACATTGTTCACTGTTAGTATGTTTGTGCTGTTTTGTTGCTGACTCTTTTGTTCTTGATTCCATTGCTTGTTGCTGTTATTTTGCATTTTGTTATTTTTGTGTGCAAAGCATGAACTGTATTAATATAGCTCTTGGCCTCCAGCTTATTTAAGATTCTCACACCGTGAAAATTTGTGAGATCAGTAATTGTGCATCTTTGTTGTGTTAATTGCTTTTGGTGCTTTTGTGTCTAGTATTTGTTCTTGAAACATGACAAGTTTCTTTCTCCTTTTTTTTTTTTGATGTGCAATTCTAGTACGCAAGTGGGTTCACAAC
Source organism: Petrea volubilis (assembly GCA_026212405.1). NCBI lineage: Eukaryota > Viridiplantae > Streptophyta > Magnoliopsida > Lamiales > Verbenaceae > Petrea > Petrea volubilis. The sequence goes on along the minus strand of CM047872.1, from coordinate 6,545,222 downwards.
CAATCACATCAGTTGCTTGGCTCCCAATGTTGCGATTGCTTGTCACTTTGTCCAAAGATGGGAGTATGCAAGTATGGAAAACTCGAGTAAATGTGAATCCTAACAGACCTCCTATGCAAGCAAATTTTTTCGAGCCTGCTGGTTAGTTTGAGCACTGTACTTTAGTTCTTTTGAGGGTAATATTTCCATACATTGATGTTACAATGGTGTCGTTTCAGTGGTCTATCTCCAGATATCATGCTTGTAGAGGTTCGGTAGGTATTGCATTATTTATTGCATCCTTCCTTCTAACTGGGATTACGCTTGCATTAATGTAATTCTCAAATTTCCCTTTCAGTTACAAGGTAAATTTTCATTGTCTTGTTGGGAGGAAATTCAATTTGAAGATGTGGTTGTATCTGTAAAGATGGATAAAGATAGATAAGGAAGCCTCATCTTCTGGAAAAGCTACTTTGTTTTTTGTTTAAAATATTTTAACCTTTTCTTTTTCCACCCTGGAGCAGCACTTCAGTTTTTCGCCTTTGACAAAATTTCATTTTTTCTCTTATTTTCAATCTTTTATTTCCTCTTATGATTGGAACTGGCTTGTGCTGTTGAAACATTCAACAGTTATGGTGGGATATACAGATGGAAAACCCAAAACTATGAATGTCCTGCTGTCTCAGAATCTTAGAGAGGTTTTAAGTCTGGAACTGCACATTCATGAACAATTAACTCATTATATCTTTTCCATTTTTGGTAATCATTTTTTGTGTTATCTTCAGTAAGAAAAGAAGAGTTTTATGTCGTATCAATTGATCATTGTGATTCTGATCTTATTAATTAAGATAAGAGGAAATTGGTATAGGCTCCTATGTGAAGCAAACCGTCATGATTCCTTGTCCATGGAGTTTGATGGTTTTGCCAATATATTATTCTTGTTATACCATTTATCTTTGCTAAATTAAGATAATGCTGACATTTTATGCTGAATGAATGTTAATTGCAAGCTTTTGGTTCCTCTTTCTTTTTCTTTTTCCCTTTTTTGTTTTGATACACACACACACACACACACGCACACAAAGCAAGCCTTGTACTTCTTTCTATTTATTGCTGTTAAAGTGATGTGTACAATTCCTCATTGGTTCTGTTCACATCTTATTCTGCAGCTATTGAATCTATTGACGTTCCTCGCATCCTATCTCAGCAAGGAGGAGAAGCAGTTTATCCGCTTCCCCGGATAAGGGGGTTGGAAGTGCACCCAAAGCTGAATCTAGCGGCGTTACTTTTTGCAGTAAGCATCCTTGTACTCGTCAGACTTGGATCCAATAGTAGATAGATATAAAACATTTATAAATAGATCGTTTGATTCTGAGCAGAGCATGTCTGGGGGAGACAACCGCAAGAATAGAGCTGCATACACTAGAGATGGCAGGAAGCAACTCTTTGCTGTTTTGCAAAGTGCAAGGGGTTCATCAGGTGATTGCTTCATTAAATTCTTAGCACTTGATTGATCATTTATCTTTGCTTGCCTTGTGGCAGATAGGGCCATTCCGTTGCAGCTGTGGTGATTGGACTTGATATCGTTTTGGTTGCATGTCCTGGCTGTTATTGTCTTAAATTTTTATTCAATACCATAATTTGGAGTTATTTCATTTGAAGACTTTGCTAAACAGTGAAATCCTGCTTATTTTCGCATATTTGTATGAGAAGTGTTTAGTTGACTCCAGCATTATATTTTTTTTTCTGTGGGAAGGTTCTACTATGAAAACAGTTGAAATTCTTAATCTGACACAGGTGTTTGCATGTGAAATTTCAACTGGGTCATTTTGCTGTATTTATCTGGCAAAAGAGTAGAATATCATGCCAATGTTCTGTAACTATGTTGGATTCAAGTTCTGGCATGTTTTGAGGATATAATGTCGTTTAATGATTTTCTTGAATAATTCAATTATGAAAGGCGTTAGAATGCGTGATATTGTTTTCCTTTTGTTGCTACCTATGTTTTGTTAAGCAGCATCTGTATTGAAGGAAAAACTTGCCTCCCTTGGTTCATCTGGGATATTAGCTGATCACCAACTGCAAGCCCAACTGCAAGAGCATCATATGAAAGGGTGAGTTTGGAAGTTGGTTGATGCGATGTTTTGTCTTTTTCATTTTCGTTTTGTTGGTAACTAATTTTGGAAGATTTGTCACCTCACTGTTATCAAAATGTACAACTTTGCCAATATTAGTACTCCTTTGTACAAGAAGAATCTATAGTTATCAAAGGCAAGCGCCTCGGTCGCCTGAACTAGCCCAGGTGAAACGTGATTTTCTTCTCGCCTTCGGTTGCCTGGAGGAGAAGCGAGTCGAGAAAAAAGCGAGAGAGGCATGAGCAACATGTTTTTAGGAGGAAAAGAAATATTAATAAAGAACTTCCTTAAGTAAAAAGAACCCTAAGATAGCATATTAGGGTTTTTCACGTTCAGCAGAGTCCAGCAAAAGCTTCCAACCCAGTGACCTCTGCACCCAGCCCGTAGCAATCACGCCTTTACTATTTTCCATTTTTCTTCTCTTTTCTTTTCTCTTCGCCTGTTTCTTGTTTCTGTATTTCTGCATTATCCCTTATATTATTCAGGTTCTACTATGACAAACACCTCAAGTTCTGCTAGAAAAACCTCTTATTGGAAATATGTACATTTGGAGAATTAAAAGATCTCCCCAACATTAGGAAAGAGCATTTTCAGGATATATATATATATATATATATATGTTTATTGTTTATGAGCATTATATATTTTATATACTTTTTTTATTATGATGCCTTGTTCGCCTTTTGGTTGCCCGCCTCTCGCCTTAAAAACACACGCATCGCCCGCCTCTCACCTTTTGCGTTTAACCAAAACACACGTATCATGATTCTAAAGCCTGGAATATATCATGTCAAAGCCAAAAAGGTTTTGTTTTTAATTTCAAAACGAACCCAAAATAAGACTTAAGTTTCATAGGTTGCTATTCTATTGTCCCTGCTCTGCTTTGAGCTTATTACTGTAAGAATCTAAAATCGATCCTTAACAAATGCTAATAATCAAACTAATTGACTTGGTATAAGCATGGAAATGATAAATGAAATATGAATGCTGAAGTTTATCTGATACCATTCAACTATAGCGCTCAGAGGTTTGACTTGGTATATGCTTAGAAAGGATAAATGTAATATCAGTGCTTCAGTCTTTAATGTTTTGGAAATGTTAGGGCTATGAATAAACTTGTTGGAGTGTAGGAGATTTTCTTTTCACATGGTTGACAATTCCTTTTCCTTTTGTCAGCCAAAGTCAGCTTACAATCTCAGACATAGCAAGGAAGGCTTTCCTTTACAGTGTATGCTTATTTCTATCTGATCCTATTCTATTCGGCAATTTTCATTCTGTGAATATCTAGAGCATACAAGCAGTTAATCTACATGGACCTCAAAGTTGAATTATTATTCAAAATTTGGACTGACATAAGTTTGTGTGAAAAATGCTGTGACACCACATAAAGGGCCCTGGTGTCAAGTTCGCACTTCTGCTGTTGAGATGAATTTATTAAATTCAAAAGGGAAGAGGTGCTCAACATTGAAGCCAATGAATATGAAATGTGCATTATATTTGCATTATAAACATAGAATAAAAGTTGATTGATGGAGCGAAGTAAAGAAAATATTATGTATTGTGTTTAAAGACTCTGTTCTTGCAAAAATGTATGAGAAGCTAAACTGTTTGCCTATTGTAACATTTATCATATTTTCTTCTTTGAAGCACTCTAGAATTTTTTTTGTTCTGTTTTACGTAAGTGTGAGTAGATAACTTCGATAAATTCAACAAAATATTGCAGGTTCTTGTTTGACTAGCTTTTACATTGAAACAAGCAATAGACATCTGCTAATGAATTGTTGAACCTGCTAAGTAACTTACATAACAATTCGAAGCAACAAAGGAAGCTTTCAAATTAAAAGCTAAGGTTATTGGTCATTATAATGGGCATTTATCAGTTCATTCACAAATCCGGAGTTGTACTAATTCTATAGTTACTAGGGTACCAAGTAAATGTGTGTGTTATCTACATAATTTTAGCATATTCATTAATATTTATTGCTTAGGTCATTACTAAACAATCAAAAAATATAGATGGATACACAGATAGTTCAGTAATTGTCTCTGTGACTACCATTGAATTATCAGCTCTTCCTGGTTGTCGCAGCATTTCCTGGAAGGCCATGCAAAGAGTGCTCCAATATCTCGATTACCTCTAATTACTATTATGGACAGTAAAAATCACTTAAGAGACTTTCCTGTTTGCCAGGTAATTATACAGATTATTTCTAGAATGACCTGCATAGATAATATAGTTCAGATTGGAGAAAGACTGATTATCTCAATTTGGCAGCCTTTACATCTGGAACTAAATTTCTTCAGTAAACAGAACCGAGTTCTTCAATATCCTGTCAGGGCTTTTTATATTGAAGGGGCAAACCTCATGGCTTATAATCTCGCTTCTGGAGGTGAAAATATCTACAAAAAGCTTTACACTTCGGTAATATTCTACTAGCTGTTTGTTAACTAGTAATATTTTGGTTAATACTAGCCTGTGAGGATATGATACTCATCTTCTGTTTTCAGATTCCTGGAAACGTAGAGATCCACCCGAAATACATCTTTTACAGTAAAAAGCAGTGCATGTTTATTGTAGTCTATGAGTTCAGTGGTGGGTCAAATGAGGTGGTGCTGTACTGGGAAAACACGGACCCTCAATTTACGAATAGTAAACTTACGACGGACAAAGGTCTGTACTGCCTTTCATCATTGTCATTATTATATTTGAGTGTAGATTAGGTGATACATTTAAATCCATTTTTGCAATTTTTTCAGGTGTAGATGCGGCTTTTGTTGGTCCTAATGAAAATCAATTTGCTATTCTTGATGAGGATAAGACTGCACTTGCCTTGTATATTTTGCCAGGAGCTGCTTCACAACAATCTTTTGAAAAAAATGAAGCAGTTCTTCTAAAAGATGAAACAGTTCCTGAAAACCCACCTGTGGAAACTGGAGACACTTCTATTAAGGGCCCCGTGCATTTTATGTTTGAATGTGAAGTTGATCGTATCTTTTCTACTCCGCTAGGTGCTTAAGGACAGACTGTGTTTATGTTTATCTACACTCAGACAAACTGACCAGATTTTGATCAAAAGTTGTTCTTTTGTAGAGTCAACTGTGATGTTTGCTTCTAACGGGGATCAGATTGGCTTGGGGAAACTTATCCTAGGGTATCGCCTTCCTAGTACTGATGGGCATTACATCTCAACAAAAGCCGAAGGGCGAAAATTCATCAGATTGAAAGTAAATGAAACTGTACTTCAGGTAATTATTTAAGGTTTGGTTGTGTGTGAGTTAATGAAAGTGAATCTTTACTTGTCTTAAGTGCCTTCTAAAAGCATGCGAAATATTGTCAGTCCTGTTTAGTTGTGTTTCTTGAGGATGTTGTTGCTTTATCGGCTCAGAAGCGTATAAATGGATCATATTCTTAATTTTACCATGTTGTAATGGCTTGCTGATGCACGACCAATATGAAATTGTTGATTAGAGGCCAGTTCTTGCCACTCATAGTCATTGCTGCTATCTTAAATTCTATTCAAGGAATTTGGAAATGGAATTAATGTGGCAGTGAGTTATTTTATTCTTTTCTTGGTTTTCTTCTCACAATGTTCGTAAATTGTAGGAGGTAGAACTGCTAATGGTGTAAGGGATATTTCTATCATGCTGTGGTTGCAAAAACTGAAAAAGAAACTGACTTTCTAATATCTTAATTGTGAAACTCTTAACTGTTCCATGTAGAGATCCTAACACTGAAGTACTGATCCTTCGCTGTAAAGATTTGAATTTTTACGTCTTATGCCTTTCTGAAAAGATTTCTAATCATCAGCCTCCGTGCCATGTCAATAGAAGTTTTCTTTTTCAAAATTGAATCTAATAAGTTGAAGTATCTAATATTCCTTCCAAATTGTCTTGTTTAGGTACAATGGCAAGAAACACTTAGGGGCTGTGTTGCTGGTATATTGACCACACAACGTGTGCTAATCGTTACAGCTGATTTAGACATATTAGCAAGCAGTTATATGAAATTTGATAAAGGGCTTCCTTCAATATCCTTCATGTCCACTGATACCCCCCCCCCCCACCCCCCCTCCCTTCTCCTCTCTCTCTCTCTCTCTATATATATATATACCCTCTTCTTTTTTTGGGCAACTGCTACCTGTTTGCTCTTATATTATTCTTGTCTTAAATGCATATGGGCCCTTAACATTCTATCACTTTAGATCCCTGCTATGGCTTGGGCCGGCACTTCTCTTTTCTACTTCTACTTCTGTTAACGTGCTTGGTTGGGATGGAAAAGTTAGGACCATCCTCTCAATCAGTATGCCTAATGCAGGTAAAATAACTTATTTTTGCCCCAGGCTGGATTCATCAGACGACTATATTTGTATTATTGCTGTGACTAGACGTCTCCTGTTCCATTTTCCAACTATTTTTTCTGAAGTTTCATGATCAACTGCCTCAATGCAGTGCTGCTTGGAGCTCTGAATGATCGTCTGTTGCTTGCAAACACAACTGATATAAATGTTAGGCAAAAGAAGAAATTTGAAATCAAGAATTGTCTTGTTGGGCTACTAGAGCCTCTGCTTATTGGATTTGCTACAATGCAGCAGCATTTTGAGCAGAAGCTTGATCTGTCAGAAGTCCTCTACCAAATAACGTCAAGGTTAAGTTTTGGCTTATGGACCTCCTTTAGTAATTAACACTGTATTTGGCTCTTTAATGATAAACCCGAGGCTTTACTGAAAAGTTTCTTGTCTTTCTTCGTGAAAAGTTCAACACATGTTGAAATCTGATTATTGACATAGTTAGTATTGTCTTAGTGAAGGTTTGATAGCCTGCGTATTACTCCAAGATCACTTGATATTCTTGCTAGAGGTTCTCCTGTTTGTGGTGATCTTGCTGTATCACTGTCTCAAGCGGGCCCGCAATTCACTCAGGTACTTTTCCAGTACCACTTTAGGTATCAATATCTGCAAATCATGCTCTAATTAACTTTTTAATCCTCTACCTCAGGTGTCAAGAGGAATTTATGCAATTAAAGCACTCCGCTTTTCTACTGCTTTATCCGCATTGAAAGACGAGTTTTTGAGATCAAGAGACTATCCTCGGTGTCCCCCAACCTCACACTTGTTCCATCGATTCCGCCAGTTGGGATATGCATGTATCAGGTATGCAGCTATATTAGAAGCCTTGGGACATTGATTGAAGAATTAGTCAGTTGAAGTTTGTGTTTGTAGTCTTCTTATTTGTATGTCCCCTTGAAATGGCTACAAGGAGATGTCTGTGTTGAGTTGTTTCAATGTGATCATGATGAATTGAAAGATAGCATTTTCATCATTTAGTAGGGAGAGTCTTATGCTCCGGTATTTATTACTTTCTTGTCCTTTTTGCTGGACTGCTGTGATAGACTGAGTGTCTTAGCCCATCTGACAAGTTGAATAGTGGAAATTATTAGTTTGTTAGTTTTCATATTCAAAGGTCTGGATCTTTTTTGGTCCCCATACTACATTTTTCTCACTTTATCACGTTATGGTAATAGCTCTCTCTCTCTCTCTCTCTCCCCGTCCTTTTTCCTCTTTTTTTTTTTTTTGGCCATTTTGATGTGTTTTGGTGAGTGTTGTTAGTGGAATGATATTTCAAGCAGATTTTTTGACTGATTTATCCTGTAAATTAATTTGGGCGCAAGTGACTTCCATTAGATTCAGGGATATAAGTCACCAAAGAAGGCAGTCACCAGAAAATGTATTACTCTTGGAAATAATTTTCCCGAAAAAGTATAATATTTTTTTTTCAAAGCAGCTTTAATTTTATATCATACTTTCATGTTTCTCCAGTGCTGTCAATTTATATCTAGCCTTGGTTCTGAGTGTTGACTGCTTTCATCTGCCTAATTCTTCATTTGGGCCAAGTTTGTTATATATTTCTTGAGTTGTACTGGTCAGTAGCTTTGGTTCCTGAACTTTGATCCCCTTCTCACTGTATGATGATGTCGTTAACATATGTAATTGCAGATATGGTCAGTTCGACAGTGCAAAAGAAACTTTTGAAGTTATTGCAGACTTTGAAAGCATGCTTGATCTATTTGTATGTCACCTTAACCCTAGTGCAATGCGACGTCTTGCCCAGAAGTTAGAAGAAGAGGGCACTGATTCAGAGTTGAGGAGATACTGTGAGAGGATTTTGAGAGTCCGTTCAACTGGCTGGACCCAAGGCATTTTTGCAAACTTTGCTGCTGAGAGTATGGTTCCTAAAGGACCTGAGTGGGGTGGTGGGAACTGGGAAATCAAGACACCTACAAACCTGAAGGACATACCTCAGTGGGAGCTGGCTGCTGAGGTGATGCCTTACATGAAAACTGATGATGGTACTATCCCATCCATTGTCACAGATCATATTGGTGTTTATCTTGGTTTAATCAAAGGAAGAGGTAACGTTGTTGAGGTGAGAGAAGATAGTTTGGTGAGAGCAATTAAAGGTGAAGGTGCTATCAATGCAAATGGAATCGGGACTTCTGTTACTACCCAAATATCCAACAAGCCCCAAGGAGCCCCAGATGGTGAATCTAAGGGTGGTTCCCTGATTGGTCTGGAAACTCTCTCCCAACAGTTTGCAGGTTCCAGTGCTACAGATGCACAGGCAAAGGCCGAAGAAGAATTCAAGAAGTCACTGTATGTTTCGGCTGCTGATGGCAGCAGCAGTGATGAGGAAGGAACTTCAAAAACCAAGAAGTTGCAGATTAGGATCCGAGACAAACCAGTTACATCTGCTACTGTGGATGTCAACAAAATTAAAGAAGCCACAAAGCAGTTAGGTTTGCCAATGAGTAGGACCAAGTCACTAACTGGTTCATCACCAGATCTTGGCCTACTTGCACCTCAACCTGCCCCTGCAACCACTGGATCTGCAACAGCTCAAGTTTCTCTTCCTGCTGACATTTTTGGAACCAATGCATTGGTTCAACCACCACCTGTGTCACAGCCTACCTCCGCAGGACCTGGTGTCGGGGTTGCTGTTGGGCCAATACCAGAGGACTTCTTCCAGAATACAATATCGTCTCTTCAAGTTGCGGCATCTCTGCCTCCTCCTGGGACGTTTCTCTCAAAAATGGATCAAAATTCCCAAGGCATTGAAAATAACAAGGTCCCTGCTAACCAGGGTGGTGCACCTGCAGCTGAGGTCGGTCTACCTGATGGTGGGGTACCCCCTCAAGCTACTCAACAGCCTGTTCCATATGAGTCTGTTGGGCTTCCAGATGGTGGGATTCCTCCACAATATTTGCCTCAACCCGCTGCTCCACCACAATCACAGATCCAGATGGCACAGGTTCCAGCCTCTAGTCAGCCTCTTGATCTCAGTTCACTTGAAGCTCCAGGGACAGAGACATCAGGGAAACCTCCTGCACGTTCAGCTTCTCCTCCAAAAGCCGTGCGTCCCGGGCAGGTAATTATTCTTTTTCCTGTCCTGCATGGATTGTCCAGAGTGAATGAAACCTATAGTGTCACTGTTCTATTTCTTCTGTTCATTGTTTTATCCTTTCTCCTGAATTTTCTTCTATTTTCTGGAAGGCCTTTATTATACTGTTCTGGAAACTAGGAATTGACTGGGTGTAGAACTTCTAAAGCTTATTGCGTGCTGTTCTCATACAAGATGCCTATCCCCATCCTATCTTTTAAATATAAGCAAAATGTATATCCACTGTTGGGTGTGTGGAAGCTCTAGAATGGTTGTGAACTTTGGAACTCATTTATTTGCTATTTGCTGGAATCTAAATATTCTTCATCCCCCCCCCCCCCCTCTCTCTCTCTCTCTCTCTCATACACACACTGTTTTTTTCTTGTGGGGGTTGGCGGTCGTGTTGGTGCTGATGCTTAAATCAAGATACACTGAATATGTTTCGATTTCCCTTTGGTCTAGGTACCTCGTGGTGCTGCTGCTGCAGTTTGTTTCAAGACTGGGCTTGCTCACCTGGAGCAGAATCAACTTTCAGATGCATTATCCTGTTTTGATGAGGCTTTCTTAGCGTTGGCCAAGGATCAATCTCGTGGAGCTGACATTAAGGCTCAAGCCACTATTTGTGCCCAATATAAGATTGCAGTTACCCTTCTTCAGGTATTTTGGTTTTTACCTAAATTGTTGGGCTGTTTTTTGGTGGGCTAGATGGATTTAATCCTTGTTGATGATACTGGTGCCAGGGCGGTCATTACGTATCCATTATATAATTAGATTAACGGTTCAAAGATAAATTTTATTGAAGATTAGTTCCCCAGGAAAGGGAAAGAAGAGTGTACTTGAGATTATTCATCTTTAGATTCATTATGCCGCTTTATCCTATCCATGAAACATGTTAAAAATGCAATCCAAGTGATTGAGGCAATCACAGCTCTTGAAAGTGAAGGACATGTGAAGGAATTTCAGTTGCCAAACTATTTGTTGTGGGCAAGTTAAATCTGTTGCTGCAAATGAATTACGAAATCCACCCTGTTTTGCCGAATATCTTTTTGCTTGCAGTTTTTTGCTGTCAATTGAGTCCAGCTTCGGTAATCTGAGTTCTTGAAACCGGGATAACTCTCGATCTTATTCCATTATACTGGTTTGAATTGGATACATATTTGAGCACAGAAATGATATCAATGCTTCTTCTGATGTTGCTTTCTATATTGGTTCGTCTATACACAATAAGAAAGTGGTTACTAATATGTCCTTATTTTGACTTGATGTCACTCATGAATATATTGTCTGGAATATCTAATGTCACTGGGTAAACTAAATCCAGGTAAACTAGAAGAATTCACTGCAGATATAGGAATCCTGTCAATCATCACGTGTGAGTTATTGTAGAACTTGCTTGAATTATGTACTTTCAAGCAAGATTTTATTTGCCTTGGAACTCATGCACAAGTCCAGTTTATGAACACCCACCCACCCGACATACAATAACAAATTATATGCACTCACTAATCTGTATGTGTCACGCACAACATTATGTTTTTCCGCATATTCAAGAAATGATTTCCATTTAATCATATATGGTGCGAAAATGAGTATTCTCTCACTCTCTCTCTCTCTCTCTCTCTCTAAATATCTTTGACTAAGTTTGGCATTTCTTATTTTGGAGTTATTTGATTCCTTTCCTTGAATCCTTAAAAATCTTAGGACTCCTAATTTAGATGCCATTCTCTGCTAAACTGATCTTTTGCTTATTTTACCTAGTTGATGCAAGCATATGGGAATTAGCTTTCGATGCTCATTCCATATAAATATCTCCTCTGGAGAGAATTCAATGCCTCAATATAAATGTTGCATCTTTTGCATGTCACTGCAGGAAATAAACAGACTGCAAAAAGTTCAAGGTCCTAGTGCACTCAGTGCAAAAGATGAGATGGCAAGATTGTCACGGCATTTGGGTTCACTGCCTCTTCTTGCCAAGCACAGGATAAATTGCATTCGAACTGCAATCAAAAGAAACATGGATGTGCAGAATTTTGCCTACACCAAACAGATGCTTGAATTACTCTTGTCCAAAGCACCTACAGGCAAGCAAGAAGAGTTGAGAAGCTTAATTGACATGTGTGTTCAGAGGGGCTTGTCCAATAAGTCTATTGATCCACTGGAAGATCCCTCCCAATTCTGTGCTGCTACACTTAGCCGACTCTCTACAATCGGATACGATGTCTGTGATCTTTGTGGTGCCAAATTCTCGGCCTTGTCAGCACCTGGATGCATTATCTGTGGCATGGGAAGCATTAAAAGATCAGATGCCATTGCTGGACCTGTTCCTTCTCCATTTGGCTGAGCTCAATGTACAACGCACTTCTGAATCATTGAGACCCATGGTTTTGTTCTCCAGCACTCCTGCCTAGTTCGCTTACATCTATTTCTGATGAAGGCACCGCATGCTCGGGTAGAAAGAAAATTTCGGAATATTCATTTTTCTCATGTAATTCTTTAGGGGGTTTTGCTCCCTTTGTTTATATGCCCTGTTAAAGCAACCTTTTTTTTGGGGGGGGGTTGGGGGTACCTGTATTTGTAATTTTTCTTTATTTTCGGGTTGACCTCGGTTAGGTCTTTATCCTAGTATCATGGTATGTGTTGTATTAGCCCGAAAGGCCTGTATCTGGTATCCGTATCTTTTTCATTTTTGGTGTGATTGAGTTGAAAAATGCTCGAAGCTTTTCTTTCTTGTACTTCACTTCTTCCATTTTTGTTTTGTTTTTTTACACAGGGCCAATAGTTGATCTGTTCCATGTAACATTACGTATATGTGCGTATACATTCTACATAGATTGCACAATTTCTTTCTGTCCTTTTCTAAAGTTCTTTGTTTATGAACTTATCTAACAAATTGTTCTGTCGCGAATTGAAATATTTTATAACGATCCTTTACTTGTGTAATGTTTTAGTTCAGATTCATCCACAAAAACAATGCGACCCCGGCAAAACTTCACTTTAGGGTATAAGAACACGGGTTAAACTTGTAACAGAATTAACGGAAATCCAACATCAACAGCTTGGAAGAAGAGTTCATGTCTTTCTATTCTGGATCGTAACCGGGCTGTCTTTCACGGCCTATGTAGGCTACCTAGAACCTTGTAAATTGTACACATTCATATTATGGGTTTCTAAATGTGAAAAAGGCTTTTTTGTGCTTTAACCTCCAACAATGATACTGCAAATTAATTCTATAACGTGATGTGTACATTCTAGTCCCTATCATTCCCCAAGGAATGTGCGTTTTTTCGACGTGTTCATGTAAGGCCTGATGACCCATTCAGTTTGAGCTTCATCTTGATCCATTGTTCCTAGCTTGATCTGCAACACCAAAGAATTGGCAAAGGAAGCAAAATAAATAAGCAATTGGGGGTTGCATTGATCAATAACTGACATGTACTACCGAAAAAGACTAATGTGTAATCTCAGCATCTTGGGAAACTCAATTCCAGCTCTATCAGGAAATCAAGCATACAACATTGACGAGAGTGTGTCCGTAGTGGATTTAACTCTTGTTGGGATCTTAGTACGCAAGAAAAACCACATATATGGTAACATCGAGTTTGAATTATACAGGCACTCATCGAAGTGGTGAGCCAGTTATATCATAGACTACGAGATGAGTGGGAAATATGAAGAAATGGTTATCAACCATCAAGTAAGAACTCTAGGAATATCAACATTCAAAAGTAACAAAGATTGCATCTTAAAGGAACTCCACCAGATAGCCTATTTCTATATCCAAAATTATAAAAAATAAAAAATAAGGTTAATAATCTAAGCAGCAGCATCCATGGCACATAATTCTATGTGATGTTATCCAAATTAACGAGTCAAGTATCTCAACTATATCAAATGTACCTGGTAAAGCCGCAACTCAAAGCGAGGACCAATCTCTTTCAGTTCAATTGATTTGGTACCTCCGCGTTTCTCATAGATATGATGCCTGCATAACTTAATAAGTAAATACCACAATCTTGGAAAAACAGATTCATGACTAGTATTAGCAAAACATAATTGGCGCTGTCGATCCCTATGCTTCTATATCTATTTCTTTCATTTGGCTTGAAAATGGTGTGCTTATGAAAAACCTTGAATAGTAACATTCTTATTTCCATTTACTTTGTAAAGAGTTTTCAAATGGCAAGCTACGCAGAAAGAAGCACATGCTCAGGTAGAACCTTGACACATAATTTGAATCAGGTAATCTTTCACTGACATAAATATTATTCAGGAAGTGTTTTAAAATGTCCAAATAACCTGTGTAAAAATGTCACATGAGATGGATTTAATTGTTCCATAAACTAACACATGGAAAAGGTTTTCGGATACCAGATGCTAAAACCACAATCAATTTTCAACAAGATGCGAGATGGAGCTAGACTTTAAGCCTCATAAATTTATCCGTAGGAAACAAAGAAAGGGCAGATTAAGACAATTTTTAATGAATAAGCTAGCTTATTAAAGCTGAATCTAGATTAAGGAAACCAAAAAGCAATCTCAAGAGTTTATCCAACTTTTAGGCACACAACTTCGACCAGTCTGACATAGGGCTTGATAAGATGGGCTCGACAGGATGCAAACGAACCAAGCCGAGCCTTGGCCTTTTTTCAGTCTCGAGCTCGAGCCCGACGAGCCAGGAAAAACAAGCTCGAGCTCGGGCTCGAGTCATGTTCGAGCTCGGCTCGGCTTGGCTCGTTTGGCTCGAATTAGGGATTGAGCTCGAGTTTAAATATTTTATTATGTTTGAGCTGGACTCGAGCTCGAGTTTGAAAATTAATATATTATTTATAATTATATATATAATTATATTAAAATAAAAACACATATAAAAAAAATAAAAGCTCGCAAGCCTATGAACAAGAATTATTTGGCAAGAGCTCGGTTCGAAACTTATACAGGCTCGGCTCGGCTCGAATTATTCGAATTCGAGTCGAACCTTTGTCGAGCCGGCTTGTCAGGCTCGTGAGCCGGCTCGGTTCGTTTGCATCTCTAGGGCTCTTAGAAAGTTTTACCAGACTCAATCGCTCAAAACTTAAGATTAAAATAAACCTTTGCACCAGTAATCAAAATGAGGTGGGAGTATGTTGGACCTCTATTAATTTTCTTAGTTGATGGAGATGGCATATAAAGTTAAGTATTTACGAAGCGAGGAATGCTGGAATATAAAGATGGACAGCATTGAAAAAGAAGAAGATTGGAAAATGGAGACAAAAGAAAGGATGATGCTAATATTAGCACTTAATTCTTGAACACAAACGCACCAACAAAATATAATATCAAATAAAGAAAAGACTGACGAGCTATACCCCCAGTTATGACATTCAATGTTATGAGCTAACCAAAAACTGGCTACAAATTCAGCAAAAAGTACAGAAAAGATGCCAACCTGAATGAAATATAATCCGACTGATTTGCGAAAGTGATAATGCGTTTTGTATCTGGTTTGGGTATGGGGAAAAGATACTTCAAAATATTTGCAGTCCTCTGACCAAGCTGCCAGAAATTAACAATTGCACAATAATTAGAATCAATCTAACTCCAAATCCTCCTCCCTCAGGTTCGCAACTGAGTATAGAGCAAAACTTTACGACAAAATCTTGAGAAGAAAACAAGATTTTTGGCTTAACTCACACATAACATCTACAACACACAAACTGTAATATGAATTAGTAAGTGTTTCTTTTCTTTAATAATCATTAATTATCACAGTTGTATGTTTTAATTAATTAATTAATTAATTATTCTTTTGGCTGTGACAGAGGAGAAGAATAACTCACGTGACTATATGAGTTAGAAATCGAATTTCGAGACAGACAATCTATTGGTATGTGTTAATGAAGTATGACCTTAGTGGAAAAGTTGTTAAGAATTAAATGGGGGTAAGCCTCAGGCATCGTTCCAATAGCTTTTTTGTCCTTGATATCATGTCTTGTCACCTGCATGAGAATGTTATATCAGAATACCATATATGGATACAAAAAATTTGTGAAACATTGTATGGCAGAAAGTACATTTACTTACCACATTAAGCAATCCAAAGTATGCAGTAGGACCAAAAGGTAGATGGCTTATGATTATACCATCTGGCACACCACGATGTTCATGAACTAAAATAACATCTGTAAAATCATGTGCTCGGCAGGTTTCGATTATTTCTGATATAACCTGAGATGTAATTAGAGCATGACATTTAATATTCACTAGAAATGATAAAAGAGGTCCATCTTTCATCCAATCAATTATCCATATGTGACTAACCACATAGAGTTCAAGTAACACAAATTTCACTACTCTGTGAATCCAGTAAACTAAAAAATCCTACACTAATTGCTGGATATTTAAACTGAAAACATTCAGAGAAAACCTGCAACCTGGCATGAGGTATTGGCTAACATTTAAACTGATCAATACATTTGAGGTGATGGTTGCTTGATGTAATTTGTTGGATTGGTGATCTTTTACCGCACAAGTCATTCTTTTATATTACTACTCTGCCATGTGAGTACTTGTCTACAATCAATTCTTACAATAACAATTGAGATGCAATATGCATAAAGTGTGCTAAAATAAAAACTCCAACAGTGACCAATAGCACAGGCTCCTTTCATTTCACAAATTGAAGGGATTTACATCCTCCATGGTCTTTGTTTTTGCTTTTACAGTGCAGCCATCTCACAGAAAAGGTTGTCAAGTTTCTCACAATAAATAGTTAAAAATTTATAACTGAAAGCAGCCTTAAGAGTATACCATCAGAAAGATGAACATATCAATATTCTCTACCATCTGATGAAGTCCAGTTTAAAAATTACAACATAACAATGGATAAAGAAAAAAATATGGCATAATGGGCAATGGACCAACCTGACCACCACGATTCATCCGTTGTGCATTTGGAAAAACAAACTTCAATTCCTACACCGACAAAATAATGTCATTGAATGCATGACGTAAGCCCTATGTAAAACCCAAGGGAAGCACACACATACACACAAAAAAGAGATTTTTAGTAAACATCAAAATTTAAGACTTGACAACCTTCACAAACTGAGTAAGGGGAGCACTTGGGTTGCGCGATGTTGTGAGCAAAATCTTAGGATCTCTATCAGCAGCATTTGCATATTCATCGTCAATGGTTGAATGGGGAACTAGATTCAAGAAAAATTAGGTTAGATTGATATTTAAACGCACCAATTCACACCAGTAAATGAACCCAAAAGTTTCACCGATTAAAGGAAATCAACGAACAAAACCCTCCAACATCTCGATCATTATTCTTGAAACATCCATTTCATTCACAAATCAACAACACTAAAATCTCGAGCTTGATGCCCTTTTCATCATCCCCGTCCATATCGTAAAAACAACACAATAAAAAGATAAACTATACCAGCAGTTTGTTCATCTTCGAGGTCAATTTCTTGGCGCAGGGCCGCCTCTTCGTTTCTGAGCTCAGTAGGAATCGGCTTTCCCTCTACACAAAAACAAGTATAAATTAGCAACCAAAATTAATCAAAAGAGAGTTTAATCTCTTGGATTTTTGGATATAGAACATGAATTACAACTAATAACCTTCTAGGGCTTCGCGGATCTTTCGCTTCTTCTCGTAGAGCAAACGCTCTTTGCCCTCCAAGCTTTTGCGATACAGATACTCTCTCCTCAATCTCACGTTTCTCCTCAACATTTTTCTTCGTTACCTACAAAACCCTACACTGTCTCAGGGTTTAAACCTCCGAAATCACCGGTTTTGGGTCGAATATGTCTTCATTTTGGTCGGGTCGGGTTTTGTTTTGGACCACCTCTATGGGTCCAATTGTATTTGCCAATAAACCAATGAAACCATTGATCCAATGAACATATAATTGTTAAGGATTCGAATCCTAAGGTACGTGTGGAGTTCATTGTCAAGTGTTCACTGTTTGCACACAAAAAGCGTTCGACAAATTATTTTATTGGTGTAATAATATTGAAACATTAATTTGTTTTCCCAAGTATGTTACGAAAAAAAAAGAAATTATGAATGATTTTTAATTAAATTATTATATATAGGTTATATTTTTGTGGTTAGATTTAGATTTCTTCAAATCCTAATTAAACAATACCATTTCTATAACTAAACGAATACTTTTACTTTTTTTTAGTAAATGAACCACTGCACGTTGCTATGTTATAAGTGCGAAAATGCAACAATTTTCTGATAAATTTTGACTCTCAACTCTAATATCTCCAGTGTCCGTCCTGTAATGTCATATTAAGTACATCAGGTAGTTCAAATTTTTCGTAATAATTGCCACTAGGCCTATAATTCAATACTAGGATTTGAATTTGATACTATAAAATTCTGAATTCGAACTCTGTTTTCCTCCCCCTTTCTCCTTGAATGAGTGTGTGTATTTTTGTTTTTTCAATTGACATTTATAAAATATTTTAACTATTTTTTTTTTTTTTTTGTTATGATGTTTAGAGTAATTATATAAAGAAACCTTCCCACAATAATCCACTCATATTTGTAGTGCACTGGAACAAGAAGGTTCACTCCAATATATCATCAATAGGTGTCTTATATAGTTGTCTGTCCTAATTTTGTAACACAAGAAAATTATTTAATTTAATAGACAAAACAAACCGATATATCACCATTACCAAGTACCTACTCGAGGTCACCCTTAATAGAACAATTATGGTGCTTTCAATTGAAACCACATTTTATTCCAACAATTCTCTCCTCTCCCTAACAAAATTCAAGATTATTGCTATTGGTTGGAAAATTCTCGTCTGAACCACGTTTGACAGCACCCCAACAACTGGAAACGTCCATCGATCACTTCACTCTCTCTAAACTGCATACCAATCAGATGACAAGTATAATTCACTCGTCACGTGATTAGCCGTGGTGCAACTAAACCTGGTCCACACTAGAAATCTCTAAATTTCTAATGTATTAGTATACAATTCTGCATTTTGTAAGAAAATTTTAAAGGCACAAGAATAATCCTAACGAAGGTATATAACCTTTTAACGATATACAAGGTATCTGAAACTGAAGTTGTATGGCGTGACTTGTACTAATTTCGATATCGGCTCTTTTCCTTTAGTCTCGAGGCATTTGAGTGCTTGGTTCCGGAGTTCATCCGGTAGCTGCAGGCAAATCCAGTCGAGCAAAGCATCCAAGTCCTTGGCGAAATCGAGGAGATACCAATCCAGTAGCTTAGGAATCACCAACTTGTTTGATGGTGAAATGCCAACTGCTGCTTGTAGATACTCCCGTTTCGCAGTCTCCAATTCCGTCTCAATCTGAGAGGCTGTGTACACCCTCACCTAAAAAACATAAATCAAGAAACGTAGATAACACCAGATGTACATGCGCAGATGATTTAAAACGTTCAATAATATTTAAAGTATAATGTCATTTAACTGTGTGTAATGATCAAGAAAAAGTACAAGGGAGGCATGTGTAAGTTTCAACCTAATTGAGAGAAGATATTTGGTATGTAAATCGTGTAATTATTGCTGAAGGAATTGTTATTTTAAGTAGTGATGAGCTTACAGCAGGAGAGGACCAGCTTCCACAGGAGAGTGCAAATGTGACCAGCGGTTCGGACCACGCCAACCCAAGTGCTCTGCAGATCTTCCTCTCATTATTCTTTGCCGATTTCGAGCAAGTCTATGAACGATATCACGAAAAAGAATTAAAAATTATTAGGCATCTTGCATATTTTAAGCATGCAATACGCAACCATTTAAACGAGAGAGAGAGAGAGAGAGAGAGAGAAGCATACACAACTTACATATTTTAAGTGATATGGAAGTCTCAAGATAAGGTGCTCAATCATAAGTGCATTAAGCACATGACCCCCAACCTTTATCGTTGCCTACAGAAACCGTGAGGAACTTTTTATGAATGTCTATACTCGCGAGTTTTGGACAATTAGAAAGGAACATATCAGAGTGATTGAAAGCCTTGCCTTTTGCATTTGTACCACAATCATGTCAGGACTGCCAGGTATTCCATGCTCCAAATAGGCCTAAAACATCGATGACACAGTAACATTGTTATGATAATAAATTTTGTAATGATCAAAATGATCACTGGTTTCCAGCAAATCATCAGAGGGAGAGAGAGAGAGAGAAGCAGCTTACATTCATAATGCAAGAATTGTATATGTTTATCCAGAATGCAAGCTTCTGCTGATGGCTGAGACCATCTAGCTTCACAGATGCTAGCTTGTCTAGGAGTATCCTGAATGTTACATAAAAGTATTATAATACACACACACACACACACACACAGTCTCATATACACATTTTCCTTCCTTAATTTCAAAATTATCCATATCTCTCTTGACAATTTTCATATTATTAATCCATACATCGTATGCCTAATGCTGTTATTCAAGTTATTTAACAAATAATTTCAGTTTTCATTAAATTTCCACGATCAAAATGTGTATTTGGTAGGGGAGAAAAGTTGATGTAATTACATATAGTTACAGGGGAGGTCACTGTAATTGGCAAAAAAATCTATTCTATCCAATACAAGCATTTCAAATGAAGAGAGAGAGAAACTTACTTAAGTCTACGGATCAAAAATGTCGCATTTGTTCTCCGATTCAGATCAACCAAATGAGCTTCTATGACATATAGATGTTTGTAGGTACCAATGTCTGTCTTCTTGAATTCACAAGAATTGCAATAAGGATCTCGAAAATTTGATTCCACATTATTCTCACTTAGTGCTTTTGCTGCTAAGGAAGAAAAAGATTCAAAGTCCATTGTCTTCCCTTTTGATGAGCTCAATCTTACAAAGATGCTGATCAGGCACTTCAAGATATCCTCAGACACCTTATTTGCCTCACTTTCCACATCCACGACTCTATCATCAGAAGAACCAGAAGAGCTCTCTTGTGCTTGCTCTACGATCCTGCACTGTAGCAAAGATCATCACATTTAGTAATCACATCAATTTCATATTATATGTGTGTGTATGTATATGTGGTTGTATGTATGTGTGTATAGGGATCAATTACACTGACCTCCCCTGTAATTATGTATAATTACACAAACTTTAAAAAAATAAGCAAAAAAGATATCAAATAAACTTGGATACTAATGTGCAAGAAGCTTACTAACACTTGGATTGTACCATTATTCAATCGTGTGTAACAATTATCAGAAGGTGGTAACTGTAAGATGTAAATAAATTACAAGGGAGGTAAGTGTAATTCTAAGGCCACAAATGTATGTGTAAGCATATATAGTTACAAGGCAAGGTAGCTATTGATACTCATACATACATATGTACACACACACAGAGACGCGCATATATATATATATATATATATTGAAAACTAGATAACACCTGCATCTTGGGTGAATTTGTGCTCTTGACCAATAAATCACGCTTCAACTGAGGCCTCTTCATGGGGGTGCCAATCGGCAAGGATTTCTTTTCGGAAATCGCTTTATTATGATCCTTTTCAGAAATGCCAATGCATTGATTCCCTCTTTCTAATCCCAAACCTTGTCCATTTTGTGGTGGTTTACGATTAGGCAGGCTCTCCAAACAATCCCTTAAGCCATCAGACAAACTGTGATCTGCTGACAACAACTTTCTTGTAGAAGCAATTCGAGAAACACCAGATGAAGGCCGGGCTCTTAAAGATGATCCCAAGTTGAGTTCACTATGTGATGAAGATCTTGAGTGGCTCTGTTTGGAACCTCTAGCCGACAATGTCAAGTCCTCTGGACTACTAGTCCTTCTGGAGGATATGTAAACAGCTTCTTGATATAGGCCTTGTCTGAAATTCACAACTTGTTCTTCAAGCCGAACAACCTCCTCCTCCAACACGGCCACTTCGGCTAGAAGTTCAAGTGTCTACAATATCACACACACACCAAACCAAAAATTACACTTCCCAAATCAATGTAACATTTTACTCGTTCTCAAGTCTATACAGAGTAATATTTTGTACACCAAAGATCAATATTTTGGTGCCCATTTGATAATATCGTTCAGTTTAGCCATCTGAATCAAAATTTCTGACTCCGTCTCTGATTAAATTTCTATTCATTCAAGATATTCCCAAGTAAGAATCCCAAAAATGGCCTTTTAAGTCCATCAAGAATAAGAAGTTATATTAGCCCATTTGTTGCCTTTGCCAATCCAAGGTTAATAAATAGTCATTAGTTACAAGGTTGTACAAAAAAGACAGATCTTGAAGAAAACTAGAATACACTAATTGTGCTTACATATTGAGGCAGATAAGGAGGAAGACGAGGTAAAGCTCCTAAGGGTCTATTGAAAGCTCTTTCTAAAGCTCTGTGGACATTCTCTTCATGTCTCAGCTTCTTCTTGAGATTATCAACCTGCCATTTTCATGAAAAAAAAAAACGAAATTTCAAAAATCAAAACAATTTAAAACAAAAAAAAAAAGAGAGAGAGAATTGCTTATTTTGTGAGCATATACATCTTGTAATAAGGCCAATTTTCTCTCTCTTGCTGAGCGGCGCTTATTGGCTATGTTTTTCTCTGCGGTTTGTGATTTGCCTCCCTGCAATTCCATCTTCTTCCCCTGTATCAATATTCAAATAATTGACAAATTATTTAAATTCACTTGCATATATATATATATATATATATATATATAATATAAGTAGCAAATGCAAAAGTTGAATAGATATTATTCATTTCTTGAACATGCAGGAAGAACCCAGTACAGATTTGGCCACAAGGAGCCCAACTTTTCAGGGCAAAATGACATTTCACGAATGAGGAAAGTGAGAAAAACAAAAAGAATATTCCTATTTTTGGAAAAAGAAAATCTTGAGTAAAGATCAAACTGACCCAAGATTGTTAATCACTTAACAAATTATGAAAAGAAAGAAAAAAAAATGGAAATTAAACTTCAATCAAAAATTCACATTTTGAGGATGCAAAGGTGCTTTCTTGGAGTTAATATTATTGGCAGCTCTTTTATTCATCTGTTCTCTACTTTGCTATGAACACCATCAGGATCTGCAAATTAACACCTCTTTTTATTTAATTAAGCTTCCCCATCAACATAAAGTTAAAAATCTTCTCAAGCTATAAAGCCCCAGAATGTCATCTATCTCAAAAATAAAGAAAGAAGTTTTACTTTGAGAGAGAGAGAGAGAGAGAGAGAGAGCGGGAAAAGCTTAAAGGTGAAACGAAATCACTGAAACGGGAGCAGAGAAACACTTTTTTATTGAAGAGAGAGAGAGAGAGAGAGAGAGAGAGAGAGAGAGGCATAGAGCAATGTATCTTATTGTAGTTTGTGGATGAAGCATATGATAAGGGGGTTGGCTGAAACTATACTCCAAATCAATACAAAAAAAATACTAATCAATGTTTTTTTACCATTATAAGATCATAGTGAAATACTAAATAAATAAAAAGAAAGAAAATCTGGGAGGGTGTGACAGACAGGGGTGGCGTAACTCTGGCAGTAAACAACAAAAGACACAAACAAAAACTGGTGAACTGATTGAGTTAGCACTTAGCAGAGAAAAATAACGACGAGGTTTTAGAGTTAGAGAGATTCAAAAATCTAAACAGGAAATGGGGGTGGGGGTGATAGTGGAAACTACTGGGAACTGACCTGGCTGGTGGGTGTGTGTGTGGTTGAGGGTACTTTGGAGTGGACAACCTGCTCTCATCATGATTGAACGTGCAAGAATGCACTCCCGTACTGTTCTCTGTTTCCAACTTTAGCAGTTTATCTTTTTTTTCGGGTTATATATCTATATATATGTTCCAAACAAAATGTCCAATATGGCCTTGCAAGACTGAGGTGTGCAAAGGTGCATTTCATCCTACATCTAATATAATGCATTGAGTAGTTGTACAAATAACATGGATGCAAAAGTGATCATGCAACAATATGACTTTAGTGAGTAAAGAAAAACGAAAATTAAATATAAGTGTACACATGTTATCTATCTAACTCCAACCAACTCAGTGCATTATGTCAGGTGTAGGATCTACAAAATCGGTATACAAGTACGATATATTCCATCATACACCTGGTACAATGTAACGGATAGTAAGATGAATAACATGTATGCAAAAACAATATAATAATTTTAATTTAGTGAATTAAAAAAAAAGTAAAATTAAATGTACACATATCATCAATTCAACCAACATAGCGTATTACACTCAGTGTAGATCTACAAGACCATGCAAGTACGATCAATCCATCGTATTGAGTGAAACATAACATGTTAATGAAATTAAAAGATTTAAACTCGTGCAAAATGGTACATTATGGCCATGGTGTCAACTAAAAATTGACAGCAAACCATACTTGAAAACGATCCCTTTTATGAGATGTTATGGAGCAGAATGTTAAAAAGCAGTATGGAGGTTTTCTCGATTTATGATGCACATTTATGTTTTAGAACATTCACAATAGGCAAACCAGGATGGCAAATTAATATGGAATGAAAGTAAATACTTGCTTTCCCATACTTCTCATCTGCCATTATTATTCAAATATTTAATTTACATTATTTATACTATCATATAAAAACACAACTCCCTATATAGTTACTGTTGGTTTGTTAGTTTCTTTTTTTTTTTTTTCTTTTATCTCTCTCTCTCTCCTCTCTCCTTTTACACAATATTTTAATCTACCGTCCCTTTTTTCTCTCCCCTTCCTCACTTCCCTCTCTATCAATTTTATTTCCCAATATTTTTTAATATCATTTTTTTTTAAATCTCATTTTAATTGTTTTCTTAGTTTTTTATTTTAAATTATTTTATTTTTACTTGTTATTAATTTTTCCAATCTACTAAAAATAAGTAAAAATGTTTTGATCATATAGATACTACCAAAAAAAAAATAGTATGTTATTAAATTAAATTATTTTTTTACCATACACGCACATCGAATGTGCTAATAATACTAATATAATTTATTGTGTTTTGATAATGCTCAAATTCGTCGTTGGATATAAAGTCCACAAGGTTGGATCGATTGTCCCGTACCTGATGGTAGTGGAATTTTATTCTTTATATGAAAATATGCATCACAAAGTGGATGAGAGGATATTGTTTATTAGATGAGCAAGTCCCTTAATTGAATTCGATATTGAACAAAAAATGATATCACCACAATCAAATTGTTGCCATCTAAATTTGGACAATAAAGAAGTTACAAATCAAAAGCAATTTAAATTATTAATGCATAGTTCTTTACCCATTTTTGTTAAATTTGCATCGCACTAGTGTTTTCTCTTGCTGTTTGCAAGCTTAAGAAGTCCGCAATTTATATATATTATTATTTATACTATTAATAAAGTATTGATACTATAAAAATTGTTTTTGCTATACTAGCTATTTTTTGCTTCTCTCTTTTTTTTTTCTTTCCTTCCCTCCAATTTTATACATTCATCGAGTGTAAACATCAATACACATTATTAACCAAATTGATTATTTGCAAGTCAAAAACCTCTGCCAAATGAACTGGAAATTTTTCTATGCACAAAGTGAGTTCTATATATACATCATATAATTTAAATGGCATCATATTATTGATTCACTTACAAAAATATCTACATATAAAATATAATATAATCTCAATTATTTTAGTCCATATATGAGGCTCATACGTCGAGTTCAATAAACATTGTTATATATTTGGCAATGCGAAGGGTAAAATTGTCCATTTTTAAGTGGGAAAATTTGAAAATGGATCGCATTGCAGTTCTAGTAATTAATTAAACGGAAAAAAAAGGTTGCTTAAAGTAGACTCTGAGACATTCCCGATGCATTAAAAATATGATTAAATAATAATCAAGTACAGGATTAGTTGCATGAACGCAGTATTATGTTAGCGACCACGTGAGGATATCTCATGCATATAAAGCTTTGTGCATTTAAAATAGATTAACTATTGCACTTTAATCTCCAAATAATGACTTAGATTATTATTTAATTGCCAGAATATATTCCCCACTTCATACGCCCAAAAGCAGCCCTCAGCCTATCAACGTACACGCTACACCCACACAAAAACACATAATATTTACCTAATCTTGAAGCGTGATTAGCTATTTTATTTTATTCTATTTTTTGATTGGGTGAAAGGTAATGAGGCAGGATGTTGGTGGGATGGCTGATCCAAGATGGCAAAGCATTGATTCGACAAGTATGTCAGTGAGCTTCTCAACTTGCTAGAATGAAACACACATAAATTTAATCGAAAATGTCTTCGTCAAATACTCATTGATGCTAAAGTAAGCAAAATGTAGAAGTATAAATATACTCAAACAAAGTTTCAATATGAATTTGAGCAGTTATCTTAATGGAGAATTTTCTTGGAGTATTTATAGGTGAAGGTTGGTATTCTTCCTCTAATGGATTGGAGCTAGCCTGGAGAGTTTAGGAGTTCTTAAATATTGGTGGCCCCCTTGTACGATGAGGTTAGGGCTATTATGCTTCGGTGGTAGATCTCACAGGCACATTATGGAGCAAGGGACTATTCAGTCATCTCAAACTAGACAGCAACAGTTATACTAGCTTGTATGTTTTGCTTGACAAAATCGACTTTATATGCTCAACCGGAGGCAAGTTGGTCGAGGGGCTCACCGGATGAGCTTCCTTGGGGAGGCGACTCTTCGAGAAGGGAAAATGTACGCGTGGCGTCCATTTATTGGCCTAGTTGGACATGCCCAAAATATCCAATATCAAAAGGCAAAGGAAATCAATTAAAAGGACTATTGCAATTTAGATCTTTGTCATACAATATCATTATTATATTATATTCATCAACACATGATACATAAATAAAATAAATCACCATCATAAAACAAATATTTGAATACCATGCACCATGTAACTTACCATTTGAGAAATAATTAGTAGACACAAATGCTATTTACACTACAAAAATGCACTTCCTTTAGTATCAAATCATACATTCACTACCAAAAATAATAATAATAATAATAAATAAATAAATAAATATTAGTAATAATATAAAAATTGTCTCCAATAAGTGTGTTAAGTAATAATACCATATATTATGTCACTAACTAAATTTATTTAGTGGCAACACTTTTAATATTGTCACAATATCACTCAATAGTGACAAAAATCAATGTGTTAGTTGTCATCATTGACAATCAATAACACTCCTACAGTGATAATTTGATTACAAATATTATGAAAAGATTTCATTGTTACTAAATTATCACTGTATAAGTGTCACTAAGTATTAATATTGTCATCTCATACATAATGTTGACACAATTGACATTATATAAAGTATTCTCGTGACAAAATAAATTCTTTGTCAGTGAATATATATAATTAGTGCTTGTTCACATAAAATTTTAAGTCTGTAAATACAAATTACAAGAGAGGAAATAATATATAACAAATAAATGAATTTAAGGAAAAGAATATAAATTAGTGAAAAATAACCTTTTAAAAGACAAATCCCTTGATTCTTTTCTTCGAATTTGGACTTGACCTTTCTATAATGCAATTCGTAGGCTTTGTAACTTGATTACGAATCAAACGCCAGAAACTTGGATGAACGCCACGAAGAACACTTTGAACTTGATTTAAATTTAACTTGGAAAAGAACGTCAATTTGCCAGTTTTGACATATTGATTGCAGATTAAGCACCTTATTTGGATGATTCCGTAAAAAACATCTTAAACTTCGCCTTAATCACCGTGGATTTGATAAAACACCTAAAATTTCGCCTGAAACTTTTGACTTCTCTGACTTTGGAAGACTTCTTGATGTCCCATTTTAAGCCCCAAATGACCACTTTTTATAGGCGTTTATATAGGGTCTTTTGGATTGTTACAGACTTCTTTTATAGTTATCTCTTTATTTTAAATTTATTTTTAAGAAAAAATATCATTTGCGTGTCATTATTTAATTGGCCTACGCGCCCAAATATGCCACTTGTCGTCATTTGATTTGATTTAGATTTTCAGGTTGCATTACTTGATTTGATTGTGCAAAACACTTCTCATTTGACATTTGGTGGTGCCTCATTTGTCAGTAAAATAAATATTAAAATATCAATTAAAATTAACTATGTAATATTACAATTAAATTTAGAAAATTTCAAAATATAAAATAGAAATTTTAATTAATATTTAATATTTTAATTTACACTTGGAACTTTTTAATTGGACAAAAATTAATCATCAATAGTGACAAGTTTTCATTATCACTTGTTATATTGTTAAAAAATAACTCATTTGTAGTGATTATAAATTTACAAATTTCATTTATAACGATTGCGCTAATAAATAACTTATCGTTCATTTTTTTTTAGTTTTGTTTACATTGAATTTTGTCGTTAATTTATCATAAAGACGTTAAATATGTGACAAAATCTTTCTGTCATAAATTTTTTATTAATGAAGGGAATGCATTCTTGTAGTGTTATGTTAGACATAAGATTATAAAATCAAATATAATGACTTGGCTACGTATTTCCATTGTTAAGTGCTGATCAGTTATAACAAAAAATATGATTCTTCTGTTTAAAAATATGTTCGAAATTTATTTGGATAAAATAAACCCCAAGAATTTATAATATTCGGCGTTATAGTTTTATTTTGTTACGATGTGTTAAGCTATGGATCTGCATACATTCAAATTCAATTTACAGGGGTGTCATAAATGAAGACATACGGATACGAACAAAATCAGAATTTATAGCTGTGGTCAGTATGCCGAAAATTCTTTCGTACAATAAATACGATTCCATAGATTGCAATTCCATTCTGCTAAAACTTGTCTTACTATTTAATTAAGTACAAGTTAATGGGTAAATTCAGAATTCTCGTATCACAAACTAGGGGAAAGAGAAAAATAATTAATTTCAACAGAGAAGACTAAATAAGCCAAAGTGAATATTGACGTGGCATAATATCAATTTGCCACATGTCTTTCATCCAATCGATCCCTAAGCCTACTAGCTAGCCTCACGAGTAAGAGGGGCTCCCCCGTAGAGTAGGTGAGAGCCGCTCGAATGGAATGGTCGGCCGGCGATTTGATGAGAGTTGTTCGACTGCCACTTTCACAATTCCAAGTTGAAAGGCCCAAGACCCAATTAAGGGGCCGGTTGAGCTTGTTGACTACTCTCTCTTTAACGGGATTTTTGCTAACATTACTATTAGCCTACTGCATTTAATGTATGTCATGTTAGTTTATACCTGTATTTAATGTGGCACCAAATCAATTATACTAAAGTCACCTAAAATTATACCTCATTTAATATAATCAATCTAAAAGTGTCATGTCAAATTCTTAGATTTATGAGTCGAGTCATATCACTTCATGATTGCCTATTAAACTTAAGATCAACTAGACAATTTGTAGATCACTTCAAGGGCCTCTAAGCTAAAATTCTTTCACTATAAATACCCCACATTTATTGGGAAGTTAAGTGCACATTTAATAGGAATACCCTCGCCTCGTCTTTATTATCCCTGATCGATAGTCCCTCCCATCAAATTTGACTTGCATCGAGAATCTTAACGAGACCCTCATAACTAACTCATATTACTCTCTTTTGTTGTAAGTTGTTGCAACTATACCCTCTACTTGTTCTGATCAACCCGGTTGACCATCCGTACCTAGTTGATCTGATGATCACCTAACATCGACCCGCACCAAACATAGTTAGTTCTATTTTTTCACACATTTATAAATTCTTTTTTCTCCCTTTGAAAGAAACAAAGTATAGAGTTCCAGATTTTGCTAAAAAGAAAAAAAAAAAAAAGGAAAAATTGGATGGAGAGTGAGAGTGTAGGTGGACGCGGTCGATCGAGGGATTTTTCTAATTAAAATGCAATCCGTCTTCATAAGTGTGGATTTGCGAAATATTAAAATGTAAAAGTATATAATATTTTCAAATTGAATTGTTCAAGCTGATCGGGTGACGTTCCTTTAGAGATTAGCTATAAAGTTAAGAAGTTCTACTTTCCTTATAATTCGAGGAAGTAATAATAAAGGAAAAGTCGAACCGACATGAGAGAGTAGCTCTTTTATTATTACTATTATTATTATTATTATTATTATTATTATTGATGCTATCGAAAGCATTTTAAAAATATAAATATTTATATATGATATAAGAAAAACGCATTAAATGCATTATTAACAATATTTAATTTGAATATGTTGGAATTTTATTTTTGTTTGGTCTTCTATTAATTGAATATTTTTATTTAGACTTCTATTAATTGAATGTTTTATTTTTAATAAAATAAAAATGAGTTAAATTAATATGATAAATGAGACCCGACATATAAGGCCTAATTTATTTAACAAACTATTATTAAAATCTTGATTTTAGCAGAAGACACGGTGGCAGTTGGTGTCAACTCATCATAAAAAGCTGATGATAGGAATACCCTAAAGTTATATTATATATTTGTGAGTAGGAACTAGAAAAATCCAACCAAGAATGTTCGCATAAACATTTATATTGATCTATCGTAAATTACGCCGATTTAATTCATATTATAGAACTCTAAATTCATGATGCATTGGGTTCTAAGATTTTAAATATTTCTTACAGAATAACCCCTAGTGCTGAGCAAAGGATCTTGTTTTGGTAAGCCCCTAGTGACCAACGTAGTGTAAGAATTGGGATCTTACTTTAGTAAAGTCACAAAATGCTTCGACAGCGGCACACTATATTTTGCAAAAGTCGTAAAAATTCGGGTCTAAAAGCGTGGAAAGGCAAAAGCGCTGGCTAACAAAACACTGATCTATTAGAACACATTCGTATCTTTACGTTACGTTTGATTCTTGAATTTTGATTAGAAAAATACAAAGGAAAATCTCTTTTTTACTTCACATAATGGTAATTTTTACTTTAATTTTTGATTTTTTTCATTTTCCTTCCATTTTTTCTCACTAAAATTCTTGTTCACATCACATATATATATATATATATACTCACATCTATATGAGCAAACATAACGCATTCGATTGAATAAGTAACAGTATGCACGTGTTCGTTTTATATGTGCGCATAAATATGCACATATTTTTAGGTGGGTTGTTATCAACAATTAATTACTTATTTAAAAGAATAGTAGCATATGATGTATCAGATATTGGTTATTTAACAATAAATAAATTAAAAAAAAAAACCAATGACCTGAACAAGATTACAAGAGTAACACTTTTAA
This sequence comes from Petrea volubilis, assembly GCA_026212405.1. NCBI lineage: Eukaryota > Viridiplantae > Streptophyta > Magnoliopsida > Lamiales > Verbenaceae > Petrea > Petrea volubilis. The sequence goes on along the minus strand of CM047872.1, from coordinate 6,514,439 downwards.
CCATTTCATATGATGTGAATAAAAAAGTTACTATTTAAAATAATACATAAATATTTATTAGCTATGACATTAATTGTTAGAAAATTATAAACACGAATATTTATTAGCTAACTGGATAACCTTTTTAGTCAACCTGAGCAATAACATTAATTAAAAGATTATAAATACGGTCAGATTCATTATAGCTGAAGTACGGGTTAGTATATTCTAGGTACTTCCCCACTAGAGAAGTACCTTCAATTTATGATATGTGTCTTATCCTAGGATACACTAAACCCTGAAGTACATACAAAACAATTAACTTTCGAATATGGTCAACTAACTGAACTACAGATGCACCGACATTGAAATTTGTTTTGCTCAAAATGACTTGTCTTAATCCAAGTAATATATAATTAGGGAAAATAGTTGAAGACCCCTCAAAATTTATTTTCATATTCAGAAAATCCATGAAGATATTTTTTTTAACCTAAAAAATTCCATTCTATCAATTTTTTAATTCCACGAAACCCGATCATTAACTTTTACCCTATTGTTGGACAAAATCACCCTTGACTTTTCTTACATTAATTTTGTTTGTATTCAATCATAAGTTAATTTTATTTACCGATACTACTTAATTTACTTGTATAAAAATCTTTTAATCAAAATTATTTTACTGAAGATTTTCATCTTTTTATTTAATTTGTTCAATTTTTAAAAAAAAAAATTTATCTAAATTATAGTCTATATATTGTAATTATAAAAATATTTTTCCTAATTTATATATTTAAAATTTGACACATGCCATTCCAGAAAATTGGGTTTATGCTTTATCATTTAAATAAACCAATTTAAAGAAATTAAAGAACAACATTATATGAAAAATCGAACTTACTATGTTTTTAGTGTAAACATTAAGGGCAACTTATTCAAATGAGAAATTGTTGGACTTTTTGGAATGAAAAGCTAGGGGACTGGGTTTTTAAGATTGAAAATTATTTTTCTGGGTTTTTAAGAAATGAAAGTTTATTTGAAGGACTTTTTAGTATTTTTCCCTATATAATACAACAGAATTAATGAGTATTACATTTCCAGTTAATCCAAATACCAATTTAAACGAACATATCCCACCAACCAACGGAGTCCTCTTAAAGTCAACCTAAGAACCATTCCTCTGTTACCATTATACATAATCCCTATTGTCTTATACCAGTAGGCCACATTCTCAGATCCTCTAAAATACAACACACAGTTTTGTTTCACCACGGGTACCCTAAAAGGTGATACCACCACCCCACATACAGACTTGTCCCCTTCATTTTGCTGTCAAGTATTGTGGTCCGGCTACCTCTTTGGACCACATTCCAGGCCCCCCCTCCCCAACTCAAACGACACAATCACAATACGGTACGCAACGAGTAAACCCTTGAGCAAAAAGAAATCATATAACCAGGGTAAGAGAGTGAAACTGTAGATATCCATTGGAAAAATGATTGAGATGTTACCAGAGTAATGCCACTTTCGAAACTGCAAAAATTGACTCAGGGCCAGCTCCTCGTGGGGGGGGGGGGGGGGGGGCGGCGCGAATGGTCCCCTGAAAATCGAGCTTGTGAATGATTTGTAGGACTGGTAGCTCGCCATGATTGCTGCCCATTTCCAGCACTGTCATCTTCCATCAACATGACTCCTTTAAAGGAGGAAGCCTGCCTGCCTTACGTTCGCATGTCCAAACAGTTTTAGTATGTGCAATAACTCCGCACGCCATGCCACTATAACATGAAAAATACAGTATTCTATGTCCTAACAAATGCTATAGGCTCAAGAAATCTGGAAATTGTGGTTAGATTACATTGTTTTACATCACCGTCACAATATCCTCCTAGGCCAAGGATCTGCACATTCAAAAGATGGGATAATTACAGCTACACCCCCGAGGTTTGCATAGTACAAAAACCATCCCTAGCAGCAATTTTTCAGGATCTAACTGTAAGACGAAAGTTCACGAGTTGGGTAGTTTCCATAATTACGCAAACCTCATGAGAGGTCTACTGCATAGATGAAGCAATGAAAACGAAGGTGTTGGTTCTCAGCATTGATGACTTCATCAAAGTGAGAGAACAGGTACTATTAGTTCAGCACCTTATATACCGACCTCATCTGGGCTAAGTTACGCTAATTACCGAACATCTTGCACAAGTTAGCACATGTACCTAACTTGTCACGCAAAGAAATAAGAAAAACAAACAAATAAATTTTCAAAAAAAAAAAAATGCTTTACACAATCCAACAGGTAAGCTGTCAACATTTGGCAATTACAATTATTACGACTTCAAAGTGCAGAAGATACTAGAGATATAATATAACCTGTCACTAGAACAATTCAAATCGCATCAGAAACATGCGGATTTCATGTTAAAAAAAACAACATTCTCTTTATACCAGGCATAGCTATGTAAATATAGTAAAAGTGAAAGTAGAGAAAATTAAGATATCTAATTCATCTGAGTTAACAAGGTAGGCCATGGAGTTATTGAATGATATACCATCTGTCTCAACACAATCATAATTGCTGGCACTGACTGCCAACCATAAGCCATCAACACACCAGACTGCCAACCAACTGTCTCTAATAGAACTGCCAACCAAAGACGTGTCCTCTCTTTGAACTTGTGTAGCCCCCAGACATTCCATAGGAAGAACATTTTGTTTAAAATCCAGAGCAATTACACCAGCCAGAAACATTAGTACCATGTAGAATCTCAAGACACTCAAAACCATAAAGTTTAGAATCTTTAACCATGTACATACATACATACATATATATACAGATATATATATATATATATATATATTAAGAGGTTTTGAGGCTGTTTTTTATTTCAGATTAGGGGAATACAGACTGAAAGAAAGCAGCAGCCAGCAGAAGTGAACAACAGAGGCCTGCCATTCTGAGTTGCAAAAAGTGAACCAAATATGACAATTGTTATAATAGCAAAAAGCATAAATCTTCACCCACGCAGCAATTTCATGATTGAAATATTTGAAATATATGAAGAACTAGACCTAAAAGTTTAGGTTTATTCCAGCTTAAGATATATTTATTTATTTATATTGAAGTTTTCTTCTTTAATACAAGACAGTTACAAATATAAGTGCAAAAGGATTAAGCTCACCTTTAATGTGAACCTATACCAAAGCATCCAAAATCGTTTGGAAATACCAATAACATACAGTTGTGAAACAGGCTTTTCAGATTTTTCATAGGTTCAATTAATCATTGTATTGGAGCTTCCTATGACTGATCCTAAAGGAACCAAATTAACTAGTAAAATGTTCGCTCGTGGAAGTGTTGTTTTATTCATTGATTTTAGCAGGAGATCTTTTATGTTTTAGTCTGCAATTTATGTAATCAATAGACAAACTATCAAATTAAATTAGAGAAAATGGTAAAACTGCACGATAATTTATGCAAAACTTATTATTCATTACCCTCCAAATCAGATCTTACAGGTTGTAGAACAGAGTTTTTCACGAGGGTTTGTGGGCCCCAGAAGAAGAAGCTCTCAGAACTGTTCTCAATGGCAAATGGGAGGTTACTAGATACCTCTTTTGCCTGGTAAGTCAAAGGAAGTCCAAAGAGATGATCCCCCCATATATCGTAAGTATATTTATGCTCTACAGCCATCTTTTCCTCAAGGCCACCAGTTTTTTGGTTATGAAGTTTTGTACCGGGAGCTCGTGCATGAGGAGCAATTGAAGATGTTAAAGCCAAAAAAGGAGAATGACATGTCCCTGGTGGAATAGCCCTACCAAAACTTGTAAAAGTTGGAGAAGGTAACAGAACAGCTTTGTCAGCGACATTCCTTGTTGAACTAGGTTTCTCTTGAGAAGAGGATCTCAAATTGTTGTTCCGAAGTCCTGAAGGAACCTCATTATCCAATAGATTGACCTTAAACGAAGATTCAGAGTATTTAATTTTATCACTTTTCTGAATAGATGCCTGAGAAGATGAGTTTCTATTTCCTGCAGATTGCTCCATACCAGGAGACTTTGGCCATGGTCGTTTTGGTGTTGTAGTTGAGACTGGTAACAAAGGTGAAGATGGGGTGGAATTGCTACTCTGACTGCTTGAAACTTCAAAGTGTAACACTCCCATGCTGGAACTCTTTTTCTTCCTCCTCCTCCTTCCTTTCTCTTGTCCAACTCTGACTCTCAACTCTCGTGACTCTAGTGCGTCTTGTGTATCCAAGTTCTCAACTGATGAAGGTCTTGACAGCACAGTGGATGCTAATCTGGTCTCAGGTACTGTGCCCAACAGAGAGTTAGTTTGATTCCGATGTCCCGAAGATGGATCTACATTTCCCTGGGCAGGAGCAAGGCCATCAGAGCATCTATTGCCTGATTCCTTTCGAGCAATTGATTTTAGGAATTTATTCATTTGGAGGAACATGGCACCACTACTACTTTTCAAATTAAAATGCATATGTAAAGAATTCAGCGCATAGACCACGGAAGAGGATTTTGTCCCACTTGTTAGATCTTGAGATGCCGAAGCTGTTACATGGGGAACCAAGAGAAAAACCAGCAAACACAGCAAAGAAGCAGCAAAAAGTAATACAATCAGAGCTCTTTTCACCCGCATCCAGAACACTGATCTTTTGCAGAATTTAAGCACGCATATTGGTATAGTTGCTTTCATAGATATCACAAGAACGCCAGTCACTAAAGCCAGTTCAAGGTCCCTGCGCACTGTAGCTACAGAGTAATCAGTTTGGTATGATATATGAAGCCTTACAGATTCTCCAGGTTGAAGAGAAAAACCGGTGCAATTATGTATAAGAAACCCATCCAAGCCACATTCTGCCCCTGAAACTAAAACTTCTATGACCTCCAGAGAAACGTCTCCCACATTCTTGGCATAAACCTCTTTCATCAAGGGCTGAGAACAGGAAGGAATTTTGCTTCCCATAGAATGTAATGTCGCTGGCGAAGGAAAGTTTGACCGAGCGGACAAGTGCAACTTAAATTCTAAACACCGCACAGGATCATACCCCTCAAGCAATACTAAAGAAAGTGAGCCTCCAAATCCTTGCAGAGATAACCACTCTACACCAGAGAGGTTATTCCTAATCAGAGCTGAGCTTCTCCATTCACATCTATTGGAAGGTTGAAAGAGGATAGGACCCATAGTTCCACTACCATATGGATGAATAAACGCTTCAGTCAATGCATCTTCTGCTATCGAGAAACCATACCTTGTAGAAATGACTGATTTATTACCCATCACAATAGTGGATGAAGAAGGATGTAAAAGCATCTCAGGTATTCTGCAGTTATCAATGACTTCCCCAGAATTTAAAAAAAGCTGCATTACAACTGGTGCTTGGCTTGGGTTTTTGACAGATATCCACTGAGAACTATAATTTCCAACCAGAACTAGTGGATATAGTATCTCATTCTTATCAAGAACAGACATGAAACTCATAGTGGCTTGAGATTTCCAGTTCCTCAGAATTAATTCATCCACTTCTCTAGTATCCACCGCCTTCAAATAAGGATTAACACAATGAATGACTACTGAAACAACAACTTGATCAAATCTATGAAGATCATTTAAATAAGAAAAAATATGCAATGGAGGTCACATTGAACAATTTAAGGAAGCCTATTGCATAAAGACTACAACGTTACACACTTAATGGTGATGGGTTTTTCTGACCAAAAACTGGAATCCCCTTGATGGTCATCACAATTACCTGATGATTCAATTTGAATGATGCCAAGATAGCCCTCTAAAACTTTTCTTGGCATGAGCAAAAGACTGCTAACGGAATGACCTATGCATGCTCCCCCCGGACGCTATGCTTAAAAGCTGCCTAATTTTCTAGAATCAACACCGTATTATTATTTCCAATGTTATATGGAAACCTAAATTCAAATTGAAATTCACTACCAAGTGAAAATCGTTCCTAGGGGTAGAATTATCAAGTTTCAGAAATCTCGAACATCTTATTTGTAAGGAAAGAAAAACATACACAATTTCAACTATAGAGAAGTCAAAGAAGCATGATCACCCTCGTCGGGAATGAGTGATTAGATCATTTTTCAACAATTTTTTCCATCATATAGTCAAATGGGAAAACTTACGGAAGGATGTCCTGAAATACAAAATTCACATGTTAAAATCTCTAGTTTATGGAACTTAATATGAGGTTAAAGGATTTCTGGTAATCATGATGATGTATGCATTAAATCTTATGTCACAATGACTTTTTGTAATACCACATATATCAAAAGCTACAAAATTACACCTCCTGCACCCCATCGCTCGCAAAAGATTAAATAACTTAGAAATCTCACTTGCATGCTTGACCGCTTCTTAATTGAATAGTGACATTAGGAAGAGGAGCAAACACAACTACCAACCATGGCGGCATAACAGTTAGAATATAACTTTTGCAGTACAACAAAGAAATGAAATGATTGTTGAATAATAAGTCGTGGAAAAATCAAGCACTAACCTAATTAGGACTCTTTCAGAGAAGAAACATGAAGCAGAATCTCTTATACCTTGATCCCAGAAGGTGGCCGCATGCTGTTGATGAAAAATCTCTGTCTTCCATTCGAATGGTCAACATTACCGATCCCCTCTGTATATCCAACAGAAGAATCTAATTGATGGTCTGAGCACATACTGACCACATCAATACAAGGGATCTCAATCTGAGAATTTCTTGTGTCATTAATCAGTACAACTATTTTGCAGTTCAAGTTTACTTCATGAGTTTCCAGATGAGCATAACAAAGTAGAGCAACTTGGGTGATGGAACTGGGAAAAAGAATGCGCCCTTCTACAGACTTGACTTGAAAAGTTTCTACACTACCCCCTACTTCAGTCACCTTGATAACATTCAACATATATGGAGCATCATTTCTGATGGACAGAGCAACAACAGCTGTTCCACTTGTGTTGCATGGAAATAAGGCATCCAGAGATGAGGAAATATGACCTATATCTGAAACAGTAGTCAGACTCAGTTCTGCCTCAAGAGGTACAATTGCAGTATCGGTCTCATTGTTTGGATATCTCAGCAACTGCATGCAGAAAGCAGAAACAACCTTCGCTTTAAAATGGCCTGAAATGTCTAACTCCATAATGGTCTCTGTTTTATGAGGGCCAACCTCCCAATTTTTATGTGGCTTCAATGCAATTTGAGCCTGACCAACGTCAACATTTTCAACAGCAAACCAGTCTTCAGGATCCAATATATGGTAGTCTCTGGAGTCTTCCATACTATGGATACGGCAAATAAATTTTGATGAGTGCAGTGTATTTTTTGCAGATGTGGTTATCCAAGCAGTTATCTCTTCCACATAAAGGGCTTCAACAAGAGGATGAAACAAAGACAAATTCTTTCTCCACCTTCCACTGGAGGAAATGCCAAAACTACTAAGAGGCTTTATCACATAAGGTGACTCCACAGCAACGCCTTTAGCCTGAATCAGGAACCCGCCAAAACTTGTCTGCAAAACTAGTTGAGCTGAGGATAAGCCAAGATGTGTAGGGAGAAAAACGAAACATATTGATGCAACGTCCCCCGGAGCCAACAAAAGTTCACTAGAATTGCATGGATAAAACTGTGAGTTGCTACTGTAAGGAGCATAGATATGCAAAACACTATCAGCATCTACGTTCTTCACCACTAGAAAGGCTAAGGAAGGACTGTGCATACTTTTATGCCCCCAATCCAGCAGAGATGGTTTTATTTCCACAGGTGGGGCAGGCAAGCCATCCAAAAAGGAATTGAGAGCCTTACTGATGCTCACTGATTTTGATATGCAAGTCTTTTTGTCAAATAAGGGTCTTATACAAGAAGAAACATGACTTCTCTTGACATTTTTGGTGTCACCTTCCCTAGACGAAAATTCAGGAAAACCATCTTGCGGGTAGAAGGAACATGACATGATTCTCCCATCCGAGGACCTGAAGTTATAATGGTAAGGTGACGGACTCAGGTTACTCCCCATTTGCTTTTTTCCAGACGAAAAACCTTCAGATTGAACGCCAGAAGCATCTGATGCCTCTGATTCAGCATCAATTTCATTAAATACAAGCCCAGGTAATGTCGATGGAAAACAAAACGAGTTTGAACGCAGACATACATTTTCAAGATTATGTTGCCGAACAGAATGTCTTGAAACCAATTTTGAACCAACGTGACCATCAAACACATCCGGAGTGTTAGCGAAATTGCCTCGAAATGAGCAGCACGCCTCAAATTCTTCTTGTACTTCCTTAACCGAACATTGCTTGCACATGACAAGAATGAAAATAACAAACAGAACCACAGGGAAGTAAAAGTCCTTGGCAGAGCAACAGAGTCCCCTGAGAAAGATGAACAAAATAGTGATGTCAAGATGCAACTTTATAACACAGTGAGAACAATAAAAGAATAAAGTGAGTTCAAGGATTGCGTACTACATCCATGCAACCAATACACTAATAATCATGTGAAATAGAATACTACAAATCTCTGTATACAATAATTTCAAAATCAATTCACAAAATGACAAAAAAGGAACATTAAAGAACTGAAAATTCGAGACAACTTGTTTCATGAACTAAAAGGATTGCATATGACAATCATCAAATGCTAAGAGTACATTATTAACTTCGCATTTTATTACCAAAAGAAGATGGAAAAAAAATAATAAAAAAAGAAACTAAAACCGGAGTTATTTAATGGAAAGAGAGCGGTAGAAGAAAATATCAACATTCTTCCATACATCCAGCAACGTCAATGACATCATCATTAATCTAGCTACAACTAGAACTAAGTCGCATCACCGTTGATTAGATAAAAGCTCCAAAAATATAACCAGACAGAAAAATATCAGCCACCACATTTATAGTAAGTCACAAAAACACGCCGCTAAAACGTCGCAAAAATGTATTTTTTTCACGTAAGCTAAAATCTTTCCTTCTCAAACTTATATAAGCATCCATACCCATATCAAATATTTATCCTTTTTTTCATGTTAAACACCAAACAATTGCAGATGATGATTACACAAAACATTTGCTAATGTTCTGATTAGAAGGAAAACAAAAGGATTAAGAAAATGAACCAAAAAAAAAACCGAAAGAAAAGGTGGAAAATCATAAATATTTCTTCATTTCTCATTTTTTTTCAAAAAGATAAAATGAGCCGCGAGTGATGGAGTTACCGGAGGTAGAACATGTGGAGGAGCTGGTGTCTGTGAGCTTCCATCACTAGGGTTCAAGATACCATTTCTCAGAGCCAAAAACAATAATCTACTTTAATTTGCTTTTGCCTCTGTTGGATTTTCAGAGCTTTTTTAGGGATTTTGATTTTAGCAGAAAAAAAAAAATGTGTATGCTTACACAGAAATGAACAATGAACACACACTCCTGAGAGACAAGGAATTAATGACCTCGGAGGACGAAAGAGTTCTTAAAAAGAAAATTTACCCCCTGTTGAGTGATTTACTCTTTTGCCCTGATAGGCGATGTTGCATGTCCATTGTATTACCCAATCATGCTTAAGTGAGGAGTTTGAAAGGGGGTTAAGATAGGAAATTTGAGTCCTAAAGTCTTGGATGAAGCACAAAGATTTATGTTGTGGCTTGGGTACAATTTATTCATAATATAATGATGATGATTTTATTTACAATTTAAAGTATCTAGAAAATATATGAGCTGCTCAACTTACGAAATTAATGTCTCGAAGTGATGAAGTATTGGGTCCAATTCCTTACAAAATTGTGTGGATATTTGTTATACATTCATAATAATATTTATTTTACTTTCATAGTAGTTTAATTATTTATTAATAATTGTAATAATTATTGGCGTTAATTTATATTCAATAACAATTTGATATTCCTACAGTGATAAAATAATCAATTTACTCGCAAAAAAAAGGGAAAAAATATGAGTTGTCACGTATGAGTTGTCATAATATTGGACGAGTTGGAATATAAAAATTGTGTGTGCTCTTAATGTGTCCATATCTTGATTATAAAACCATAATGTCGAAACAATGAAATAAAAGTTGAATTATCTTAATTGAGATAAGCCTCTTATTCCTTTAATATTCTATAATGATAAAGTAATCGATTTACACAAAAAAAAAAAAAGAAGAAAAAAAATTGAATTGTAACGTACGAGTTGTTGTAAAATTTGACGAGATGGAGGATAAAAAGTTGCGGTGTGTTCTTAATAAGTTCATATATGAACCATAAAACCATAAAGTCTAAACAATGAAATGAAAGTCGGATTACCTTAATCGAGTAGAGTCTCCTATTTGCTTTAATGTTTGATAGTGATAAAGTAATTGATTTAATATTAAAAAAAAAAGAAAAAATATTAGTTGTAATGCATGAACGATCATAAAATTTGATGAGGTGGAAGATAAAAAGTTTTGCGCGTTCTTAATGAGTTCATATCTGGATCATAAGAGCATAACGTCTGAATAATAACATAAAAGTCAAATTGTCTTAATCGAGTCTCTAATTATTTTAATGTTCGATAAATATTGAACGTATTGAGCACGTAATGAGTGTTGTTTTTTTTATTTAAATAATTAACACAAAAAAGTAGTGTCCTTTTCAATTACTTGGAGGGCATAAAATGAAAGACGACAAATAGAAATTCTTGAAAAACAAAAAAGATGCTGGAAAAATGTCGTAGTGATTTGAAGAAAAAAATGACACTTCCAAATTTCATACTCAGAATAGTGTTTGTGACAAGTGGGCCGTGCATGCACTATTCTTTCCAGTTTTTAGGTATTTTAGGGCCACTAAATTGACACACTAGTGGATTCTTAGATATCACAAAAGAATAAAGGTTGATTTTGGCCATGATTGGTTCATTCGCATTATTTGGTCATTTATTTTTCCTTGTACGTTGACAAATTTTGATTTCCAGAGATTCTGGGAAAATGAACTGTACAAAATCTGTCTAACAAAAATCATGTAATAAATTGTCATTTATGACTTCAATTTGAGCAAAGGTCTCTTAACAAAGTTTACTAATGAATCGAAACCAAGTGGATAAAACCAAAAAAAAAAACCAAAGCTTACTAATCATATGCCCAATAGACAGAAAACGCGAACAATTCAAAAGTGCTAAAGCATATAACATTAGCATCTTTTTCCTGCATGTTACGCATTAATATGCCCCCCAAAGAGATAAACTATTGGCACGTTACACATATTTGGCTATTTGTTGGGGAATTTCTTTTATTCATTCGATCGAGTCCTGTACATACGCTAAATAGCTCAAATTGCGCCACATCATCAATTTATTAAAAAAAATATCACGTATAAAATACAATACTATCTCTATAATTTAATCTATGCATGGGTCATAATACACTGAGTTCATACAAGAATTTTTCATATTATCCAAGGGGACATGAGTCACGAGCCTCAATTCATTAGGAATAAAATAACATCTTATATATCTATATATTCATTTTCATAGAAATAAATACATATATTAATTTAAAAAACTAATACCTATGTTGTCATATAAGTCACCAGATCCATTTAATACCTAGTTTTGATACTTTTATTATTGTGTGTCCGTCAATATTAATATTCATTTACCTTCCCTACATCTCTTCCCACACATTTGTTCTCTCTCTCTCTCTCTCTCTCTCTCTCTCTCTCATTTCCCAATATTTAGCATTACTTTTTTATTTATTCTCTTATTATTTGTTTTCTTAATTATATAATATTATTTTAAGCTATGTTACACTAAACTTATCATTAATTTAATGGTGTATTGAAAATAATTTTAATATATATTTCAAAATAGTATGAAAACTTAATTATAAAAATCGAATTTTATCATTTTTTTATATATATTTTGCATACTAATTTAAAGTGCCACACTGCTACTAATAACAACACTACTAGCTATATTAATTCTAATATTGTAAATCCTTTTCTTTTATTTTTTTTCTTGTTCAATTATTGTAATTCATAACTTGAAAATGCAAAACCCTCAGCAATGGGCAGGAGAGCGACAAGAAAAGGCAAAAACACCGCAATATTTGCCTGACAGAGAATCTCTCTGAGCGGTCGGCCACTAACGGAAAACATCAAAAAACAAGGTGGCGGTTGGCAGAGTTTGTTCCCTGGACGGTGGCTCCGTTAAATTGGGGGCTTAAAAAATGTAACGGCCGTTAAATTTTTATTCGCGGGCGTCGCTTAATTTAAAACTACTCCAACAATGTGGGACTCTTGTTATACAGTTTTTGTCGTGATTAATGATCCTAGTCGGTGGAACGATATGACCATTAATTAAATGGACGATGGTGATTGGCCTTTCGGGATGGGATCCACTTCGAGTTTTATTGTTTTGAATGTAAGATGTAAATTAGTGACTTTTTTTTGTAGTGTTTTTTTCCCTGGCTTTTCTATTCGCAAGAGAAAGTCTGTGTTAGTATATCTTTGTTGATTTAGTGTTGAGTTTGTAGTTTGGATGGGATGATTGGACTTTGTTCTAATTACTTAGATGTGGAAAGAAAGAAAAAATTAGGAATTTTGGTATATAAAATTAAAGAAAGGCCAATATGCAAATAAAGATTATAAAGTAAGAAGGCTTATTTTATTATAAAATGTATTTGGAAGTTTTATTGTCAAAGAACAATTATATTATGTGGTATATAATTCAGTATAATAAGCTTGTCTAGCTCAGTCGGTGGAGCGCAAAACTCGCAGTCTTGTAGTTTTGGATATGAGCCCCATGGTGAGCACCAAAGATATGGATTAAAATATTAAGATCAAAACCATTCTAAAAATTTTGATGAAAAATGGATTTTAGGTGAAAAAGAAAATTTCTTGTGCATGATATACAATGGATTTATCATATAAGAAGCCCATCTAACCTTGTGGGCAGAGCGCAAGGCTCTTAACCTTGTGGTCGTGGGTTTGAGCCCACAGTGGGCGAGCGCAAATGAAACGGATCACGGAATGAGATGAAATCCTTTCTCAAAATTCTAATAAAAAGTGGGTTTTAGGTCAAGTAGAAATAGTTTATTGTGTATGATGTATGATGGATTTTAAAATAGCAAGTCTGTCTAGCTCAGTTGGTAGAGTGTAACACTCTTGACCTTGTGATTATAGGTTCGAATCCCACAATGGGCTCTAATGAAATGGATTAAAAAATAAAGATCAAATCCTTCTCCAATGAAATGGATTAAAAAATAAAGATCAAATCCTTCCCCAAAATTTTGATGGAAAGTGGATTTTAGGTGAAGAAGAATAAGTTTCTTGTGTGTGATATATAATGGATTTAACATATAGCAAACTTGTCTAGCTCAATCAGCAAAGCGCAAGGCTCTTAACCTTGTGGTCGTGGATTCGAACCCTATGGTTGGTTCAAATGAAATGGATCACATAATGAAGAATGAATCCCTCATCAAAATTTGATAAAAAGTGGTTTTGAGGTTAAGGAGAAACAATTTCTTGTGTTTGGTATATAATATATTTGCTATAGCAAGCATGTCTAGCTCAATCGGTAGAGCGCAAGGCTCTTAAACTTGTGGTCGTGGGTTTAAGCCCCACGGTGGGCGGCATTGAAATGGATTAAACAACATAGAATAAATTCAATCAAAAGCGGATGTTGGGTGAAGAAGAAAGAGTTTGTTGTCTATGATATATAATGGATTTAACATATAGCAAGCTTGTCTAGCTCAGTTAGTAGAGCACAAGGCTCTTAACCTTGTGGTAAATTTGATGAAAAGTGCATTTTAGGTGAAGAACAAAAAGAGTTTCTTGTATGTGATTTATAATGGAATTAACATATGATAAGCCTATCTAGCTTAGTCAATAAAGCGCAAGGTTCTTAACTTTATGGTTGTGGGTTTGAGCTCCACAGTGGGCATGAATAGTTTCTTGTATATGATGTATAATGGTTTAATATAGCAATCTCTTCTATATGATATATATATATATATATATATATATAATGGTTTAATATAACAATCTCTTCTAACTCAGTCAGTCGAGTGCAAGACTTTTAACCTTGTGGTTGTGGGTTTGAGGCCCGCACTGGGCGCAAATGAAACAAATCATGAAGTTGTAGATCAAATCCTCTCTCAAAAAATGTCAAATAATGGATTCATTTATATGAGTAACCCAACTAGACCTTTAACCTTGTGGTTGCGGGTTCGAGCTCCATAGTGGGCTTAAATAGTTTCTTGTATATGATATATAATGGTTTAATATAGCAATCTCTTCTATATGATATATATATTGGTTTAATATAACAATCTCTTCTAGCTCAGTTAGTAGAGTGCAAGACTTTTAACCTTGTGGTCGTGGGTTTGAGGCGTGCAGTGGGCGCAAATGAAATAGATCATGAAGTTGTAGATCAAGTCATTTTCTCAAAAAATGTGAAATAATGGATTCCTTTATATAACAAACCCGACTAGACCTTTAACCTTGTGGTCGTGGGTTTGAGACTCACAATGGGCGCAAATGAAACAGATCATGAAGTTGTAGGTCAAATCCTTTCTCAAAAAATGTGAAATAAAGGATTCATTTATAAAACAAACCCGTCTAGCTCAGTTGATAATGTACAAAGCATTTAACCTCGTGGTTGTAGGTTTAGGCCTCCATGGTAGGCGCCAATGATACAAATCATTAAGATAAATTGTTATAATGGATAAATGTGAGTGTGAATATGATTTTCATTGTTGTATTTTAGAATTTATATTAATTGCCCTAAACATGGCGGGCTTTTTATTATCGGTTCCAAATATTGTTTGAAAGTTTTAAATACTTATGGGTTGTCACATGTTGTATATTTATAGTTGCATGTATATATTACCCACCTCAAGTATAGTAATGAATAGAGGTTTAAGAGAGTTGAGTTAGCTCATGGACATAATGAGTTGGCTAAATTTGAGCTTAGCTCAAGCTCGAATTTTTTGAGCTCGATCTTGTCGAGCTTGAGTTCTTTGGTGAGCGGAGCTCGAGCTCAACCGTGAGTGTTTGAAAGCTTACAAGTCGGCTCAAAAGCTTTTTTATTTTTAAATTACTTTATATTTTTGAAATAGATAAATAATTAATGAAATATAATATTAATAATAGATTTTTAGAAAAAATTAGTGATTTTTATGATTTAAGTGTTCAAGTTATATATTAGAAAAAAAATAATATTATATTATTTATGAATATTATTTGAAAATTAGTAATATACTAAAATATAATATATTATAAAAAATGAGCTTGAGCTCGACTTTTAAACAAGCCAATGAGCCGAGCTCAAGCTTCATCTTTTTGATTTGAGACCGAGCCCAAAAATACAGACTTGTTGAGTTTGAGCTCAAGCTCGCATAAATTTAGTCGAGCTCGACTCGTTTAGACCTTTAGTAATGAATCAACATAGAAAGGAAACACACAATTATTATTTTGGTATTAAATATTCTATTTAAAATAAAATAGTTTAAGTAAATTTGTTTTAATCACTATAAACATTGAGTTGCCGAGTCCATTCAAAATCAGAGTGAAAGTCATTTTGCCTTCTCAAACTCTATCACTAATATCACTTCCACCCCCCCCCCCCCCCCCAACCCCAACCCCCTCTCAAACTATAAAAGTATATAATATCTCATATTTCGCCCCTCTTCTCAATATATTTAAATAGTTTTTAAATTTAAAGCATTGGAGTTTTAAAATTTTATATGTACTTAATAATATTCTAACTATAAAAAAGAAGTAATTCAAAATTTGCGATGAAGCAAACAACTATTATATCAAGGCCCATGGGTTCTCCATTTTGGGGGCCTAACATTACTAAGATACGAAGCTAATAATTTCTGTTGGGCATGAATTTGAAAAGCCCACAGAATGTTCCGATTGATTTTTCATAATCCAATGTTCATGGAACTATTTTTTTGGGTTGTATTACTTTGACACCTGGTACTAAGGATTTTGCTTTAAATCAATTGTATTTCATTTAGAGGGCATTGCCGAGTTGTACTTTTAGATAGTTTATCATAATTGAAGGAGGTAAAGTTACATATTCTATTTGATGTAAAATCTATAGTATAAAAGTGAATTTATATAACTAACCCTTGTCATTTTGAAAACATCAGCCTGATTAGCTTTTCATAACCACTTGAATCAACGTAATTAATCCAATTTTTCTATGACTTATTATGATTTTTAAAGTTGATATATACTGTTTAGGACAAAAATATTGTGATTTTCTAATAGTTCTTTTAAAATCATGTAATTAGTAAAAATTTGGGATAATTACCCTCACCTCCCCTTAATTTATGTGAAATTACAAATAAACCCCTCTTGTTTTGAAAATTACCAATACCCCCTAAGTTTTGTTCCCTTATTGCTAAATCAAACAAAAAGACTATAATACCATTTTCCCCCCTAAATACTTGCAAGGGAGATTTGCCCGCACTTCCCCTAAGTTTTGCCAAAATTACAAATAACTCCCTCTTATTTTAAACATGAATAATACCTCGTCTCGTCGCTATATTGTCACTATCTGGATGATGAAGCTACACACCAATTTTTTCGTCTCCTTAAACTCGCTAAAACCTCTCAATAAATTTTGTTAACACTCCATCTATTTGAATTTGATTGAACAAAAATTATATCAATTCCTAACTCGTCATCACATCTCTTCCGTCTAATTTCTCTACCATTATCGGTCATATCTCAAAATAGGCTTCACCAATGTGTTGCTCATTGCAATTAGCTCAAGACCCTTACAGATCCCACCGAAAAAACCCATAAGAGAGAACGACCCTTCGTTGCATGTCTTTTTTTGAAAATATTACATATATATCCTTGTGTAATTTGAAAAATTACAATAAACACCCTTCAAGTTTTCAAATCTTTCAATAAATAAGGGTATTTTGGTCCTCAAAAAATGATGAAAAAAATTGATTGAGGGCATTTTCGGTAATTCACTAATGACAGGGTGTTTTATAAAAAACATTGACATATGTCAAGGGGGTATTGATAATTTTCAAAACAAGAGGATGTTATTTGTAATTTCACCTAAACTTAGGGAAGGTGAGAGTAATTATTCCTAAAAATGTCAATTCTTCCATTATATATTGGACTTGTAATTTAATTTTTAAATTTTAAGTGAAAAATAGCAAATTACATATGTTGAAAGGTTAACGTTCGATCGTGCTTACGTGTATTTTGTTTGAACTCTTTAAATTCGAATTTCACATAACGTTGATTTCTTTGGCACCACTTTTGAATTGTTTTGGATATGAGAAATGAAGCAACGGATTCATACCTTATTAAATGATTGAAATCTTAATTGGATCATTTCCATTTGGGACTTGGTCTTGTATATACTTTTATGAATATGTTCACAATCCATTTATTATAAAGGCAAATTACAACTACTTTTCGTGAAGTGTAATATAATTATAAATTATTATTATTTTTTTAATTTTAAAAATTACAAATATTCTATTGATTTTTAAAATCTTCTTATAAATATTAATAAAGATATCAAAAAAATAACTTTCCTATGACTATAGTGGTCAATCCGACTATTAAGAGATGCGCTTCGTTGAGTCTGACAAAATCCCTCAATCGATTTTGTTTTTCCACTAACATTCACGAAGTAATTTCACTTCATATCACCATAACTACTATCAAGCATCACAATCTATAATTCAATACCACCATCACTTTTTATTTTAGAATTGACTTCATATATGACTTCTATATCTTGAATTTGTCAAGATCATGCGAGTCCCATTCTGAACACTAGAAATATAGCTCTCTATTACGTCCCGCTTTGATGAATGATGAATTTTGTTAAATTTATACATACCTCAGGGGTAATTGTAATTTCTAAAACTACAGAGATTAATTTATAATCATGCTATACCTCAAGGAGTATAAACGTAATTTTCCCTTATTTATTATCTTTTCTATTTTCTCACTAATTAACATGTGTGTTAGTGTTAATTTTAGGAATGACATTAATTTTACTAAAATGATGACCTAGATTTGTCTTCGCAAATCAATCTAGAACGACTCCTTCCATTTAATTCCAGTTAGCCATTAGGTTCAGAAGTATAAATATTGAGAGTTGTTTTGCAATTAAATGATCGGTTAGAGTGATCAATAGTGAAATTAAATTGCAAATCCGTTTCCAGCCAAAGCTGATTTCTCTATTGATCACATACTCATCTGTTTTTTTTTTTGAATACATATCATCGGATTACATCAATAACTCTTTAAGTACAAATCAAACTATTACATCATATTTCAAACTAAATCATTCACAAACTATAAACAAACTATTATAATAAACTACTATTAAAGTAGAATAATAAACTACCATGAAGGTAGGAATAAAGTCCACACATTCACCGGTGGGAATCGAACCCAAGACCTTTTAGAGTCTTGGGGTCTCAGTTTTGCCAGTTGAGCTAGACCTCATTGGCACATACTCATCTGTTTTACTTTTGTATAGCGATACAAGTTAAATCTTATTTGAAAGTTTAGACAGTGGGCGTATAGCCTTTTGGGGCGACCCTCTAAAATAGATGTGTCTATTTACAACTTTGTCACTTTATTTCATGGTATTTAATTTGGTACTAATTTAAATTAGTAAAAGTTGCAAAGCAGAATATTGGCCTCGAATATACTCGGCCTTGAACCCACTCTAATACTTAAATTATTTCGCTACGCTTAACTGTTTATTTATACAATTATTATGAAATTTGTCTAAATATTTAAAAAAAAAAAACTTTTAATCCAAATTTAAACCCTCGTTTCTTAGGCACGCACTACAAGAAAAAGTAATATTATTGACAAGATTTAAAAGTAATAATATAAAAATTGTCAACAATAATTGTATAAAGTGACAATACATTTTATTTTGTCACCAATTAAGCTTTTTTAGTAACGACAATTTTATGTCGTCACAATATCACTAATGGTGACAAGAAGTAATGTTTTAGTTGTCACCATTAATAATTAGTGACCCACATATAGTGGCAACTTGATAACAATAAAAATTTTTATTAGGATTTTGTGACAAGATTCCATTGCCACTAAGTTGTCACAATAGGCGCGTTACTAATTATCACTTTTGCATTATGTTGCCCCTTTTTACAATAAGTTGTCACCATTGACATTGTGCATACTATGTTTTGTGACAACATTAATTTGTTGTCACCAAATGTATATAATTAATGAGAATTTTTTTATTATCAATTATTATATTGTCACAAATTTACTCATTTGCTTGTAGTGGCGTACAACTTCATATTATCGAGCCTTATTTTTCTTTACATAATGATCTTTCAAAAATTTTGTAATAAATACTAGAAAACTATTATCTCAATTGGAAATATCTTTTATTGGTATATGATACTACAATGAAATCGAAACAGTGGCTTTCATAACCATTTTGGTGAACAGTCGTGGAATCGGATCCATAAACATTCAAGCAAGCACTAAATTTTCAGTTTTGTTTTCCTTTTTTTTTCCCACTTTCTTTTTTTTTTTTTTTTTGGTAAAAACAAAAATTATTTAAAGCCGCTAAATCGCCGGACTGCCTTGTTTAGGGCAATTCTTTTACACAAATCCTAGGGTAGTTTTATTGCTAAAATATAGTGGAGATCATGTTTAAAACCTTTCTAAGGTCATTTTCCAGCCAACTAACCACTAAACTTACCATTTTGAGAAAACTAACAAAAGATTCACATGACAAACCAATTTTCCTTTTTTTTTTGACAGTGACAAACCAATTTTCTTGATGACAACAAATATTGGGATAATTTTCATTTTCGTCCGTTATATTTGAGAGTGTATGTTTTTTGTTTGTTAAGTATGCCCTCTGCAATTTTGATCCTATATATTTTAAAATATTGCAATTTCAATTTGATTTTACCGAAATCTATTAGAATTCACTGACGTGGCGCATTAAATTATGACGTCACATCAGCGAATTCTGATGGATTCCAGTGAAATCGGATTAAAATTGCAATATTTTCAAACTATATAGGACCAAAATTATAAAATGAATCCTTAACGGGCAAAAAAATTACACCCCCAAGTATAACGGATGAAAATGACAATAATCCCCAACAAATATTAGTCAACAACCCCAATTGGAAACTAATAAAAAAAAAAATGAAGCAAAATCCCCTTTATCCCACAAGGTGGGAATATGATCAGAAATGAAATTTATTCAAGTTTAATGCTCAAGTTGCACAACAAAGCTTGACCAACATCCAGAAAAAGCTTTTCCAATTCAGGAAAGCTTTAACAATTCTGCAAAAGCCTTAAAAAAAAAAAAGGAGGAGAAAATACAGCAACAGCAGCAGCAAGCCAATTAGCCAACAACAGCTTAAAAAACCAGCAAATTATTCAAAAAGCATCTTCAATATAAATATATAGAAGAAAATATTATCTTCTCCAAATATTGTATAATTTATCCAGAGTGTCCAATGCCTGGACTGTGACCGGGAGCCGTCCCTTTGGAATCATCCATATATTTGCCATATTTTCTTGAAAATTCTTTTGTGGCTCTCCTCATCAAATTATTACCATTTCCGTGCATGACATTTATGTTTGGCGGTGGCATCTCGGCTTTGATCTGCTTCATCATGCCTTTAACTTGGGCGTTGGGTTGATCATCGAGTGCCGATGAGCATGTGAAAATCAAGAATATTGTGAGTGTAATTATAGGCGGAAACAGTGTTTTCACTGCCATGGGGATATAGGGGGCCGGTGTATAAGTTGTTAATTGCTACTTGTGTATGATATAATTGATGGCTTGAAATGGCTTAAAAACCTTGGTTGCTATTTATAGTAAAAAAAAAGCATTGGCAGAGTATGAATCTAGTCTGCATGCGGTCTTCATGCACCGGGGCAGGGCTCCAATGGTACTCGCTCGTCGATACTTTTCATATGTGCTGTATTAAAAGATTGAGCATCTTACAAACTTTGTATAAAGAACTGATCAAAATCATTTATCGGATATCTTTTTTCACTACAAAAAATATGTAATTTTCAATGACAAACTATTTCATTACAAATTTTGATTGTGATGGATTTCACCTATAACACATCTGTTAGCAAATTAATGTCATGTTAATGATTGTTTCTTTAGTTCTATTTATATATTAAATTTTGTCATTAATTCATCATAAATATCTTTATAAGTATTTGTTAGATTTATGGATGAGATTTTATGTGTATTCTGCCCATAATATATTTGGTAGAATTTTTTTGGACCCTTTATAAGACATAGACCTAACTTTTTATTCATTAATTACTGGGATGGGCAATCCCACCACGAGGGTGGGATGTATAATCCATTTATTTTGAATTGAGTTGATAAAACTTGTAATTTATTGTATTACCCTTAAATATCTATAGCGGGACTTAAATTACAAGACTTTTTGTAATTTGTTTCTAGTCCACATAGAAAGGAGAATACTACCAAACACTTTTTGAATGATATCTCATGAAATAATATTTACCCCCAAATAGATTAATGCAATGGATTGATAACATATTTATTAACATATGTATAGAGAATACTACCAAACACCGTTTGAATGATGTCTCATAAAGCAATACTTACCCCCAAATAGATTAATGCAATGGATTGATATCATAATATTTATAGCGTATGTATCAAACAGTTTCAGTTTCGCTATCATACACAATCTTATACTGTTAACAAATGCAACCTAAATGTGCAACAAAATCTCTTTGTCAAAAATTTTTCATTAATGAAATAGGTGCTTCCTTGTAGTGTTTAGGAGAATTGGTTATGGCCCAATTTTAGAACTAACGAGTTCTGCATAATAATATAAATTTAAATTGTTAATTGAAACTTGAAATTCATGGTTGGACGTAAATTCAAGGCAAGCATAAAAAGATAAAAACTTTTGTAATGACGCTACCAGTTAAAACCAGCTAATAGATTAGTGCCACAATGGAAAATGATACCTGCATACTATGGACCTTTGACTTATTTATGTAAATATACATAACGAATCAACCCCGAGTGTGTTTCGGAAAAGGTTCAAATTTTGTAAAATATAAAAGATAATTTTATTATTTTTAGGAGGATAAAATTTGTATTTTAATGAAAAATATCGCATTATATTTTATCGATTTGAGGGTTTGAAGGCTAGTTCAGCTCTTGCTTCTGTTTTTGTATAGGAAAAATTACACTGACCACCCCTGAGGTTTGGCTGATTTACGAAAAACCCCCTACTTTTTCAAAAATTACCAAAAACCCCCTAAGGTTTCAAAAATATTACAAAATTATTCAAATTTTCGAAAATACCCCTTTTCCTTTTTTGGGTGATTTACATTGACCACCCTGAGATTAGGCTAATTTACAAGAAACCCCATGTAGTTTCAAAAATTACCAAAAAACCCCTGAGGTTATACTAATATTACAACTAGTACCTATTTAGGTTGACTTATCAACAATATTAATTTTTTTTCCCTTTGTAATATTGTTATCATAAAATTTTAATTTAATAGATTTGGAAAAAAAAATTATGATTATGTGAAATGAGAAATATAAACATTGATTGAAATAAAAAATTAAAATTAAATAATGCACTTGAAAATTTTATTTAGCTCGAGGACTCTAACTCATTTCTCTTAAAATTTACTCCGTATTAGCGATAATATAACATACTTGATGTGTTGGTAGATACATTTAATGCATTAATTTCAGAATATTTATTTGAATAAATAATCACATTTTTTTTAAAAATCTATTACATGAAAATTTTATGATAACAATATTACAGAGGGGAAAAAAAAGATTTAATATTGTTAATAAGTCAACCTAAATAGGTGCTAGTTGTAATATTGGTATGACTTCGGGGGGGTTTTGGTAATTTTTGAAACCATAGGGGATTTCTCGTAAATTAACCAAATCTCAGGGTGGTCAGTGTAAATCACCCAAAAAAGGGAAGGGATATTTTCGAAAATTTGAATAAGTTTGTAATATTTTTGAAACCTTAGGGGGTTTTTGGTAATTTTTAAAAAAGTAAGGAATTTTTCGTAAATTAACCAAACCTCAGGGATAGTCAGTGTAATTCGCCCTTTTGTATATACAATTATGATATAGTAATTTATAATACTTTTTGTCTCCTATATCTCCAATCAATCTCGTCGTTTAAGAAATAAATAATGAAGATGAAAGAAATATTACGCAATTGATTGATTCCTTTGAGGCGGGCAGCTTCAAATGTGTAGCAATTTTAACAATATCGTTCGTCAATCTTAGAGGATTAGATAAGGCTCAGAGCACTTCAAGTGTTGAAAAAAATAAAAAAAAGGAAGAATTACGTTTACAGCTCCGAAAATAAGATTTAGTCATAGTTTGATATCCTTTTATTTCATTATTATCAATACACTGCCCCGATTTTATTTTCGTTAACCATTAAACCCCTCCCTTTAGCTAGGCGCCATTTAAGGTTTGTACGTTACAGCATTAATTAATTGTTTATATAAACTCTTGAAATTGCTCCTTCGCCTGAGAATACCAAAAGGATAAAATGTAATAGTCCAAAAAATTAAATTATGTACATTTTAATTTTTCTAGAGCAATAAAACACACACACACACTTCTAATTGACCATTAAAAACTCTATAAAAATCAGAAATTGATTTAAGAATATTGTCTTGTGCATAATGAGAGGAGTAGATTGATAGCTTGAACAATTTCTTGGTAGTTTGAACCAGAGACGACAACAAGAAGGTAGACATCCGACGGGGTGGCATAATGAGGTGCAATGGGCGTTTTGACTAAATTGGGCTATTTTAGTTAGGATTTAGGTAGAAGCAATTGATGTGTTAGGGGTGGAGAGGCTACTTTTATCCTCAATTTGAGAAAGATAATCGCCAAAATCAATGGAATTGAGTTGGTGGTCTGTTTTTGGAATGAAATCAAGTGTTGAAAAGCGTTTGTTTTCAAAACTTGAGTTGGGATTGACACGAATTATTTGACACGAAAATGTCGGAGTGTTCTTTCTTTCTTTTGGGTAAATTACGACTACACTCTCTTAATATTAAATCTGATTATAAAAAGACCCTCTCTCATTATCTTTAATTTATATTTTTTTGGAAGATTTTCAGGGAGGGATAATATAGCATTTTCAACATATTTATCAAGGTTTTTTAGTTATTACGAAGTAGAAGAATTTAATGAAGGCTATTGACATAGAAAGGACTATATCATAATTAAACTTTAATTTGAGGGATGTAGATGTAATTTTCCGAGACAAAAAAGCCTTTCGCAAACTCAAGCTCAACTTAAACTAGACGTATTCGAATATTTCACTATGATTGACATTTGTTTATTGCATACCAGTTTAAAATAATTTAAAAGATTCTCGGCAAGAATCTCAAAAGAAGAGGTGTTCAAGTGACTAGCATTATTTAATTGACAAATTCAGACCAACTGACTTAGGACAATTACCCCAAATCATAAGCCGTCCTAAACCTTAGTATTAAAATCGAACCCATGAGTCTCTGTCTCCTTGTGGGACGTACCCATATATAGTAAACTAAACTAGCATTTGGAGAAATCAAAGTATAGGATCTTAATATTTAATTAGGTAATAATCTTTTTATTTATTTGAAATCTAGCATGGGAATCAAAGTGGGGTTCATATGGCAATAATAAACAGAATTAACTACCACAATATCTGGTATCTAGTGAAAGGAGGGTACGACCTCAATGCACGCCCATTTTTTCATTTTTGCTACTTTTTGACTCCTACTTTTTGGGAATTACATAAATGATCTTCCAATTTTGACCGTTTTTCTTCCCACTTTCGTTGATGAACTATCAAATCACTAGATGAGTGGATGTCTTTTGGTGATCTCCTTAACATATAAAATTAACATTAAGAAAATAAAAGAAAAAGTGAAAAGGAAAGTTTTACTCATATAGCACTATATGTGGACATAAATTATGTGTGCATGGGCACTTTCAAATAAAACATTAATTTTAAGGAAAATTCTTATCCAAACCTGATTTGATCGAACCCAACAAATCATATGGTGAATGTATTGCACTTGCCAAATGATTGGTCGCTCCCCCTAAATTTTAAAGGTATATTAACCAAACGCAAGTGAATTTAATTCATTGAAAACAAAGAATTTGTCATTTACTTGGGGGTATTATATACTGATATGGGAATTAAATATATATCTATATATATATATATGTAACTCAATAGACATGTATATATATAGAGCCCATAATAATAAAAATATACATGACCATGCCCAACATATTTAAAGCCCAATGATAAAAGCCCAAGCCCACTATACCAAAACCTAGATATTACATATAATACTCACACATAACAATAGCCACTCACTCTCTCAACCCCAAAATCTTATCCGTAAATATTCTCTCTCTGAAAATCCTCTCATCATCCAATCTTTTTCCTCTTTTTCAGATCTGGAGTTTAGCCCCAGATCATTTGGCGCCGTTTATGGGAACTGCGGATCTAGAGTATGATAGTGCTTGAGATCCGGGACCTTGCATTGTTTTAAAACAAACAAAAAAAAACAATAGAAGAGGATTTTGTACATGTATATATGTGATGATGATAAATGCAACAATGGAGGAGACCCATTGAAGGAAAAATCAATTTTGTGGTGGGTGCATTATTGGGTTAGTGAAAGAAGGATGAATATGATGTCATTGTTATTGAGGTTTCTTTCTCAATCATTCAATCAATAAAAAAAAATCTCAATTTTTATTTTATTTCTCCTTTAAATTTTCTTGTATCATCCTTGTAGACATCTTGACAGTTCATCTTTACACCCCCTTTTCTTTCGAAAAAAAGAAAAAATAGAAGAGAGAGAGAGAGGAAAGAGAGAAAAACCTAAAACCAAAGAAGGAATGACAAACCAAACTCCTATGAGGGGAAGGGAAGGAGAAAACTCCTCTGGCGGTGCTCCAAGAAATGTGGCAGCCATGACCCCTAAACAGCTTAGAAACATGATGGAAACATGGGAGATGTATCGGATAGAACATTTAGCTTCGGCACAGAACCGCATAGGCTAGGAGCCCAATGACCAAGCTACGAGAAAAATCAAACCCCCACCTTTAGTACAACCAAGAGAGTTGTTCCCGGGTCAGCTGCACAAAGATTTGAATTCAACAGTTTTAGCAAAGTGCAGCTGAGAAAGGTAAGGGACATAGCGGAGCTCAAGAAGAACCAGCAAACGGAGGAGTCATACCTCCTAAGGAGAGGGACCCTACGATGATCTGCAGACCCTTGGGACCATTTGGCAAGGTAAAAGAACCAGCAATCGGATGAGTCATACCTTCTAAGGAGAGGGACCCTACGATGGATCCCCTGATCTTTAGGACCATTTGGCAAGGTTCCAGGGACCATTATAACCTAGGATTAGCTATGTCGAATGTAGTGTGGGAAGTATATCAAACAAGAATGCTCGGAGAGCCAAATGTCTTGAATGAAGTACGATTCTCTTTCTTTTAACCTTGCAAATGTTACAAATTGTAGACATTATAAAATAGCACATTACAACTTGAATTATCTGTACTGTGTGTCATGAATGTTATATGCCATATTTGCATACTGTAGACACCATAAGGCTATATCATGAATGCATAGTTATGATAAGGTATTTTCATTGCATAAAGCATTAGGACTATAAATGTTTTTCTTCGAAGACCTGATAAGGTTGGAAAGACCCGATAGGGTCAGTTAAATTAAGACCCCCCCGAGATCATCAAGCCTGGCAGGGTCGATCAAATAAAGAGCCCTCTAAGGTCATCAAGACCCAGCAGGGTCAGTTCAATTAAGACCCCCTGAGGTCATCAAGACCCGGCAGGGTCAGTTCAATTAAGACCCCCCGAGGTCATCAAAACCCGGCAGGGTCAGTTCAATTAAAACCCCCGGGGTCATCAAGACCCGGCATGGTCAATTCAATTAAAATACCCAGAGGTTGTCCAGACTCGATAGGGTCAGTTCAATTAAGACCCCCCGAGGTCTTCAAAACCAGGCAGGGTCAGTTCAATCAAGACGTCTCGAGGTCATTAAGACCCGGCAGGGTCAATTGAATTAAAGAACCCCCGAAGTCATCAAGACCCGGCAGGGTCAATTCAATTAAGATCCCTCGAGGTTATCAAGACCCGGCAGGGTCAATTCAGTTAAGACCCCCCGAGGTCATCAAGACCCAACAGGGTGAATTGAATTAAAGAGCCCCCCGAGGCCATCAAGACCCAGCAGGGTCACTTTAATTAAGACCACCCAAGGTTATCAAGGCCTAGTAGGGTCAGTTTCATTAAGATCCCTCGAGGCCATCAATACCCAACAGGATCGGTTTAATTAAAACCCCCCGAGATCATCAAGTCCTGGCAAAGTCAGTTCAATTAAGAGCCTCTAAGTTTATTAAGAATTGACAAGATCAATTGAATTAAAGAGCCCCCTGAGGTCATCAAGGCCCAGTATGGTCAATCAAATTAAGAACCCCTCAGGGTCATTAAGACTAGTAAGATCAAATGCATTAAGATAGGGCCTAGGTCGTCAGGGTGCAAAATC
The DNA here is from genome assembly GCA_026212405.1 of Petrea volubilis. NCBI lineage: Eukaryota > Viridiplantae > Streptophyta > Magnoliopsida > Lamiales > Verbenaceae > Petrea > Petrea volubilis. The sequence goes on along the minus strand of CM047872.1, from coordinate 6,486,843 downwards.
GTTATATGTTTTAGGGTCCACCATACTGAAGACCCTTGATCTTCAAGGTCCTAAGCCACCGAATATCTAAAATACTTTTAAGTCTTAGGGTCCACCAGACCAAGACCCTTGATCTTCAAGATGCTAAACCACCCAAAGTTCCAAAATCTTTGTAAGTCTCAAGGTCTGCTTGACCCAAGATTCTTGATCTTTAGGGTCCTAAGCCACCCAAAAATCCAAAATACTTATACATCTTAGAGTCCACCAGAGCCAAAACCCTTGATCTTCAAGGTCCTAAGCCACCCGAAAATCCAAAATACTTATAAGTCTTAGGGTTCACCAAACCCAAGACCCTTGATCTTCATGGTGCTAAGCCACCCGAAGATCCAAAATCTTTGTAAGGCTCAGTATCTGCATGACGCAAGACCCTTGATCTTCAAGGTCCTAAGCTACCCTAAGATCCAAAATACTTATAAGTCTTAGGGTCCACCTAACCCAAGACATGTGACCTACATGGTTAAAATCTTTATGTTTGCGTGACTTAAGACCTTTGACTTTTAGTGTCTAGAATCTGAGATTGATAGAATTTTTGCCAATTAAAACCCTCTCACCTACCTAGACTAATACATATAATCTTTGTCAACTAAAATGATAAACGTCGATATTACCCAAACACTCTATAAATTGGAGGACTTGTATACATACCTAATTTTAAAATTCATTGTGGTGAGCTTCACTCATACTCACTGAATTTGGGGGACTTATGATATGGGAATAATATATATATATATATATATATATATCAATAGACATGTATATACATATATCCCATAAATTTTAAAGGTATATTAATCAAAGGCAAGTGAATTTAATTCATTGAAAGCAAAGAATATGTCATTTACTTGGGGGTATTATATACTGATATGGGAATAAAATATATATCTATTTATATATATATATATATATATATATATATAACTCAATAGGCATGTATATACATATAACCCATAAATTTTAAAGGTATATTAACCAAAATTATTGCATGTGCCAAATCATTGATCGCTCTTCCTAAATTTTAAAGGTATATTAATCGAAGGCAAGTGAATTTAATTCATTGAAAGCAAAGAATTTCTCATTTACTTGGGGGTATTATATACTGATATGGGAATAAAAAAAAATACATATATATGTATAACTCAATAGACATGTCTATACATATAGCCCATAATAATAAAAATATATATGACCAATCCCAACATATTTAAAATCCAATGATAAAAGCCCAAGCCCACTATATCAAAACCTAGATATTACATATAAATACTCACACATAACAATAGTCACTCACTCTCTCAACCCCAAAATCTTATCCACAAATATTCCCTCTCTAAAATCCTCTCATCATCCAATCTTCTTCCTTTTCTTCAGATCTGGAATTTCGCCCTAGATCATATACCATGGACTGATAGTGGTTGGATCATAATGTCTGGTTCAATGAATGATAAAGTTTAATTCACTAATGTGTTGGCAAAACTTCAATGAACAAGTTAAGTTGAGTTTAGCTTGAGTGAGTTTGGACAAAATAATCATTCTGTAGTGGTTTAATTCTTTTAGTTGGAGAACTTACACCTATTCTCTCCACCTGACCTTTAAGTATTGAAAAAAAAAAATTGAGTATAAGCATAGATTAGCCCATAAAATTGAGTTTATTAGAGAGAACTCTTCATTTTCAATTTGTTCTCTTCATTTTCACAAACGAGGATGCAGTTGGAAACTGAGGGTGGAATCGGGAGAATCGATGGGCTAACGGTAGTGTACTTGGAGCTTCGCGGGTAGCACGTTTTGGGAATTCTGTTGAACGAATCTTGAGTTTTCGAGCGTGTGGAGGAAATATCAAGAAAGGTGGTTTTTGAGATGAGTGGAGGTGTTTTTGAGAGCACAGAAGAAGCAAAATTGCTCAGAAAATGCAGAGTTACTGTGAGTGTTGATGAGATGAGAAATGGAGGGTTTTTTTTTTTTGTGTATATATATATGGAGAGGTATATAAAGATGATCGCGCAGGGTTTGTTGCAAGGGGAGGCAGCCAAATAACTTCCCTTTCCTCACCCAAACACTAAAAATAGCTCAAAATAAGGAGCTGGGAACCTCTAACTCCGAGCGCTACAGCACTCAAAGTCAGAATTTCCCACAGACGGCGCCAAATGATTTGGAAATCAATTCTAGATCTGATAAATGATAAAAAAGGTGAGGAAGAGGAGGAGCCCAAGATTTGGTTAGGTTTTTGGTATTTATATGTAGTATTTAGGGTTTTGTATAGTGGGCTTGGGCTTTAAATATTGAGTTTGGGCTATATATATCTATACATATTTATTGACTTATATATATACATATATATTTTATACCCATATCATAAGTCCCCCAAATTCATTGAATAGGAGTGAAGCCCAACACAATGAATTTTAAAATTAGACATGCATATAAGTCCCCCAATTCATCAAAGTGTTTGAAAATCAATGCATTGGGTGAGATTGAGGTTTAGCATATCAATCGACAAAAATTATATGTATCAGTCTAGCTCGATGAGAAGGTTTTAATTGACAAAAATCCTACCAACCTCAAAATTCTAGTCATTGAAGGTCAAAGGTCTCAAGTCAAGCGAACCTTAAGATATAAAGATTTTGGATCTTCAGATGGTTTAGGACCCTGAAGATTTAGGGTCTTGGGTTGCGCAAACCCTACGACTTATAAGTATTTTGGATCTTCAAGTGGTTTAGGACCGTGGAGATCAAGAGTCCTTGGTCGCGCGGACCTTAAAACTGATAAGTATTTTGGACCTTGAGAATCTAGGCCCCATCTCAATTCACTTGACCCTGCAAGCTCTTGATGACCTCAGAGGGTTCTTAATTTGACTGACCTTATTGGGTCTTAATGGTTTTAGGGTCCATTGTTTGCGACCTCAGGGAATCTTATAAGAACTGGTCCCTCGTGGGGGTTATTTAGACCTCGGGGGTCTTTCGATGATTGACCCTGTCAAGTCATTAGGACCTCAAGAGGTCTTCCAATGATTGACCCTGCCGGGTCATTTGGACCTCAAGGGGTCTTCCGATGATTAACCCTGCTGGGTCATTTGGACCTCAGGGGGTCTTTTGATGACTGACCTGCCGGGTCATTAGGACCTCAGGGGGTCTTTCGATGATTGACCCTGCTGGGTCATTTGGACCTCAAGAGGTATTTTGATAATTGACCCTGCCGGGTCATTTGGACCTCAAGAGGTCTTTCGATGACTGACCCTGCCGGGTCATTAGGACCTCAGGGGGTCTTTCGATGATTGACCTTGTTGGGTCATTTGGATCTCAGGGGGTCTTTCGATGATTGACCCTGTCAAGTCATTAGGACCTCAAGAGGTCTTCCAATGATTGACCCTGCCGGGTCATTTGGACCTCAAGGGGTCTTCCGATGATTAACCCTGCTGGGTCATTTGGACCTCAGGGGGTCTTTTGATGACTGACCCTGCCGGGTCATTAGGACCTCAGGGGCCTTGCTGGGTCATTTGGACCTCGGGGGGTCTTTTGATGACTGACCCTGCTGGGTCATTAGGACCTCAGGGGGTCTTTCGATGATTGACCCTGCTGGGTCATTTGGACCTCAAGGGGTATTTTGATAATTGACCCTGCCGAGTCATTTGGACCTCAAGAGGTCTTTCGATGACTGACCCTGCCGGGTCATTAGGACCTCAGGAGGTCTTTCGATGATTGACCTTGTTGGGTCATTTGGATCTCAGGGGGTCTTTCGAGAATTGACCCTGTCAAGTCATTAGGACCTCAAGAGGTCTTCCAATGATTGACCCTGCCGGGTCATTTGGACCTCAAGGGGTCTTCCGATGATTAACCCTGATGGGTCATTTGGACCTCAGGGGGTCTTTTGATGACTGACCCTGCCGGGTCATTAGGACCTCAGGGGCCTTGCTGGGTCATTTGGACCTCGGGGGGTCTTTTGATGACTGACCCTGCCGGGTCATTAGGACCTCAGGGGGTCTTTCGATGATTGACCCTGCTGGGTCCTTTGGACCTCAAGGGGTATTTTGATAATTGACCCTGCCGGGTCATTTGGACCTCAAGAGGTCTTTCGATGACTGACCCTGCCGGGTCAATAGGACCTCAGGGGGTCTTTCGATGATTGACCTTGTTGGGTCATTTGGATCTCAGGGGGTCTTTCGAGAATTGATCCTGTCAAGTCATTAGGAACTCAAGAGGTCTTCCAATGATTGACCCTGCCGGGTCATTTGGACCTCAAGGGGTCTTCCGATGATTAACCCTGCTGGGTTATTTGGACCTCAGGGGGTCTTTTGATGACTGACCCTGCCGGGTCATTAGGACCTCAGGGGGTCTTTCGATGATTGACCCTGCTGGGTCATTTGGACCTCAAGGGGTATTTTGATGATTGACCCTACCGGGTCATTTGGACCTCAAGGGGTCTTTCGATGATTGACCTTGCCGGGTCATTTGGACCTCAGGGGGTCTTTCAATGATTGACCTTGTCAAGTCATTAGGACCTCAAGAGGTCTTCCAATGATTGACCCTGCCGGGTCACTTGGACCTCAAGGGGTCTTCCGATGATTAACCCTGCTGGGTCATTTGGACCTCAGGGGGTCTTTTGATGACTGACCCTTCCGGGTCATTTGGACCTCAGAGGGTCTTTTGATTACTAATCTTGTTGGGTCTTGCCGTTTGACCGTTTGTGACCATGATGTTTTATACAATGTGAATACCCCATAGCCACTGCATATATATAGCATATGCTACTTGTGTTAAGAAAAATGTGAGCACAAGCTTATGCAGTGCCTTTGTCTTAAAATGACTACAATAGACATAATAGGCCTTGCAAATGCAACATATTGTCATAACACTCGTAAACATACCAATCAACGAACATTTAATCCATCCTTCATAAAATATTTGCACAACAGTTCTTACCTAGAACTAGATGTAATGGGATTTGCCTAAAAAATAATTAACTTTTAAATTTTGCCTCAAAGAACAATTAATTGAAAGTCTCAAATTTTCAAAAAATACAAGATCTAAAAGTGTGTGGTACACCATTTTTATCAGGAACCCATTATCATGAAAGGCATTAGAAAATAATTGATTATGAGAATGCAACACTTCAAACATCACTTTAAAAAAAAAAACCATTATCCTTGAAGCCAAAATGTTCAACCAAGAGTCCATTTAGAGGAGCACCGTGGATAAAGACTTTAAGCACACATGCCATGAAACAACATAAGACATCAAACCACTCTAACTTCTCGGCAAAAATCCGCCGATTACAGCAAAGTTACAAATTTAAATACAATAAATCTTGATTCCGTGAGCTAAAAACCTTGCACTTAAACATGTTACTTTTTGGAGTTCTGGAAAACCTTCTCGATTTGCATTCCTCTTAAGTCAAAATTACCATAATCTTTAACGACAAAAGTTACCTAAGTTAACATATTTTCCTAGGCCACACACACTGAAAAAGTCCTAATGCGATGGGATTTGCCTAAAAAAAAATAAATAATGATCTGGAGCGCAGGAGGTACCTGTCGCTGCCTTGGCTCTTGCCGAAAATCACTAGGCCCTCAGTTTTTCTTCCTCAAGTTCCATTTCCAAAGGGGTCAGATCTGCTTTCTCCCTGCCCTAACTCGCCAGATCTAGTCGAGTCCGAATCGCTTTGACTGGGGTGGAGTCCCGAGCGAGTCGAGCCAATGTGAGGCTTAGGTAGCCCTTATGTGAGGCTCCACAGACCGACAAACGAGGATGCAGCTGGAAACTGAGGGTGGAATCGGGAGAATCGATGGGCTAACGGTAGTGTACTTGGAGCTTCGCGGGTAGCACGTTTTGGGAATTCTGTTGAACGAATCTTGAGTTTTCGAGCGTGTGGAGGAAACATCAAGAAAGGTGGTTTTTGAGATGAGTGGAGGTGTTTTTGAGAGCACAGAAGAAGCAAAATTGCTCCGAAAATGCAGAGTTACTGTGAGTGTTGATGAAATGAGAAATGGAGGTTTTTTTTTTTTTTTTTTGTATATATATATGGAGAGGTATATAAAGATGATCGCGCAGGGTTTGTTGCAAGGGGAGGTAGCCAAATAACTTCCCTTTCTTCACCCAAACACTAAAAATAGCTCAAAATAAGGAGCTGGGAACCTCTAACTCCGAGCGCTACAGCACTCAAAGTCAGAATTTCCCACAGACGGCGCCAAATGATCTGGAAATCAATTCTAGATCTGATAAATGATAAAAAGGTGAGGAAGAGGAGGAGCCCAAGATTTGGTTAGGTTTTTAGTATTTATATGTAGTATTTAGGGTTTTGTATAGTGGGCTTGGACTTTAAATATTGAGTTTGGGCTATATATATCTATACATATTTATTGACTTATATATATACATATATATTTTATACCCATATCACTATTAAAACAAGAAATTCATTAGTTCTCTCTCTCTCTCTCTCTTAAAACAAGAAATTCATTAGTTCTCTCTCTCTCTCTCTCTCTAGCAATAAAAACACGCATTTCGACTTTATCAAAGGATTTTCAATGAGGAAAATCCCAAGACTTCTAATGATTAGTTTGCGAAAATCACAATTATGGATATAGGAATTTTTATTCAAATCTAGTTGTGCATCAGTATTGTTTCCCTCTATTTCAAATTTGTGGGGTTCTTTTTTTTTTTTTTTTTTGGTTTTGAGACGAAGCTTTTTCCTCGATTGAAAATGATTTTGAAAACCAAAATACTAGGGGGAGTGAGATTAGTAAGCTAATATGAATTCAAACTAAAGTTAATATATGAAAAAAGAAATGCCAAAAAGGAAAAAAAGGTACATGAGCAAAATTGAACACTATAAGAATATACTCCATTTATCAACAGATCAATCCATTATAAATTTTGTGAAATTGTTCATAAAATATAGTTTTGTGATGGATTTAGTTCATGACAAATTCGTTAGTAAATATTTTATAAATACTAAATATTGCTTTAGTTCTATTTTCATTAAATTCGGTCACAAATACAGTTTGTATATTCATCATAAAAGGATATGCAATGGTATATCCTCCCAGCTGGCTAGCTGGTTATTTATCAAATAATTAGAGTACTCTTTTATTTTCATTTATTAATTTCATATACAAATAGACATTATGAGTATAAAAAATTCTTTAGATGTAAAAAAGCCTGAAATTTCCGTACGTGAATCGCTTTTCATGAAAGTGCATTGATTAATTCAAAACACATATACTTAGCATATCCCACTGCACATGATTAATTAAGCTAAGCTGGCTACAGGTTACCATTAAAAGTATACATGCACATGCATGATTAATAATAAACCTAGTACAAAATATAGGCTACATTAATAGTGTCCAGACACGGGCCAAGGTACATTAATCTTAATTAACAGTTGGAATCATTAATTCCGACCAGATTAAAACATAATCATGTGATTTACAACTCGATTAGCATGGGATTGTTTTGGGGGATATTGGCTAGATTACAACTTTACTTTTAACTAAATTAATAAACATTTGGAGATCTCATGGTGTGGAAAGAAGTTATAATTAATAAAAATGTATTAATTTTGATTTCTCCGTTGTCACACTACCAAAAAAAAAGTAATATTAATGACAAAATACAAAAACGACAATATAAAAGTTGTTATCAATAATTGTGTTAAGTGACAAAAATATTTTATTTTATCACTAATTAAGTTTATTTAGTGACAACAACTTTTATTTTGTCACAATATGAACTCAATGGTGATAAGATTTAATATTCTAGTAACAATCATTAACAATTAGTGACATGCTTATAGCGATAACTTAGTGACAAAAAAGTTGTCATTAGAATTTTGTGATAAGATTCTATTGTCATTAAGTTATTACTATCGATGTGTCACTAATTATTAATTATGCACCATGATGTCACAATTGATATTTTGCAAACTATATTTTGTAACAACATAATTTTGTTGTCATTAAATGTATATAATTAATAACAACTTTTTCATTATCACTTGTTATATTGTCCCTAATTTACTTATTTTCTTATACTATCATTTTGTAAGGTGGTTTCTAGCACCAACTTTGTTTCTGATATTGAGTGGTTATATTTTGTGGAAATCGTTTTCATTTTTTGAATTTTGGACTATTTATTAGTAGAAATAACTAGGGTTGAGAAAGGGTAAACATTGAACGGTTTATTTTGTTCAAATAATTTCTGGCCAATTGGCGGGAACTGCTCTAGATATACAAGAAAGATCAACAGATTTCGAAGACAACTTTGCATGATATATGGATCATATATAATATATATCTACATCTATATATATATATATATATATTGCTTGCTCTGAAATTGATTATTCAACCAAGTTTATCTCATTTGTTATAGGATTAGTTATAATTTGTTCAATCAAACTCATTTTTGTAATTTTCCGTAGGATGATGTCATTTATATGCCTCATTATTATCTCTCACGTCAATATCTCGAAGCATGCAGCCTCATAGATTAGGCGCAAAATCATGAATTGTTTCGGTTATTAATTGTGAAGTTTCATTTACTCACTTGAGCCGACTGATCATGAACTTAATGACTAGGCTCGATTTGAGCTCATCTAATTTGTCGATCTTGAGCTCATGTGACTGTTCGAAAGTTAATGGGTCGATTAATATTCCTTTTAATTTCTTTTTTAATATCTTAAAATTTTAAAATATATAAATAAGATAATATTAATAATAAATTTGGATAAAAAGTTAATATTTTACTAATAGGTACTTTTATTAAAAATTATGAGAAAAAATATTATAAAAAATGAGTTCAAACTCAAACTCAACTTTTGAACCATGAATTGATGAGCCGAGCAGTGAGCTTCATTATTCTTATTCGTGCTCAAACTTGGAAACCAAGTTCCTCAAACTCGATCAAACTTAACTAAATTTAGTTGAATTCGACACTTTTACAACCTAATTAAGTCTGTTGGTCTAATAACTGTTCTTTTGTTGCATTTTTTGCTGATTATAGTGTTGTTTGAGAAGGTGATTTCAATAAAATTAAAGTCGAGGCGAGAATTTGATTCTGTGTTTCTAAGACAATTTGTCCTGTATAGTGCTGACAGTGTAACGACAAATGTATCTTAAGATACAATGACTTTTCTCGAAATAGGAGCACTTCAAATCTTAAGAAGGGCGAATAAAAAGTGTTGAAACTCTTGAAACACGAAATAAGAAAGCTTTGAAAAGTATGTATACTAGAATGCAAGAAAGTATAAGATGCTGCTGGATGTGAGTGAATGATTCTGGCAAAAGTGGGGGTATATTTATAATATCTGAAAGGTTGTGGCCATTCACTAAATAAGTGCTAGTTGCACCCTTTGGACCAAACCAAGCACTGGTTTGGTTGTGACCGAACCGCACAAACCCGCCTTGCACCGGTTTGGCTATAACTGACCTGCACCACCCGCTTGCTCCAAGCCCGAGCCTCACCGCACCTACTCCGAGACCTTGATCCAGATCTGGTCAACTTGGATTTGGATTTGGTTCAGCCTAAAATTCAATTAGGACTTAGCCTAAAAAGAGTATGGTTTAATTAGTCCAAGTCCAAGTCCAAGGCCAAGCCCGACCCGCCCGCCACGCCAAGCCTAGCCAGCCGGACGGACAGTGGAGCGCGCGTGTGTGGGCTTTAGCACGAACCGCCTTAGACCTAGGTCCTTGCCCGTTTACATATTTGGGTATTCCCAAGGGACCCCAACCCCTTGTGAGTTTTTGAGCTAGATTAAGTGGCTAATTTTTCTTTATTTTTCCAATGTGGGATAGCATTCTTAAATACTTTCCAAATCCCAGCTTCAACTATTTTAAGTAGCCAATTTCGACAATTAATTTTTCATTCACCCAAAATTGTATTCATTCGAGTAAATACACTATTCACACCTACTTTCGGAGTAGAATATATTAATATCAAATTCAAATTGTAACCCACTTAAATAATTTCTCAAACTTGGTCAAATACCAAAATGCTAGGAATACAATTTTCTAACAATCCCCCACATGAATGAAATTAATGCAAATGATATGCAGACACTTTCCAAGAGTTTCGGCGAACACAAATTGCATCAGGATAGGTAGCTTATGGTTTTGAACCTTCCTTAGAGATATATTGTCTTATTTACTTAGCTAATCAGTGTACATGATGTATTGAACTATTCAACTGTTAGTGTAAACCAAGACAACAATATTCTCACAATATGTCTTCTAACACTTTTTTAATTCGCACGGTTGTATCCGTTCTGGCCTTGGACACCATCTTGGATTCATAAGCGTTTTCATTTAAAGCGGCTCGTCTTCACGCTTACATAGGTGATCTCCTGTTTCAGAGTATCCTGTCATACTCCACTTTTTAATTACAAGAATCATTAAAAAGTAAACCTTAGCCTAGTACCCAATCAGCAGGGAGCATCTGTCAATTATGGGAATGAGTAGGAGGTGTTTCCTAGATGTTCGTTTGAATCTTCATAACTTAATTATCCTATTGAACCAAATTATTGGGATCTCCAGTCATCAAGGTTAGGTTACCGCTATAAAGACTCTTAATTTGTGGGTTTTAATCCCATCCCCCTTTGACAAGCAGTATACTTGATCTCTTGGTAATCCTTTAGTTAACGGATCCACCAAATTGTCCTTTGATTTCACATAATCAACTGAGATTATACCACTAAAGATCAACTGCCTAATTGTGTTATGTCTTCTACGTATATGTATTGACTTACCATTGTACATCTTGCTTTGTGACCTTCTAATTGCTGACTGACTATCACAGTGTATAGCAATTGTAGGCCCTGGCTTAGGCCAGCACGAAATGTCCTCTAAGATATTGCGGAGCAATTCTGCTTCTTCTCCGACTTTGTCTAGAGCTATGAACTCTGACTCCATCGTAGATCTAGTAATACATGTTTGTTTTGAGGACTTCTAAAACACAGCAACTCCTCCTAAGGTAAAGACATAACCACTTATGGATTTTGTATCCTTTATATCTAATATCCAGTTAGCATCACTGTACCCTTCCAATACAGCTGGATATCTCGTATAGTGCAATTCGTATTTTGAGGTATATTTTAGGTATCTAAAAAACCTCACTAATGCTTTCCAATAGTCCTTTCCTGGATTGCTTGTAAATCTACTCAGTTTGTTAACTGATTGAGCAATATCTGGGCGTGTGCAGTTTGTGATGTACATCAAACTGCCTATAATCCTCGAATATTCTAATTGAGATACAGGATCACTATGGTTGTTGCTTAAATGCAAACTTAAGTCCACTGGTGTTTTAGCTGGAGGACCATCATAAACCTTGAATTTTTCAAGTATTTTCTCAATGTAATGGGATTGTGACAAAGTAATGCCACTAGATATCCTAGTGATCTTAATTTCTAGTATTATATTTGCTATTTCCATATCTTTCATGTCAAAGTTTTTTTTTAACATTCTTTTAGTATTCACGATTATCTCATGACTACTTCCCATGATAAGCTTGTCGTCAACATAGAGACATACTATAACATATACATTACGTGTGGCTTTTATATAAATACATTTGTCACATTCCTTGATTTTAAACCCGTTTGACATCATAGTTTTGTCAAACTTTTCATGCCAATGTTTGGGAGCTTGTTTAAGTCCATACAACGATTTAACTAATCTGCATACCTTTTTCTCTTGTATTGGAACAACAAATCCTTCTGGTTGTTCCATATAGATTTCTTCTTCTAATTCACCATTTAAGAAGGCCATTTTTACATCCATTTGATGTATCTCAAGGTTGTACAAAGCTACAATAGCAATGAGAACCCTAATGGATATTATTCTAGTTACAGGTGAATACGTATCGAAGAAATCAAGGCCTTCTCGTTGTTTGAAGCCTTTAGCTACCAACCTAACCTTGTGTTTATCAATAGAACCATCTGCTTTATATTTTTCTTTTGAGAATTCATTTACAACCTAGTAGGTTAGTACCAAGTGGTAAATCCACTAATTCCCAAGTATGATTTTGCATGATGGAGTCTATTGCGCTATTAATGGCTTCTTTCCATAAAGGAGCATCCGGGGAAGACAAGGATTCTTTAATTGTCCTCGGTTCATTATCTAACATGTATGTTAGAAAATCAGGACTAAAATCTTTAGCTACCCTGGCCCTTTTACTTCGTCTGGGTTCTTCACTAGACTAACTGTTGTCATTCACAGTTTCATAAGCCTTTTTATTATAAATTTCTTCTTTTTCCTTTCCTTTTTCTTTACAAGGAAAAACATCCTCAAAAAAGACAGCATTTCTAGATTCAATGACTGTATTTTCATTTATATCAGAAATTGTTGATTTGTGTATGAGGGATCGATATGCACTACTGTTGTAAGCATATCCAACAAATATGCAATATACTATTTTAGGCCCGATTTTAACTTGTTTTGGCTTAGGTATTTCTACTTTAGCCAAGCACCCCAATACTTTAAGGTATTCATAGGTAGGCTTGTGACCTTTTCATAGTTCATACGATGTTTCTTTCTTATCTTTGTGCGGGATTTTATTCAAAATGTGGTTAGCTGAAAGTATAGCTCCCCCCACAAGTTTTGAGGTAACCCCGAGTTTATCAACATAGCATTCATCATTTTTTTAAGTGTTTAGTTTTTTCTTTCAGCAATACCGTTAGATTGTGGTGAATAAGGTGCGCTCGTTTGATGAATGATACCCATTTCTGAGCAAAATTCCTCAAACGGTGCTCCATATTCTCCGCCTCTATCTAAGCGTATTGCTTTAATTTTCTTGCTAAGTTGATTCTCTACCTCAACTTTACAGTTTTTAAAAGCTTCGAAGGCCTCATCTTTGCTACGAAGCAAATAAATATAACAATATCTTGTGCAATCGTCAATAAAAGTAATAAAGTACTTTTTTCCACCTCTAGTTTGTATAAATTTTAAGTTACATATATCACTATGAATTAATTCTAGAGGTTCTGTACTCCTTTCCACTATTGGAACGGACTTTTAGTCATTTTTGCCTCAACACAAATCTCACATGTATCATAACGATCAATTTTTACTTTAGGCAATAAATCAAAGTTCACTAATCTACATAAAGTATTAAAAATTACATGCCCTAATCTAGCATGCTATAAATTTGAACACTCAATCAAATAAGTAGAACTAGTTATTTTATTGCCATCGAAATCGCGAATTACAGTCATTACATTCATCTTGAACAATCATTTGTCCAAGTAACCTTTGCCAACAAATTGGCCATGTTTGATTAGTACAAACTTTCCTGGCCCAAATACTAACCTAAACCCACTTGTATCTAGTAATGACCCAGACACTAAATTTTTCCCAATGTCCGGCACATGCAGCACGTAGACCAGCATCAGCTCTTTTCCGGAAGTCATCTTTTGGACCACCTTTCCAAGACCTACGATCTCTGAGGTTGCGAAATTTCCCATGAACAGTCTCCGACCGTTGATCGACATATAGGTCGAGAACAACGCCTTCTCAGAGCAGATGTGGCGGGTAGCTCTAGTATCGATCCACCACTCCTTTGGGTTGTCCACCAGGTTGGCTTCAAACACAACTGCGGTGAGATCCAGTTCTGACAGGTCCATCGGGACATATTTGTTTTCAGCTACATTAGCGTTTGCTTTCTGTTTCTTTGGAGCTCGATAGTCTTTTACCTTGTAACCTGGCTTACCACAATTGTTACAGCTGCCCTTGAACGTTTTTGCCTTGCCTTTCGTCTGGCTAGGTCCTTGTCCTTGGTGCTTTTTTTTCTGTTGGTGCTCGAGCTAGGCTCCACCAAATTAGCTCTAGCTTTCATCTGCAGCTTACCAGCTTTGACATCAAACTTCCGATTGTCTTCTCCTATCCTGAGTTGGACAATCAGGTCCTCAAGTCCCAATTCCTTTCTTTTGTGCTTTAAATAATTCTTGAAATCCTTCTACGTCGGTGGTAGTTTTTCAATTAAAGACTCACAAAGCTGTATTCCTTCTATATTAAGATCACGCAGAATGATCTGCAACTCCTGGACTTGACTGATTACAATTTTGGAGTCCGCCATTTTAAAGTTAAGTAACTTTCCAACTATGAATCTTTTCAAGCCGGCATCCTTCGTTTTGTATTTCTTTTCTAAGGACTCCCATAACTCATTTGATGTGCTGATTGAGCTTTATACACTATAAAGTGTATCACTCAGCCCTTTGAGTATGTAGTTCCTGCATAGAAAATCCCCTTGATTCCATGCATTCAAAGCCGCCCTCTTTTGCCCATCAGTGTCATTCTCATTCCCTACGGGTGTGGACTCCTTCAAAAACCTTGCTAAACTCAAGGTTGTGCGGTAAAACAATATTTTTTGTTGCCACCTTTTGAAATCAGTGCCGGTAAATTTTTTCGGCTTTTCCCCTTGTGCAGGAGCTCGAGAAACATCAATAGTACCAGATCATGCCATTATAAAATTTTGAAATCACGAAAATTTGTCTTAGAATTGTTGTTTGAGAAGGTGATTTCAATAAAATTAAAGTTGAGGCGAGAATTTGATTCTCTGTCTCTAAGACAAATTTGCCCTGTATAGTGCTCACTGTGTAACAACAAATGTCTCCCAAGATACAACAACTTTTGTCAAGATAGGAACACTTCAAATCTCAAGAAGGGCGAATAAAATGTATTGAAACTCTTGAAACACGAAATAAGAAAGCTTTGGAAAGTATGTATACTAGAATGCAAGAAAGTATAAGATGTTGCTGGATGTGAGTGAATGATTCTGGCAGGAGAGGGGTATATTTATAATATCCGAAAGGTTGTGGTTTAATTAGTCCAAGTCCAAGCCCGGCCGCCTGTCATGCCAAGCCGAGCCAACCGGACGGCCGGTAGTGGCTGCGCGCGCACGTGTGGGTTTTAGCCCGAACTCACTTGAACTTAGGTTCTTGCCCGTTTACACATTTGGATATCCCCAAGGGACCCCAACCCCTTGTGAGTTTTTGGGCTATTAAGTGGCTAATTTCTTTTCATTTTTCTAATGTGGGATAGCATTCTTAAATGTTTTCCCAATCCTAGCTTCAACTATTTTAAGTGGTCAATTTTGACAATTAATTTCTCATTCACCCGAAATTGTATTCATTCGAGTGAATATACTATTCACACCTACTTTCGGAGTAGAATGCATTAATGCCAAATTCAAATTGTAGCCTACTTAAATAATTTCTCAAACTTGGTCAAATACGAACATGCTAGGAATACAATTTTCTAACATATAGTATACTATATATAGGCAGAGGAATTAGTCGAACCTCCCTAACTTAACTTTTAATTAATTATAGTGGAAATGGCCTTGTTAATGACAATATTTGTAGAGATTAATTTAGGATTAAAACCATTTTTGGTGGAAATTCCTAGATAAAACCTTAAAAATATTGTTTGTGTGTTGAAAGGTAAAATGTAAAATTTCTCACATTGGTTTTATAACCTTGATAATTCTAGTTTTTATGTGGTTAAATGTTGTTTAGTGTAAACTAAACAACTAAGTACCGTATACGGGAAGCCTTACACATGCGCCCCACCCGCCCGACCCGACCCAGCTCAGATCACGGGCTTGGGCTCAGGTATTTGGGCGAATTGTCTTGGTCACAGACTTATTGAAATAGCTTTGTTGGAATGTTTGTAATTTCAAAATTCAGATTTTAAATCAACCATTATGAAGGCTTAATTGGTGTTTATGGCTAGGAATACGCTAGGTTTGATCCAGACACGTTTTGCTGGCTGTAAATATTCTAGCTATTATAGCCGAATCTAATGTTCGGACTGTTGCCAGCAACACCATTTCAACAGGAATTAAATGCCGATGCTTTAATGCCTGTTTTACCCCTCGCCTATAAATAGGCTAGTTATGTCCTTGTAGAATAGACAACACACAATATACAGAAAACACACTTTTGGATATTATTTCTGCTCGAGTAGATTAGTGTGAGAATTATTTTCTGAGTGCACCTCTGGTCTTTTGAGATTTAGATATCGTTCTAGTATTTATGTATTAGTGTACCTGTTTGCATATACATAATATAAAATTGATTAGCTTTCGAAGTGAAATTTAAAGTAGCAGTGCGGCTTGAAAAGAATCTTTCAGGATTTGAATTTGGTCTTAATGGTGGCACGGTTAGTTGGAAAAGTTCCAAACAGGAAACCACAACCGATTCAACCACTGAGGCAGAGTACATTGTCGCGGCCGAAGCGGCAAAAGAGGGTGTTTGTATGAAAAACTTCATCCAAGAGTTGGATGTTGTTCCTAACATAGCTAATTCAGTAGTTGTTTATTGTGACAACAATGGTGCGATTGCTCAAGCAAAGGAACCAAGATCTTATCAAAGATCCAAGCACATAATAAGGAGATACCACCTGATCAGAGAGATCATTGGTAGAGGCGACATAAGAGTGGATAGAGTTGTGTTAGCAGAGAATATAGCAGACCCATTTACTAAACCCCTCAGCCAAAAGGTCTTTGAAGCACATCTTGGGAAGATGAGACTTATGACTATGAGCGATTGGCTTTAGGGCTAGGAGATTGTTAGAGTAGTGCCCCGCAAGCCAATGTATTTTAGCTTGTTAATTACTCTTTGTATCAAATAGTATATTTGATTAAATAATAAATTGGAAGTTTCACACTTTATGGCCATCTTCATCACAGAGCATTAATTATATTACTTGTATTTAATATATATGGTTGAATCTCCCTGATCACATTTAAGCTATGGGACTTGGCTTCGCATAGAGATGGAAGTCTTGAAACAAGTCACTAAGGCGTGATCAAAATTACTCCAAATCATTGAGTCTAATTGAGACCGGGGTGTCGACTTGTCTCACTAAAAGACTTGCATTTATGAGATATCTCAAATGGGAGGATGTCTTGTTTCATGAACATCGAGTGTAGTGACACTCATATGCATAAATGGGTGCTCATTAAGGAATGAGTTCACTAAGGATCCCACCTGAAAACTCCTAAATGGGAATAAAAGAATTAGGAAAGTTTCCAAGCTTATGACGTGCTTTAATTAGTCCTTAGACTTAAGATTTTATAGTAGTCTTGTATATGGGCATTTATACTTTGATATAGGTGTCGACTTCATGGCAAGTCTTAGTACTCCTATGTTGGGTATAGGTCTCCTATATATGGAGACTAGTGAAAGTCAATAAAGGATTAGTTACTCGGCTAGTTGAGCGAGTGAGTTTTTCATATATTCTATTGTAATTAGTCCACTTAAATCCTTGTGCAAAGTGGAAGATAATGATTGGAAAATGAGTTTTCTAAGTCAATTGGCAAATGGACTACTTGCATAGAATTATTAGAATTGAGGTTAATAGGATTTCCCAAATCCCATATCCCAAACCTCAATCGGAAAACTAGAAAACGAAGACACCGTATTTGCATGGTAAGTCATAAGTAGAAAGGGTCGCGTTAATACTTCACCTATTGGCTAGGTATTCGTGGGCTTGTTGCAAGACATCAACCACAATGGATGGGAACCATTAATTAGAAAGGGTTCTAATAAAATGGTAATTGATTAAAGGAGTTTAATTAATCATAGATAATTTAATTATCTAAAATATTGCTTTGAATGCAAACCCGTCGCTAATCGATTGGTGAACCTAAGGGGTCACACACAATAGTTGACCAAGCACCTAAATATATGAACTGATTAATAGTGATTAATCAAATTAATTGAATTGATTAATGAGATCAATTGAATTACGGGCTAATTCAATTGACCTATCTCATTAAATTAGTGGATAGGAATCAATTTGGGAAATTGATTTGGAAATTGATTGATTAAGAATCAATTAATGAAATTAATTTGAAATTATATTTCAATTGATTTATTATTTGAAATAAGTTTTCGATTTAGGACTAAATTGAAATTGAATTTTAACTTAAGAACTAAATTGAAATAAGATTTCAATTAATGACCAAATTGAAATATGATTTTAATTTAGGGATTAAATTGAAATTAGAATTAAATTAATTATGAATTAATTTAATGTTTCAATTAAATTCTAAAATTTTAATTTGACTATGAGATAAATTTTATATTTAAAAGATAAATTCTAAAGAGATATCAAGAAAGATGGAGATTGGAGAAAAATATTATGAGTCCTAATTAAACTCTACAATTGGCCTTGACTTGGCCGGATCAAGAGGGTATATATAGCCCATAGGCCATGGCCGAGAGTCAATCAAGAAAAGATAAACAAACTTGTTTGTTTTATTTTTCTCTAAGCCATCTCTTTCGTCTTCATATCTCTGCCGTGAGATATATATATATATATATATATATATATATATTTTAGTTCTTAGTTTTGTTTAATTGATAAACAATTAACTAAGAATTAATGATAGAATAATTCACCCTTCTCTACAAGCCCATATGCTAAACGTTAGTATAGATATTCATATGCACTTCGGTTTAAATCCAAGTCTTGCATATGATTTAAACCCGTGGTGTGGTTAATGTGTGGATACACTTAGAGGGAAGACAATTGGATTCCTATAAAAACGCAAATCGTTCGTGATAATTCGGGGACGTGAATCGCGTATTTGAATACGCTCTATTCCATACGACAACAAAAGTGTTAAAAGGTAATTAAATTACTCAACTCATTTAAGCGATTTGGTTATGTAATTTGCATAATAGATCCGCGTCACGATAGTCACAAGACAACATGATTAGTATCTAATATGTTATATGTTTTATATAAAATTTTGATATTCCGTTGCGTATACGTCCCGAGGCCTATGTGAATCTAACAAACGACAAGATAAAACATCAAACTTGAAGTGAGCAGGAAGGATGAATATTGAACAACAATTAATTTATATACAAATTGATTGAAATGAACAGTACAGCTAACAATAAGTCGGACTAATTCGTTACAACAAATTAAATTACTATAAATTAAAGGGCTAATTTAATTATATAATAACAAGAAAAAGAATTCTAGTCATGAAGTGAATGGCCGATGCCGGGGCTGTGGCCCGGCGTCGTCGGTCGGAAATCCGCCACGTAATCCGCCTTGCTTTCGGCCAAGCCGCCGCCATATTTCCTGCCGGCGTTGCTCAATTTCGTATTATTATTATTATTAGAGTTTTTGGGGTGACATGATTTTTTGCACTTCAAATGCCTCCCTTCAACAAGAACAATTTTTTGATCACAAAGAATAAGAAGAAGAAAAACAATGCAAAGAGCTAAAGACTTAGAATTTTTGGCCATCACTGATCAAGAAAATAAGGAAGCTATGTATCTAGTCAAGAGGAGAGTTGAAAGATACTGTGTGCGAGTTGAAACCATTTTGTAACTGTGTCGTATATATAGTTGGTGGGTTGGGGGGTGGGATGGGATAGGGTAGTGGGGTTGTATGTGATGAAGGTCCTCAATAGTGCGAAGATTCCGATTTTATATATATATATATGAGACAGAGAGAGAGAGGGAGAGGGGGAGAGAGAGAGAGTGGACGGTCGGTTTTGGGTGTTGAAGCTGAACCTATGGAGGAATAAAAGCTCACATGCACTGGGCTCTTAGCTGCTTCTACTCGTCTATATTCCTGCACAAGTGCTTCCCAATTCTTTCTTGTGAATGGACCAAGTTTTAATGCATGTCCATCTGTAGATTGTTAGGTTCTCAATATAGTATTCCAGTTCAACCATAGAAAACGGAATATATAGATCTTATTAAAATGAACAAAAGAAGAAAGAGTCCAAATTTTTAGAGTAGGCCTTTTCAGTTATACAAATTAATTAAGCATGAACTATACATTTATCTTTTATATGTTAAAAATAATAGTATTTTTTATGAATTACTGCGAAAGCTTTCAAATGAATATATAATTTTTGAAGCAAACCAACTTAATTTTTTTTTTTTTTTGTAATTCTATCTAAATTCAATTGATGCGATTTTCAACTTGAGTAATGTGACAGATATAAATACATATATATATGTGTGTACATAGATAGATAGAATTGTGATTTTCAAAAATAAATGGGTGTTGTTCATTTAAGTATCATTTTTTTTAGATCATTAACTATAAGTGTGCTATTTCTTATCTTTAATTTACTTCCATTTAAAGAATATATGCACTATGAACTTTAATCAATAGTTTTAAAGTCATACCTTCTAGATGCAGATACATAGTTGATTATAAATGTTTTAATTATTAATATTTGATTGGAAGTATTGATGCAATCAATATAAAAGAAATGTTATGCCTTTTTTCGATAATTACAGAAAGAAGTGTATTTTATAACTTTGACCATATATATATATATATATATATATATATATATTGGTTACAAGTTTGACCAAATGAGCTAATGGCGAGATAGTTACCAAAAATTATTAAAACCTCAAGAGCTAGATTCCGAAAGCCAAAAAGTAGACGTTGGCTGGCAACAGTGATGGACCCGGGGGGCTGGGGCGGCGGCCGCCCCCTCAATTTTTTAAAAAGTTATTTTTTAGTATATATATTTATTAAAATTTTAAAATTTCGCGATCTTCCTCTAAATTAAAATTTTGATTTTTATAAAAATTATATAATAAAATTTTTAATTCTTTTTACTTTATTTTATTTTTACCTAATCTCACTACAAGAAAAAAATCGCTTTTTTCGGCGGATATTTTCGAAGGAATATTCCGTAGAAAATTTTTGACGAAAATTTTAAAAAATAAAAATATATTAATTGTTAAATTTTTCGGTAGAACTTCAGTGGAAAACTCCGCCGAAAATTGAAAAATAAATAAAAAAAATATTAAAGTTGAAATTTTCAGTGGAATTTTGGTGAAAACTTCCACCGAAAATTTAAAAATAAACAAAAAATATTAAACTTTAAATTTTCGGCGGAAACATCCACCGAAAATTTTAAAAAAATTAATATTTAATTTTAAATTTTCAACGGGAAATTTCTCTGAAAATTGAAAAATAAATAAATAATATTTAATTTTAAATTTTTTGGCACAATTTCGACAGGAAATTTAGTTGAAAATTTAAAAATAAATAAATAAAATATTAAATTTTAAAATTTCGTAGAGAAATTTCGCAGAAAAGTTTAAAAAAATAAAAATATTAAATTTTTCAATAAATAAAAAATCTTATTATTTGAATTATTATTATTAAATTATTATTTTTTTATTTTTAATTATTATTATTTGAATTGTTGTATGCTACATGTATAATATTTGTGTATTATGAAAACAAAGTGTTGGTAGTCTAATGACAATAGAGTTGTTTGCCAACCAAGAGGCGAGGGTTCGACTCTCAGCCACCCCAAAATATATGGGATAATTTTGAATACGTATGTACGCGCGTGTGAGGGGTACATGGAGGTCCTGACTTTGTCCTAGGTTAGACAATTGAAACTTTGTTAAAAAATATAAAAAAATTCGGCGGATAATTCCACCGAAATTGATTTAATTTACAAAAAAAAAAATATTTTGGCCAAAAATTCTGTCCAAAATTGAAAAACGATGAAGGATTATCCGGCGGTTTCGTTCAACCGAAATTACTTGTTTTCGGCGAAATTTCGTCTAAGAATTCGCAAAAAATATCATTTTTTTCTTTTAGTGTCTCATTTATCATAATAATTAAATTCTCTCTCTTTTTACTTATTCTCTTCAAATTAAAATACGAAAAAAAATTATTAGATTTTACTTCTCTTTTCTATTCAAATTAAAACACCAAAAAATCTATTATAATTTTTCTTCTCTCACAAACCCTACAATATTCAACTTTTTCTTCGAAAGGAATGTACAAGAAGGTATTGTATACTAATTTATTTATTGTTAGTTTTTTGTAATTAATTTTTGTATAGAGATTTGAATCTTAGGATTGTTGGTATGAATCTTGATAGTTGTTCAATATTAAACTTAATAAGTCTTGATATTAATTTGTTGGGTTATTGAACTTGCATGAATTTTACTAATTTGACATTTCATATTTAATTTGGAGTGATTTGGGGAATGTGATGGCGGAGAAAAAATTAAAGATATTTTTTGAACTTTGACTATATTTTTTGATTATGAGAACAAACAGAGAGAAAAAAAAATATATTTTAATACTTTTTGAGTTTTGGTTATATATTAATATGTGGATTTATGTAAATTTTATTTATTATTGTTAAAAATTTCTTTGTTAAGTATTTTTTAAAAGTAATTTATTTTCCACTATATTTGTTTCTTTTGAAACAGAGAATGGCTTGTTATTTTTTTCAATATCATTTTTTATATATTATTTGGTTGTAGCACTTTTGATTGGTCATATACGCATAAATATGATAACTTTTGTTATGTTATATGTTAATATTATATGTAAATGTTATATTTATATATATTAATACCTAATGATTTTGAAAAAATTTCTCCCTCCTTAATCAAATTCATGGCTCCGTCCCTGGTTGGAAATTAAATGTTATCTTTGATACAAAGTTTGGGTATCAAATGATATACTTAAAAATTTAAAACCATTTTAATACGAACCAACAATTTCAATTTTCAAGAAATAAAAATAATCTCATCCGATTTTTTAGCTTCTCTTAATAACCAATCAAAAACCATGACGCACAACTTGGTTGAGTTTTGCAAATATATCGCCCAATTTATTTATTCTGAAATTTGTACAACAGCCCGATGCCATATACATTTCATAGTTTTTTCTTTACTCTACTTTGCGAAAAACGTTGTATTTTATACATATCAATCGATTATATATATATATATATAAATACAGTCAAACTGTGAATAAATTATTGCATCATTTTATCATTAATTTTCAAATGTGAAGATGATACTATATAGTAGATACAACTTGCATATTATTCAATAAACTAATATTTACATTCACAAAATTCAAAGAATCAAACCCTTAAAAATCTAATTACTACGAACAAAAGATTAAACTCGCTCAGAAACAACACCAATTCTCAAATACGTAGGCCAAACTCCATCTTAAAATTCAGAATTCAAAGTGAATGCACTTTATCACTATATAATAATTGAAAAAAAAAATTAGTTAAACCCTTAACAATACAAAATATTCAAATAAAATTTTAAAAAGTTTCAATTCAAATAAAAAAAATTTCTCATTAATTACAAATAATTAACAGCCTGTCTACATAATATATAGTGACAAAACAACATTTTTTATAATCTTCATTTCAAAAAGAATTAAAAAAAAAAAAAGAGCCGACATGAATCAAGTGGCAATATATTAAATTGGAAAGAACAAAACATTCTGAAGGTACAGGAACTTTTCCAAGGTGATTGGATCCAGTATGATATTCTTGGTTAATTACTTGAAGGACAAACTAACACACTAAAACTGCCTTTCAAGACCTCAAAGGGCGGCTAACCTAATTTTTTGCTAACTTTTTTCTAATATTCTAACACACACACTTTTCCTAGCTAACTGCTAAGCGTTAAGACGATTAGGTTAGAATATGTGTGTGTGTGTGTGTGTGTGTGTGTGTTTTGCATATATAGTACCCCACTTGTTGCATGCGCCTTCCCACTCATCATATAAATATGAACTTATAAATACTGTTTTATTATTTTTTTTTTTACCAAAAATAAAAAATTATTGTTTTTATTTGGACTGTCCCTTTAAATCTAGGAGGGGTCCAATTGCCTTTGATTTGTGTGCGGTTTAGACAGTCCTTACTTTACAGTCATATCACGTATGGGCTACCCCCTTTGCACTTGCTCCCTAGTCCCTTCAAACAACAGGACGATTCCTTTCTTTCTTGTCTTTTTTTTTTTTGTTATAATTTTTTAATTACCCTCATAAAGTTCCTCTAGGCCTAGGAAATTTCGTACGCTACGGGTAGTTTTTTTTTTTTTTAAATATATCTCTTGAAATTTTGAATGATTACTTTATTTAAAGGTTTAAATTATTATAAAAGACTAATACTTCTAATATGTATTTTTGTATTTTTTTTCTTTTTATGAAATCTAGATACAGAGTTGTTAACTTTTATAGATGAGTGATAGTAATTAAATACATGATCTCCATATTTGTATACTATTTTACATTAAATAAATATTGAGAAATGGACTCCTTCATTGGATATTCATTTTAGTGAATTGTTCATAATTCAATTTTAAGGTACCTAAGTAAATTCAGAAATAACTTCATGTTCAAACAAACTCACAGGCTTTGGACATGACAATGGTATTAGTGTCATTTGTTAATTAAAATATTGAGAGTTAAATGTTATGTTGAGTAAAGCGCTACGTGCATATATGCAAGCTACTTATTGAACCTTTGGAACATAATAACACGCACACACATATATATATATATATATAGAGAGAGAGAGAGAGAGGAGACACTTTTAAAGTTTGAATATTTGACAATCGATTCTAAAATATGTTATGTGGTGAGAGGATTCCAACATAAATGGTAGTGAAAACTTGACTAAACTCATAGAAACGCAAGATTAAAGCATTAATTAAGTTTTTTCTGTTATTAATTAGTTTATGTCTGGGAGTTACATATGCGGTTAGTGCTGGCTTTGTGTGCCAATTAACTTTTGTGGGTGCTCTTGGCGGTTAACGGCCAAAAAAAACAATTACGTACAAAAAGTTGGTGAGCCGCAGCCTAAGGAGTTAACTAAAAGCCTAAAGGGTAGACAAAAGATTAATGTGGACCCAAGTTACAGCCGTATTAATTAGTTCATTCAGATTTATAAATTATATATATAAAAAAAAGTGGCAACAAACAATAATGACTTCACTCGAGATTCCAATGTGATATATTTTTCTTTTGTCCCTTGATTTCGATGGGGTTGGTGGAAGATTTTATTAGACCTGCAACTTTACCGACTCATGGTTTGTTAAATTCCATGCGCTTTTTAGTAGTTTTTTTTAATTAACTTATCAATTTAATCAACCAAAAAAAGAGGGGAAAAAAACTTTAATATATAGCTTAAAATAAATATTTCTTTTTAATGCATCACACGGCTGATAAATTGAAGAAAAGCTCTTCCAAGCAGACAGACTTTTCAGCACGCTTGGGCTTGACTTGCTTAATTATATATATATATATATATATATATTGTTAATTATAGTATCAAGGTATCAACTAATAGGTTTACTTAGCAAAGTGGAAGATAAGCTATAGTTCCTCTAAATCGAAGTTGAATCACTTTTTTTCGAATAAAAAAGAAAAGGTTTTTGGTTCATTTTGAAATTCTCCGAAATAATAAAGCAATAAAGTAAAGTATATGACGTTAGTTGATAGAATGAGAGTAACTTTGTGAACTTTCTAGATAACAAGTTAGTGCTACTTCTTATTACAAGTTGTGCTAAACGACTTGTATAGTGAGTTATTTGTATTCGCAAACACAAAGTGAAAAAAAGTAATTGAAATAGTTTGGGAATGAAAGAAAGAAAAAAAAAAAGAAGAAAAAGTAATTGAGATAATTCGTGAATGAATAAGCTATTTTCTCTATATGGATCCTCCATTTTATTTTGTGTCTCATTTTCTATTTCAATATATAGATGTATGTCAGTATAGTAATGCCGAGCGAAGTGCATATTTAAGAAAATAATTTTACACACATTACATGAATATATATTTTGAGGGTTAATTCCATTTTTAATCCCTAACTTTTGACTCTTCGCCAATGTTTGTCCTTTATGTTTAGACGTTTCTAATTTTGGTTTCTAACGTTACAATCCGTTACTCAATTTCATAATTCTGTTAGTTTTTCCGTTAAAAATCCTAAATTTATTTACAATTTCCCCCCTTAAAAATAGAAAACTACTAAAAAGCCCCCCAAATAAAAAAAAGAGCTAAAAAACCCTCTTTTGAAATATTAATCACAACAAAATAAATTTTGTAAGTGATGGGAATCAAACC
The DNA here is from genome assembly GCA_026212405.1 of Petrea volubilis. Taxonomy (NCBI): domain Eukaryota; kingdom Viridiplantae; phylum Streptophyta; class Magnoliopsida; order Lamiales; family Verbenaceae; genus Petrea; species Petrea volubilis. The sequence continues at coordinate 6,460,913 of CM047872.1, read as the reverse complement.
CAGGTTGATGAGAAGAGAAGAACTTAAGCTTGCTTCCTCAACCACACTCAATTTATGTTTCAATGTGTGCTATACATAATAGTATACTCTTTGATATTATTTAAGTTTAATTTTTTAATATATCGATAAAATAATAAAATAAATTATTTTTTTAATATAAAGGGACAAAATTAATTTTGTAAGTATATATTAAAAAAATTAATATATTTATAAGGATGTGAAACGGTAATTAATTTTTGTTCAAGATACGGATAAATTTTTCTTCTCATCAGCCTAAGTTTGAATCCCATCACTTACAAACTTTAATTTTTTGTGAGTAATATTTCAAAGGGGGTTTTTTAGCTCTTTTTTTTATTTGGGGGGCATTTTAGTATTTTTTTTCTATTTTTAAGGGGGCAAATTGTAAATAAAATTAGAGTTTTTAACAAAAAAAATTAACAGAAGGACGAAATTGAGTAACAGATTGTAACATTAGGAACCAAAATTAAAAAGGTCTAAATGTGAAGAACCAAAATTGGTGAATGGTCAAAGGTCAATGACTAAAAATAAAATTAATCCTATTTTTTTGAAATGGGAGATAAAATATCATTTACAATAGAAAATATCTCTTATTCGGTTCTCTCTTGAACCATCAAATTTTGGGATCATCATAGCCGTGCAAAAGGTTATTTTGGTCAAGTTCCCATTGTGGTATTTTTCATGCGCAGTTGAGATTTTTTTCTTTTTAGTTCAAATATTAGAATACAAATCCCCTTTGACAATATATATATATATATATATATATATATATATGCATATATATAAGATGACTAGTCCATATTAGTTCCCCCATTTTTCATGGCATTTTGATTTACGCATTATATTTAATTTTTTTTGCAGGGCTCAGGATTATGCAAGTCCGGGCAATGGAGCGCAAAATGGTAATTGAACTTCAAGCATGCATGAGCAATATGCGCATGAAAAATTCTAAACTTACAACGTATACTTAATTATGGCTGGAATCCAAATTATTAAATTTAGGCTGGAATTGTAAATGTCACGTGGTTGTATCATTAGTACTACTAATCAAGTACGTATTAATCATTAATTAATGAATTCAATTACATTTGTAATAAACCCTGTAAATAAAAGTTTTCGAAGATCTTAATCCCAATATCTTGTTTAGCATTAACGAACCGAAAATACGTACAATAGGAAGTTGATATTAAATAAATTAAGTGCGAATCACAAATGCACTTCATTCATAGAAAATCAATGCAAAGAGTTACATAATCAAAAAGAAGTTGAAATTTACAAGTTTCCAAACGTGAAAACCCTGCAATAAAAGAAACTGCTAATTAAGCTAATCAGCGAAATTAGCGAAACAAGTGATTAATCCTTCATTAGTAGAATAGCTCTAGTCATGCTTAGCATGACCTATACCAGGGCTGTGACCGGGGGTCGTGGGGCGATAAGAATCCATGTATCCCTCATCGAGTTTAAATCGATACGTGTTTTTGGGGTTTGGGACATCTTCATGCATCGCTTTTGCAACGTTTAATTTTTTTCTGACGATCAAATTTCGTCCTTCTATACGAAGAACTTGGTTTGACAGGATGAAAAGGACGAATAGCACACAAGCAAAAGCTATTTTGGCCATTTGGATTATTTTGGTTCTAAGTTTAAAAGCTCAAAATGGCCAAAGAGATAGGAGTAATAAGCCAAAGAAGAGAAGAAGTTAGAGAGGAAATTAATCAATATAGCTTGCAGCTTTTGCTTGTTGAGGTTGGGTATTTATGGAGTTCGAAAGTGAGAATGCTTGTGGGGTCCCGAACTCAAAGGCAAGATTCCTCTATTCCAGAAATTAGTTAAGAATTAAAATAACATTGAAAGAATATTTAATTTAATTACTTGTTAACCCTTATTTATTTTACTAATTAATCAGGTTTATTCAGTAAAAGATACTCAAATTGTACTAATTAATCAGGTTTATTCAGTAAAAGATACTCAAATTGGCTCAGTGATCGATTTTCACGTTTAATCGCCGACCAAATTACTTACGAACATTGTTAACAATAATATTATTGTAATTACACTAAACTAATTTTATTAGTCATATTTACAATATTTTTTGATAAATATTCATGTCAATCAATTGCCAAAAAGAAAAGGGACAAAAGACAAAGGAAAGGATGAAAAGTGGTGAACAGCAATGGGGTCTGAATGTGAATTTGTCGTGGCTAAAAATTGTGTGGTCACATAGACATAGACTTATAATTGCATGTTTCAATAGATTTAATGAAACAAACGAGAGACAGATACAAGACACGAACTGGCATGCCAACAAAATTTCACCCCCACTCCTTTGTGTCTTCTAAGTGCTAGCAGTAAAATCATCGTATGCCTTGATGTATGACTGAGTGATGTCCAATCTTTTATGAACTATCCAACGTGTAACAAAGGCAATTGATTGGATTTAATACGTTTCATTTTGATCACATATTCATTTTGTCAGAAATCAGAAAAAGGGTGTGATTTAATTAGAACATGAATAGATCAGTCGAGACATGAGTTATACTCTTTGTTTTTAAGATGAATTTCGTTGATGAGTTGCTTAGCTCAATTAGTGAAATTGAAGCCTCAAAACTATGATGTCTTGGGTTTGATCTCATTAAATGTGTGGGCATTTATTCTATTTTAATACGAGTACTTGTTTTACTTTCATAGTAGTTTGGTTATTTATTCATAATTATAATAGTTGTTGATATTAATTGATAGTTGACCATGTAATGAGTAATGATATTGATAATCATGTGATGATAATGTAAATAATATATTCACAAAAGGAAAAAAATTGAAATGCTCAAGGGTTTCTAATAATTGGCTTTCGAGATACAATAACCGACCTTTTCTTTTTAAATGTACAATACTGTAAATGTCAAAATCTATCGAAATTAAAGTATTTAAAAATTAAAACTCTTGAAACTAAATATAGGATAAGAGAAATCACAAAATAATTTTCTTGTGTAACGATTATGGTGATAATATTCAAATTAGGGTATCTAGATAACATCCATTTGTTTGAATCCCTTTATAGGTTCATTCAACCTAGACGTACCCAAAGATTACTCGCTAAATCCATTGATTCTTAACAGGCCCATACTAAGAGTCGCACATATTTATTGCATCAATTTAAATATTTTTGATATTTAATTTATTTATAACAAAATTCATAAATGAAAATTTCCAACAGATTTTGATAGGAAAAGAGTATAAAAGCGATTGGTCTTTTGATCATAATCAATGAGTGCTTATGAGAATATATTGCAATACTAGATATACATGATGATGAATCCACTATACCTATATATATCTAAACCAATATGGACTTTAATTAGGTGAGGGGCCATCTATGATTTAACCGGACCCTGCAAAGTCATACTCGACCCGCACCTGTCTTGATGGACCCTTAAATATGCCTGCCGCAATATTGGATACTTCAGGTGATAAGGGTATGCGGGTAATATCCCCTTTTTGTTTTCTTTTTCTTTTTTATTTTATTTTTTTTGTGTTTTGATGTGTGTGTGGGTGTGTGTGGGTGGGTGGGGGGGGGGGGGGGTATTGTGTTTACTTCTGTGTTTTAATTATATGGTATATTTCTTTGTGTTTCATTAAAAAAAAGAAAGAAAGTAAATATTGGTCCAGCCAAGTAATGTTTTCGTGTATTAAAATAGAAAATAATTATGTTGCGGATGTATATGCTGAAGATCAATCTTTAAATGTAGGTTTAATTAAGTAGTTAATTATACTTTGTCACTTGAACTATGTGTATTTTTACACTTTGTGACCACAAGTTTTAAATATTATCGATTGCCACTTAAAATTTGTATTTTTTTATCAGTTGCCACCTAATTATATTTTTTGACAAAAAATCTTACTTGGAGTGGCGACACGTATCGTTGCTCTGGCTAGCATTTTTGGCCTAAAATGTAATTAGATGGCAACCGATAAAACAACACAAATTTTAGATAGTAATCGATAATACTTAAAACTTGAGGTTGCAAAGTATAAAAACATGCATAGTTTGGATGATAAAATATAATTAACTCTTAATCAAAATTATAAACATATATGTATGGAATATATATTACATGTGCATTACTCCAAACTATGAAATAAAAATGAAATATATTTGTATTCAAAAAACTTTGGCGTGCTTTGCTTTTTTATTAGCTTTTAGGGTAAATTACGTTGCGCTCCTTAAAATATGATATAATTATAAATTAGTTTTCTTTATTTCAAAAATTATAAATATTCCCCCTAAAATATATATTAATTTAATAAAATTCATCATTTTTTGAAGTAAGATATAATTGTTAGTTGTATTTTTGTTGTTTTAAGAGGGATTTTGGGATTAGACTTACATGATCTTGGCAATTTCAAGACGTAAAAGTTATATATGAAGTCAGTTTCAATAAAAATATAAGGATTTTTATCACAGGACTCCCACTACTAAAAAATGTATTTTTTGTGACAAAAAATTTGTGAGGAGATTTGATTTTGTCACATAAACATACCATAATGTGACGATTCGTCACATTAAATTGTGTTTTTTAAAACAAATTGAATTTTCCTCACAATAATAGAATTTTTCTCACAATAACTATGACTAATGTGAGGAAATAGAATTTTCATCATGAAAAAGATTTTTTTTTCCTCACAACAAGTTAACAACATGAGGTTATAAAAACAATTCCTCAAAAGATATCTAATTAATATTTTTCCTAATTTCCTAAAGCAATTAAATGGAGAAATATTATAAAAGACTATTTAAAAAAATATCAAATGAATATTTTGCATGATATCCCAAAAAAAATTAGATGAATCAAAAGAAACCCCAAATATAATTTTGTTTATAATTTTGACATTTTCAGGTATTTTTATAGTGATTAAAAAAATCAAAATTTAGTAAAATAAATAAATTTAAAAAATAAAAAAGTTAATAAAATTTGTTCTCATAATTTAATATATATATATATATGTATATATATAGCGTTCATTATAATGATCATCTATCACCTATAATCTTAGTTAAATACTAGTCAACTAATATTTGATGTTCAACATGTACGTGTACCTATTATAAATATTTTTCAAAATTTAAGGTAAGAAATTGGCTCAATAATATGCAAACAACTATTATACGATTTATTAAAATATTCTAGAGTAAAAATACGGCTTATTTAATATTATGTTCACATAAATTATGTTTTATGTAATTTATATAAAAAAGATTATTTAAAAACTAATAATTAAATTATTTAATTTATAATCATCATATAAATTATATATAATTATTTATATAATAATTAATATTTTTATGAAGTATTACAAAATTGTCTTTTTATATAATATTCAATTAATAATTATAATAAATTTTGATATATTACACCAATAAATATTGTTCATATATTATAAATTTAAAAATGAATATAATAAATTTCATAAAATGACGTATTACTTCATCAAGTATTAAACATGTTATATTAAAAGTGTATATATTATTCGTTGAGTTTAGAATTTGTATGAAAAATAAAAGTATTTTTTTAAGTATTCATAGGAACGGGTACTATATGGGTATAGTACGTGTTTTAACAAACATAACTTATAATTGTTTGAATTTAATTAATCAATACATAATTAAAAAATAAATAAAATTAAAATTAATAAATTAAGATAACAAATAAATAAGAACAATAAAATTACAAAACCATCAAGAAAATTGCAATTGGCATAATGGTTGCACTTCATTCAATTATATCCAAGGTCAGGGGTTCGACTCCCTTGGGAGCCACTAAAGAGCAGTCTTGCGCGGCACTGTTGCGCTGTTAGCGGAGATCGGGGGTTCGAATCGAGTTTGGAGCAAAAAATATAATATTTCCACTAAAATACATTTTTTGTGAGGAAAAAGCATTTCGTCACATATGTTTTTTGTGACGAAACAAAAAATTCCTCACAATAACCTTATGCGAGGGCCATTTTGTGAAGAAACTGTGACGAATTTTTTTCGTCACAAAAACGTTTTTGTGACGAAATTTGGATCTTTTGTGATAAATATTTTCATCACAATAAATCAATTTTTTTTGTAGTGTCCCCTGTGTTAGTTCCAATTAAATCACAAAATTCTATGAAATAAAAATTAGTATAAAAGACCATGTGAAATGTAAAATTTATCAAAAAAGAACCTCAGTCGATGGTTTAAGTTACACACGTGCGTTCTGTATCTAGGCTCATGTTTTAGGCTTGCAAAATTACTCTTTTATCCTTTTGAAATTGAACCCTGTATTTTAAAAAATTAACAAGGTGAATCCTCTATTTTTAAAAATTAGCAAGGCGAACATTCTATTTTTAAAAATTAGCAAAGTGAACCCTCTGTTTTTAAAAATTAGTAAGATGAATCCTTTATTTTGTATCTGTTTGTAATGTGTCTTGCAAAATGACGGTAAATATATAGGAAATTTCGAAGGTTAGAATTTTGTTTCCATGTCGATTTTTCGCTCTTTTATTTTTTATAAGAAGATTTTGGTAAGAAATGAGAGAAAATGTTATGTTATTCTTCAAATTATGAATAAGGGGTACAATTGACACTTCATACTAAAATTTTTAGAAAATGGCTCCAAGGGGTGGTGTGTTAATTTTAAAAAATATGAGGATTTTAAGACAAATTTTTATAATACATAGGTTTTTATGCTATTTAGGCTTAACATGAGGTTTTATGAGTTTAACTCAAAATGTAATGACAATGTCGAATTGTAGATGTAGATACTTGATAATGGTTATGGTGATATAAAGTAAAATTAGTAGGCGAAAATTGATGAAATAACAAAATTGATTGAGAAATTTTTTTTCAGACTTGATGCACTACATCTTTTGGTAGTCAGATTGTAGCAGGGAAATTAGTTTTTTGATATCTCTTGTTAAGTATCCCACATTGATAAAATACAATGATATGATGTAGTTTATAATAGCTTGAATAATCCCCCGCATGAACTAATTTTTTAGGATGAATTAGGTCCAAATTTATTTTTTAATATGGTATTAGAGCAGGGCAAAGGTCCTACATTATTAGCTTAAGGATGTGGATATAATTTTTCCCGGTTATTATTATTACAACACAACTCACGCATGAGACATAGATAAGACTCGTGACCAAGTTCAACAGGTCAAGCACAACATACAATAATTAAATATTGTAAAAGGAAAATTCTAGAAAGTGTGTTAAAATGAGCTAGAAAACTTTAAAAAAAATGGAAAATTGAAAGAGCCAAGCCTAGCTGTTAAACAGCGAAACAGGCAATGCAGGTCGATCGGGCAGCCTCTTCCCATGCACCCCCACCCCTTCCCTCTCAAGACAAGGGCCAAATTTACACGCACAACCACACACTGACACACACATACACACACTCCCACACACGACACACACACTTATATAGTATATATACACACGCAGTCACGCACACAAAGACACTATGATCGAGGAGGCGTAATATTCTCTGGCATGTTCTCCCAATGCAAGTATAGTGGTACAAAGATATACGATATATGTATAATATTTGCAGTATGAATTAAATTAATGAACGGCCGTCATTTGAGTATGCAATGCATGTGTGTGTGTGTGTGCTGCTAGAAAATCTGATCATCCGCAAAGTGAGCTCCCCACATGCAACGTTATGTAATATATGTGTGTGTGTATATACACATAACGTATATATACATTTTTTTGGAGTACAGCTGACAATTTGCAAGTTAAGCTAATCTAACAGCCGCCATTCAGACAACATTGAAGTTAATTAATTAGTTCAAGCTTTTTCTCATGGTTGAACAATTCAGGTGGGCATGTGATATTTAATCTGCACATAATATATAATATTTACATAAACATTTTAAAATTGCATCTCTCCGAGAATATTACTGGATCCTTGCTAAAAGATTCTGTTCTTTCAGCCAAGGTCATGTTCCAGTGCTAATATTCCAACGTACTAAATTTGGCACTTTGAGACGCTTGATTTTTTCATATTATTTTATCGATGTCCGCATTGATATTTTTATTTTATGTATTAATTTATTATGATCTTATATATGATTAATTAGTTTTATCTCCTAAAAAAATAAATATTTGCTGATTTTTCGGCTGCGATTTACATGTGCGGCAATTTATTACCAAATTATTTGTTTGCCCCTTCTTACATATGATGAGTCAAAAATGTTTTTACGTTATAATAATCAATCGTCGAAAGAAAAGAATATATATATATATATATATATGGAAAATTCTAGCCCAGACCCGGATCGGCCGAACAAGTACTAATCATGTGGCGAGTATTTTACACTTGCCCTATGAATCGTCGATAATTTAGAAAGAGTGACCAATCACTTGATACGTGCAATATACTTGCTATATAATTTATTGGGTTCGGCCAAACCAGGTTTGGATTAAAATGTTCATATATATATATATATATATATATTCTATCAGTTAGTTGTTAATGTAACAGCTCTTGGGAGATTTGATTCGATTCCAAACAAGACTTGGAGGACCCGTGATTTGAACCTTAATATAAACTCACAACTACTTGAATTTGTTACAAAAGGCATTGAATCCCAATTTTTATGTTTAAGTGCTTATTTTATTTCACTTGAAACAAATTAGGAGTAGCAACAATTAAAATGGCAGCTATAAAACAAAATTAGAAAAGTTGGCAGCTCATATTTTCAAGGAATCCAGTCCACTAAAACAGCTTGAACATGCGAGATTCGTCAAGATTCGCCCTTTTGCGGCTCATAATTAACTGCCAGTCAAACAGTCAAACCATGATAATGTTTTAAAATTTTCTTAGAATCTTGCTTATTTTTTAACTCTAATCGTACTGCTTTTTATACTTTAATCATCACAATTTATTAATATAATATTCTATTGGTGTGTTGAAATTAGGTTGAGTGTTTCTTTGTATGGAGGGTATCTGCAAAAGCTATTTTTTTTTAAAAACAAAATGTGATTTTATGATTTTGGCAAAAAAAAAAGCTATTAAAAATGTTTTATTTCTAGATGTTCTACTTTTGAAATGCTTAAAAATATCTAAAATGGGTACAAAATCTGAAAATACACCTATCTTTGCTCCTACTTCTAGTAATTCTCAAAAAATTAAAACTTTTACAAATACTCCCTTAATATTCTAACATTGGCCTGAAATTAGTGTCTAGTTTGAGGACAATAAGACTTTGAGCCCGTTTGGATGAGTTTTTTTAAAAGAAAAATCATTTATTTTTTGAAAAAAAGCACTTCAAAAAAAATATTGTATTTGGATGGCTTTTTAAAAAAAAATAGAAGCCAGAAACAAAGTTAAAAGGGACTTTTTTTAGAAGCGACCCTGAAGTAGCTTCAAATAAAAGTACATTTTAAAGTACTTTTAATTTCTGTATCCAAATACAAAATTGCTTGGCTTAAAAAAAGAACTCTACCATAAAAAACATCATTCGAGAAGCATTTTTTTTGAAGTCCATCCAAACAGATATTTAATTTTTTAGTACCGTGTTTATAGGATTATGGTGATCAAATTGGATTTAGTTCCAATGAGCTCTAATGAGGGGGAAAAAAATCGTAGCGGCCCGCTAGATTCTCTTGACTTAGGGAAATTGAATTGATTGCCCGGTCTGGCCTTATAATAATTATTACTCATAATTTTTAAAAAAGAAAAAAATATTAAGTACTTAATTGAGGGGTCTTGCTACATAATTTTGCTTATGTGTGGTACATGTAATTAAGTTAATGCGGGCCCCTAGCTAGCAACTTGTGATGAAAATTTTGCATTCCTATAAGCGAATCCTGCCCTGGTCTCCAAATCAACTTTCTGTTTCAAATATGCTTCTTGAAAAATGTTTTTGTTGAATTTGATTAATATTTAACTGGCTACTTTTAATTTATGAGCAAAAACAACATAATCAAAGTTGAAGCCAACCCGTTCTATTATTTTAAAATCAATAACTCAATGGTGTTAAGTACGAACCTCCACCATTGGACTACAATTCTAGGAGTGATATGTTAAAGATCAATTCGTTATATTTATGCTATATGCGTGAATTTTAAATTTCACAGTCAAAATAAAAAGGAAAAATGTGAAACAAATAAACATGATATATAGTATATTAGACGCGGTAAAAGTTTTTCTTTTTTATAATGCATACTAAGGGTGTAAGATTAATTAAGCTAACTCAAGAGCTTAATGAGTTAGCTTGAATTAGGCTTGACTCAATCGAGCTTCTTCGTGAAACGAGCTTAATCCTAAAAATAAGTGTTCAAGAGTTCACGAGCCAGCTCATGAGCTTTGATTTTTAGTTTTTATGTTAAAATGTATTAAAAATAATATAAATTATATTAGTATAAGTATCAAAACTATATATAGTATTGGCATAGATATCCAAAATATTTGTTATAATAATTCAATTTTTTGATATATGGATATCAAACATCAAAATTCATCTTATTTCAAAATTTATGACAAGTTCTATTAATAGAAATGAGCTTGAGTTTGAGCTCGAATGGGCTCGACTATAAATGAGCCGAGCTTGAGTTCAAAATTTTGGTGGTGAGCTTAAGTTTGAACAAAAATTTATAAGCTCAACAAGTTTGAGTTTGAGCTTGAGCCCAATTTTTTTTCATAAGCTTGAGCTTGAGCCTAAAAATAGAAAAACTAAAAGCTCGACTCATTAGTATAAAAGATTAAAAGGAATTAACAGGAACACAAGAGACTAGAGAGAAAATAGATAATGGAATAGAGGGGATTTTTTTTTTAAGCAAAAGAATTGGCATGCCAAGACGGTTATCATCCCACCATAATGCTTTATATAAAAGAGTAGTAATGTGGGCATACTCATGCATGTACAGCATAAAAATATAATACACTTAATTACATGCATAAATTTTGATAATGCAGAATCTTACCATTTATTAAAATTTATACATAAATATATGTGTATATTAAATGTATTATTTAAATTAATATAGGTACTGTGAGTTATAATTTTGTCATCCATATCAACATTATTGATTTCAATCCGAATCTTTTAGTAATATTTTCCAAAAAAAAAAAAAAAAAACTCTAAAATTTATCAAGAACGCTTCTGGTTAAAACTTTGGGTAAAAGATAGTTTGCCCCATTGTACTATGGTTATGTAACACTTATTTTTATATAATTTGAATAACTTCAATCATCTCCATCAAGTTAATCAATCGAAAATCGTATTCCTTGATTTTGACAAAAATACCCCTCATCATGATATCTACGCGTTTTATCTTATTATCTTAATCAAAATTATAATGAAAAACTATTCTCAAATTTTTTCTTAGCACATAAAATTTAAAAAATGTCAAATTTCTTTTTACTTTATAATAATAATAATAATAATAAATCTCGGCATTTATTTTTTTTTCTTAAAAAAAGCATGTGTTGAAGTTGCGCACATATGCTAATTTGACAAAATGAGAGGCTGTGTTTGCTTAAGATGGTCAAAAAATACAAATCACCCAATTTAATTGGGTCACGTGCAAGTCACGTGTTGTTTTCCGATCAATTTCTCAATTTTCGATGAAATTTGTCCTCAATTTGCCACATCTTCAAATTAATGTCTCAAATTGCCAAATTAAAATTAAGGTGTACCAAAATTATCAAATGACACAAGATATAGAACTAGTTTTGCAATTAAACCTGATGATCAATTAGATTGAAAAATTTGTGGTAGACCAATACTGCAAAAATAAATGACCAAAATTGCCATTCTATGACCAAAATTGTTACCTCTAAAGACTAAAAATGCCGTATTAGAACCAAATATATCAAAAAAATTGAAATATATAGAACTAAATGTGTCAAAAATGTAACATATAAGACGGAATATGCCAACGGGTCTAAAGTATAGGGCTAAAAATGCAACTTTGACTTTATAAATTTGTTTCACTTCAAAAATAAACATTCAATTTTTTTTAAAAGAAAGTAATTGACACTCTTAAAATAATATAATAGAAAAGAAGATAAAAATATTTTCTTGTATAAAAATTGGTTCTTAAGATAATAAGATAAATCATAAACTAAACATCCAAAAAAAAAAAGGTCGACATAAAAAGCGGTGTTCTTTTATCAATTTTCAAAGCGTACTATTTTGACTAGTCAATGCCTTTTTTTTGAAAATACAAGGGAGTAAATGTACACATGCAATAGTATAGGGGCAAATTGTATTTTGCTCTAAAACTAAACACGAAAAGAGAGCGAAATCATCTTCGGAAACGCTCAATGTGAAGACGGCACATTATTTTGGAGATTAGGGTTTGTTTCATTTGGTAATTTGCTCGATTGCTTTCGATTTTTTTGTCACTGTCTCGCGTTATTTGCACGCTTCAATTGTTAATTTACGTGATATATATGTATTAATGTATACATACACGAATACATATATGTCTATGTATATATATGATGTAAATGTATGAGGAAGAGTTGAGCGCTCATGGTTCTATGGCTTTGCATGTGGGATTGATATCTACCTGTACGAGTGCAAGTGACAAAGTGGGAGGCTGGTTTTCTCAAAATGAAATAAAAATGGCCTGCTTTTTAATTTTTGATTAAAAAAAACATTTAATTTAGCGGGCAGCCTGAGTGCTACTGTAATTTACTATCCTAGGGTTGAGGATTTTTCTTGCCCCATTTGGAAACCTTATTGTGCCTTTTGCTTTTCTTTAGCATTTGTTTTAGTGGGCAGATGTCTTTTGTATTTGTTCAGAGGTGTGCATGGGTATGGCCATTTGCACATTAGTCTATGTTGGGTGGTGGAACAGGGTGTCTGGGAATAATTTGATGCTGGATAATGTAAATTTTGTGTTTATCTCTCACACATAAACTATGTTTGTGGTCTAATGATGTCGAGTTTCGCAATAATTCGTTTTTCTAGTGACCAATTCAAATACTTGCATAAAATAATCATCAGGTGTGCTCAGTTGGAACTAGATATTTCATTTCTTGGATTGAAAACTCTGTTTGCCCATAAAAATGAGAGCCCACAAAGTGAGATAAAGAGATCCTTCTATTTTATTAGTTCAGTCACTACAATCGCTTTTGTAAAGGCAGGATCTGGGAGATGTGATAGTAATTTCAACTTTATTCATAGAATTAAGCTACTTTTGTTTGACCATATATGTTTTAAGTATGTATCAATTAAGGGAAATAAGTATATTCGAGTTGGTAATCATTTTCAATGGACTGAATATAAAGTGGAAAATAGTAATCATGCCGAATAGATCGTTGAGATTGCCTTTTACCATTTAATTTCTTAGTGCTTCATCTGTTACTCCTACTTTGGCTACAGTTCATATGTTAAAACTTAAGAGTAGAAGTTCCAATATTGTGTTTTTGATCTTAATTATCGGGGGGATTTCTAATATGGTTCTTTAAGAGGCAATTTAATCAATATGATATTTCATGTATTATTCCTGTATTATAAAAATTTTTGAACATAGTTTTAACCAAGTCTGTCAGAAAGTCATCATACTTTCATCAACTCTTTCAAGTGTGAAGCCTGTGGCTGTGGTGCAAGTGCATTATTGCGAAGATTTTTTTGTTGAAGAACGAGAATGGGTATAAATTTGAGGACATTAAGACCAACGCATTATATAACATGGTTAAACTCATTAAATATGCTTAGTGGCAGAGAGAGAATTTTAATCTATACCTTGTCTTGTTTATGTTGCTTTATTTTATTTCTACTCCCTTCTCTGACTCATTTTAGGAGTATACATCTGTAGAGTGACTAAAATTAGATGCATATATTTTGTTCATGGAGACAAATGCATGACAAACATATGAGGAACATTCATTAAATAGAGATAGACAAATCTAGATAAACAAATAGATACATTGGTACATGCACAAAAGCTAAATATATATACATAAAACAGTATTAACCTAAACTGAAATTCAACATATGGAAATTAAGTTCATAAGCAGTCTGCTGGTTGGTTCTACGAATGAGCATGCATGTGCAGACATGCTTAAGTCTTTGGTCCGGCTTTCAAGTTTCCAATTGAATGACCAACTCCGGGGCTGTGGCCTGGTGTTGTGGATTGAAGACCAACTGTTTTCCCTGCAACAGAGGTGAAATCTTTCACGTTTTGTTGCATGTTGTCTTTTTTTCCTCCAAACGAGTGGCCAATTCCTGGACTATTTCCTGGTGTTGTGGCATCTGAACTGCTCAATTCATGACCTGGTGCCATTGGCACCGAATTTGTTTTCCCTCCAGTGACCTTTAGATTAATGTCATTATGATTTTCTGCACTTGGCTCGACGTTGATGCCTTCTTTTGCATGGTTCTGCCGTCCTGTCTCTACTTTTCCTGGACTTAACTTGGGTTCCTTCACTGCTTTCATTTGCCTTGCCTCAGCAAATTGAGTAGTAAGTGCGAGAAGGAAAAGAAGAATGTGAATGTTTTGGATTTTGGCCATTGAAAATAAAGCTTGTGCTAGTTTTTGTCTTTGAGATAGATTTAGAGGGAATGATGTTTTGCTCTGAAGCTGAATGCTGGCAACTCACCCCGCTGCTGGTATTTATAATACTGAGAACTCATAATGTGTCAACTAAGGTATCTTAACCATTAAACTTGGTTATCAAAAAGTTGTGATGTTGTGGTAGTATGGATGGTTCATATTCCTTCACCTTTTCAATTAGTCGTCTAAACATTCAGTGGTTCCTCTTCATGCCTTTCAACATAATCACATAATTAGTTGGTCATTTGTTTAATTGGTATTGTATTTCTATTCTCTGTCACTTTTGATATTTTCAGTTTTCTACTTAATAGTTTTTTAATAGAGAAATTGTATGCGGAGATATTTAAATATGAGTGCCCTGCCTGTTGGGCCGCCGCCCATCTATAACCCCCACGGGCGCAGTCCAAACAATCACTTAAACCAACATAAGCCCTTCTACTAGGGAAAAAAAGCAGTCATTACAAAGAAAGAAAAGAAAAGTAGGAGTTATACTAATGACAAGATGTTCCATAGCAGTATCAAATTGTCATTAGTTATATATATTTGATGGTGAGAAATTTTTCTCGTTTTGTTAAAATTATGAATTTCACAAATTTAGTAGTGGCAAAAGTTGTGTTAAGGTGTCACCATCAATGTAGTAGTGGCTCATGTATAGTGACTATAAAAATTGTCATAATGTTCAATGTCAATATTTGCACTATTGCTAAATTGTCATAATACATGTATGACTAATTATTAACAATAATAATTTATACACAGTTATTGTCAATATTAAGTTTGTGATAATTGGAAAACCAAAATTATGTTGTATAGTATGCATCATTGACGACAATCCTGTAGTGTGTTAATCCGTTGACTAGGGAAAAAAAATGAATAATATATGTTTCTAGTACACTCTTACAAATTGAATTTGTAGCTCGAACATTCACCATTGACTTAAGATGGCCTTTCGTGGTGCTCAAATGTTGCTTTCATTGTTTAGATGTTTAAGGGTAATTATTTTCCTTTACATTTTGGCGAACAAGATTAGAGATTATATTTCTTGGAGTAATAAAATAACAGAAACAAACCCAGTTGGCCTTAGCACAGAGGAAATGCGGCTGAAAAAAGGAATGGATTCTTTGTACTGCCCACTTAGCCATGTCTACTTCTTTATGTGAATGGCTCCTATGCAGGCTTCAATTTCTTTCGGTCGACAATTCCAAGTGAAGCACATCTGTCTTTTGTTTAAGCTTAGTTTTATTAGTGGCATGCTTGAACTTTTGAATGAACCCCATCATTACCTATCCGCTGAAAGTTTGAGGTTTCAAATACTATAAGTGTAATAGATAATATATTTAAGCTGCACCAACAATTTTTCATAGCTACTCTCCTACTGCTCAATATATAATATACCTTCCAAATATTGGCGTAGTTGATAACCATGAAAAGAAAAAAGGGTTAGGATTTTGGTGGTCCTTTGCTGATATTTAATGGTTGAACTGTGACTTGTTTTATGGTTAAACTTTAGTTTATCTTTTTATGTTTTAAGGCCTAGAGAAATAAATTTACTATATTTTCTGGACTGCTTTTATTTTATTGATGAGGTTGGATAGGAGGAGTATGGCTATTTTACCTCTTACAGCATATATGACTTGTACTAAGGTTGGATAATTGGGTTGTATTTGATAAGAGCAATGGATGGAAATATGAGAGGTGATTCTGGTTAACTCCTCAATAGTTGTACTTATATGGCTGCAATTAATACTTAATACTGCTTGTTTACGTTATTGTTTGTTTTTCCATGTTATTGCTGTTTTGTTGTTACTAATTTTATATGTTTATACATGGGAATCACAAAATAGCACATTTCATAAATGTAAAGGCACTAGAGGCATTCTAAACATGGGCTTTTAGGCTCTTGGGTTAAAGCTAAATTAAAGCACCTGTACTCAGGGAAAAGGAAGCTATTTTGTCTAATTGATGGCTTAGATTACCAGCCGTAGTTTGACCAAATACCATTAGTAGTTAAAGAAGATCTGATTTGACAATTTCCATTTTAATATGCTGCATTTAACACTATACATTCCTTTGGTGCTCTTTTACTCATTAATTTGCTATAGTTTTGACCAGTGGTGATTTGCGCCTTTATTCAGGTTGCCTGTTATGGACCCCCGCAGAATTGGCTATGGGAGGGGTTGGTGGTGCTTGAATTTCATGTTCTGTTCTTGAGGTAAGTTAATTACCTATTTCTTGTCTTGATTAATCAGATAATTACCTCTATGGCCGAAGAAAAAATAGCTTAAGATGATTGAAAAGTCAATTTATTCTTTTATTTTTGGGGTTGGCATTTGATGTGTGCCGTGGCTCATTACTCTATTTTATGTACTATGAGTGTGGTCTTGGCTCTTCTTTCTTGAAATACTTAACCTATTGCGGGTTTTAATCTTATAGATCTAAGCACTATGGACTAACAGTCTTCTGCTGGTGGCATTAACCTCAGATAGTCCTATTTCAATATAATGTTTAACTTGTTTTAAATTTTAGAAAAATTGCATAAATTAAAGGTTAACTAATCTTATTAAAATTTTCTTGGACGACCAAGAAGATTGGTAGCTCACCTAACCCACCTTGTCAAAAATGTGTTACTTTTGCTGATTTTTACTGTTTTGCCTGTTAACATTCCTACAAGTCAAGGGTGACAATCATGAGGTTTAAAGTGGGATACCTCAACCCTCCATTTTGTTTGACTTCCATTGAAAAACGGAATTAACAAAGAGACAACTCAAAAAGGACATGCGATAGTTGGTTCCTTGAGTTTTGGAACCCTCCGTGAGCATGTCCCTTTCAGCTTTGAAAAATAAAAGAAGTAATATTATATTATACTTGAGAATAAAGACCATTTGATTCTCTCCTGTCCTGTGCTAGGCTGTATTGCATTAGCATGCTTAGCATTTTATTAATGTCTTATACAATATAATATACAACGTGCGAAAGGGTGTAGCTTGATAGTGACCTTGGCGGCAGAGGATCTTCCCATCCCTTTTGAATCCAATGAGCTTGGATTTTATTCTATATATGCTTTTCTATTTTCCTTTTGGTATTTCTTTTTCCCTGGTTTAGTTTATTATTATAGTAAAATTTTTGAGATGCCGATTTATAGCGAGCCGGAAATCAAGCTGGATTTGATCATTAAGAATACTTACCCTGTCCTAAGGATCTTTATTTATTTATTTTATTGAATTTTTATGTTTTACAATCTCTGGGACAGGGTATTTTGAATGTGACTTCCAGAACCCATTGATTAGTCCAAAACCCATAACTCATATATTTAGTTAATCTTATCTTTAGTTTTGAGGATTGGCTTTATTTACATGAACAATGTATTTAATTTTTCCCATCAGGTCCATGCTAACAAATGAGTAGATCGAACAATATCTTTGAACATAAAATAGAATTCATATTATCATCATAGTTCAGCAAGATTTTGGACAATTGTCTTGTGAGTATTCTATCCATCTTCAGTACATTGCGATTTCATTCTTTGATGGGCATTGGGAATTGAAATGTGCAAAAAATGTAGGGTGTGGAAGAATATATGCTCAACAAGATCTAATGTCTTAATTCTAGACGTTGCTTTGCTATATATGTATGTATATTTTACAGCCTCAAGGCATTGCATGAGGTTCTTATATTTTTCTTCTTCGTCTTTTTAGGAAAACTTTAAGACAGGTAATTTATATACAGTCCTTGGACTGTGGCATTCAATTGAGAAATGTTAATTTAGATATTAAAAATGTTACAAGATGTACCTAAAAGGCATTACTTAGATTATGAGAATGTTTATAGTTTGTTGGACGAATTTATACTAAATGCTTGGCAAATAGGCTTTGTGCCATAACCCACGACAAAGTCAAGAGCAATGAGTCTCTCACAACACCATTGATAAATAATATCATTATTATTATTCGGCTGGCATAAGGTTTTGAGCAATATTTTTCTGGAGACTTAATACCCTCGTTTCATTTTTCTTTTCCTTTTTTACTTAAAAAAAAAATAAAATTCAAGGATCTTCTTTGCTACGGGGGAGGGGGAGGAATAATAATATCATAGAAATTTGGTTGTGGTTGCTTTGCCTTCAATGCAATATATTTCAAATTAGCATTTTTTCAAAATTATCGTGATTAAAGGTTGTAAATTTCTTCTCATGTTTCTCTTCTTGTAATTTCTTTGAGCTGCAAAATTAAAAACTTTGAAATTTGTCAGAAAAACAAAATGTTCAAATTTACATTTGCTATCATCTAATAGCAGTTAAATATGTCAACATTATAATATAGCATAAAATTAATTGTCGTTGGATCGACACAATGATGTACCGAATCCCTTCTCATGTAACTTGTTGCCATTTTTTTTTCACTTGTCAAGTTGATGGTCTTATTGCCTTAATTTGTGAGTTTCACGCTGCTAACATTTCTTTTGTTGGGGTCTGCGTTTACCACATTGAGCAAATTATATTTTCCTAACACAGAAAATTCTTATGTTTGTGGTGTTAAAATTTATGAGTTAAACCATTTGTGCTCTAGATATGGTTCTCAGTTATTTCCCAATTTCAGGTCCGGCAGGCCGATTTTTATTGTATGATCAAGTTTCTAATAGTTAATGAATTTGTTTCATCGTAGTAGTTCATGTTTTGTTAACATGCTAACAGGACTTATTATGTCACCTAAATAGGGTCCAGCTGCTTTCAAAGCTGGAATTTCTTTCTTACTACAGTAAGGAATTAAATCAGGGTTATTGTCATAATTTCTCGTTATCTTCTTGTTCTTTCAATTGCTACGTTTAGGTAATCAAGTTACTTTTGTTAACACAAACACTGAGCACTTTGAACAAAGATTACTAGGCATATATTGTATCAATAAATAATAATAAGATTTTTATGAATCGCCCTGCACCCCTACTCCTTGGGGAAAAGGAAGGTACAAGAGGAAATAACGTTCATGTTTTACAAATTTGAGAAATATGTGAGACATGCAAACCTGAACTAAATTAAGCAGGGTGATAATTCTTACAAGGGAACATTAAGTACAGAACCACTCAGAACGAATAAAACAATAACCACTCAAAACGAATAAAACAATAACCACTCAGAACGAATAAAACATACATTCTTGCAGACATAAAATCAGACTTGTCATAGACATATTGTTGCACACGGATAATCTAACCCCAAACGGAATGCCCAATTCCAGGGCTGTGACCGGGTGTCGTGGGTCTGAAGTCATCTGCATGGCCTGGTGGTGATGGCTCGGACTTAGCGACCGCTGGGCTTGGTGGTGGTGTTGGCGCCATCGGTGGTGTAAATGGAGCCTTGTCGCCACATATTTCCACATTTGAGCAATCTGTGGGTAAATATTTGCTGTTTTTAGTGAACTTCCCAGAACCTTGGGTGGAAATCTTTGTGCGAGTGTGAAATTCATTATTGTTCTTATTAAACTTAAAGTTTCTTCCTGCTGCAGATTGAATTTTCTGGGAGAATATGATGGCAAGGAAGAAAAAGGCAATGATCAGCCTTGTTTGAGCCATGGTGTTTTTGAGGGTTTCTAAGGGTTAAAAGCGCTTAGAGAAAGGAATATGCTCACTCAACAATGCAGGGATGCTTCAAAAACCCTAGGTTTTTGCAGTATTTATAGAGCCAAAAATATGTGAAGGTAGGTCCTCACTGGTTGGAGATTCTTTCAGTGGTACATGTAGCTTTTTATTATTTCTTTTTTAATTCTCAAGCATGTGTCTGCTGCAAAATTAATGCTAAGTATTACCTGTCCAAATTCACATTCTGCATGTCCAGTTGCAACTTGTCTTTGTGCTTTTTAGTTGGCCTAAGCACTAGCTAGCCGTTACATAGCCTGTTGCCTTTAGGTCCTTATTCTCAAGTACTTACATAACTTCTCCACTGCGTGTTTTACAGTTTGTAGAAAGTATTCTATTTTTGTTGAACTTCGAAAATTCCAATTTTAAATCTCGCACACTGGTCACATGATCTATACCGACGATATTCAAATTTTTAACCAAATATTTCCTTGAATTGCCAAAAAAAAAAAAGAACGATACAGAGTTAAGTTGTGTCAATATTTAGGGCAGAAAAAATGCCACCCCCTTAAGTTCTAGGATCAAAATTGTAATATTATGCTGAGCATTGCGAGCATGCACTAGAGTTTTAGTTTCTTTTTCCTTGTAGTTTTAGTCATACTTTAGAGTTTATGTTGCTTAGTTCCGTAATATTGCTGAAGTTCTAGGGCTGTAAATTTCAACTTCAGTTCCAAGCCTAATGGTGAATCAATAGAAAGACAAAACTAATAATACCTTATTAATGCAGCTTCATGGTAGCTTCAGGGCATCAAAATTTTTTTATGGTGCGGTGGTTGTGCAGCATGAGAATGATATAATATTTATGATAGGCCAAAATACTCACGTCACATATAATATGGAGGGATTAGGGGCCAGGATGTTCTTTGAGGCCACCGTAACTGTTATTTGAATCGTAGTGTATGTTATGTTTTGTGTGCTTGCTCTCATATGCCAGTGGCTATTTGATTAAAGACTTGACCTTTCCAGTTAGTTAAAGCATCTTTCTGACTATAAAAACTGTCTTCTTGTGGCGCCTTTGCGGCTCTTTTAATACTTCTATCCTTAATCACGAACTACATTGTCTTCTCGTTTTCACTTTTATGTTTAAACATGCAGAACTGTTTTAATGCCTTAACATGTTTGTATTCTGTTTTGCCTCTCAGTTAATTCGAGATGTGGAGTACTTTTATTACATGAAAGAGGAAAAGGTATGTTTTGGTATTAAATATTTAATGTCTTATTCCATTTGTTTAATTTTAAATGAAGTCATTCAATACGATATGAGAGCCACATCAAAGAAGAGATTTCCGGTGGAATTTCTCAGCCACTCATTTATCGGACCGGATCCCCTACCCCATAATAGTATCTCATCTCCTGCCCCACACTCTGGATGTGCGACACGTGTAAGTCTTGAAGATTTACTTACCAAATTAGATAACTGAAAAAAATATAATTAATTAGACAACATCTAATTTGATAAGAAAATCTTCAAGACTTACACGTGTCGCACATCCAGAGTGTGGGGCAGGAGATGGGGTACTATTATGGGGTAGGGGATCCGGTCCGCTCATTTATAGAGAAGAATAAATATTAATAAATAAATAGCCTGCATGTGAAGGGGTTTATTATAGGTTATAAGTATTTAATGTTTTTCAGTTTACATTTTTAAATGGGTGGTTACTCGACAATCCAGGAAGTAAGCATCATTCTGCACCGTATGTGGTCGAATATACACCATCTCCTTATTTTATTTTTTTGGGTTCGCTGTTCTTGTGCAGGCATGCTTGGGAAACTATACAGTAAAAAGCAGTGGTTATGCTCTGCTAGAAGGAATCTTCACAGTATCTTCCTCATATCCCATTTTTGTCTTTACATTTAAAATATTATTGAACTCTTCAATGTTAACAGCTAGCTTTGATACAGCAGCTTCTTTACTGCTAAATGTCACTTTTGATTTGTTGTTTTAAGGAAGTTTTGTTTGGTGCAATCGAGTCTGTATGGTTTATTCTCGTATGTATTTGAAGAAAAGATGCAACTTAATTATTGCGCATGCAATTTTACTGATAAAGTGCGCTTTGATTTGGTGGGGCATCGTAAGATTTTTGCCTATTTGCCTGTACCAGAGGATATCACAAGTATGCTTTTGCTTTTTTTGTTTAATATATTTTTTGTGGGAATCATCATACTGCAGAAATGAGCTCCGATGAGGGATAGGGTTTAATTCATAATGTGTTGGTAGAGTTGTGGTGACCAAGTTAAGTTTTAGCCCAAGCGAGCTTTGTGTCACGCCCCGACAGGTTGAACATGTACGGGCGGATTCAAGAAGGAGAGTCGCATGGGCGGAACCAAGGGAAAGAGACGCACGGGCAAATCCAATGGAGAGTCAGGGGCATAACTCTATGACGACGAGGGCGTCGTCGAATTGGGTGTGGGAGAATGTCACGCCCCGACAATTCGAGTACGCACGAGTGCATCCAGGAGCGGGACGAGGGCGTGGAGGTTCCAGAAGATTCTACCAAAGTTCTAGAGAATTGTAGAATTGTATAGAATATGAGAGAGCATTCTAGAAAGGATGATTCTAGAATGCCCCATTAATGCTCCTTGTAAATATCTTGTAAGAATAGTCTAGAAGACTATTCATGGCTGTAGGATTCATTCGATCTCCACCGTACATTGAGGAGGAGACTAGTATAAATAGGTGTAGGATTTCATTTGTAAAGGACATCCAAGTCTTGAGTGATTAGTGAAAACAAAGGAGTATTGGGGAAATCCTATTGTGTTCTTGTTTTCTTCTAAGTCTTTCACACACAAGCACGTTCGGGAGAGGCTGACTTAGCTAGTTCGCGAGGGGCGACGAGGGGCTAAGTGCCGCACGGGAGCTTAGAAGGTCTAGGTCCGTGACATTTGGCAAGAGAAACATTCCGTGGTGTCGTGGTGGTTAGGCTCCCTTAATTAGGGAAGTTATATTGGGTCTCCCAACTGATCATTATCCCATTGAAAAAAAAAAAAAAAAAGGGAGCAGCAAACTGTGTTATAATATGAACTTTGATTTTAAGTTAGATTTGTGCAATATTAAATTTGTTTGGTAAAAGTTTTCCGAAATATTTGTTGAACTTCGTCTGTGAGTGTACATTTACAAGATGTTTTAAAAAGTTAATAAAACATTTGAATGTATAAGATGGTGAAAATGTGAGGTAAAGTTTAATTTGGTTGAGATTAAAGGAACTTATTAAGATATTCAAAAAAGTTGGTAACTTTTTTTTGTAGGATAGTTTTAAGTTCTTCGCTTAAAAAATTACTAATCCTTTATAACATTTTATATATAAATTTACGAAGCTTGCAAGCTCAACAATCTATATTTATCCCCACATGTTTCAAGCAGCTCAGATCCTCTACTATTAAATGGTGTTACATTCCTTTTTACACTTATCAAAATATGTTATGTGTATTGGTAAGGGATTGAGATAAGTATAAGGAGATGTAACACCGTTTTGTAGCAGAGGATCAGAATTTGTTTTCAAGAAGGTGATACTGTACATGGGCCGGGGCAGTGAATTTTTTGTATTATTGGGCCCTAGAGGAAACTAATTGGGCTCGGCGTGAGCGATGATTTGTGGGTAGGCCAATCGTTTGTTTGTCATGGTTAGCTCAGACTCGAACTTTGATCCCAGCCCCGGAACTGTTATCATAGAGCATGAGACCGCTTTGTATTCTGTTTTATAATATTTTCATAAATATCCAACCCGTTTCAATATTGAATTTGACCTGAATCCTATAGAATATACATTCACTACTACTGAATCCAAATTAGATAAAAAATTTGAAACTTGATTAAAAAATTCTATCTGATTAACAATCAACAAAATTGAGACCTTAAAAACAAGTAATCAATTAAACAAAAGAGTTATTTCTTATGTAAAATTTATATTTAATTAAATAAAAATTATTTTAAATACGTGTAACAACTATAAATTATCTAGTTAAAAGAAATACTTTGAAAAATAAAAAGTATTGCATTATTTATTATAATGATTTATATATTATATTCTATTTAAACTTTTTCACTAACATTATATACACAAGGTTATTGATCTAATAAAAAGTGTCTTTAAAGTTCAAATTCATATTTTTAATGGATCGAACTACAGGACTTCATATTCTATCCATTTATTTTGCATTACTAATATTCATAATCGAATCTTTAACAAATCGGATTACCTCACTTCATATCCTATCCATTTATTTCGAAACGAATACTCATAAGTCCTATGAACAAATTTGGATGAATACCCATAAGTCCTATGAAATATTTTAAACGATCGAATATATTAAAATTTGGATCCAACTCGGAAATTAAAATCCGCTCCTTTGACAGCCCACTTCATAAGGTATTTTGTTTTTTCTTTCCCCACTTTTTTTTTCTTTTTTTTTGTTGGTTTCCTTTTCATTTTCGTCTTTATTGATAACCAACTTGGTAACAGTTATCAGCTACTACTAGAAAATGTTGCCACTACAAAAACCATACTGAATATCTTCTAGTATCTACAACTTGACCGAGCTTTTTATTTATAGTAGTTGAGCTATCCCTTGGCTCCAAACCCAGGCTCTCCAACTTGGTATGATATGTCGATGCAAAACAAAGCATTAAGATGAACCTAGTAAAATCAGTACAGAATAGAGCATAAACAAAATGGTAGAGATTGAAGGGGAAACCAGAAACAGCTTTCATATTTCACACTTGATTAGAAAGTGTTTGCACATAAGTTACAGGAGAGCTATACATTTTCTTGTATGCTTGGAATGACAACTAAACAAAACACAACGGAAAGGCGAAAACCAAAATCAAAAGCCAAAAAAAAAAAAACAAGGGGGCCAAGGACAGGAAGATGGTTAAATATCAACTTTTGATTGATCACCTGGATAAGTTTCTATCAGCGTTAACGGCTAAGAAAGAATTAGTTGGTTGACATCAACAAATTAATGGGCTCTAATTAGTGTAGTCACTAGTCAGTGTGAAGAAAGCTCTCGTAGGTTGTTCCTCTGAGCGTCTTGTTGACATCGTCCCAGTTCTTGATATGCTCCGATAATGAACCTTTGTGTATCTTGACCTGTCGGCTAGTTAACTCCATCAACGGCAACCCTAGAAACTCTTGTACATCTACCAGTTTCTGCAGTAGATGTGAGAAAATGAGTACAGATGACACAAGATCAAATGTATAGGCGAAAAGGGCCATAAAGATAAATTACACTGGCCTCCCCTGTAACTATGTGTAATTTACAAGGGCTTCCTCTCTTGGTTTCAAATTTTCAAATACACCCTTCTTACCGTTGAAATTTGATTGAAAATGACAAAATTCATTAAGAAACTTGAATAAAGAGCAAGTTGGGAGTTCATTAAAATTTGAAGGATGACCTGGTTCAATTGTTCATCTTGACTGACAAAAGAGGCCAACTGTCGTGAGGATATACTTTACAACAAAGATATTTGTAATTTGAAAACCAAAAAGGCGATTCGGGTAATCGCACAAAATTACAGGTGTAAGCACTTAGAAGTGGCACAGAGGGTCTTGAACGGTTGCCAATGAACTTATAAGATAGCACAGCAAATATTGAACGTAGAACTCTCTACTTGGGGAAATAAATGGTGAAAATTTGAATAAATCCTAATCACAGTAGATAAAAATGAGATTTCCTAATAAGGTCAAAAAAAAAAAACTTACAGTTCGATTTTTTACTAAATCTTCATAGTAGAGAATGATGTGCCTAGTGCTGCTGAAATACTCCAGTGCCTCCAACACCATCTTCTCCATGTGCTTTAGATCCATCACCAGTGATGTTGAATTGATCACAGGTTTATATGAAGAGAGAGCATCAGCCTACAACAAGCATGTACAAGGAATATTAGATTTCATGCACATGCATGTGCAGTTGGTCGGGTCGAATGTAGAGAAGAGTACCTCCTGATGCGAGTGAACGTGGGACTTGTGGGTCCCGTTCAGGAGTTTCGCATATCGATCATAAGAATTAGCAAGAACTGAAACCATTCGACGAAGAAGATTTCTTCGGAAGAGGAATATTACAGAAACACCTCTATCATTCAAGTATTCCACAATTTCTCTATGGTACTCCATTAATCCCTGAATTTTAAAAATCAATGCTTGAGGTTAGGAAATATTGGAAGATGATGTGTAATAATACTAGGAAATAAAGTTTCACTTGAGGGCATGAGATTTTTTGACAATATAACTTTTAACAATCGTAGCAAGAAACTCGTAAAAAATGGATAGACTGGATGAAACTTGAACTATCGTTTCTACTTCATAACAGTTTCAAGACTAACACAGCCCAATGTTAAAAGTGAAGCAACGTGAACATTAACTCCCTAAAGAGATACAAATCTTTATAGTTTAGCCAAGACTAGAAGCATAATACATATCAGGACTTCTGGCTCGAATAGGCTTACAGTGTGATACCTGATTGAGCATCCACTTGAAGCCAACAGCAGCAGAGCACTGATTCTTGGAAGCACTAGTAAACCAGTCCAAATTGTAAACTCTATCAAGAGTCGCCAAAATCGAAGAAACATTACTTCTCCTCTCTTTAGCAGAGAATATCTCTCCATTGGAACTTACATTAGTGTGGCTGTTCAACAAAGTCTCAAACCATCCACTTCCAGATCTTTGCATAGACAAAATGGCGAAAAGCCGAACCGGATTACAGCCGCATTCAGCCCTTAATGCACACAAAAGCACAAAAATAAATCAATAAAATTTTCTTCCCCCCCAAAAAAAGGTTCCAATCTTTATGAAACTGAACAATTGGTACAAAGTAAAGAATAGCATTACCTGCTAAAAGTAGTGGGGTTGGGGTAGTGCAAGTAGGGAGTCTGAGATATATCAATTGTATGATCATGACAATGCCTCCAACTATCTTCGACATTTAGGAATTTAGTCTTGGTGTGAACGTTAGTTTGCTTTAGACAGACTGAGCAGATATAAACACCACAAGCCATTGCAAATACTAAGACTAGCATCCTCAATGAAGCGGGAGATTTCTTGGGAGGTTTTATAATTATTGCATCCTGTCACGTGTCATTCACATAATGGAAAACTATGTTAGTCGAAAAATATAAGCATCTCTACGTACCAAGAAACCTGAGGAGGAAGTACAAGGCAAGTCTCAAATAAGAGAATTAAAATGTCATGCATTGTTTGCTTCCCTACTTCTACAGTTCCAGACAAAGTTCATATCATAAGACTAATCAGTCTAATCCAATTTTTCTCATCTCTTTTCTTCATGCACTGATTATGGACCTGACTGCTAAGAAATTACGGAAAATGAAAAACAACAGGCAACATACTCGGGGCACAAAATCTGAGCAAAAATAGGCTTGTAAAACCATGTTAACAAGAAAAGATTTTTAACTATAAAATCCATAAATAAATAGAAACAAGTTCAGTATTTAACATTCACTCTGTTTAGCCAAAAATTGAAACTTGAGTCTCTATGTATTCCAATAAATATCCTACCTAGATTGATACCTTGGGAAAGAGGGGACACCAAATACATACAAATTCATCCCAACCCACCAAAAATTTCTCAAATTTCAAACAAACTTCATGTTCCCAAAAAGGAAAATCAACAAAATTAGACCTTAAGTTTGAGCCTTTAAAATGTGTCTTAAAAAAATTAACAATAACTCAAAAAAAACAACTAACAAGAAAAGCTAAATCCCTGCACTCAGTAGCAAACCCACTACTCCAATGAACTCAAACCCATAACAATAAAAAAAAATGAATAAATGAAAAGGTAAAGTAAACCAAGAAAGGACACTAAAAAAGAACTCACCTTGGCGAAGAGACAGATATCTTCAGCCATTATACCTCCCAAGAAAGAAACAAAATCCAAAAGGGACCTTCCCCGAGATCTCAGGTTTCTTCAATTCCTCATAACAACAAACCCCAACTGTGTCTGTAAGTATATGTGTATGTATATAATGCAATGCTTGAAAACAATGAAAGATTTTTTTTTTTCAAATAAAAAAAAAACGAAGGTCTTGTAGTGAGCAGCAGAGCTTAGTTCGCCGTTGAGAAGAAAGGGCAATAAAGGCCAAACGAAACACAGCTGGGGCGCTCTCCCCTCCACTCTGCTACTACTCTCTTCTGTTTTGCCAGTCTTTTTCCCACTATTTTGTGGATTTCTTTTACCTCTCTCTTTTTGAACTAATATATATACATATACAATTATACATATAATAATACGCTCGGCTTTGGAGGTATCTATTTATTTGACTATGATATATGAAAATGAATTTTTTATTTTTGGTACTATTTGGTGAAGCAGATCCTGTTTTCAGTTGAAAATTGGGGACGACGTAAATTATATATCCACTTACCAGAAAAACTTGAAAAAGCCAAAAAAAAAAAAAAAAAAAAAAAAAAAAAAACAATGGGGAATAGCATAAATCCGATGTGTTTGTCGTTAAGGCAATTGCCGTAACCTAGTAAAATATGAACAGGGCCCTCGAACCAATGCCGACCTAATGGAGTATACAGGGCAAAAAAAAATATATTGTAAATCTCGTGTTCGAATTCTACTCATACACTTAATAATTTAAATTTATTATATTTTATAATATATATATAAATATAATTAAATTTGAACCGACGATAATCGAATAATTTTTTTAGAACTACAACACACACGGATACATGCGCGCCAAAAGGGTAAAGCTGAATAGCTGACGCAGCAAGCTTGCACTTGGTTCGCAAAGCCCCCACTGCGTTAGGCAAGAATTGGTATGACGAATAAAATATCTACATTGAAAAAAAAAAGGTGCTTTATTATTATTTTTTAATGTTTAAAATTAATTATATCTATACTTTGTGGAAAGTAGAAAAATATAGGTTGTGCCAAGCTCGATATAGGGATGCCCTTCCATCAGGGTTCGATCCAAAATTTCCTAACTTTATTTTGAAATTTTGTGAATTATATTATATTGTGGGGTGTTATTTGTAAATAAGATGAGAAAACTAATTGAAGTTGAATCTTGTTACTGTAATAAACCTCTCAAATCTTTTCTTAAGGTTGATGAAACGGTACCAAACGTTACTAAGTCTTTATTGAATCTCCGCTTGAAAATATTCGAATAATTTAAATTATTGGACTGAACCTACGAATAGAAAAATTATTACGAATACACTATGACTGGCCTAAGACATATCAAATTAGATGACTATAAAATTTAGAGAGACATATAAGAAAGAGAGACTTAGATAATAAGAAATTTAAAATAAAATCGTTCATGAATGTTATTATCTTTCTAAAATAGGATTTGTGCTACTTATGATGGGGAATGAGTGGCTGTCACATGGCGTAATTTTCAAATTTTGCAATCTTAATATGTATAGTGTGTGCCATTTTGGCCTACTTTACGTTTGGGGCTTTTAGGGTTAGATACTTATTTATCCAAATTAAATAGTTATTTACCCATATTCGTAATATGTGAATTTTGAAATGGCCGTTTCAATAATTTAACTGTCCTGAAGTTTTAAATATATATGAATTATATCATCGGTTACCATTAGCGAGCTTCTCAACACAACGGCATACATTTGGTTCGACACAAAAGTAAATATCAATGATTAGATTTGTGTGAAAAGGATCATTGACCTTTGTGGCAATATTAATTGCCCATATTTTCGATAAAACGCTGGTTGTTGTAGACATTGACTCGACTCCCGATATTTTATTGTCAAAATAAATTGCTCAAAGCATCCTAGTATTTTGAATTGTTGTGACTATAGTTGTAGCATAAGTCACGTCGATTCAGATCTTCTGATACATAATTGTATTAAATTATTATGATTATAATTTTTAACATAAGTGACGTCGGTTCAAATCTTCTATTACGTAATCGTATTAAATATTCTGTTATATTATCGTATTATATCTTTTGTTACACTTATCAATACATGCTACGTATATTGGCGAACGATCGAGATAAAAAAAGAGAATTTTTATATTTTTTTTATATCATTAATTTTTCTCTTTCTACCCAAAAGAAACAAGGGAAAAAAAAAAAGAGTCTTACTATTTTATTAATGTTTTAGTTTCTTTTTTAAATTCTTCATAATTGAAACCCGATATTTTTAGGCGGTGGGATTAATTATTGGCATTTTTTGCTTATAATTTACGACACTCAAATGGTTCCATTGGTGTGGCCCTCGTACGGATTTCAATCTGGCTTTTTTTACAGCCATGTGAATTGTGATAATTTCATAATTAAATTCTCTATTTTTATAGCCACGCTTTCGCATTTAAAAGAAATAAAGATCATTATTAATTCGGGCCCACTCAACCCAGCTTTCTTTTAATTTTGTAATTAATTTAGAAAAGTTGGTGGCCTTTCACTTAAGGGTGTCCCCGTCTTCGGTTTTGGGTTTATCCGGGTTTGGACTCATGAAGAGAGTTTCTTATATTAGTTGAGATAAAAAAAAAAAACAGAGGATGAAGAAGAATTTCAAATGATAAATGACACAAGTTAACTATAAGCATGCTTCTAATCTAAAGATAATAATTTATAATTATTTCGCCAATACAATATTGTAATAATGTCAAAAATCTTTAGAAGCAAGAAAAATATTTTTGGCGAAATAATGATGAATCTATGGGTACTAGTTGTTGAGTGATTTGAGTCATGGTTGAGCCATGGCGGGGCATATAATATCATAAACTAACTAGTAACCGGTAAGATATGATTGAAAAGAAAACATAACTAAATCAGAATTCTAATATATGGTTGAAGGATATTTGGGATATAATATAGCAAGACATAAATTAATTAAATTAAATTAAATTAGAATGGTAATTAATATTATAGGTGCTACGTCTACTAATGGTTGAATGATTGTTTTTATGTATACAGATGATATGATGGGCATGATTTTGTTTGATAAACAAAAAATAAATGTAATAAATACAAATTATCCATCCTTTCATCCAATACAAATGTATCAGGTGTAGCATTTACAATGTCAGAAGTCTAATTTTTATTTTAAAGTATATTTTGATATATATATATGTATGTATATATACGGTTAATTATACCTACTATCCCTCTAAAATATGAAACTACAATTATTCCCCCAAAAATTTTCAATAGTATCAACTCATATCCTGAGAAATTCGAAAATTACAAATACCCCCTGGTCAGCCGATTGCCGGTCAAAAACAACTAACGACAACAAAATTCTTAATGAAAACTCAAATATATCTTTGCTTTAATTTTCATACATTTTTTTTTCCATGCGTGCCCTTTGTAATATAACTAAATTGTAGGGGTGGCATTGGTAATTTTTAAATTCCTCAGGATATGTCTTGGTAATATTAAAAAATTTTAAGGGACCAATTTTAGTTTTCAATCTTCGGAGAGATAGTAGATGTAATTATTCCAAGTTAAAAATTAGGAATAAAATCGGAAGTTCATGAAGAAATGACCAGCAACTGGCTGATCGGAGGGTATTTGTAATTTTAGAATTGCTCAGGGTATGGGTTGGTAATATTGAAAATTTTTGGAGGGCCAACTGTAATTTTATATCTTTAGAATGATAATAGATGTGATTAACCCCATATATATATTGATAAAAATAAATTTATTACAACCAATTAATTATATTAATGTTATGGAATGAAAAAAAGATTATTATAGTAAAATGCATCAAAAAAATAATTATTATTTAATAAAAAGAAATTAATATATAAGCTCGAACTCGAAAGCCAAAATTATATTGGGATATGTTAGCAGCTTATCATTTACGTAACTTAGACGGTGAAGACCGGCGGTAATAGTCTAATGCGAATATTTATTAATTATGACAAGAAAAATAAATTAAGGTCAAGACAACCTAGGAGATCTAAGTGGCGTGGAACAAGGTCCAACCCCACTTCACATTATAGTCTTCGCTGCGTCCCTTCTGGTACACCATATTCGATATGACGTAGTAAAACGGATAATAATAATAAATAAATAAAAAATTACGCCCACACCTCTTGAATAACATATAATTAAAAATTAGTTTTTTATTTTAAAAAATATAAATACTTCATCGAAATTTATATTTTTTTTTTTGCAAATATTAATAAAGATGTTAAAAAATAATTTTTCTACAATTATGTAGTCAACTCAATTATAAAGAGATACATCTCGTCGAGCCCGAAAAAGTCCATCAATTAAATTTGTTATTCTACTAACTCCCGCAAATTAATTTTACTTTGTATTCCCACAATCACTATCAGGCACCGCCATATATAATTCAATATCGCCAATACTTTTTAAATAAAAAAAAATGAGTTTCGTGTGTAGCTTTTATATATTGGACTTGTCAAGATATGGAATCCCATGATCATTGAAAACAATAAAAATATAACTCGCAATTATGTCACATTTTATTAAAGATAAATTTTGTTAAGCTAATAAATACCTCATAGAGTATTTATAATTTTTAAAACTATACGATTAATTTATAATTACACTATATATCAAATGATATATGTAGACTTAATTTACCCCCAAAAGGGAATTTTCCGTTATATATCTTTAATACTTTAAGGCCATATTCTTTGAAAAAGGAATATTATTTTTGTGAATATGTTATACACTAAAATAAAATTATATTTGGTCGCAAAGTAATAAAATTCAATTAGTTGAATTATCTATTGAGAATAAAACTATATTTGGTTAGAAAATTATAAAAAATATGTAATACTTACAGTCTTACACTGTCGATATGGGTAATTAGAAATATATACTCTAGCTCAATTACTAGAAAAATATATAAAGGGCTTGATGAAAGGCCAGATGAGTATAAAAAATAAAAATGCATATAAGTTTAAAGTCCGTTGGTCAAATAGGAATCTTGTTGACCATTAAATACAAAAGACAAAAAAAAAATAAATTATCCCCTCCATTTCTTTTTATTTGTCGTTTAAGAAATTTACACAATAATTAAGGAGGATAATTAATATTCAGAATTTTAAATTAGTAAGACTAAAATATTTTTTAATTAATTATTCCAATTAATGAATTGTTGAGAGTTTTTAAGAAATTTACAAATGATACTTTATTAAAGTTAAAGGGTATATTTTAAAAAAAATAATAAATACAGTATTGAAATGTGAAAAAGACAAATACTTTACGGAAAAAAAATCTACTAAAACGACAAATAAAATAAAACGGAAGAAGTAGATGATAATATGTGGCGTCTATGCATCACTTTGGGAAATATAGGAACTGATTAAAAATCAAGAATAGAAATATAACCCATATCACAATCGACACCTTATCGACTCGTAACTCACTTTTCTCCTCTCACAAGTATAATAACCACCACCTTTATTCTCATTTTTGGGAGTGAATTTAGCACCAGAGTTGACCCCCGTTTTATTAATAAAATATGAAAAACTAAGAAGTGTTAATTTAAGGACTCAAATATTACCCCCTAAACACCTTTTCGTTGATTTCAAAGCTTCCAAATGCTATAGATTATGCTTGAAGTTCAAACTATTCAAGTGAATTTCATGAAATAATTATAATGCTTTTAATAATTGGATACAGTAGATGACACTCTATGCTTCTATTTGAAGTTATTGCAGTAGATGACACTCTATGCTTCTATTTGAAGTTATTGCATTTGTAGCACGAAAATAGATGTCAATTTTTTTGGGGCACTAAAGATATAGGACATAAAAGTTCAAAAAACGTACCCCTAACGGTTGGGCATTTAGATATCTCTTTAAACAAAAAAAATAAAATCTAATTTAATATCACAAATAAAAACATTGCTTAAAGACAACGAGCCGTACGAACGTAGGTATTAGTGTACTAAATAGCAATTTGTTGTGTAATAATTTTTTTTTTAATATTAGTGATGATCGATGTAATACTTTAATCTTAATTTGAGAGTGTTGATATAATTACTATTTTCATTTCGTATTATTAGTTGTTTAAGTTTATTTTACATAAACTAAGAAGAATTTAATATTTATAATTTTAATATTCTACTAGACTAATTTATCCCTATCAATGACTCATTAAAAATTTTAAACAATTTTAAATATTAATAACGCATTGAGGGTAAATTTGGGAACAAAATGCATGAAATATTATTTTATTTTTATAAAATGACAGATACTTTGAACAAAATGAAAATATTAAGACAGTAAATAATTATAGAAAACGAATATAATAATTTAGATGATATATATATATATATATATGCACACACACGTACAAAAGTGTCATTCACGTTAGGATTCATGTGTAGCTTCGATTTTTTTATTAAAGTGGTGATATTGCTATTTGGACTAGGACTTGTCGATAAGGTAGAAATTAACAACGATCACAAAAACTTATAATGGAGTAATTGGATTGGAAGGATTGTTCCTCTAATTGGCTTTTGCAGTACCCGATCTGGATTAATCGGTCAATGAGTCGGAATCGAATGATTAAGACAAAATAAATAAATAAGACGCATAAATATGACCACTTTAGGTTAAGCAATGATCTAATTGTTTGGCCTGGACGGTTGTTATGAATATTATTATTTGGAAACGAAAAATAAGTCTTTGGTTATTCATTTTTGAAAATATGTCCTCGCAATTTTAACTAGAAATAAAGGCCTTTAAAAAAAAATCTGAAAATGGTGTTACGATAAAAAAATAATGAGATACAGTATGAGTAGGGAATCAAATCGGGCTGAATATGAATGAATTTCTTACGTCTAAATTTAAATTTTTGTTTAAATTTTATTACTAAATTAATCGATCTCAAATCATACTTTATTTGAAATATTTGATAATTATTAATTTGTTACGCATATTTCGACTTTCGTTATTGGGTGGGCTTGTCTGTTGTTGGGCTTTGGACTCATTGAAGTAGCAGGAGCTATTGGGTCCCAATGTTACAAATTATGAACTCTTTCGGACTTCGGGTTAATTTTTATTTATTCCTTACGAAATTACAACTGTGTCCTTCAAATAGACTTCTAATTTTACAATTGCGAGGACAAAATTGTATAGTTAGCTCAATCAAACATGCGCCAGTATTGCGGTGGTTGAGTCATTGCTTCACCTACAGTGTGTCATTTTAATAGATGACTTATGGTCGTTGCCAATTTCTACCTTATTGACAACTCCTAGAAGGGGTGGGATTCGGGTCAAATAGTCGGGTTTCGGGTAGTTCGGGGTCAAGTATCCAACATGCAATGTAGTATATTTTGCTATTCAAATCAAAATAATTGAGTACTTACACATGTTAGATTTGGATACCTGTCCCTTTTCCTTCTCTCCCCCATCCAAATCTGTAATAGTAAAGTTAACAGAAAAACATATGTATTTTACCCGAATTTCACGTATCCAACCTAAATTTTTAAAAAAAGAAAAAAAAATCCAATTAAACATGTCCTGATCGGGTAGGGACGGGTACTGAAACCCAATCGAAAATAGCCACCCCTAGTTGTGACAATTATATAAATTCTTTTATATTACACTACTATCTTTTACCAACTACGTCGTGTTGGTCTAGCAATTCCTGCCCTCCCCACCCCAACCCTCACTCACTGATTTTGTTATTGTTTATTATATACTTCTCTCTCTCCCCTCTCATATTATTATCTTTTATTTTGCTTTTTTTTTATTTATTTTTATCAATCATATAATTTTATTTTTTAAAAATCAATATTCCTTTCACTTTCATAAATTTCATGAATATATGAGAAATAGTTAAAAATATATATTCAAATAAGAGTTTAATAAATTTTTAATCTAATGCTATTCAAATGTTTTAGTGCATGATTAAATTATGTCTCATTTTTAATTCACATATGTATCAAATGTGCTCATCTGCTAATTTTGTTTATTTCAAATCAAACCAAATATGGCTTATAAATATTACTCATTAGTCGATTACTCCATATCAATTTATGTATCACCAATAATTTTTCAATGAATTAATGTCATTTTTTTTTGGCACATTTCAAAATAATCATTATGAAGAACAGGGCAAAATACACTTGGCCCTTCTATATTTCACTCATAATGTAATGCCCCGAAAATTTGTCAAATAGTTACTAATATTAATTGGATCATTTTGTGCCATCTTGATTTTTATATGCACAAAATAGGTATATTAACTATGTTTATAATAACCAAAAAAAAAATCAAAATTGGTTCTTATGTAATGCTTTGCCACTAAGCTATTTCCAACCTTGTTCATTTTTGTTTATATATATATAATTTAAAAAAAATACTCCGGAAGAATTTATCCGCCAGAGATCTCCCGGACTATTCCGGAGGAAAGTTTCCTCCGGGTTTTACTAGAATCTTCTGGAGGAATTCCGGCAAAATATTCCCCCAAAATGTTTTTAAAAAATTTAAACTAATGTTATACTTACTTGGGCTTGAAACTGAAATCTCTAGGATGGAAATGCAATGCTTTGCCGTTGAGCTATTTCCAAACTTGTTAATTCACTCTTTTGTTATTTATATATATATATATATATATATAGTATTATTATTATTTAAAAAAAAACTCTGGCGGAATATTCCCCCGAAATATTTTTATAAAATAATTTTGCACTTATCGAGGCTTGAAATTGAGACCTCTTGGATGAAAATGTAAGGCTTTACCACTAAGCTATTTCCAACATTGTTCATTTGTGTTTTTTGTGTTATATATAGTATTATGTATTTTATTTTTTTTAAAACACTCCGATAGAATTTTTTCTCCGGAATTCTTCAATTTGGTAGAAAATTCTCCCATAATTTTTTTAATTATTTTTTTGGAAATCCGGCGGAATTTTTCCCCAAAATTCAATCCGGCGAAAAAAATTCTGCTGGATTTCCGTCTGAAAACTTGCGTTTTCCTGTTGTGTATCTTTAAAGTAAGAACACTTGTATTGATCATCTTGAAGTAGGATAACACTTATGCTTATTATTAGAAGAGTAGGATAACACTTATACATATTTTAGGATAATACTTGTGCACTTATTCAGATTATTTCATCATAGCATTTTGCCCCAACATTTGATTTTGAAAATGACTAAAGATTTGCAAATAAAATAAGGAAAAATTACATCCACCTCCCCTGAGGTTAGCCGAAATTACATTTTAACCCACGATTTTTTGTAAATTACAAAAAACCCCCTGAGGTTTATTCCGTCTAACAATTTACCCCAGCCGTTTATGACCGTTAGGGTTCCGTTAGTTTTTGTACGTAAAGTTCCGATAGTACCCTTGACGGGTTTTTTTGTCATATATATAAAATATTTGGGGTTGTATGTTATGTATTACATCTTTGTGAGGCTAAAAGTAATAATATTGAAAAAATTGCTCCGTTTTCCGACAAGTTTTTTGGTGAACTTGAAGCGGGTCTTCAACTTTTTGACGTGGAAAACACATTGGTGAGGTTAATTTTGGGCTAGAGTGGGTTTTATATATTTTTCGTTTATCACTTGTAATTATTACATATCACATGGGAATATACACAAAAAAATGTGGGTTAAATTGTAATTTCTCCAAACCTCAAGGGAGGTAGATGTAATTTGCCCTATTTAATATCAGCAAAAAATAAAGGGCAAAACGGACTTTTTACACTTTCCATCTATTACTTGTAATTATTACAAACCTCAGGGGGGTTTTTGTAATTTACAAAAAACCGTGGGTTAAAATATAATTTCGCCAAACTTCAGGGGATGTGGATGTAATTCTCCCATAAAATAATATTTATTTCTTGGACAAATTCCTATAAACAGGGGTCTTTCCCCCATTTAGAAACCACAACACACAACATACAAAAATACACGGTTTTTCACACATTGCACACGGTACACACACAAGCACACAATTCTAAAATTGTTTTAAAGAGCACACACTACACTCCATTAACATATAGTAAAAAGAAAGATAGTTTACCTAAGGGAGGAGCTTTACTTAACTTCATAAGTAAAAGTTTTACTTAAATTCATATGTATTGTGTTTCTAAGCATGTTAGATTGAGAATTTAGTCATTTAGTGTGAGTTATGTTGCTTCATGTCCTTAGGCACCTAAGTTTAGGTTTCTACGTGAGTTCATATTTGAATCATGTTTGATATCTAACATGTTTTTTTTAACTAAAATTCATGATTTTAAGCACATATTTGATGTCAAACTATGTTATTAGTTAAATTCATGTTTCTAGTTTGTATTCATCAAAGCATGTTCTTTATATGTCAATATGTGTTACTTGAAAACTTGTTGCGCATAAACAAACTCAAATGTGTTCGGAGTGGACTGGGTTGAGTTTGATTGAGCTACAATGGGCTTGTCAGTCTTAAAGGTTTTCGCTATCTATGGTCCTAATCCCTCAGCACATGGACGGGGTGTTCTATATGTGAAAATGAGTCGTAGAATGAGGCATATAATCAAATTATGACCAACGTGGTAAATAAGGTGGAATTATGATATTGATATGTGTGGCAGTATGAGAGACATAAGGTGAGAAAGTTGATCAAAAGGTAAAAATGTGACTTAAAAGTTATATTGTATGAAATTATGTGACTATATACATTTATATCACACACGAATATCTTATGATGCTAAGTAGACTTCCTGCTCAACCACTATGTTGACATTCCTTGTGAACAATTTTAGGCAAAGACGATACAAGACACAAGGAGGAAGGTATATCAGGACGATTCGAAACTTTTTATTAGATAGAGATTAATT